>CM053580.1:329359936-329431895 GCA_028627135.1 Pseudochirops cupreus | reverse complement strand
TCATTGGCTTTTTGGGCCTCTTTTGTCATTTGAGTTGATCTGTTTTTCAAGGTGTTATTTTCTTCAGTCAGATTGTTGACTCTCTTTTCATGATTTTCTTGCATCATTCTCACTTCTCTTCCCAATTTTCCCTCCACTTCTCTTATTTGGTTTTCAAAATCCTTCTTAAGTTGATCTATGGCTTTTAGGCAGTCTTCATGTTTCTTGGAAGCTTTTGGTGTGGGAGTTCTGACTGTGTTTTCTTCCTCCCGTTCCATGCTTTGATCCTTTTTGTTCCCAAAGAAGGAATCTAAAGTTTGGTTGCTGTTCTTACTTTGCTTCCTTTGCCTGCTCATGTTGCCAGTCAATTACTTGATTTTTTAACTCTGTGGAACTCTGCTTCCAGAGGGGAAAGCTCTGTCCCAAATTACTGGGGGTTTTGCAGCTGCTGGGGCTTTTAGGAGGCTGTCATTTTTTTGCAGCCCCCACCAGCTTTAGCTCACTGGAAACGCATCCTAGGACCACCACCCAAGACCACGATCTGGATCCAGGCCACTCAATTCAAGAGCACTTAGTCTCTGAACGATCACTTGGCCCCCCTGAAATCTGTAGGCTGGAAGCTTCTGAAGCTGCAGGAGAGCTGCTTCTGCTGCTTCCATGCCCTGGAGGCAGTTTGGCCAGACCACTGTTCTCTCCCAAATTTAGCTGAGTTCCACTGACCTTTCACTTCGTCCTTGTTTCTTATGGCTTGATAAGTCTGGAAACTGCCACAGCTGCTGCTGATCCACTCTCCTGAACGCTCCAGCTGCAACTCAGCTCGTCCTGGCCACCCCAGGGCCAAGCCATGGTTTCAGGCTGGGCTGGTTTCGGCTCCCAGTGTGCTGTGATGAGCCCTTCCTGCTGAGCTGCCTTCAGCAGGAGATGTGTCTTCATGTATTTTTGTGAGTTTTGGAGCCCTAAAATTTGTTTAGAGTCATATTTCTTGGGTATTTGAGGTGGCTATGTGGGAGCTGCGGAAACTTGTTGCTTCTACGCTACCATCTTGGCTCTGCCCCCAATTGTTAAATTTTCAATATGAGCATTTTACACCTCAGAAATCAGCAAATGCTACCAATCAGGGCTTGATTTATTATTTTGTTCATTGTCTAGACTTAAGAAAGTGATATAGAAAATGTTATAATGTTGATTAAACTTAAAAGCTGTTCTACATACGCATGTTTTCCAATTGTTAAACATTTACCAGCACACCACTGTCTGTACGCCAAGGACCTCAAAGAGCAAAAGGATCCATATGTACAAAAATGTTAAAGTTCTTTCTTCAGTAGCAAAGAGCCAGAAGCTAAGTGGGGTCCCCTCTATTAGGGGATGGCTAAACAAATTATTATACATGAATGTAATGAAATATTATTGACCATAAGAAATGAGAAAATAGTTTCAAATAAACCTAGGAAGATTTGTATGAACTGATATAGAATAAAGTGAGCAGAAAAGAGAAAAATGTACACAACAACAATATTGTAAAAAAAAAGTTTGAAAGACTTTAGAATTCTAATCTATGCAATAGTCACCTACATCTCTTGAGGACCAAGAATGAAGCTTTCTTCCCATGCCTGATAGCAAAGGGTAAACTATAATTTAAACGCAAGGTTTAAATTATACATTTTCATATGTGGCCAATATGTAAATTCGTTTTACTTGACGATGTGGTGGTGCTTATTTTTAATTGGTGGAAGGGATTTGGGAAGAAGATGAAGGCTAGTAATAGTGATTCCCCCTCCTTAAAAGAGGAAGAAAAGATCACTGTAGCTTTTAAATATGAACAGAACAGAAGGAGGTTTAAAAAGAGACACAGATAAGCAGGACGGTTTTGACACTGTATCGAATTTATTACATCCTTTTTGTAAAAATTAAAACTGTTTATAGTAGATTTGTTGTTTTGCATAATTTCACCCTTTTCTTGTTCTTCTTCATAGTTTCACATTGTTCTTCTACATATAAGGAAATGCTCATGTCTGTTGATATTTGTCAAGTTCAGAATAATAAAAAATAAAAATTTAAATTAAAAAAAGAAATATTTCTTTCAGAATAAGCTTTGTTGTGTCCTCTGAAGTTCTATTCTGATATCTCAGAGATGTGGTGACCCTGGGTTCTGGAAGGTTAGGTCAATTAAATGGGAATTCTGGAAAATCTTACCAAATTAAGAAAGCTTCAAATGTAAACCAGGCAATGGACTTTGAATCTTCTAAGGTTTAGCCCTTGAATTGAGGTGCATCACCAGAAAGCTGGCTACCAGGTGAGGATTTTATTTTTTATTTTTTACCACAGAAACTCATGAAGACCCTTTACTAAGATGAAGAAGATAGCTCCATATAACACAGTAGAAGAATCATAGACATTGAGCTGAAAGAGACCTCAGAGGCCAATCCCCTCATTTTGCAAATGAGGAAGCTAAGGCCTGGTGAGGTCAAATGATTTGTCCAAGATCACAGAAGTAATAAGACTGAGATATTCCATTCCAAAGATTCATAGATCTACAGGTGGAAAATTCCTCAATGTCATCTAGTCCATACCCTTCATTTTACAGATGGGGAAACCGAGTTCCAGCAAGGTTACATAACTTGTCTGAGATCACAGAGGTAGTATCAGTGGTCACATTTGAATCCAAGCCCTCTAACTCTAGATCCAGAGTCCTTCCCATTGTGCCATGAACACACTGATGAAATTGTGAATGCTTTCAGTATTTCAGGAGGTATAGATAGCATGGTAATAATAATAATGGCATTTATATGGCACCTACTGTGTGCCAGGAACTATAAAGATATTCCCAATATTATCTCATTTGGTCCTCACAACAACTAGGAGGAAGGTTTTATTATTATTCCCATTTTACAGTTGAGAAAACTGAGATTAAGTGTCTGAAACTAGGTTTGAACTAGTCTTTCTGACATTGGGCTTTGTGCTCTATTCATTGCACCACCATAGAAAAGATATTAGCTTTGGAATCAAAGGACATGGGCTCTATTCCTGGTTCTGTTTTTCACTGCTACCCATGTGCAACTTTGAACAAATCTTAACTTTTCTGGTCCTTAGTTTCTGCATCTTACAAAATAAAACAGATTAGATTAGAACAGAGGATATTAGATTGGAATCCACAGACCTCCACAGACCTCATGAATATATTTAAGGGACCCCACGAACTCAGATGGGGGAGATTACATCTTTATAATCAAAAGACAACAGTTCTTTTCCTTTTTTTAAAACCATTATTCAGAGACAGAGTCCATAAATTTCACTAGATTGCCAAGCAGATACATGACCCAGAAAAAGTTAAGAACCCCTGAATTACAAAGTCTCTAAAGTACCTCTAGCTCCTAATCCTCCTATAAGGTAAGTATAGTTCTGATGGTTTCAGGAGTCCATATTAAAAACGCATTTGATACCCTCTTGTGCCGAGTGATAAATCACTCCATTCAGTCATTAACATCTTGAATGTGTTCATTGCCAAAGTTAGCTAAAGTTAGAATGGGAAGCAAAAGAGGAAGACAGGGTTTGCCCATGGGACACTGCCAGGGAGCTTTGACCTGAGTGGGGACTGCACAGTGTATAAATCTGGGTACCTAGTGACTGCAAGGTAGGACCAGGAAGGGAGGAAGAGTCTCTTTACTGCTTCATTCCTTCCCAAGGTCATCTAGGCTAATTTCACTAGTTAGTGAAGCACTTTGGAAGATAATTCAAGGTAAATACAAGGCATTCTCATGATCAATATACAGTAAGACTTCATTAATTCAGATGAATCGATGGGAAGGCCACAATGAATTAGTATATATGTCTAAATTTGTAAGTAATGCAGCTTTATTACTTTCAAGTATATAACCTAGAATTAATCTAACAAGAGCTGGCAGGTAAAGTTCTCTAGGGACCTACTTTAATGAACATATAAGAACAATTTGTAATTAGTGTATCGAATATATGTAAGTGGATACTTTTGAAGCATTTTAAAATAGTTTGTTCCCTTAAATAGGTTAAATGGGTTTTCTGCAATTTTGTTTACTCCATTAGTTTGGTTAATATATAGTCCCCTCCCTTTCCTCCTCCTTACTAGTTAATTCTTCATGCTTTTCTGGTCCTGAAATAAAAAGAAAGTTAAGTCAAGTCAGCAAGCATTTATTAAGTACGTACCATGTTCAAGACACTGTGTTAAGCATTGGGGAAGGAACAGCAATGGTCTGTGGATATCAATGAATTTGTATAGCTACCCACAACTGTAGGAGATGCTATAAGATAAAAGAATAAGACACTGGCCTCACCCACAAAGGGTTTATCATATGAAGATGAGACTTTGTCATTACACAGTTAATAAACAAAACAGTATATGTTTGAGGTACTTCTGTGCTTGTCCTTTGTTCTCTAAAAGGACCATGGCATCATAGAAATGATGACATGACTTGCAGTTGATTTGGGCTGTGCAAGGACACCAGCCTCACTTTCTCCTCCAGAGCCATCTGGATCTAGTGACTTGATATTCATCAGCATGACTGGAGATGACCCAGGATGGAATAGGAGACCCTGGTGCTTTTAGGCTAAGGCCTTTTCAAGTACTCACTTAGAGCACCCGCTATACAGTAAGGATCATGAGTTCAGAAGGAAGGAGAGGTGGGAGTATGGACTGGGATTATCTTGGAACTGGGCTTGGAAGGAAAAGTAGATTTGGGCTATGCAAAGAGAGGAGGAAAAAGAACTATACAGGCTGGGAAAATAGTAGGAGCAGATGTCCCTCCAGGACTACTTCTGTCAACTCCTACTTGAGTTGTTTAACTGGGTCACCAGATGATGTCTGATGCTCCTAAACAGGGTTCTATGGGTAAAAGAGGGACTGGGGTTTCTAGTACTGTTGATTAGTAGCCTTACTAATATGTTTCCCATTGATTATTAGCCAGTTAATTCGCTTATAGAAAGGGTATTTACTAAGTAGGTATAGGTTTTTGCTATTCCCATAAACTGATGGGACACTTTCTCCTTGCACATATAAGGTCCCTGGAGAGAGTGCGCTTAAACCGAGAGTGTACATATTGTTAAAGAGTAAATCCAGTTTCTACTTATCAGAAGTTCCCCTCTCTCTTTGTGGAGTTCCCCTAACATTCTTTTTGCTGGTCTCTGAGAATCTGTCACCTAGTCAATGGGGGTTGGGGTGTTGAGGGGGGTGCCCACCCCCACCCTCGCTCCACTATGGTAATTGCCTTTCACAAGTCCTCCACAACTTAACTCAACCGTTGCTTGACTAGTTTGTTGCTAAAATGGTCAAACTCTTCAACTAGCTTGCTATTCGTAGATTTGACATGACTAAAGATATTTCTTGTGTGGCATCATCTTCCTGCATCCAATGGTCCAAATATCCCATGATCAGTTTAAATTGAGTAAGGATTTATGCATACCTAATTTACTTCATGATTAATTCAATTGAGATCTTTGGGCTTTTGGTGATAAATTTGAAGTAGAGGTAGACTCTGACTCTCACAGAAGATTGGGAATGTTATAGCAAAGAATATTCTCTAACCTTTTCCTTCTCCTTTACTTCTATGAACAACTGTCTTCCTATAACTTCCAAAGAGGATTTACACTCTAGAATAGTGGTTCTCAACCTTCCTAATTTATATGTGGGTGTATCTGCATGTGGGCACACCCACCTGGAGACAGATAGAGTAGCTGTGTCTCGGTTCCTAAGACCATTGGAAATATGTGTTTTCCAATGGTCTTAGGCAACCCCTGTGAAAGGGTTGTTTGACCCCTAAAGGAGTCATGACCCACAGGTTGAGAATCACTGCCCTAGAAGATGTTCCAGAACAGGAGGTTTCACCCACTCAGAAGAAAAGGAGTCCAGTACAAATCCTCTAAAGAAAGACTAGAATGTTTCCCTCCTACACTTTGCACCACCTTGTGATATAAAGAAGATATATAGAAGAAACAGATATTAATGACATATGGTTAGTCTTCTGGAGATCAAAGCAAAGATGCTCCTATTCCAAGCTATGTCCATTGACCAGCATGACTTTAGACAATTAAGGCAAAGTCTATGTAGGAAGCCATTCCTATGTAGGAGTCCCTCATTTTCAACATCTGCTTTTTTGGGAAATCGAGGGTCCCAAGGAAGAGGTTTCATTTACACTTCCTTTTCTGTCTTGAATGGAGCATTTTGCTTCTTGGTATCAATTATTATTTTGTCTAATATGTCCAATGCATTCACCAAAAATCATCAAATCAGGATATTATTTTCACACATGAATTAATGCCCAAGCAATGCATTTAAAGTTTGTCTTTCAAATTGGATGATAAAACCCGTTCTTTCAACACTACCCCTACCCCACCCAGGAAACAGTAGAATAACTTCATGTGTAACATAAAGATAAAAATGTTTTGAAATGCTTATCATCCTTGGTTTTTTACATTTGAATGAACATACATTGATTGACATCAGAATAATGTTTTACTTGTTGAAAGAAGACAATTTAATTGATAACATCTTTAATTATTGTGTTTTCCACCATACTTGCGTTATTTCTTGTCCTATAAAAGAAAAAAAATCAGTCAAGGAGTTCTTTTTTAAAAAAAAAATCCTAAAACTATCTCACGTTTTTATTTTGGTCAGGAGATGTCATTATTACTGTAGTTTGCTATTCAAATGAAGAACACCAGCTTCTAAGTACCCTCAGGGAAACTCAGGGAACCACTTCAAGTAAACAGAATTCAATGAGTATTTGTAATGTCTCAGCTCAGGACTTTTGGGTGCCCCACTCCATTTTACCCAAAAGCAAAGTAGTAGGAGACAGTGGCCTTGCCCACAAGGAGCTTTCCATGAACAAGAATGCTACAGTCTCTTCACTAAGCACTTACACATGATGAGAGGTGGCCTCCCATTCAATCCTAATGTGGTACTAATTCATCTCAACACGCCTACTGTACAAAATCCTGCTCCTATGAAGAGTCTACAGAGGGTGTTTCTTCCTACCAGTAATTTTCCAGAGTTAACCTAAGAGAGGGGAAAGAGTCCTAGAGGTAGAAAAGGTAGACTTTGAAGCAGTGTGGTACAGTAAGAAGCACCAGGGTTTGGAACCTGAGATTTACAGAATCACGTTTCAGTCAATGAATAAGCATTTATTAAGCACCTACTGTGTACCAGGCACTGTGCTAAGCACCGGGGATACAAAAAGAAACAAAATGCAGTCCCTGCCCTGAAGGAGCTTACAATCTAATGGATTATATTACATTTTATATTCCCACTCTGCCACTTACGTAATTTAAGGCAAAACACTTAGGCTCAGTGAGTCTTGACTTTTTCATCATTTAAATTAATTTATTATTTATTTATCAATTCATCATTTATTTAATTTATTGATCAATCTTAAATTATTTAATATACAAATTAATAGTTATTTTATAATATAGACCTTAATGTTTATTATTTATGTATATTCTTATTGATTTATTAATGTCATATAATTGTAATGATCCTAAAATATAGATATTACATAATTATGCAATTATATATAATCCCTTGTGTCAAAATAGTAAAAATTAGTACTCAGAGGCTTTTAGCTTACATCCTTGATGGCACCCACTTTTCACAAGTTTTTGCTACCACTAAAAGTTTTTTGTGAATATTGTGGTATGTACAGGGCCTTTGTTGTCACTGGCATTGTCACTGCTTGTTACCTATGTGGTTTTGGGCAAGACATACTATTTCGTGGGTCTCAGTTTCCTCATCTGCCAAATGAGATTGTTGGATTCAATGGTCTCCAAGATCCCTTCCAGTGCTAAATCCATGGTTTTATGATTCCAGTTTCTTCTCTTTGATGAAGTGGGTGAAGATACCACCTAGCTAGACATGGCACATTGTCAGAGTCATACTGAGAACTGCCATCCTGGTTCTTCTTACTTCTTTCCACATCAGTTCATTCTAGTCTTCCCATGCCTTTTGGGGGGGAGGGGAGGAGGAGGAGTAAAAGGAGTAGCCCTCATATTCTTCTTTTTTTTTTGAAGGGGGAAGGCAGGGCAATTGGGGTTAAGTGACTTGCCCAAGGTCACAGGACTAGGTTGTGTGTATGTGTGTAAGTGTCTGAGGCAAGATTTTAACTCAAATCCTCCCAACTCCAGGGCCGGGGCTCTATTCACTGTGCCACCTAGCTGCCCCCTTCATTTTTTTTGTTGTAGGTTTTTCATAGATTTAGAGCTTGAAGGGTTGTTACAAGAGATCTAGTACACTCCACACTTTCCTATGAGACCACCACAACAAAGGATGGATTATTAGGGAAAGGAGGGAGAAGGAACATGCTTAGAAATGAAGATGAGATAAATAAATAGACATTTTACATAGTTATACATCATATATCATGTCAAGTATTATAATCACACAATACCATCAGTTAAATTAATTTAATTACTATATTTACTAATATGAATAATCATATAATATCAGCATTGTGATCATATAATATATAGATATGATCATATACAACCTTATGTATATAATAGTAATAGTAAAAAAAAAATAGTCCTATATGAAGACTTCTAGTGTAGAAAGGGGCCTTAAAGATCCTCGGGTCCAAATCCCTTCTTTTATAGAGGAGGCCTAGGAGAGGGGCGGTAAGTTGCTCAAGGTCACATTGGAGTTAGTGGCTGATGTGGGAAGCCAGATCTCCTGACTCTCGGCCCAGTGGATTTTCCCTTGTACCACATGCTGCCTCCAAGAATGCACCCAGGAGAATGGCTAAGGGACAGCAATCTAGAGATCTGGGAGTTCTTCACGGCCAGAAGGCCCCAAAGTTCTATAAGGCAGCAATATACTTGGAATAAAATGAGTAACTGTCTTGGAGCCTTTAAAATGTAGCCTTCCTTGGAGGCCCCAAAAGACACGTAATAAACTGAAAACAAGTACATGTGCAGTCTCCATTTATGAAAGCTAGGATGCGACACAATAAAGCACAGAGCAAAGTCTCCCCTGGCCATTCTCCAGTGGCATGAGGGAAACTAGATGTGTTCAACAGGAAAGCCAAAGAAGTGCTATGAGAAAGGTTATGTGGGGCTTTTATGGTAATTGACTGTAGAAGCTGCATCTCGATGGCACATTAAGTTGGCAATGAGGAAGGGGTTGAATGCAAGGGGTGGGGTTGCTTTAAAAAAAAGAAATAGAAGAGAAAGGAAAAAGAAAGTAAGGAAGGAAGGGAGAGAGAGAGAAAGAGGGGGGAGAGAGAGATAGAGAGAGAGGGAGGGAGGGAGGGAGGGAGGGAGGAAGGAAGGAAGGAGGAAAGAAAGAAAGAAAGAAAGAAAGAAAGAAAGAAAGAAAGAAAGAAAGAAAGAAAGAAATTGTAGATAGGAGGTGGCTACATGGAAACTTCTAAGAAACTTTAGAGACTGTTTAGTCCAACTCCCTTATTTTGTGAATGAGGAAACTGAAACCTAGAGAAGTTAAATGACTTAGCCAGGGTAAAACAGAACTTAAGTACCAGGGACAGAATTGGAACCCAGGTGCTCTTGTTCATAATAATATATAATATATAATTTTTAAAAAAAAACTTTACCTTTAAGGTAGGCACAGCACTTTAAATAAATTATTTCGTTTGATCATTACAGCCACGCTGGAAAGTAGGTACAATTGTTATCTCCATTTTATAGATGAGGAACCTGTTAAGTGCTTTGCCCAGGTCCATTCAGCCAGTAAGCATCTGAGACAGTATTCAGACTTAGGTCTTCCCGATTCCAAGTACAGTTCTCCCTTCCACATAGCGACTTTCCTCATCAAAGTTTTGATATATTGTGGGTTGGCATAAAAATTAATTGGAAATTTCAGGGGAGGTTGGTGGAAGTCACAGATGACATATGAAGGCCAGCAGACAACATAGAAAGAGTCTAGAAACTCAGAAATGCATATATATATATATGTATATGTATATATATATATCTATGAATGCATATATTTGCACACATACATATATACATGTATATATACATGTGTATATATACATATACACATATGTACATATGTACACACACATATAGTATTGAATAATATCAACATATTTTATCTTTTAGTACCAAAATAATGCATACTTCTTCTCTGGTATGAAGGGAAAGCCAAAAAATTTTACATAGGTCCCAGCGGCACCACACCCCTAACTCCTATGGAAGGGACAACTGTAGAGCCTTATCTTATCTTATACCTTTTATTAAAGTAATTGATCCCTTTCAGTGAAAGAAATAAGCTTTTCTTCCAATTCTATTTTGGAACTCATTTTAATTTATTTTGTTAAGTATTCCCAATTACATTTTTAAAAAAATTAATATTTATTTTTTAAAATTTTGAGTTCCAATTTCCTTTCCTCCCTCCCTCCAACATTTGTCATTTTCCTTTTCTGTCTTTTTAGCCAATCTAATAGGTATGACATGGTATGTCAGAGTCGTTTCAATTTTCATTTCTCTAATCAGTAGTGATTTGGAGCATTTTTTTTCATGTGACTATTGATAGCTTCAATTTCTTCTACTAAAACTTCCTGTTCATATGCTTTGACCATTTATCAATTGCAGAATGGCTCTTATTTTTATAAATTTGGCTCAATTCCCTACATATTTGAGACGTGAGAACTTTATCAGAGAAACTTGCTGTAAATGTCCCCACAGTTTTGTTTTCCCTCTAATTTTGACTACATTAATTTTGTTTGTGCAAATTTTTTAAGTTTCATGTAATCAAAATTACTCATTTTACTTCATGTGATCCTCTCTATTTCTTATTTAGTCATAAACTCTTCTTTTATCCATAGATCTGACAAATGCATTTTCTATATCCCCTTAATTTGCTTATGATACCACCCTCATCAAAATCATTTATCCATTTTGACCTTAACTTGGTATACAGTATGAGATGTTGGTTTATACCTAGTTTCTGCCAAACTACTTTCCAGATTGTCCCACAATTTTTGTCAAATGATGAGTTCTTGCCCCAAAAGCTTAGCTCTTTGGATTTATGAAATGCTAGATTACTATAGTCATTTATTACTATGTATTGTGTACATAGGTGTCTAGGTGGTGCAGTGGATAGAGTGCTGGACCTAAAGTGGGGAAGACCTGGGTTCAAATTTGACCTCAGATGCTTACTAGCTGTGTGACCCTGGACAAGTCACTTAACCCTGTTTGTTTCAGTTCCCTCATCTGTAAAAAGAGACGGAGAATGAAATGGCAAACTACACCAGTATCCTTGCCAAGAAAACCCCAAACTGGGTCAAAAAGAGTCAGAGATAACTGACCAAAAAAGGTATACCCAATCTGTACCATTGATCCATCCCTCTATTGTTTTGATGATTTACACTTTGTAATACAGTGTGAAATCTAGCACCTCTAGGTCATCTTCCTTTACATTTTTTTTACTCCCTTGATATTCTTGACCTTTTGTTCTTCCAGATGAATTTTGTTATTATTTTTCCTTAGTTTGTAACTTTTATGAAAGGAAATAGCAACAAAGGTATCCCAAAGTAGCATGATCCCTTTAACTAAGAATAGACATAAATTAAGCCTGTGGGGAGTGGAGGAGGAGGGAGTGATTTCTTCAAAATGAGGGCTCCACTAATGCCTCATGATGGTATGGAGGTGACTCTGCATTTTCAAAAGCTGTGCCAGCTGTCAGAAGATGTGGCTTGTCTTACCAAGTTAGAAAGGTTTTGAATGAGAGCCTGGAGAAGCACTTGGCCCCTGTTGTATTGATGATCAGCCAATGGGTGATTATTTTGGTCCCAGCTACTCACTTGCTAAGGGAGGGCTTTGAAAGACTTGTGATGTGAACTGTGTGGGCAGAGGAAATAAAAAATAGCCAATGAAAACAGGAATCTTTTGAAGTAGTTGAATCCAGGAGATGGGTAAAGTCTGATCCCAGCATAAAATGCTTGTGTTCTGGTTGCCTGCTCAGCAGAGAAAAAGGGGAAGGGAGAAGAGAAGAGGAACAAGAAGAGAGGTAGAGAGAACAGAAGAGGATGAGAAGGAAGAGGAGAAGGAAGCTTAGGAAAAGAGACGGGAGGGGGAAAGAAAAAGAGAAAGGATGGGAAAGGAGGAATGTTTTGGAAGGAAATTGTTTAGAGAATGAAAATTAATCACATTTCTTGTCCTAATAGGAATTAGAAATACCAGTCACACAGATGTTCATGGAAAAAGAAGAAAATGCATAATCTCCCCATCCATCAATGGAGGAAACAAACAGAATGTGTAACCCTAGGAAAGTGTCTCTGACATCACTCAAAAAGCCAGTGAAAAGGGAGGACTGCTATGATGTGATCTATCTTTCACAAGTATATTACTCTTATCCATAGGCAACTTCTCCCTTGCTAACCATTTCCATGTTTGAGACCCAGCAGCACATATTCTAAGAACATCCCTTCCTCACCTGAAAGGATAGAAAGGCAGGTGCAGCCTTACTTTGATGCCGGAAACAAATTCCATGGGGGGAAGTTATGCTCTTATTACAGGTCCTTCCCTGGCAAAATGACCATAATTGGAATATAGCCTGTTTCCTAAATCACAGCTTGTTGAGTTTAATGGGAGAGTAATTTGAATGTTAAGTGTGCATCCACTGGGTTGAGCCCCCATCCTGGATACCCTAGAAAAACTATCTAAGCTCATTTACCCTGTTGTACTGGCAGACTAGAAGGAACATGCATTTTAGAAGTAATATATTTCATTAGGGTTTAAACCAATTAGCAAAGGAATAGGAAAAACAATCTTACAGAATTCTTGAGGGACTACAATCTAATACCAGTAGTCTTCAGCAAATTGGATCTGGGGAATAGACAGGTGTGTTGTAAGGCTCAAAAGACATAATAGATGTAAAGTACTTCACAAAATGTAAAGTACTCTGTAAATGTTCACCACCACCACCACCACCACCATCATCATCATCATCATCATCAGTTTTTAATCCTTAGGTCTCCAGCATGGTCATGACTTCATACTCTGAGCCTTCTACCGCATACCTGCTGTGCCCAAGCGATGTTTATAGAATAATAAAAGGATGTGCTAGTAAGTGTTTAACTATCAGACTGGGGGGGGGGGAGGGAAATAGACTTTAAAATTTGATCTACATTATTAACACTTTTAAAAGTATACAAAAACAATAAATCAGGCCCTGATTTGTAGCTTTGCTAATTTCTGAAATATAAACCCTCACATTGAAAAGTGGATATTTAGAGCTGGCTCCAGCATATTGTCTGGGAGGAGACCTAAAAATATGTCACAGTGAGGAAGATACCTCTTTCCTGGTTAGACACAGCAGTAGAGATTCAATCATTGTGTGACTCTTCTTAGCCTCTTTTGGCTATAGGAAACCTGTGCTATGCCTGAATTATTGCTACATTGAGCATTATTTGCTCCTTTCACATGGAGATTAGCTCCTGGATTCCATTTTCCAGTTTCTGGAACTGGAACATGGTAAATGTAGATTGCAATGCAAGCATCCCTGTTCAGGAAGACAAATCCTGTGATATCAGATCGCTTTGGTTCAGTTTCCTATCCTTTCCAGGCAGCAGGTGGAAAAGATATTCTCAGGAACACAAGGGGATGCTTGAACTCCTTGATCCTACAGCTTCAGTCTCATCCCTTCTCCTCCATCACTTAACCCCAAGATTAAAGCCCCTATCCGGCAAACTTCTCATGTCTCACAGGATTCCAAACCTAGAAACTCTAGTCAAGCATCATGGGAAACACAGTTGGACGGGAAATGCGATCCTGTATGCCCCTATTACACACTATTAAATCAAATTTACAAAGTATCTACATGTGTGAGGATTTGTACTGATGCTCTGCAAATCAATTGAAACAGACATGGTCTTGGTTCCCTAGGCAATGCCAAGCTTGTCTATTTTTGTGGTGAGCAGTAACCCACCAATCATTGCTGTTCCAAAGGATAATAAGGTTAAGCAAGTAACATGAGAGTTCCTCCACTCTCAAGGAAGATTTTCTGACATCTTCACTCATAAACAAGATGAAAAAGAGTTTACAGTCATGAAAAATTCAGTGAATAAAGTCTCCAAAGAGATAAGATAGGATGGCAGAGTTGGGGGTGCAGGGTTAGGGAGTACTAGATTTGGCCTCAGAGATCCTGGTTGAAAATCATAGCTCTTCCACTCCTTACTGGTGTGACTGGTAAATCACTAACCTCTCAAGATATTTCCTTCTCTGTAAAATGAGATTAAACTAAACAACCTGTAAGGTCCCTTTTCCCTCCTAAAATCTATCAGAGATATAACCAAATGAAACAATTCCTGGGGCTGTTTGGGTTGTAGGAAGTGGCATGGTGAACAGTGAACAGTCGTAGGTGGGGAGGCAAGTGTGATGGCCCAGAGAACAATACAACCATGGCTATAATAGTGCAAAGAGCTGGTGATGTGAGCCCAAGAAGTCATGCTCCATGTTTCCAGAGAACCACAAGATGATGTTCAGAAATGGTGTCACCAGAGGAAGGGAGAGTGGAACTTTGCCTTCTGAGGGAGGAAGCATATCCCTTTCCAAAGTCTCATTCACCCTATGCTAATTGTAGCTCTGAAATTTATGAGGATATGATGATCCCATACGAAGATGATGACAATTTATAAATCAATCTTATCCTACGTGCCACCACAATGCATTTCTGACAACAGCCAGATAGCCAATAGGTACACCTTCAGGAGATTAACACTTATTTGCCCTTTTGAAAAGGTAGAATCAGAGTTTTCAAATATATTTAGGATTTTCTCTTGTATCACTTATTTATCTGATGGAGGAAAACTATGAGTCAGGGTCAGTAATAATACACACAGCATGAGTCCATCTTGGATTCTGGCTCATTAATTGAATGTAAGTTACAATGGGTTGATATGATTAAACCCTTAGGAAAATCCCCTAGACTGCTACATGGCTCACTTTTGCATAATCACAGACATGACAGTGGAAGCCCTCCGAGTATATGCTTATGTTTGTGTATATAAATGTTCAGGTGCACAGTAGCGGACTATAAAATCATGTTGCTGTTGTTATTTTTAACAAATATTCTATCTCATCTACCTGAAGGAGTTCTAGTCCCTTTGAGTATTTACTTTGGGATCCTAGAATCATAGACTTACGGCAAGAAGGATCTTGAGAGGCCACAGAGTTCACACATATCCTCCCATTTTACAGTTTAGGAAGCTAAGGCAGAAGGATGTTAAATGATTTTGTCTAAGATTACTCTGCTAGTAAGTGTCTGAGGCAGGATTTGAACCTGATTCTTCCTGAATTCATTGTCCCTTCAGCTATGCCATGTTGCCTCTTGAAGATCAGACGCATCTTCTGTTGTTGCTGCCATTACTCACTGGCCTTTTTTAAAAATTACAGGTTTATACCTTGTGTCTATCACCCTTCTGGTCATGAGCATGGTAACATGCTCCATCATAGGTCCTCCAGCAACGTGGTTGTTCAATGTGTTGATCAGAGTTCTTAAGTCTTTCAAATGTATTTTTCTTTGCAAAATTGCGGGTGTTATATTCCTGGTTCTCTTCACTGTACTCTACATCCTTTCAGACTACCCAGGATTCTCTGAAATTATCTCTTTCATTACTTCTTACAATGTAATAATATTCCATTACATTCATAAATAATTTGTTCAGCCATTCCCCAATTGTTGACGAAGCAATCTAAGACACCCCCTTAGATGCTAGTTCTTCTTTCTAGCCCTTTTTAATCTCCCCTTCACATTCAGGAAATCTGCTTTGCCTGTTCTTTTCCTGATAATATCTTCCTTTTTAAACCCATTCCCTTCTTCTTTTTTTTTTTTTTAGCTCTGCTTGTTTCCTTGGCATGTTTGATGTATTTCTACACCAAACTGATTCTGCCTGTCTGTCTGTCTGTCTGTCTCTCTTTCCTTCGCTCTGTCTGCTTCTGTATATTCAATCTTCCTTTGTTTCAGATAAGAGTGAAATGCGTCTGATGCCCAGTCCCTCAACATCTTCCTTCATGCTTAGTTATAAGTTTCACTCCCTTCTTCCTCCATTCTACACTAGTGCATTCTTCCATTCACTTTCCTTCTCTTTCCCTTCTTAAAAATCCTTAGAATAGAACCATCTACCCCTGGTTTTTTTTTTTTTAATTTAACTTCATCAATATCCCTTAAAGATATTAAGATTCTGAAGGGACACATTTTTTCTCCCTCTGTTAGAAAGTAGGCATGATTAGCATCTTATACTTTCATCAAACTATTCAAATAGATCACTTTTTATGTTTCTCTGGTCTCTTTGTTTGATTTCAAAGTTCCTGCTCCTGTCCTTTTAATCAGAAATGCTTGTAAATCCCTTATTCAATTAAAGGTCCACTTCCTCAATTCCGGCCCCCCACCCCTACCTTGTAGGGTTATATTTAGCTTGGAAAGAGATCTTTTTTCTTTTGAGAATATTGTATTCCAAGATTTCCTCTGGCTTTTAGTAGAAGCTACTTGGTCTTGTTATGATCCTGTCATTCTTCTGTATTTGTACCACTTCTTTCTGGTTGCTTGCAATATTTTTTCCTTTGATATGGGAGATTTGGATTTTGGCTATGATGTTCCTACTACTTTTCTTTTGGGGGTTCCTTTCAATTTTGCCCTAATATTTCTTGCTGCCTTGTGTAGTCATAGATTCCTATTTATTCTATTCTGGTTTTCAGAAATTTCACTTCCTCTAATCTACTTATTCTCCAGTTCTTCTCTCCAAAGTTTTTATTTATTCATTTTTGTCTCTTGCTATATTTCTTCTAGGCATTCATATTGTCCTTATGGAAAATGCATTTTTTTTTTTACTTTGAGTTTTTGCTGCAATTGTTATAGAGTTAGATTTACAATACTTTTTGATACTCATTGGTGTTTTCTTTGATTTTCTTATCTCTCTAGCTTTCATTACTGAATTGGGGTTTTGTGACAAGGATATACTCCCCCCTCTGCTGTGTTTTTGAGTAGGGTCATGGAGTCCTCCTTGGTTTCATCCTGTGTTTCTTGTTCTTTTGCACTGAACTCTCCCTCCTAGAGTTAAGCTCCCCTGGATCTTTGAGATTTAGAGTGCTGGATCTTTGGGGGGTCCTCCTTGGTATTTTAGAACAAAATGTTATGGATCTCAGATGCCCTGAGCTTGGTGACCTCACTGGTCTAATTGACTCTGCGCTGGTAACTGCTCTTCACCCTGGGCCTTTTTGAAACTAGGGCTTTCTCAAGGGAGTCTTTTGATTTTGCTGCTTCTGAACACAGAGCTTTGCTGGCTACATATGTCTCTAACTGTCTCTAGTTTTGCTGGGAAGATACTCTGCACTGGCTCTGGTTTTTCTGGAAGAGTGGGAGTGGGAGTGGGGAGAGAGACACACAACCACTTGTTCAGTTCTGGGGTGGAAGAAATTACTATGGTTTCTAACTGGATTTCTTGATCATTAGTTGGACTGGTAAAAAAACTTCAGGTTTTTGCTAGAGCAGATACATCAGAATTGGGAAGATTATCTTCTGTTCAAAAGACCATCTTGAGAGAAAGTCCATTCGTTCCCCTACTTTACAGGTAAGGAAACTAAAGCCCATATTGGTTTAGTGACTTGCCTAGGTCTTTTGACTCAAAATCCAGTGCCCAACAATGCAACCCTGTTCTGATGTCCAAAGGGTATTGGAGTCTATAACTTCACTCTATCTCTGACTGGATTTGAATATTCTTCCTATATCATTTTTTTTCCTAAGAGGGAATTTTCCAAAATGGACAAGCAGTGTGCTGGCATAAACCCCAGATACCAAGATCTGCTTGCTTAATATGAGTCATTGTTTGATATCAGATTCATTTTCCTGCTGGCACTGAAGCTGTATAAGGAAGAAATATATACATTTGTGTGTATTCATACACATGTGCATATATATCAATACACACATATAGATGTACATTTTATATACATGTGTGTAAATATGTATATCATATATTTATCTTCTGTAGGATCAGAAAGTCAAGAAACCATAAAAGATGTCAATAGCCTCTTAGAAGTCAAGCTGAGAGGACCAGGATGGAGTAGCATCTGTACCATAAGTCTTATTTCCTACATCTGTGGATATAAAGAGACCAAAAAAGTTGTGTACCTGCTTGCTGATCCACAGGGCTCTGGCATTTGATTATGCCTGCTTCCACTACGTCTGGGACCATTTGGCTCCACCAGCTCCTGAGCTGGGCTAACGAGGCCAAGGTCAAAAGTTCAGTTCCTCTGTGGCCAAATTTTCTTCACTCCAAGTCATAGTCACAGACTGAAGAGCTGACCCCAACCAGCTGTCTGGTGCCCTTGGCCACAAAGAGAACCAAAGATGTGTGTGTGAAAACTGCTCCTGGCTCATGCGGAGTTAGCAATGGAGCAGTGGTATCAACTTTATAGATGGAAGACAATGAGACATGATACTGCCTGAGATGTTAGGATATGCAGACTCCCCTTTGTAAGAGCTTACTCCTAGAAGGGATGTTTTTTAAAGAGGCAGACTAGTGAGGCATGGGTGATCCAGAATCCCGTTGATGATGGTTCCTCCAGTGCCCTTGCGAATCTTTGTCTTCATCCCATAGGTGTTGACACTCTTCAGATTCAACATGCAATTATTTTCCTCTCATTTCTTGCTGACTGGTAAAACCCAAGATAAGGAATAAAGAATAGAATTAGGCACCCTCAGCTTCCAGGGCCAAGTCTGATGATAAGGACCAGATCAGGTCAAAGGACACAGATCCACTCTATTCCCTTGAAGGCACAACTCCATTGAGAGACAGAGTGGTTCAGTGGAAAATGTATGGGGTTTTGGAAGTCAGAGGACCTGGGTTCAAATCCTGCCTATTATTTACTACCTATGTGACCTCATACAAGTCACTTGACTTCTGTGGTTTTCTCATCTGTAAAATGAGAAATATATATATGTGTGTAAAATATATATTGGGATACCTAGGTGGCCCAAGGGATAGAGAAACAGGTGTGGAATCAGGAAGACTCCTCTTCCTGAGTTCAAATCTGGCCTTAGACACGTACTAGTTGTATGACCCTAGGCAAGTCACTTCACTCTCTTTGTCTCAGTTTCCTCATCTGTAAAATTAGTTGGAGAAGGAAGTGGCAAACCACTCCAGTATTTTTGTCAAGAAAACTCCAAATGGGGCCATGTAGAGAGTCCAACACAACTGAAACAACTGAACAACAACAAGAGGGAGCCTAATGAGATGGCCTATGAGATCCCTCTGGTCTCAAAAACCCATGTGGTTTAAATCTATCGCTAGTCTTAGCTGATTTCCTGGGGCGCTTTGAGGTAAAATGACCAGCTCTTGGCCTTAAAATGACTAGCTCTTAGTCCAAAAGCTTCCTGACTTCCATACCATTCTGCCTTTAATTTGTCCAA
The DNA here is from genome assembly GCA_028627135.1 of Pseudochirops cupreus. Taxonomy (NCBI): domain Eukaryota; kingdom Metazoa; phylum Chordata; class Mammalia; order Diprotodontia; family Pseudocheiridae; genus Pseudochirops; species Pseudochirops cupreus. The sequence continues at coordinate 329,412,523 of CM053580.1, read as the reverse complement.
TAATGTAGTTTTTCCATGTGCCAGTATGGGTACGACTAATCTGATTCAGAATTAGATTCACAGAAACTCAGAGCTGGAAGAGGCATCAGAGGTAAGTCATGCAGTCACTCTTCTGTGAGCAGGTACGTACCCCAAGGTCCTCCCTAAATTTACCCCTCGCACTCATGACCCTCATTCCCTGTTTCAGAGAATCACTGGGCTGGGCTCAGAAGTATCTCTTGCCACGCAGGAATGGATGCTGCCTTGGTATTCATTGCAATGGGATCTGATCTGGTCATTAGAAGAGCGTAAAAAAGAGCTATGAATCCTGCAAACCTGTCTTGAAGTATGATGTAGTATCTTCCATGATGCCGCGCATTTTCTCATCATTGCCAACTACCTCCTCTCAAGATCCTGTTTTTAAAGAATTTTTTGAAAGAATAGTTTGCTGTAGTAGAAAAAAAATAGGGGGAAAGGGAGCAAGCATATATGAAGGGCCTACTGCGTGCCAGGCACTCTACAGATATCTCATTTGTTCCTCAAAACAACCTGGGAGTTAGGTATTATTATTATTATTATTCTCATTTTACAGTTGAAAAAACAGGGATTTGCCCAGGGTCACACAGAAAATAAATGTCTGAGGCTGGATTTGAACTCCAAGCCTAGTACTTCATTCCTTATACCACCTAGCAAACTGGATTTTGAGTCAGGAGACTTGGGTTAAGAACTCTGATTCTGCTAACTAGTACTAATTATGAACTTTGACAATTCACTTCCCCTCATTGGGCCTCTATAAAAGGAAGTGGGTTGGTTTAGGTAACCTCTAAGGTCCTTCCAGCTCTAAGTCCTATGAAAATTTCAGCCTCACCCTCTGCGTTTCTTTGTTCTGGGAATATTGGCCCTCTCCCATATCACTCACAGACTCATATACTCTCCCATACTCACATGACCAACAAGTTCTATTAATCTGATTCCCACTGCCATCATGATGTTCAATCATTGCTGACTCTTCATGTCCCCATTAGAGGTTTTCTTGGCAAAGACACTGGAGTGATTTGGAATTTCTTCCTCCAGTTCATTTTACAGATGAGGAAACTGAGGCAAAGAGGGTGAAGTGACCTGCCCAGAGTCACACAGCCAGTAAGTGTCTGAGGTCAGATTTGAACTCATGGGGTCAAAACTCTATCCACTGCACCACCTAACTACCAGCCACCATAGATCACAGATTTAGAACTGGAAAAAACCTTGGAGGTCATCTCATCTAGAATACACTCAGGCCCAGGGATATTACATAGGTCATAAGATGCAGAGACAGAATTTGCATCCAAGCCTTCTTCCTCCAAACCTTGTATTCTTTGCATTCTACCCCTTATAAAAACAGGACTGTCTATTTCTTATATCAAGGGCTCTGGGTAGCAGAAGAAAGAAATTGTCCAGGACAGAACTGACACCAAGGTCTTCGAAGAGCCTGGCCCTAAACCAATACTCTCATACCTGGCAGTCTAAGGAAGCAAAAAAAATTGCCAAAAAAGCCTCACTGACCTGGCATCCACCTTCACTGGGAGTCCAGTCATTTGCATCCCAACAATGTCCTTGCCCTTCAAATCCTAATCAGAGGCCTCTCTGTCTACAGTGTCTTCTGGGTCTCTGGCCATAACATGCCAGTGACCTCCAACTAGAGAAATATGGGCAAAGAGGGTAGATCTCCCTATCCACAGGCCACTGGGCAGATACTCTCTGGTCTACTCAGGAAAGAACCAAGCCTGAGGGTTCTTCTAAATCAGTTACAGATCCCATTATCCAGACTTACAGCCCTTTAATTCTTCAGCTAGTGTCCAGTATAAAGAGTTATTCTTTTTCATGCAGATCAGTCTTCAGTCACAGAATAATACAACTTGATCTGATTTATTAAAATAGCAAGGTGTATGGTGTAAGACAGCTTGGGCTCTTTACAGTTTCCTGACCTGGGGTCAACAAACTTTTTTATTTTATTTTGATAACCGTTTTCCAGTACAATTGTCTTCCTTTATATTCATTTGCATTTTATGGTAAGCATTTAAAGACATCATTCTGAAAAGGGCTCCATGGGCTTCGCCAGACAGCAAAGTCAAGTTAGCATGTATTTGGTAAGCGTATAATGGGTGCCAAGCCCTGTACTAATCTGCCAAAGGGTCCATGATTCCTTCTTAAAGTAAAAATCTGGCCATGTCACACCTCTCTACCACGCGTTCAACAAACTCCAATAGCCTCTTATTGCCTCTGGATCAAATATAAAATCCCCAGTGGCAGGTGGGTGGCTGGTTGGTTTATTGCTGTCCATTCTTGAAAAAAAGTTGGCACAGTGGATAGAGTAATGGACAAGGTGGGGGGTTTGTATGTGAGGAAGACCCGAGTTCAAATCCAGCTTCAGACACTTACTAGCTATGCAACCCTGGACTGTCTGCCTTGGTTTCTTCATCTGTAAAACTGAGAATCTGTGAACCTAATTCTGGATCAGTTAGGTGGTCCAATAATAATAACACACACCTCCCTAGAGCGTTATAAGCATCAAATGAGATAATATTGTAGAGCACTTAACACAGTGCTTTGCACATAGAAGGCCTAAAATAAATGCTTGTTGACAAAAACAAACCAATGAAGAAGCCCTGGAGTGGTGGAAAGAGCATTGAACTTGGAGTCAAGAAGATCCAGGTTCAAATTTGACCTCTGACACTGTCTATCAGACTATGAGCACATCATTCAATCTCTCTGAGCCTCAGGTAGCTCAGTCAATAAGCCTGTATTAAATGCTTAGTATGGCCCTGGGCAAGTCACTTAATCCTGTCTGTTTTCTTATCGGTAGAATGACCTGGAGAAGGACATGGCAAACTACTCCAGCATCTTTGCCAAGAAAACTCCCAAAGTGGGGTCCCAGAGGGTCGGACAAGACTGAAAACCACTCAACAACAACATGTGCCAGGGCTTTACTTTGCATACAAAGAGAGGCAGGGGCCTTACCCTCAAAAAGCTCACATTCTAATGGGAGGGACAACATACAAATGATTACATCCACCCAAGACGCATGGAGAGTAAATGGAAGGTAATCTCAAAGAGAAGGCACTAGCAGGGGTGGAGGAAAGGACAAGGGAAAAGGCTCCTGAATAAGGTAAGATGAGTTAAGTCTTGTAGAAAGCCAAGGATGACAGGACAGCTAGATGGTGCAGTGAATACATCACTGGCCCTGGAGTAAGGAGGACCTGAGTTCAAATTTGACCTGAGACACTTAACACTTACTAGCTGTGTGACCTTGGGCAAGTCACTTAACCCCAATTGTCCTGCCTTCCCCCCCTCCAAAAAGAAAAAAAAATAAAGTCAAGGATTCGGGGTCAGAGGTGGGTAGGGAGAGCATTCCCAGAATGAAGGGATGGGGAGGGAGACAGAAAACATGTACCAGGTCAGGCAGTAGATCATAATTTTGTGAGAAATTCCCTAAAACCCTAAGTTACACATTGGCTGTGATCAGCGTAGAGTTAATGTATTAATGGTAAGGGGCTGGAGAGCACAGTACACCTTAGCTGAGTAAGCTTCATATTTTTTTATGGAAATGTCTTTTTTTTTGCAGGCAGTTTATTTTTATTGTCTCTCACTTTTCACATCTCTAGAAGTGATGAAACAATGTTAGGAGAAGATATATAGAAATACTGAAAATGGAGCCCCATTCTCCAAGCTATTAAAAAGAAAATGCAAGTTTCCCCTGCAGGGTGAGAAGGTTTTCAGCTAGCACCACACTAAATAATACAAGAGGATTGTGTTAGGTTGTTCTTAGAATCAGGATGAAATAACACAACAAAAATGGATTGTCCTGACCTTCGGGATTCACAATAGGTCAGGTGAATTCATACCCTGAGGGGAGTGAGGATTAATTACCTTTGGTATTATAACAGGGCAAACTTTTTTGTTACTTCACACCCGAATAACACCTTAGGAGAGGCCATATACCCTGCAAACAGTTCGATTCCCTATACATAGGGAATACATAGACCTATAACATCCCATTTATGGGGATACAGGTGCAACTCTATTCATGGAGGCTACTGTCCAAGACCAGCTTCCTTTTTGCATCCCCAATCATTTGGGAGCATAAAGTTAACTGCTAGAGAAACCTAATCTTAGAGAAACCTAGTGAGGCACGCAGTATCCCAGGCAGGTGAGTGAAGTTGGATGAAATCAAGAATGTGTTGTAGAGTTTGGAACTATGCCCAAAAGGCTATAAAACTGCATGCCCTTTGACCCTGCAATACCCTTAATAGGTCTATATCCATAAGACATTTTTAAAAAAAGATAAGGACCTATATGTACAAAAATATTTATAGCAGCTCTTTTTGTGATGCCAAAGAATTGGAAACTGAGAGGATGTCTATCAACTGGGGAATGACTGAGCAAATTATGGCATATGGTTATGATGAAATACTATTGAGACATAAGAAATTACAAGCAGGATGGTTTCAGAAAAACCTGGGAAGAGTTATGTGAACTGATGCAAAATAAAGTGAGCAGAACCAGGAGAACATTACACACAGTAACAACAATATTGTATGATGATCAACTGTGAATGACTTGACTATTCTTAGCAATTTAACTATCTAAGACAATTCCAAAGGACTTATGATGAAAAATGATGCTATCCATCTCCAAAGGAAAATTTGATGGAGTCTGAATGGAGATTGAAGCATACTTTTTTAAACTTTATTTTTATTGGGGGTTTTTTCATCTGCATTTTCTTTCACAGCATGACTAATATGGAAATGTGTTTTACATGACTGCACATGTATAACCTCTATCAGATTGTTTGCCTTCTCAATGTGGGGGGGAAGGAAAAGAGGGAGAGAGAGAATTTGGAACTCAATATTTTTAAAAATAAATGTTAAGAAAATTTACATGTGACTAGAAAAAAATAAAACATTGGAAAAAAATTATAAAGAATGCATTGCAGACCCACTAACAGGGGCTAAAATAGAATGCCTGCTTTTTTGTTTGGAAGGTTTGGTAAGTATTTGGTCAACAGAGAAGGGGTTCTTGGTCTGGGGTACATATTGCTTCCTTTCTCAATGAGTGGGAGAGGGAATGTAAGGAGAAAATTTGGAACTCAAAATTTTAAAAAATGAAGGTTAGAAGTAAATAAATGGACTTTTTTTTAAACTCAAGCTAGAGAAAGCATGTGATGATCATAAAATCATTAAAGGATCATAGATTTAGAGTTAGAAAAAACCATCCGGCACCTTCATTTTAAAAATGAAAAAACTGAGACCCAGAAAGACTTAGTGATCTATCCAGGGTCACATAGATAGTAAATTGAGGAACCAGGATTTGAACCCACATTTCTCTTTTTTAAAAAATTTAATTAATTAATTAATTTACTTTTACTTTACAACATTCAGTTCCGCAATCCCTTGAGTTCCAAATTTTCTCCCTCTCCTTCTTCTCCCTTCCCTCCACCATGGTGACATACAATCTGATACAGCAGCGGTTCTCAACCTGTGGGTTATGTTCAATTTAAATACATCCTGCATATCAGATATTTACATTATGATTCATAACAGTAGCAAAATTACAATTATGAAGTAGCAATGAAAATAATTTTATGGTTGGGGATCACCATAACATGAAAAACTGTATTAAAGGGTCACGGCATTCGGAAGGTTGAGAACCACTGAGATATAGGTTCTACAAATACCTTCACTTTAAATATTAGTCAAGTTGTAAAGAAAAATTATAATGAATAGAGTGTATAATGAGAAAGAAAGAATGAAACAAAACAAAACAAAAAAGAGAGAGAGCAAGTAGTTTGCTTCAATCTGCATTCAGACTCAGTAAATCTTTCTCTGGATATGGATAGCCTTTTCCATCATGAGTCCTTTGGTGTTGTCTTATAACCTTGCATTGCTGAGAGGAGCCCAGTATATCAAAGTCAGTCATCACACATGCGATGTGTCTGTACTTGTGTACAATGTTCTCCTGTGAATCCACGTTTTCCAACTCCAAATTTAGTGCTCTATCCATTGTACTAAACTGCCACTAGCTAGTATTCTATTACATTCCTACACCTTCAGCTTACCTTTCTAGACTTGGTTCACATCCCACCTCCTCATACACTATGACATCACATTGGCTACTCTTTTATTGCTTGTCCTAGGTCATTGATCATCAGATCATACATTAAAACTGGAAGGAGACTTAGAGGGCATCTAGTCCAATTTCTTCATTTTACAGATGGGGAAACCAAGGTCCAAAGAAGTTAAGTGACTTATCACTTAAGTCACAGATCTAGTAACTAGTGAAAGAGGCTTGGTCCTCTGATTCCAAATCCAGTGCTCTTCCTATTAGACCATCAGTGGCCACTAAAGACATAGAAGGCCAAAACTCTTGCCCTCATAGAGTTCAGAATATTTCTAGGGAAGGAAAAGATAGATATCACTCATTTCCAGAGACACAATAATTGCAAATAGACAATGAAAAGGTCCCTCCTTGTTTGAACAAGACTATGGAAAATGAGCAAAAAAGATCTGGTCAAGCACAAACTATTTTCTCTCAGTCCAGTGAACTTTTCTTGTCAGTGTCAGTCAAGGTAAAGCTATTTTTGTGATACAAGTCTTTGATACTGCAAAGCTGAGAGGCACACAAACAGTGATGGAAAAGCAAACATATTACCAAGTGTAATGCAACACATTAGCTACCAGGAAGTACATAGGAGAAGCATGTAAAGCATGTGATGAGAGAGATGTATAATCAGAAAAGAAGGCAGGCTACCAACTAATTCATGGCACTCTTGTATACTCCTTTGCTATCCATCCAATGTCAAGAGCACTAGAGAAGAACTGACCAACACACCAACACAAGGGGCAAGGGGAGTGCAAAGAGAGGAGATAAATTATGGGCAAAAGTCCCACACAATGGGCAGGCATATAGATGGGTTATAATGTGCATCTTTGGAGTAAAGATACCCAAATTGATGAGGTCACAAATCTATCAAAATATTTTGTTTCTCCTTTTGTGAGAAGGAGGTAGAGAAGATTTTTGGACAAGAAGTGTGCCTTAGTAAACTGATTTTGAGAAGCTGTTTTGTTTTGTCTTTTAGATGTCTAAGGGGAGACAGGGAAGGGGTCACTGAGCAGAGTGGGGAAAACAGAGATGACCCTAGGCAAAACAGAAATTATTGAAGTTTGTTTCGCGAGAGCCTTCTTTCCCCTTTCAATGAATCCCTATCTTCCTTTAGTCTAATCTTTGTCTCCAATACCTTCCTGGGTTTCCACAATTTATCTGTGGAGTATTAGCAAGGCCTCACTTTTCAGTTATTAGCCCATACCCTACCACATTATCTGTGTTCCTCCCAATCAACAGATTTTTTGCTGTCTTGTGCCTTTTCCTTTAAGGTTGTTCTTTGTTAGTACTAATCTGAGTGGGAGGAACCATATAGTTCTAAGGTGTCATTCTCTAGCCTCAGCTGCCTTCTCCCTCTACCTCTATAAGCCCCTTCTCCCAATGGCAAATTCTTCCCCTTTGGGGAAGATTCATGACCAACCATCCCTCTTTCTCTGGATTTCACTCCCATGCCTCAGCTGCTGTCTCCATCCACTTCTGTGGGTCCTTTTCCCATTGACAGCTTCTTCCCCTCTGCAGAAGGAGCCACATCCATCTTGCCTTGTTCTCCAGACTTCACCATGTCCCCAGTGAGGAAACTTAATCAGAAAGAATTTAAGGGAATTGATGGTTATACAGATGATTCAAATCAGAGGAAGGTTTGAAGCCCAGATCTCTTAATAATTAGCCCAACTATACCTCTGTCAATACTCAGTCAACAAACTTTTATTAAGTGCTTATATGTGTCAGGGGGGTTATGGGGTGTTCAAGGAGGACTAGCACCTCTGCTGTTCATCTACCTTTGGTGCTCACCTTTCACCCAACTCTCACCTGTGGCTAGAAGAAACTATAGAACATCAGCCACACCCCAGTAAACCATCTTGGCAGATGGGCTAAACCAGGTTGAGGGTAACTGAGAGGCCTCATACTCATCCATGAGTTAGAGAGTGTCTACTCCAAGCATATGAAGACTTCCCACCAGTGGAATGGGTGGATGAGATCAATTTGTTCCAATGGCCATGAAGGCAGCTGAAGCAGGTGCTGTGGAGCACACTGCATCCCAGGCCATCTCTGGTCTCTTGACTTTTGTCTTGCCTCTGGACTACAATGACTCTGGAAGAAAGAGTGAAGTTGATGATTTTGTGTAACTCTGCCTCACTTAAATCCAGTTCACCTGCAAGTCAAGACATCACCCATGATGTCATTTGTCCTCTTCAAAAATGAGGGACAAACAAGAACTATGTGTTAGGACATGTTACAAGGAGGAGAAGACAACACATTAAATGGATATGGAAAGGGGGAAGTGTATTGGTTGTGAATGAGTCATAGGAGATGCCTGGAAATGGATGAAGATGTCTGTAACCTGGGCCTCCTCCTTATGTTCTGGGAGGAACCAGCCAATCAGAAGTTGAGGCCTCAGGGGTGAAGAGTACTGCTTTTGGATACAAACAGGATGGAGTAAACTTTAAAGGAGAAGTAGTTGCTTGACAAGTAGCAGAAGGAGACTCTGAAGGTGTCACTGTTCAAGCCAACTCTTCCTCTTGGTCCTATGTTTTAGGGGATGTGACAGACAAACACAGAGAGGGTGCTAAGAGGTATCTGTACCCTCAGGCAAAAGTTAAGTTTCAGGGAACAAAAGAAGATGGGAGAGGTAATAGGGTTTATTAACAGTCAAAGAGGATTCCAAATAATAGTGGGTAAATGAAGGGCTTGGGGGAGTTAACGCCTAGAGAAGGTTATGGTTGAGTTTACTAAGGAAGTAGTAGGAGGGCAGTATTTGTTTTCCATTGCCTTGACTCCCGACCCATTGTTGAGCCTGTGTCTCATGTGGCTTATGTCCCAAAGCTAGGATTCTTATAGGGGCAGAGGGAAGGCCTCCTGAGGAGAGAAATGTGTCATTGGTTCAGATCCATTTTGGATTGTGATTGCTCTGTGATTGCATCACAGTGAGGGGAGAAGAAGGTCTCCTCTATAAAAGCAGATTCTGGCCTCAAATACCTGCTGTTCTGTACCTTATCCTTCAAGATTCTGTTCTTTGTTAGAGCTGATGTTCTTGAGCTAAACTGCCAAGCATTCAAACTTTACTGCAGAGAGCGGAAACTCCGATGGGTTGACCATGTTGTTTGAATGCCAAACATACACCTGCCTAAAAGACTATTTCATAGAGAACCCATACAAGGCAAACACCCACATGGTGGTCAGAAGAAGCAATCGAAGGACACTCTCAAGGTCTCTCTGAAGAACTTTGGAATTGATTGTGTAACAGGGGAGACATTGGCACAGGACTGCCCAGCATAGTGTGCCCTCATCAGAGAAGGAGTTGTGCTCTAAGTAAAACAGAATTGAAGTAGCTTAAAGGAAACTTGAGATGTGTGAATTTAGTGAATCCACCCCAAATGTTCACATGGACTATTTGTGCCTGACCTGTGGTAGAGTCTTCCAAGTTATGGTGGTTTGATCACACACAGTTGGATGTGCTATAACCTGACTCTAACATAGCAATGTCATTTTGATTCTTATCTAGAATGAGAGATAACAATAGACTACCACTACTAATAATAATAAATAGGTGACAAGCACTAGGTTAAGTGCTTTACAAATATTAACTCAGAGGTAGCTAGGTGGCACAGTGAATAGAGCACCAGCCCTGGAGTCAGGAGGACCTGAGTTCAAATCTGGCCTCAGACACTTAACACAAAAACTAGACATGTGACCTTGGGCAAGTCACTTAACCCCCATTGCCTTACTTTCCCCCCCCCAAAAAAAGCAAAGCAAGTATTAACTCATTTGATCCTCACAACAAACCTGCCGTCATATATTATGAAGTAGGTGATATCATAATTTCATTTTACAATTGAGGAAACTGAGGCAAATAGAGGTTAAATGATGTTTCTAGGTCACACAACTAATAGGTATCTAAGGCCAGATTTGAGCCCAGTTTTTCATGACTCTAAGCCCAGTATTCTATCTGCTGCACCATCTAGCTAGTCTAGAAGTAGGGAGAGCAGGAGCAGGGATGGGGGTAGGGGGGAAGAATCTAATTGATGATAAAGTTTTAATGTGCCCCATTGTAGATGGGCATTTGTTACTGTGCTGGTCAATCCCCTGGTGGTTAACTTCCTAGTGAGGAGCTTTCTGAATTTTAGCTAGGCTGGACTGAACACTGAACACAGTTTTACACACAACGCTTAATAAATATTTGTAGAAAGGGAAGCAATCAGATGACAGTCTAATCCTGGACCCATACTTCAAGCTTTTCCAGCTTAGGGTTGGGAAAAGTCTGCCCTGTTGGTGCTCCTTTAGAAGACTTTATGAGAACAACATGATCAGACTTTGCCAAGGCAGCTTCCCAAGCCAAGGGAGAGAATTCATTCTGCAGCAGATGCCTTCTAGAATAGAACAGGGAGGCACTGGCCCCTTAAGACCCATTTAGCTCACTGGGCCTAGGATCATATCCCACTCCATCATTTCCTGTAGCTTGAATAAACAACTTTCTGAGGAAGGTGCAGGAGGTAGCTGTTATAGACTCAATAACTGGGCAAGTTTTTCCTATGATGCATTTGCCAGCCTCCTAATTAGAGGGTAGACTGGTTCTGCTGAACCGTGATATCTTTGGAAGTGGCTGAGGTTGGATCTTAGGTGGCTTTTGTTTGTTTTTTTTCCCCTAAGATGACTTGCTCTGTCATGCCAGCCTGCTTCTCCTAATTGATTGCTTCAAAGGCTTTTTCGGATTTTGAAGAGCACACAGACTCAGTTTCCCTGCAGGGTTCACAGGGTAAGCAACAAATAGAGCTTCGTTCCTTATCTCACCACCACCACCCCTTCATGTGAGATGACCTGGGTACCCTAGTTAATTCCTTTGCTTTCTGACTTTGCCTTGATGGGTTAACCCCAACCCCACATGGGTCTACCCATGTGGAAACATCCCTTTCTACATCTTGCTTCTCAGAAGGACAGTTGCAGATTTCCTGGGTCAAAAGGAAATCTGAGGAGGGGTGATCACTCTCACTAGGGTGATCCTAGAGCTGAGCCTCAAAGGAAAAAAAAGCTTTCATAAAGCAGAAATGAGGAGGAAGTATGTTCCCCTGTGTGGGGGCAGCCCGAACTGAAGACAAGATGAAACTGGGAATGGCAAACAGGCCAGGCTGCCTGGAATTTAGAGTGTGTGAAGAAGAGCGTTGTGAAACAGGGCTAAAAATTTAAGAGCCTCAGCAGTTTATCTTACCACTTTTTTTGATCTAGACCTGGCATTTCATTGCTATAAGGAGATCTTGGCTGAGGAAATTTCCTCCACTAGTGAGGCTGGCAACTATTCTGCAATATATTAATAATAATAAAAACACTTACTATGTAACTCTGTGCTAAGTGCTTTATGATTCTTATCTCATTTGATTCTCACAACAGCCCTGGGAAGTAGATGCTAATATTATCCCCATTTTACAGATGAGTAAAATGAGGCAAACAAATTAAGTAACTCACCCAGGGTTACACAGCTGGTAAGTGCCTGAGGCCTGATTGTTCAGTGTTTTAGAAGCTCTGAGAGATTAACCAAGTTGCCCCGGGTTCCCCAGTCAGTATCTGATAGCAGCAAGACTAACACATGACTTTTCTTGACTTGCAATCCTCTCACTAGGCCACAATACCTCTCACTACGTGTTTAAAGGGATAAATGATTTGTGCCTCACAGTTCATGTTGTTCTTCCCACTCTTTCATAAATCTAAAGCTGGAAGAGACTTTTAGAATTCCTCTAGTATAGCTAGTGGGTGTTGGACCCAAGGTAACTCTCTGGCATCCTAAAGAATACAGGGACTTAGGCCCATTTATAGGATCAGTAGCCTTAACTTCAGCTGAAGAGCATAAGGTCGACCTGAATGAAGAGCTTGGAAGCCTCTGTGTAAATGCTCACACTGAAAATTTAACCAGCAGTCTGGAGATTGGTAGGAGCTAATGCCAGGGCAGCAGTAGGCAAGAAGCTAGAGAAGCAAGGCTGACAAATGACATGACCCTCCCTGCTCCCAGGTGGCATGTCATGTCATTGGATGGGACACAACAGGTACACAGATCTTGATTACCTAAGGAATGTGGTTGATGGGGTGCTCAGGGAAGACCAGCCCCTCTGCTGTGAGGGCTTGTCAAGCCTTTTTCAGGGCTGCTCAGCCACCTTTGGTGTCCATCTGTCACCCAGCTCTCACCTGTGTCTCTGAGGAGCTGCAGCATGCACAGCGGCCACACCTCAGTAAAACCATCTTGGCACACTGACTAAACCAGGCTGAGGGTAACCAAGAGGCTTCAAACCCATTGCTGAGTTAGGGGGGGTGTCTACTCTAAGCAGGGGGAGACTTCCCCTGTGGATGAGAACTAATTGTTCCAATGGGCATGAGAGCAGCTGAAGCACATCCTGTGGAGATCTTAGAGCTTGGTCAGACAGTGAAGAGGCTGAGGTCATCTACTGCATCCCAGGCTATCACTAGTGGTCCTGACTGTGGTCTTGACACTTGTCTTTAATGATTCTGGAAGTGAGGCTGATGACTTTGTACAACTCTACTTCACTTAAATCCAATTCATGCACAAGTCAAGACATCATCTGAGATGCCATTGGTCCTCTTTGAAAACAAGAAATGAACAACACAAAGAATAATATAATGAGACCTAGCAGAGAAGTAGATAGAAAGCCAGCATTGAAAAGTCAGAAAGACTTGGGTTCAAGTCTAGCCTCTGATCTACACAGGCTGAGTGATGTTAGACAAGTCTTTTTACCTCTCAGTGGCCCCAACAACTCTCCAAGACTATAAGTCAAAGGATAGTTGGCTGATCTACATTGGCCAAAGGAGTTTCCCAAGAGGATGCCATATTCTAAAGAAATCACAAGTTCAGAGCCCCTAAAAAAATATGAAAGAAAGAAAGAAAGTTAGGGTATGGTAGATAATAACTAAGGAAACAATTTATTATTAAAACAGGCAAAATAAACAAGTCATTGGACTCTGAATCAGTCCGAAGAATAGAGTGAGACAGATTTTTTTATGTATTGAAAACAAATAAGAACAATTAGTTAAAAGAAAACAAGTAACCAGGACACAAAATTAAGTAATCTGATTTCTAATTGGAGGAAAGATTAGGGACTTTCCAAGTTCGGAAAGGGAGAGCAAATGCGTGCAATTCCCTGAAATCAGAAAAAGAAATGTCCCACTCCCCCCAAGTGACTGTATTCAATTGTAGAAACATAGAAACAATATCTGATTGACCATTACTGGTCCAGTTTTCAGATAAGACATATGGGTTGCTTGAAACATATAATTGTGAGAAAATTCCTTATATCAAACTTTGGATCTGACATGGTTTCTGGTCAGCATAACCTAGGTCAGGGGTGGGGAACCTGCAGCTTCCAGGCCACACGTGGCCTTCTAGATCCTTGAGTGCAACCTTTTGACTGAGTCCAAGTTTTACAAAACAAATAAATCATTTTATTAAAGAGATTTATTCTGTGAAGTTTGGATTCAAAGGGACACACTTGAGGATCTAAAGGGCCACTTGTAGCCTGGAAGTTGAAGGTTCCCTACCCCTGACTAGGTCTTTAGTTAAGGGTCTCTAAGCAACAGGTAGAGGTGGTCCAGCTTCCCAGCCACACAAGGCTAGGTTCAAACAATGTAATAAAGTTTTCTCATAATTTTCACAATTGAATAAAGTTTTCTCATAAGAGAGAAATTGGACTAGACCCATTATTGAATAGAAAGGGAGCTGAGCTAGATTCAGAATTGAATCACAAGATGGTGTTAGTATGGTTCACTCAATCCCCACAAAGGGTAAAAGAGAGATCCAAAATCCCCTTTGAACATGTGAGAAGGAAGAACTGTCACCTGGGAGGATCAAAGAAGGATCATGGAGTTAGAGCTTAAATCCAATCCTCCCATTTTATGAATGGGAATATTGAGGCACAAGATAACATAGTTAATATGTATTTGAAGTAGGATCTAAACCCAGTTCTGAGTGTAAGTCCTATGCTAGACCTACTTTACCATAGTGTTTCAGAGACCATATCCCCTCAGTTAGACTGAAGAAAGAGAAGGATTTCAACAGATAGATGAGGGAATACTTTCCACAAAGGCCAGAGGGATATGGGAATAACAGATACAGAAAAGAGTATGACAATGGTTTTGTTCAGTAGTTTCAGTTGTGTTTGACCTCATCTTGGCAGAAATACTGTAGGGGTTTGCCATTTCCTTCTCCAGCTCATTTTATAGATGAGGAAACTGAGGCAAACAGGGTTAAGTGACTTACCCAGGGTCACACAACTACCAAGTATCTGAGGTATGATTTGAACTCATGAAGATGAGTCTTCCTGACTCTAGGCCCAGCACTCCATGCACTATGGTGCCACCTAGCTGCCCTGTGATAATATTAGGGACCTGCTAAACATCTACTTTTGGCTGGAAGGGATGGAAATAGTGAAAAGCAATTGGTCTGGAAAAGTAAACTGGGGTCAGATAACCTGAAATAAAAGGCTAAAAAGTTTGTGTTTTTTTCCCTAGAGTTAATAGCAATGACAAATTTTTTGACAAGGGAAGTGACGTAATCAGATTTGTAATAGTAATATAATAATAAAAGTAAGCATTTATATAATACTTCAAGGTTTGCAAAGTACTTTGCAAATATTCTCTCAGTTGATCCCTGTGAGATAGGTGCTATTGTTATCCCCATTTTACAGAAAAAGAAACTGAGGCTCAAAAGTCATGACTTGCCCAAGGTTTTATAGTTAGTAAGTGTTTGAGGCAGGATTCAAAATCAAGTCTTCCTTATTCCAAGTAGTCTCAGAGCATTTGTGCCCTTTGCCTCACCCAGCAGACACAGATTATAACTTCTTGTTCTCTTCCCTCTTAAGAAAGAAGCACATCTTCGCCCCCCCCTCCCCCTCCCCCCGTCCAAAAACACAAGGTGCCAAAGGAGCCTCTCTCATGTAAGCTCTACCCTGGACTAGCCCTCCCTCCCACTGAGTCTAGAACTCAAGGATTCCTAGGGTTTTCCATATTCTGGACCCCTTTGGGTAGTCTTCTGGGGAAGCTGATGGATGGACCCCTCCTCACAATAATCTTGTTAGATACACAGAATAAAACACATAGGATTAAAAGAAAATCAATTGTATTGAAATACAATTATCAAACCCCAACCTTAGGTCAAGTTTATCCTTGTTATCTGACCTCTTCTTTCTGGCCTGTTCTTCCTTTGTCCTGATATTCCCTCCTATTCTTCTCGCCACCACCCCTCACCCCCACTAACCCTAAGATTATAGGTCTAGAGATGGGAGGGACCTGAGATTTCCCCTTCAAATTTACAGATGTGAAATTTGATGCAGAGAGGTTGAGTGATCTTTCCAAGGTCACTCAAGGTCGGAACTGGGATTCAAACCCAGCTTTTAAATCCAGAGAGCACTCCATGATATCACAGTGGACAATGATAGCTACCTAGCATTTATACGGTGCCTACTCTGTTCCAGGCACCACGCTAAAAACTGTATAATTATTATCTCCGTTGATCCTCATGGCAGCCTTGGGAGGCAGCTGCTACTATGATCTCCATTTTACAACTTAGGAAACTGAGTCAGAGGCTAAATGACTTCTACGGGATCACAGAGTTAAGTGTCCAAGGCCAGATCTGAACTCTTCCTCACTTCAGATTGAGCAGTCTATTTACTGGATCTCCTAGCTACCCCCTCTCATCCTTGATATCTGTAATATTTAGAAAGTGTTTTTATATCATTGTTCATTCTGATCCTTCCAGCAACCCTATGAAGTAGGCAGGGTGGCTGGGTGTTAACTTTATTTTACAAATGATGAAACTGAGACTCAGAAAACTCCATTTTCTCAAGTTCATATAAAGAAGTAGGCCTGGCATTTGAAGCCAGGTGTTCTTTCTACTAGAGATGGGAGACTGGACTAAATAACCTCTTAAGGTTCCCTCTCAATCCAAGGATTTAAAAAGTCTATTTTTAAAAATCTGGTTCTGCAACTAGAGTTTTCCATTTTGCCATCCAGAAGGTAGGTTGGAGGAGTTCTCTCTGCCTGCTGACAAAAACAGTCGTGGGCGCCTAAGGTTTGCTGGCAGCTAACTCCCTTTTCTGCACTCTGGGATCATGGGTAGTTTCCAGCATCTCTTTTTGCAGTCCTCCCCCAACCCTGAATTCCAGGTAACAGACCAAATATTCTAAATAAACATAGAGAGATGGAGAGGATCTGGCTGACAGTAAGCTATTTAATAAGCATTAAACACACATCTGGGGAACTGCTCCATCTGAAAAAGATGAAATTCTAGGGCAGCTGAACCAAAAAAAAAAAGTTTATTTGCTTTTATGACTAGCACCTGGCTCAAAGTCTTCCTTTCTATGTCATTCCCACTCCCCACCTCTCCCTCCCTCTCCATCCTCAGCGACTTCACAATTCATGTCAATGATCCCTCTGGTAACTTGCTCCCACAATTTCTCAATTTTTTCGACTCCAACAATAGCCTAAATTCTTCACCATCACCCCTACTTTGGCCCCATGCTGATACAATCTAGCCTAAGAGTCAACCATTTCACTGAATTTACCACCTCTGGTATGTTGAACTTTGAGCTTTTACTCTAACCCAAACCTGCCTTTCTCCCACTTCTCCTACTCCCTCACTCACACAAAACAATCTCCAGTCCCTAGACTTCAGATGGGTACATTACCTAACCTCAGTGTCTTTAACTGTAAAACTGCATAATAGCATCTGCCCTATCAGGTTGTTGTGAAGTTCACATGACATCAAATGAAATTGCAAAGTGCTTGGCACAGTCCTGTCCCATAGTAAGCAATTAATAAATGTCTGTTCCCTCTCCCTTCCCCTCTTGTGGTCTCCTTAGTTTCCTAGTCGATATCTTCACCACCTAGATTTCACTTGCCTCAATAACCATGACTTAGCTCCATGATCTGGCATTGCAATGATTCATTATTGACCATCTTGGAATTCCTTACCTCCTAAACATCTTCTGCTATTCCCAGTCTGCCAATTGTCAACCCTGGATCATCCACACCATCTGACTACTCTGTTTCTGCTCTTGGGTTTCTGGTGAGTCAGTGAAGAAAGGCTAAAAACTGAACTGATTTGGTCCATTTTGAATAATGATGTAGGACATCAGCTGGGTTCTTTTTTCAGACCTTGCAACCTTGGGCAAACGGCTTCAATGCTTTGGGCCTCACTTCCCTTATCTGTAAAATGAGAGGGTTAGATTACATCATTTCCAGGATTTCTTCCAGCTTTAACAGTCTAAGATAATTTTCTCTGGATCTACAAGGGCTAATCCTAGCTACAGTTGTACAGTAGTCAAGGTATCTTCTTCAATCTCTTCCTTCTATTTCAGTTTCAGAGTAAATATCTCCCTCATATACTTGGTACCAAAGGGATGCATCTCTAATTGTGGAATTTCAGATTGGTAAATGGAAAAATGGGCTATTAAGGGCCTTCCTGGCACTCCTCAAATAACATCAAGAGATGGCTGCCCCCTTGACCTACACAGGAGAATATCATTACCATTTCATAAAGGCCAGCTCCCTGATACCTTTGCACTGATCTTACATGAACTAATGATACTAGTGAGTGTTTGAAAGAGTTTAATAACTTACTCAGGACCCAGTTAAATATCGACTGTCATGCTGATACACAAACAAGTCAATAAGAGCCCATTACAATGATATTATCTCTGAAGCACTGTTATCTCTAGAGCCGATAAAACAGGGAAAATCAAATGGAGACTGAAAACGTATGTTATTCTTTGGACTTTTTATTCTGTTCATTCCATTCAAAACAGGGTACTCTTTCTGAAACATCTTCTTTATTTTATCTCTGGGAAAGGGTGTGGACACCACCTAAAACGGCATGCATACAATAGCCAGGGAGAGCTGATTGTTAAATTTTCAGTGTGAGCAGTTACACCTCAGAAATCAGCAAACACTGCAAATCATGGCTTGTTTTATTTTTTTGTTCATTGGTCTTAGACTTAAGGAAGTGATGGAGAAAATGTTGATAGTTCAGATTGAGTTTTAAAGTGTTGTTTGCATACATTTTTTTTTCCCCAGAAGGTCAATTTTAAAATATTTAGCAGCTAACTCCTGAGCACAAGTGCCACAATCAAAGTCTGTTACCACAGTTGGAAAGAAGAATTCATTTTAGGTAGAAGTACTGTTAAATAGGTGAGATCAGTTGATTAGACTGAAGGGTTATAGAGGCCAAGGTCACAGATTGCATCCTGACATGGCTCAGTTCTATTCACCAAGAAGAAAAATTCTGTTCTCTAGTTTGAAAGCGTGGCCTTGCATGGAAGAGAAGACAAAAGGTACCATGCAAACTACCTTCCTCCTGGAAAAAGAAAAGAACTTAAATAAGGTGATAAAGTGTCAGGAGTGGCCTCTTCATAAAAAGGACGACAAATCAGATGCAATAGTTACTAAGATTTTACAGATTGAAAGTTGAGCTAAAACTCTCGAAAGGAAATGATAGTTTTGGGAAATGGGTGACCATCTTGGACACATACAGAAGCCTAGACCTTTGGATTTAGAACTGGAAAGGAGCTTAGAAATCATTTAACCAGTGATGTCCTTGCAGGCCTCATATTGACTTAGAAAACCACAAATTAACATCATCTCTGTCATGTTGTATTTTTATTTTGTTAAGTATTCACAAATTACTTTTCAATATGGTTTGTACTACAGGGGAATTTTGTAGGCTGTGGACCACTAAGTTTGACACTTCTGTCCAACTCTCTTACTTTAAAAATGGAGAAACTGAGGCCCAGAGTGGTTAAAAACCATTTGCCTAAGGTGGCATAGCTTATAAGAAAAGACTCAGGATTCCATTCCAAATTCAATGACTTTCTTTTACTGTAAAATGCTATGGGAATATTCACATCAAATAGAAAATAATTGACAATAGAAATAAGGAGAGATTAAAATTTTTAAATTATTAATGTCTTTTGTTTTTATATTATCACCCTTTCCCCAAACACATCCCTTCCATCTCTCCTACCCAGAGAGCCATCTCTTGGAACATAAAGGTTGGAAAGAGGAAAAAAACGTCATTTGGGAAAAACAACCAACACATCAACTTTGAGCAAGTCACTTTGCCTTTTTGGGGCTCAAGTTTCCTCACCTGTAAAGCAATTTCCATTTAACATAACTCTAAACATAGACCTAAGCCTATGATCTCCTTTCAAATTTCTGGGGTTTTGGTGGGGTTTTTTCTTTTACTGTGTTCCATATCAAAGATCCTAAAAGTCAACACTCTTTAGTCCATAAACTTTGAGCTATTTGGAAGGCCATCTGAGATTCTGTCTCCATCACAAAAGACTTCAACTGCTCTCCAGCAGTCTTCATCTGCCTGAAGTCAGGGAGTGAAATTTTTGTCAAGGGAATATTTCCAGCAGGTAAGGCAGCATATAGCCCATAATACTTATAATAAAGGACTCCTGGGCAAGTCAAGCAGCTTCTGTCCAGGTCAGATCTCTGCCCAATTATTGAACAGAGACATAGAATTGTTGTTGATGTAGGGTTGTTGCTGTACATTCATTTTCAGATATAACTAACTCTTCATGACCCCATGATTTTATGGCAGAGATACTGGAGTGGTTTGCCATTTCCTTCTCCAGCTCATTTTGCAGATGAGGAAACTGAGGCAGAGTTAAGTGACTTGCCCAGCTAGTATTTGAGATTTGAGGACAGATTTGAACTCAGGAAGATGAATCTTCCTGACTCCAGGCCTATTGCTCTATCCACTGAACCACTTAGCTGCCCCGAGGTAGAATTATCAAGGAGTTAATAGGGCACCTAGGAAAGGGATAGTACACAGACATGAGGCATCCACATCTCCACCACAGTCTGAAGTTCACAGGTTAGTCATTCCTAGGGATGAATGCATTTTCAGTCTTAGGTAACATGTAAATGAGTAGCTAGATGGAGCAGTGGATACTGCTCAGTTCAAATCTGGCCTCAGACACTAACTAGTTGCATAACCCTGGGCAAGTCGCCTAACCCTATTTGCCTCAGTTTCCTCATCTGTAAAATGAGCGGGAGAAGGAATGGCAAATCACTCTTATATCTCTGTCAAGAAAACCCCAAAAGAGATCACAAAGAATTGGACATGACTAAAAATGACCAAACAACAACAAAAATGGGGAGCAGGGGAATAAGCATAAGAAGTCACATCTAAATTTTAGCTCTTCTATGTCTCTGACTTTCAGTGGGTCACTTAGGGCTTCATTTTCCTCATTTGTGAAATGAGGTTAAACCAGATGACTTCTGGGGTCCCTTCCAGATCTAACTGTAACAATCTCTGAGCATGGAGGAATAAATGGAGAACTATCACTCTTCCTCTAAGAAAAGGAAGGGATGGTTTTTTGTTTGTTTGGGTTTTTTTTGGTGGTGTTTGATGGTTGATGGTTGTGGTGGTAGTGGTGCTTGTTTGGCCCATCCTGTGATTTTAGCATTGTGGGAGACCTTTCAGTGTTGAAATTTCTTCTGCTCATACAGTTAAGCAACTCTTCTGTAACTTAGGAACTTGTAGAGTTGTCAGGGGCAGTGAGAAGTTAAGGAACTGCCCATAGGTCACACAGCTAAATTCTGTCAGAGGCAGGATTAGAACCCAGGTTTTCCTGACTCCAAGTCCTTTTAGCTACTGTATCATAGTACTTTTCAAAGGAGAAGTTACTTGATAGAACTTTGAGTGTTTCCTGAAAGCCATGGCACAGAAAAGCATAATAAAAAATACAATCAGTCCATCTGGGATAATAGAATGACTACCAGATTTTAAACTGGAGACCTTGATCCTTAGTCCTAATTCTGCCCATCTTTTGTTGGGTGATGTTGGACAATCACCGAAACTCAGAGTGCTTAAGTGAAATTACTTTGAAAACGACAAAGCTTTACATAAGTGGCAGGTATTATTCTAATATAGAGCAAGTTCTTTCTGCCTAGTTGGTTGTAGTTTACTCTGTGGAATAATTTGATTTGATTTAATTTGATTCATCCATGTAAATCATGAGGAATAAACAAGTGGCCTAAAGCTCTGTGTTCCCCAAGTACAACCTCTGTGGCACTCAGAAGTTACATAAAGTCCCTCTAATGAAACCACACAGCTAGATGCTAACTTATTTTGAGGAAAATAAACTGCTCTGGTGAGTAAGAAAGAGGGCAGCAGGAGAATACATGTATTTTAGATTAAGAAACACAGGCAATGACCATTTTCAGGAGATTCCTATGGTTCCTGTCAACATCTCCAGGTGTCAGATGGCTGGGAATGCAAGGAAATGGAGAGTTCACAGACATGAAATATCCTGAAATATCTCCGCTATCATAGTCTGAAATTCATGGATTAGTCACTCCTTTGGATGAACGTTTCAGCCTTTAGTAAAATGTAAATGAGTAGCTAAGTGGGGAAGTACATAGAAGGCTGGGCTTGAAGTCAGGAAGACTCATCTTCCTGAGGTAAAATCTTGCCTTAGACACTTAATAGTTGTGTGACCCTGTGCAAGTCACTTGACCCTATTTTTCTCATCTGTATAGAGAGTTGGAAAAGGAATTGGCAAACTGTTCTAGTATCTTTGTCAAGAAAACTCTAAAAGAAATCATGAAGAGTTGGAAAGGACTGAAAAGCAGCTAAACAGGGACAACAAGAAGTAAATCTGTTTTCTGGGAGGTTTCAATTTAAGCCACTGAATAATGAACAGGGAAGGGAAAGAATCTAGGGAGAGAGAGCCTAGGGGACTCTAAGCGCTGTCTTGGAAGCCTGTAGTCTTATTTAAGGATTTAAAGGTACTGTGCCCCTAGAAGAGAAGTTGCACAAAGAAAGAAAGTTGGGGTGGAGGCCCATTGGTGACATACTATCTACACCATAATTTTTCAGGAAGTAACTAGGAAACTGATACAATGGCTTTAAAGGTCTACCCCCAAGCAACTAAGTATTGGAATAACAAATTATAAAAATGTATTCTTCATCTACTTCGTTTTTCCTGAGTAGATGACTAATTCAATCTTTTTTGAGTAACCTTGGATGATATTCAGAAGGCCCTGTGATATTTTGGGGTTCAATGCCATTAGCAAAATGTCACCTATACGTAGAAGCTTCTGGAAAACCTTTTCACCATTAGGGAATGCATCTCCTATATAGACTCCAAGATACTGGCAAATACCTGGGAGACTAATGAATCCTAGTCATGCCACATGCTCAGGAATGTGGGGGGGGGGGGGGAAATCTGAATTGTAAAATCCAGTTGTTTTTTAAATATGGTGACCATATTTCTTCCTTTTGAGGAGATTACCACCCCAACTTTTCCAGTCTTTCCCATTTCCCAGCCAAATTCCAACTAGAACAAGCTAATTCTTTCGACTCCAAGTTTCCCCATGAAGTAAAATACTCATCTTTGTGATCTTATGTGTTTGTTTGACAGCTGCAGATCTATGCTTTACATAGGCTTCATTTCATTTCTGGAAATATTTGTTTTTCATTTTCTGTTACCTCCATATTGAACACTGTTGCTTATTTGTAGATCTCGAGAGCTAGAAGAAACCTTTTAAGATGCTTTTTCTGACCCCCTTGTTTGACAGAAGCCTGAGAGAAATGACAGGATTTGTCCATTCACACATCCAATTAGTGGCAGGGCCTTTACAAATTATTCAGGTCTTCTGTCTCCAAGTCCAGTGCCCTTTATCACTGCATTGTATCAACAAGGTAACACTTCTTTATGATTTCTACATTCCTGCTGTGGCCATAGAGAGCCAACTCTTTTTTTTTTTTTTTTTTTTTTTTGCTTTTTGGAGGGGGGAAGATAGGGCAATTGGGGTTAAGTGACTCGGCCAAGGTCACATGGCTAGAAGTGTCTGAGGCTGGGTTTGAACTCAGGTCCTCCAGACTCCAAGGCCAGTGCTCAATTTACTGTGCCACCTAGCCGCCACAGCCAACTCTTGCTTATACACTATTATGATCATATACAACTGTATATGTGCTATATATAATCATAGATTTAAATCTGGAGTGGACCCCAGAGGCCATCTTGAGTCCTAGGGAAGTTAAATGATGGGCCCTAAATCACACTGTAGGGTCAGAGGTGGGATTTGAACCCAGGTCCTAGGACTCCACAGTCAGTGCTCTTTCCAATATACCTCAAAAATCCCAAAGGCTAATGCATTCCAAAACCAGGAAAAAAAATTGTCTCTTTTTCATGTTTATTTCTCAAGGAGCTTTAATCTTTCTTTGTGAAGTCTAATGTTAAGATTAATTTGTATTCCCTAAGGACATACCAACTGATAGAAAGGAAAGGTGGCCTAGAAGCATTCTGAGAGCTAGGAAGAAGTCATTTTGAGTCCTTCTCCTCCCCCATTCACCCTCATAGCTCCTCCAAAAATCAAGGTAGTGTGGACTAGTCGAAAGATTGCTGGATTTGGAATCAGGAACTGACAATTAGTCAACCAGCTCTAACACCATGTGACTATGGGCAAGTCCCTTTATTTTTTTTTTCCATTGACTTGTTTATTTACTTTTAGTTAACAAGATTCAGTTCCACAATCTCTTGAGTTTCAAATTTTCTCCCCTCCCTTCCTCTCTCCCCATGGTGGCGTGCAAGTCCCTTTATTTTTTTTTGTCTCAGTTTCTTCATCTGTAAAATGGGTGTGACAGTCTTTGCTTATCTCTTGCAGTTATTGTGAGTAGAGGCAGGGTAACACAGTCAGCCAATCAGTGAACAAGCATTTATTAAATGCTTACTGTCTACCAGGAATTATGCAGCCTTGAGGAGACTAAGAGAGGTTTAAAACAAAACAAAACAACATGGTCCCTATTCTCCATGAACTCACATTCTGACAGGCACAAATAACTGTGTACCCATAGATTACAGATCACATCCAGATGAAATGGAAAATATCCTCACAAGAAAGGAAAGGAAGGTGGGATGAGTAGGTGAAGAGGAAGGAGAAGATGAGAAAGGCCTCCTGCAGAGTGTAGCAGTGTAGTCATGGCTCTGTGGATAGAAGGCCTGAGTTTGAGTTTGGAAGTTCTTTCATGCTATCTGTTGAAGTTACAAGAGTTACTTTTGCTTCTCCTGGTCTCAGTCTCGTCATCTTCAAAATAAGGAGGTTGGATACAGCATGGTTCTTAACCCTTTTTCTGTCTTAGACCCCTTTGGCAGTCTGGTGAACCCTGATGACCCCTTCTCAGAATATTTTTACAAGCATAATATAAAGCACAAAGGACTAGGGGGAAGGCAATTATTTTGAAATAGAATTACAAAGATATTTTTTAAAAGACAAGTTCAGTATTTGTGCTACCTAACTCATAGGGTTGATCTAAGCAGTTATATTATTACTAATGTTATATTGTTAATATAACATGACCATATAATTAAAGCAGTAACATTATTATTAGTATAATGTTGTTATTAATATGACCATATAATAGAAAGTTATTAGTACTTTACATTAGTAATATGTTGGATGGTAAGTAGTCGTTAACATATTGTGCTATATTATTAAAATAACAATAGAAGTCAACAAGCATTTAATAAGTGTGTGTATGGCACGAAAAAAATGAAAGGATCTCTTTAAATATTAGAGAAGTATTCTAATAAAAAATAGGTTCTTAACCTGAATTCCATGAACTTGTGCTTTTAATTTTAATAACTGTTTCAGAATAATCAGTTTCCTTTGTAATCCTAAGTATTTTTATTTTAATACATTTAAAAACCTTTTTCTAAGAAGAGGTCAAATGGATTCCCCAAACAGACACAGGAGGAGGAGGGAGGGGCCGGGAGGCGGGAGGCGGTCCACAGCGTACAGAAGGTTAAGAAGCCGAGTCATACAGAGATTCCATCCCAAAGTTGGCAAATAGGCAGCGGGACAGTTCCAGCTGCATACTTCTGGCTTTAATCTCAACTTGAAGAACCAGGTGCTTCAAGGGTTAAAGACCGGGCTGCCTGCAGCCTGGGTCCTGTTCTCATCTTGTGAGTTGTAACTGAGTCCAAAGCCGAGGATTAGCCAACGTTCCCAAGGCCTCGGCAGCCTGGCATCTCATCTGCGTGGCAAAAAAAGAAAAAAAAAATCAGTAAACACGCCCAGCTCGAGGAGTTTTAGCATCAAAGCCTCGGGCACGAACGCATACGAGCGCGCGCGCACACACACATCGTTTTTTTTCATCTCCCATCTCCCTCTCAATCTGCCTCCCCCACCCTTCTCCCTGCCGGACCGAGAATAGGGTCAGTTGCCTGATCTCATTTTTCACTAGGGCGTTATCTGCTGAGCTGGGATCCGCGCGTGCAGCACGAGTCCATCCCAAATCCTCTTGCCGGGCACCCGCTGCCTCTTGGTGGGGCTCTGCTTTCATTTTTTTTTTTAACCTCTCGTTGTCGATTTAGGAGACGCTTGAAAAAAGGGAAGACTGGGGGAGGGGATGTGTGAAAGCAAGAAATAGACACTCTCTCCTCACCCCCCCCCCCCCGCCAAAAAAAAAAGGGAGAAGCTGTCTCCTGACCAGACAATGACATAGCAAAATTCATGTTTCCCCCAGTCTAGGCAGTCAGACTGCTGTAACACTTTGCAATGCTATTAGCATGTGATTCCTTTTCTCTTTCTCTTTTTGCAAACCTTTGAGAAACAGGCGCCCTCTCCTTGCCCTGCTCGGAGCTGCAGAGGAATTGAGGGGTGAGGCCAGGGCGGGAGGAGGGGGGAGAAGGAGCAGCGAAAAAAAGGGAAAGAGAGAGCTTTGCTTTCTTGGTAGAGGCTTTCCTGTTACTATCACTGTAGCGTTTTTTTAGCCAATCTCTTAACTATGACGTCTGGGAGGCTGGATTCATGGCTTGCACATAATATTTAACACACCCACCAAGAAGTCGAGCTGCAGCAGTACTAGCCCAACCAGTCTCCAGCATGCAGTGTAGCTGAAAGGGGGCATTCACACTGCACCTGCCCAAAGCTCTTCTCTCTCCTCTCTGAGGTTCGCTTTTTCTTCCTTTCTTCGCCCTTTCCCCTTCTCCCCACCCCCTCTTCTCTCAGGGCAGAAATGTAAGTCTGAGCCGAGATTCTAGGAGAGACATCACCTCCCCCCCCTCCCCACCCTTTTCCCCTCCTCACCCCTCGGCAGAGCAGCTACCGATTCCTGGGATCGTCGCCTCCCCTCCCTTCCCAGCGTCCCCCCCCCCTCCTCCCCGGCTCCGTGCGTCCTTTGTGCCAGCTCTCCTTTTCGCCTTGGCGGCCGTGTCAACGCCGAACCGTCCAAGTGCCTGGATATCGAGCTTCAGCGCCGTGGGTTCGAGCCCAACCACCGGGACTCTGGCTTCCCTGGGGCGCTGGAGGTGGTGGTGGTGGATGGAAGGATTTGGAAATCTTGTAAGCGCAGCATTTGCAAGCCAATGTTTGTAACCGGGCTGCGGACGAGAGCGCGTCCTGTGGCTGCTCCTCCTGCTGCATCGCGGGTCCCTTTCCAGAGGATGGGAAGACGCGTCTTCTCTAAGCACTATGGATAATTCTTTTTTCTTCTCCTGAATTCTTCACAGGGTGCTGCATGTGTGTGTTTGTGCGTGGTTTTTATTTTTAACTCCCCATCCTTTTTTTTTTCTCTCCCTTTAATCGTCCTCCATCTCTCCATCCTCCTTTCGAAGGGGAGAAAAACCTCCCAGTGATCCATGTATTAAGCAGAGTAACGATAATAATAATAAAAGAACAGTTTCTAGATGGCACGCTTTTGTGAATTTTTTTGCAATTTTTTTCCTAAAAACAAAAAAGGGAGGTAGTGAAGATTCCTGGCTTCTAAGTATATTTATTTTTTAACTGTTTTATGAAGAGAACTTTATTGACTTTAATTGTTTGATTTGTCCATGAGTAGAAT
Source organism: Pseudochirops cupreus (assembly GCA_028627135.1). Classification (NCBI taxonomy): domain Eukaryota; kingdom Metazoa; phylum Chordata; class Mammalia; order Diprotodontia; family Pseudocheiridae; genus Pseudochirops; species Pseudochirops cupreus. The sequence continues at coordinate 329,385,555 of CM053580.1, read as the reverse complement.
AGAATTATTTTTTTAAGAAGGAGCTTTTTCTGTGAAAAAGCCTCTCCCACCCTCCATTACCAACCCCTCCTCCCCAAACCTTCCATACACACTTTTAGCTATTTAAAACTCTTAATTTATTAGTCTCCTCCTCGTGGCAATCCCCCAGTCTCTTTAAATCTCCTTGGCCATGAAAATGATCTTGGTCCGCAAATTCCGGGTGCTCATCCTCATGGTGTTTTTGATTGCCTGTACCATGCACATCGTGATCGATCTGTTACCAAAGTTGGAGAAGCGCGCGGCTAGGAGTGATGGGGACCCCGGCTGCTCCTGCTCTCACCCCCCAAGCGAGGAGGCGCAAGGCTGGGGCAAGCAGAGGACTAAGAGCGGGGCTGATTCGGGCTGGCCTAACAAACACACCCTGCGGATCCTGCAGGACTTCAGCAGCGACCCGAGCTCCAACCTCACCTCCCACTCGCTGGAGAAGCTCCCCGGGACCGGAACGGGGACCGGCGCCGGGGCCGGAACAGCTGCAGCCGCGGACAGGTCCGAGGCAGCGGCGGCGGCGTTTAAGAGGCTGGAGCCCGGCGGTGGCGGAGGCGGCGTACAGCGAGGTCTTCCCCACAAACACCTCATTCAAGATGGGAGTAGAGAGAGCAAAGTGCCGCTGGGGAAGGACGGCTCTAAGCTGCTCGCCCTGTTCCAACACCCTCTCTACAATATCGCCATTCCGCCTCTCACAGAGGACGATGTCTTGTTCAACGTGGAGAGCGATATCCGCTTTAACCCCAAAGCGGCTGAAAATCCGGAATGGTGAGTCGAGTGGTAGAGGAAGGGGCAATGTTTCTGTGGCCACGGCTGGAGAGAACTCCAGGGAACTCTTAGGCTTTGAGGAGAGGGGTGGTTTTTTTGGAGGGACGGTGGAGAGGCACTGGGGGGGTTGGGGTGGGGCACGGAAAGGGGAGGATGCTTTCCAAAATTCACCCTCAAGTTTTGCCATACGTTGCTAGCACAATTAGATTTTTCCATTTGAAGTCCTTAAAGGGTTGAGGAGTGGGGGTGGGGTGAGGGTGAGGAGGACTGAATTCTACCGAATGATTATTCAGAATTGCAGATATTATTAAAAGGTGCTCAGTTCACCCTAGTCTGAGCCATAAAGACCTGAAATGAAAATTATCTAAGTAATTCCACCCAGTCAGGGTTAGAGATACCCTGGTGTCTTTAGTCCAAAATGTTGTGGGGTTTTTTTTTTTAGGCTTGGAGAAAGTGAGATCTATGTGGAAGATCTTCCCCACATACAGTTCTTACTGATCTAAATAAATAAATAAATAGCCCCCATTTACCACATCTCAGAAAGCATTTGTGGTTTATGCTTTAAATAAGGTTGAGACCTTTTTCTGCCCTGAGAATGATTTCCTGGTGGGTCTCCGACGCGCCTAATGAATCTTTTAAAAACCAGTCATTGAGAATAAAATAAACTTGTCCAGTATACAAAGGAAGCTAATGAAACTATCAGAAGTGATTCTTTGGCAGAAAACTGACAATTGCCCTTTGAACCCATTTGAACTGAGAGGTAGGGAAGGTTTTATGTAACTCTCAGGTGACAGTCGAGATTTGGAGAGATCTTTCCCTTAGAGTGGACCACCTTTTAAAAATGGCCTGGTCTAAGCCCTCCCTTCTTTCTTCCCAAGTTCCCAGATCAAAATAAACACACAGATGTTGTAACCCAGAGTAGTGAAATATTAACTCCCTCCAAGGCCGGAGAAAGTAACTGTCAACCGGTATTTTATATAATAACCTTCCCAAAGAACAGATGGTAAGAAAACTTCAAGATGTTAAGGTCTGACAATATCCCTTCTCTCTTGACGTATAGATTGTCTTTCTTACCTCCACTGCCCTTAAACCCTTCAGGTGCTTTATCCAGCCCCTACCCCTACCAACTCTTTACCCTCCATCCCACTGCAGCATAACTCCTTCCCCTTAGCCCCTTCCCCCTCTCCCCCTCCCGATTTAGTGTGCTCTGTCTTCCCCATTGATTTTTTAAAGCTTGAAAATTTGAAGGGAATGGAAAGGGAAGATATTCAGAGACTTGTCGCTAATACAACAGCACCCTCTCTCCCACTCAGGGACATTGTTCGGGTCTCTGTCACTGCTTGGTACCTACAGTAAGTATGAGACAGGCAGCAGGAGAACAGCCAGTCCGATTTCTGTCTTCCATCCTCTTCCCTTTTCCATTTTGGGTTTGGGTTTGCAGGACAGAACATCATCTGGAGGGGATGACCTTTTTAACTCCAAGTTAACAGCCACTTAGGAAAGTTCCATTTTCCTCCCTTGACTCAGCTTCATGCTGCAGTCAGAGGGCTAGCCACAGTGACCGTATGTACCACTGACCTCTAGAAGAGGGATTTGATGACAGAGCAAGTGGGTGGAAGGTCTGATAGCAGCCTGCCCCTCTAGTTCCTATTAGCTATTGCTCCCAAGGCTTATATAATTAAAATCAATTTAGCACTTAGCATAATTCATACACCTCCTTGTTAGAACAATAGCTTAAAGCAAAAGGCAGATTTCCTGCAGACCTGGGACACATTTGTGATTTACATTTAGAAGGCAGTCAAAGGAAATTGTGTTTCCTTTGCTCCCCAGGAACAATCTACAGTATAATATCTTAATTTGACATTATAATTGTCAGGCAATTTTCAGGACATATTCCTCATACAAAAGAGAGGCTCTGGATGGTTTTTGACATTTTGGTATCTGTTTTGCTTAAGTTACAGCCATTCTACAGAGTCTCCAGAGAGTAAATAAAGATTATGGTCTTTAAAGATGTTACTGGATGTTAAAACACATCCACTGACAAATACACATATGGACACCTTAACCCTAAAATCACACGCGTAATACATCCAGTAGAGATTCATTCCAACAATGTGCAGGAAATGTATTTATTTTGACTTAAGGTCTGTTTGTTTTTTTCAATTTATGCCAGATAGGACAAAAAATGTTTTCTTTGTGCCACTCACATGTCTGTCACATTTATGTGAAAGATAGGTATTTCTTTGTCCTTTATTAGTTATTGATTCAGAACAACCCACAAGTGAATGTTTTTTTTCTTTCCTATTCCCCTTCCTCCTTTTTTGGTAGGCAAGATGAAGGTAATGAAGATGAAGAATTTTTACCCACGGGGGAGACAGCTGTCGACACCTATCCCAACTGGCTAAAATTTCACATTGGCATTAATCGATATGAGTTATATTCCAAACACAACCCTGCGATTGGAGCATTGCTGCAAGATCTGGTCTCCCAAAAGATCACCAGCGTTGGTAGGTGTTCATTTAACTTGATTCTCTTTGGTTGTTTAACCCTGCATTTGAGTTGTGGTGTCTCTGCTGTTATGGGCTGAGATCCTCTTTAAGTGAGTGGTTTGTAGTCAGTCATTCATTACTAAAGCATTGCTTCCAGGCACTATTAAAGTTGGCACTCCTTTTGGGTTGGGAGCCTAACAGGCATTTTGAAGGGAATGCCTTGGATGCACTTAGCACTAAATGGGCTTTTACTCTTTTGCTGCAATGTGATCTTGCCAAAAAGGGGGGAAAGAGAAAACATAGTGGAATAGTTTGAATTTCGTATTTGTTCCCTAGGGGAGATACTGAGGAAAGAGTTCTTCCAATGTAATAATTATTATCTTTCCCAAAGATTTGGAGATGAATGCATGCCAGAGATTTCCCCAAACCTGCCTTTCTCCACATTAGGCACCAAATGCCAGAGTCTAGAACATGTCTCTGTTGCTGACTCTCTAATAGAGTACATACCATAACAGATGCTTTATGATGCTCTGGGAAGGCAGAAGCAGATAGCTGGAATGAGGATTTCTAATGACTTAAAACCATTTTCAAGGCAGGTTATTGGGCTGAAGGAAGAACAGGACTTTATTTTCATAGATCAGATTGGGCAGTACTTTTTTTGGTGGGGGAGAGGCAAACACATCTATAGAATATGGTAAATTTGGTATGCCATCGACAATTTTAAAGAATCATCTTCAAGTATTTTGTCATCTGACAAATAGGACCAAGTTGCTGACTTTGGGGAACTAGGCCAGCTGCAGTTTCTTCAGTCTTAGGGTTGGGTTTGTAGGGGTTTATTTGCCAGTATGTGGGCTATTATTTCCAAAGACATTGATTTCAAGGCTGGATGAACTGAATGCCTCTGAAAGACAGAATCAGGATAACCTGCGGCCATGGTGCTATGGATTGTAATATACACTGGACGTGACACAGTGCCTGACTTATAGTAGGTCCTCGATAAATGTTTATCTTGCGCTTGCTGCTTGGCCGAATAAGAATGTAGATATATATACACAATAAGAATTCCTACCACATTATAGGTAGTAGAAAGATAGATGGATAGAGATCCTTGCATACCTTCTTTTGTATATGTGTATACATACATACATATATACATACACAATCCTTCTTTACATTTGTGAGTTAGAGGCACTAATGACCAGCCCTTTCCAGAATCTTGTAATTCAGGATTATGGGAGGAACAAGAATAGCTTGGAGTCATATTTACAAGCGTTCCTATAGACCAAAGATTTTTTGTTTTGTTTTGTTTTTTGCTTTGAATGCCAGATGCTGAGTTTGTAGCTAAGAGAGTAGGAGAGACAGCTTCCTGCAAAGTTTGTGTTAATTATGTGTCACAGAAAAAGAATGAATTGAGTGCTCATCCCTAGCCTTCCCATGCTGACCTTGAAGAATTGGTCTGCCCACTTCAGCAACCTGTCACCAGGCCCATCAGCAATTTAAGCTTGGTTTCTCCCCCCCCCCTTTTTTCCCAACTGTCCTCCCTTGTCTCCTGGTCCTTTCAGTCACAGCCCTTGAAAAATCTGAGCCACAGATCTGAGCATCACTTGGGCAGCCTGGATTTGATGATTTAATTTAATAGTGCCATATACGTTGTAGCATTGCCACTGGGAGCTGAGGACATTGATAGCTCCGTTTTCCAAGCTGCTTCTTGTTGATCCTGTGCATTTGAAATTGAGTGAAAGTAGAGTGTTGAGACCACTACTGTTTGTGTCTGTTAGGCAGCAGACTATGCCTGCTTATTTCATTATACTAGGTGCTATAGTTAATTTACCATATGTAGATGTTAATCACAGGATAAACAAAAGGTGGAGTAGCAGGAACACTTCAAAAACTGGGGAAAATAAAAGTGCTGTGGTCTGCTGTCAGGAAGATTCATTCCTGTAGTGGAATCCTCATTGAATTGGGAGTTAGATCTCAGTTCTAGTCCCAGCCATGGTCTTAATTACTGATGTATCCCTGGGAAAATCGCTTCAACTCCCTGGAACTCTGTTTCCTCATCTATCAAGAAAGAATTGTTGGACCATCTTTCTCCAAAAGTAGGTTGTGAGGATCAAAATGAGATCAGAGCTATAAAAAGTGGGATAGAGTACTGGGCCCAGAGTCAGGAAGACCTGAGTTCAAATGCAGTTTTAGATATTTACTTGTATGTTACACATGTGACCCTGGGCAAGTCATTTAATTTTCTGCCTCAGTTTCCTCAACTATAAAATGGGCATAATAATAATAGTGTTTATTTCCCAGGGTTGTTGTGAGGATCAAATGAGGTAATATTCATGAAGCACTTAGCACAGGGCCTGCAGCATAGTAGGTGTTTTATAAATATTTGTTCCTTTTCCATCCCCTAGAAAAAAATAGGAAGTGCTTTAAGTTGTTCCTATAAAATACCAAGACACCCTGCAGGAGACAATCTCTGTTTTTATAATAACAGTTCATAGAGACCTAATGTATTAGTATTAAGGTCATTGTTAGTAACTTATGCTTGGAGTTCATCGCTAAAGGGAGTACCTTGTACGAGACCTAGAGAAGAGGGAAACTCAGTGGCAAAATAAAGGTTTTTTTCTGGTTCTCTTATTTCCTGATCACTGTTTGTCACCCAACACTCAGTGCAGTGACTGGCACTTAATGCTTTTTAAAAATTCCTGCATTCATTCTTAAGGATTTATGAATTTAAGATCTGCTAATATGCCCAGAGCTCTGTTTGATACAGTAGGCAATGCAAAACAAATATATAAATTGTTAGAACTGGAGAAGATATTAGAGATCACTGAAAAAGAAAACAGAGGCCCAGAGAAGTGACTTGCCTAAGGTCAGGAAGCCAGTAGGGCACATGCAGGAATTTAGACCTCATCCTTAGGAAACTTAGGCTCCTTTTACAAGATGTTAGCACTGGTTTTGGGACACAGAGAGATAGTTTTCTCTCTCTCTCTCTTTCTCTTTGTCTCTCTGCTCTTTTTAGAGGGGGAAAGGCAGGGCAGTTGGGGTTAAGTGACTTGCCCAAGGTCACACAGCTAGTAAATGTTAAGTATCTGAGGCCATATTTGAACTCAGGTCCTCCTGACTCCAGAGCTGGTGCTCTATTCACTGCGCCACCTAGCTGCCCCAATAGTTCTCTTTTTTTAAATGAAGTATTTGGCATGACCACTGTTACCTAAGTGAGACCTTAGAAGTCAGGAATGTAATATTTAATTTTCTCTACCCCTCTTTAGCTTTAATGTGAAGTGGGAAGCTTTCCTGCTCTTCTTACTCTTCAGCTTTCCCAGTTTGGTCATCCTTGTACTATCTTTACTGAGATAAGGACTGTGGGTAGGCCAGTGTTCAAAGAAAACCAGTGTCCTGGCTATGAGGAGCACAACTTCAGTATTTGGCATCTTTACAGGGTAACCAGTGCAACGCAAGATAAATGTTCTTGAATACCACATCTTCTTTGTGGGCCCACCCCCCAACCCTGATGGGACCCCTCCTCCCAGAGGCCCGACAGTCAAGGTAGCTTTCTGTTAGCAGATGGACCCTTGTGCCTAATCTCCAACAATGGCTACTCATTTCATCCCCTGCTTCTTGTTTGGGTGTGTTGGGTTATATAGGTTTTTTTCAGGAAAGCAGACATAATTGGGTGTTTTCATGGACTGTCGGTTCCATATGAGTCAACAGTATGACAATGTAGCCAAAAAAAGCTAATGCAGTCTTAGGTATCATTAGTAGGAGCATAATGTCCAAATTGAGGGAGCTTATATAAAATCCCATTGTGCTTTGCCCTGGCCTGACCATATTTGAAGTGCCGTTTTCAGTACTGAGAACCACATTTTAGGAAGGACGTTGACTTGCTGGAATTCTTATAGAGGAAGAAAACCAGGATGGTCAAGGACCTACAGACTTATCATGCCATCCAAGGATAGAATAAAGGAATAGTGATATTTAGCCTGGTTAAAGAGAAGGAAAACCTTGGATCATGGGGAGTATTTAAAGGACTAGCATGTGGAAAAGGGACTTTATTTTTTCTATGTGGCCTCAAATAGCAAAACTAGGTACAGTGAATAAAAGGTTCAGAAAGATAGAATTGGGCTTTCTGGAAGGGAAAAACTACTAGCAATTAGGACCATCCCAAAGTGGAAGAGGAACAACTGAGTGGCACAGAGGGTAGAGTGCCAGGCCTGGAGTCAGGAAGACCTGAGTTCAAATGTAGCCTCAGACATTTACTAAACTTTGTGACCCAGGACAAGTCACTTAGCCTTGTCTCAATTTTCTCATCTGTAAAATGATCTGGAAAAGGAAATGGCAAACCACTCTAGTGTCTTGGCCAAGAAAACTCCAAATGGGGTCACAGAGGGTCAGTCGCAACTACGGTAACAGAGCAGCAACAACTTGAATTGGTAAAGGTAGTTTCTTCACCCTATACCAGTGAAATCATAAGTCTAGTTCCTAAGGGTTCATAGGGTTGTAGATTTATGCCATTTTACATATGTGGAAACTGAGGCCCAGAGAGATTAATTGATTTGCCTAAAGTCACATAGGTAGGAAATGACAGCACCAGGATTTAAATTCAGATCTTCTGACATCAAATCTTGAACTTCTTTTTGCTGTCCCACTCCACTCTAACATAGTGCCTTGACATAGTAAGCTTGTTGTTGTTGCTGTTCAGTTCTGTCTGACTCTCCAGGACCCCATTTGGGGTTTTCTTGGCAGCGATACTAGGGTGGTTTGTCATTTGCTTCGCCAGATCATTTTACAGATGAGGAAATAGAGACAGAGTTAAGTGATTTGCCCAGGTCACATAGCTAGTAAGTATCTGAAGTCAGATTTGAACTCATAAAGATGTGTCTTCCTAAATCTAGGACCCAGACGCTCTCCATTGTGCTACTTAGCAGGTAAGGTGCTGTACTACATTGTATTGGATTGTCCAAGGTCCCCCAGCTGTCAGGGCTGAGCCTAGAGCTTAGATGTCTTGACTCCTACTCTGCAGCTCAGCCTGTGACATCCACTTTCCTGAACCTCTGGTGAGGTCACTTTGTAGCTTTCATCTGATAGTTATTCACTTTAATATTGAATGTCAGCTGGTAAATATTATTGTTGGTAAAAAGATTCATCTGAGCTTCTCTAAATCTTTTTTCTTGAGATTATTCAATTGAATTCAGCCTATTCAGAGCTACTTAACCAAATTCATGAAATTCTCTGTTGCATAAAGTATAGATGGTTATTACCAGTAGAGGTATATTTATAGCCAGAGTCCCAGCTGCTTAGTAACCAGGTTCTGTTTTCCTCTTTAAAGGGGCTGGGGATATTATCTAACTCTCTATTCAGTTGGAAATCATGCATGTGATGTCTTCAGTTTGTGCCGGCAATAATTAAATTGCTATCACATACAATTATGGATAGAGAGAATAAATGGCACAATTAACTGCTGTGTACTCCACATTACTGTTAAAAATCATTATGGCATATAAGTCTTTTGGCCGGCTCTGAGGTCTAAATACACAGTTTTACAAACGCTCCATCCGGCCCCCAGACAAAGCATGGTTTCAAGAATGTGCCTGAATCAAAATAATAACTCAATGGGCTATAAATCCTAGACTGTAATTGATTTACTAAAAAGGAAAAGAATAAATCCATCTTGCATCAGGAAGCTAATTGACTCGCAAGCCGGGAGGGAACAAAAGGGACCTTGGGTTTGGCCGCCCACGGGGTGAGGCGACTGCTTTGCTACCCACATTCAGTGCTCCTGGCTGTCCTGTCTTCAGAGTTAATTGCTGAAGTTATGAACTCTTTATCTCACCCTAAAGACCTCTTACAGTCTCAGCTGTGTGCCTCCTTCTGCTTTGCCTGGGCCTTCCCGTGTTGTCCTTTGCTTGCTCCTCTCTCCTAGCCTGAGGGCTGCACACTCTTAGAAATAGAGCTGGAAGGGTCTTAGAGGTCACCCATTCTAGGCTTTTCTCTCATTCTAGAATCTTTCTTCAACATCTCTGCCACTCCTCAGATTGCCCAGGGGGACATTAAAGAGTATGCTGGAAAAAGCCCTGGAGATGGCTTGCTATATTGGAAAAGGCTATTAGGAGGCCTGGGTTCAAATTCTTTCTTTGCTCCTTATTGCCTTGAATAAGTCCATTAACCTCTCCTGGCCCTAGTTTCCACAGCTTCAAAATGGACTAGATGGCCTCTGAGGAATCTCCAGATCCAGGTCTGTTTTCCTGTGATTCTATAACCTGGGTTTAAATACCAGTGTTGACTCTATATGTGTTACCTTGGGCAAGTTCTTTAACTTCCATGAATCCCAGTTTCCTCCTCTGTAAAATGAGAGCGCTGGACTAGACCACTTCGGTGGTCTCTCCCAGCTAATGATGCGTTGATGTTGTTATATTTAACCCAGTAACACATCCTGGGAGGCTAGGTGGCACAGTGGGTAGAGCTCCAAGTCTAGAGTCAGGAAGATCTGAGTTCAAATCCAGCCTCAGAGATGTACTAACTGTGTGACCCTGGGCAAGTCACTTAACCCTGTTTGCCTCAGTTTCCTCATCTGTAAAATGAGCTGGAGTAGGAAATACAAACTAGTCCAATGTCTGTGCCAAGAACACCCCAAATCAGGCCACAAAGAAGTCAACACAACTGATATAACTGAACAACAAAAGGTAGAGGTGTTGTTTGTCCTTCATTCTCAGAACAGGAGTGTAACATCAGGGAGATGATGCCATGACTTGTAAATGCATTAGATTTAGGTGAGAGAGGGCTGTGCAAAGTCACCAGCCTCACTTTCTCCACTTCTTCAGAGCCATCTGGGTCCAGTGGGAAGGTATAGATCAGGACAACTGGAGATGACCCCGGTACAATGCTTAACTTGGATTCTTGGAGACCTGGTTTCAAATCCTACCTCTGATACTTAACAATTCACTTAACTTGACAATTCACTTAACATTTTGGTAATCTGAGCATGAGATGATTGATGAAGGCCTGTAACGGAAGGGTGGCAGTGTCAGAGGAGAAGGGAGCATATTTGAGAGAAAATGCAAGTGTGAAATTGACAGATATGAGGGATGAGAGATAGTGAGGAGAGAATATTCCCACTCTGAGAGTGAACAGGGTATAACAGAAAAAATACTGGATTTGTTTTCGGAGGGATCTGAGTTCTCTACCATTTCATTTGCTGAGGCCTCAGTTTCTTGTTTGGTTTTTTCCTCCCTGGCAGCTTAGTCTTGGAATATTATAAGCACTTAAATGTTTGCTAATTGGAACAAAATTGAAACCTGTTCTAGACCTGAAAATTGGTTGGAGATGGGGGTATCATTCATATGCAGCCCCCACAGGTCAGGCCTCCAGATGTCTGTCCAAGCCTCCTACAGCAGTAAGGAATGGATGGAGGAAAGATGCAGTCATCCATTGCCTCTTATTTCTTTCACATGGAATCCCATCATGACATGTCCAGGCCAGAGTGGCTTTACCTCTCAGAATACCTAGATCACTGTCATAATCTAGGGAGCACACCGTGGCCTTCAATACACTGGCTGTAGCCTGTTCTTAACATCAGAAGAGTGATGGGAACCCTTTTGAAACACCCCCAACCCACCTGAAAAGACAGAAATAGCCCTGTGGGCAGGGCTTCTGGCAATGGGATCCCCTCTATGGAGTAAATAAAACCCTATGTCACCATTCTCAGAAGTCTTTGTTCTCATCACTTGCTATGGCTTTTAATATTAAAGCCTAAACAGCTGCTCTATTTTCTAGGTTGATAATCTCCATCTTCACTCCTCCCTCCAGAGTTTATTCCACATTCCATTTATCTTATGAAATAAAAGCACCTTGTAACTGTATTGCCTTCTTAACTTTTCAAAGGAATGAAGTGCAGTGAAAAGAATATTGGACCTTATGGTCAGAGGACCTGGGTTTATGTTTCATTTATGATACTTACAACTGGGTGACCTTGAACTGGTAATTTAACCTTCATGGGCCTCAGTTTCTTCATTTATAAAATGAGGAATGGGGGTAGCTAGGTGGTGCAGTGGATAGAGCACTGGTAATGGAATCAGGGAGACCCAGATTCAAAGGTGGCCTTATATACTTACCAGTTGTGTGACCTTGGGCAAGTCACTTAACCCTGATTGCCTTCCCCCTCCAAAATTAGTAAAGAATAAAATGAGGAGTGGTGAGGTTTGAATTAGATGGTCTCTGTGGTCACTTCTAGCTCTAGATCCATGATTCTGTGTTCCCTTCACCAGTGTCCCCTCATCCTACTTTTCTTGTGAAATAAAAACAGCTTGTGTCTGTATTAGTGCTGCTAACTTTCCAAATGGAGACATTGCAGTGCAGTGGGAAGAGGACTGACTCTTCCAATGACTACCTCTGTGACCATAGACACTTTAATTCCCTGGGCCTCAGTTTCCTTCTTTCATCATCTCAAAAACTAAAGGCCTGCACAAAATGACCTCTAAGGTTCTCTCGTCACAGAGTTCAAACTGGTGGCAGAACTTCAGAGGGCCTGGACCAGATTAAAATGGAAATGTTTAACAAAAATAAATTAAAATACAATATAATATTGATGATGTGAATTTGTTGTTTTCTAAGTCATTATGCTGCAGCAGGGATTGTTTCTACTTGAGTGACACTACTGTTCTAGATCAGTTCTTAATATGGGGTCCCTGAACTTCAAGGGAGGACTGTAGAAATATTTCAGGAGGCCCATGAACTTTTTTTCTTTTTAATATTTTGATAACTGTAATTCGAGTCGATTTCCTTCATAATCCTATATATTTTATCTTATTCATTTAAAAACATTGTTCTGAGAAGGGGTTCATTCATAGGCTTTACCAGACTGCCAAGACAATACAAAAAGCTAAGAACCCAGTCCTAGATCTAGGATGCTAAGGGATGGGAAGTACCCACCCAGATGTTGGCTGGTTTTGTTTTCTACCTCACAGAAGCCTGTGAAAAGGCTAAATGGGAAGGCCCACCATCTTTGTCTTGCAAATTAGGAAGCTGAGGCTAAGGCATTGGGTGGGGATGGTAGGAGAGCAGATAATGTGGAAGAGGCCGCTTGTGGACTGTGCTAGGACCTGGAATGCCAGCCTAAAATTGTTCTTTTTTTACTACTCAGTAAAGCCCATTACTAAGGACTCAACTGAGCCTTATAATCCTTCTGTAAGACCCACAGAGCCTTTTAGAACAGTGTGGGACACATAGTTGCATAAATGAGTAAATGCAGGACCGTGCCTAATGCACTACAGGGTCAAATTTAATTCTTCAGTTAGTTCTTTACCTACTATGTGTCAAGCGCAATGTTCAGTGCTGAAAATACAAAAGACAAAATGGAAAAACAAAACAAAACACAAAAATATTGGGGTGATCACCAAGGTAATCACCTCTTGCGTGCACGTTGGTGGAGTCATGGAGTGACTCAGAAAGGCCAGAAGGGAGGGGGAAAACACCCACACAAGGCCTGGTGTAGATACTATATAAAATCAGCCTGTAAATCCTCTGAAGTCACCAAGGTAATCGCCTTGGGGCAACCTCAGCTCTCTTCCACCCATACTCAATAGGCTGCATGTTCTGCATGTTGCCTGGTTATAAATCAATCTCTTCTCTCTCTCTCTCTCTCTTTTCAAGGCAATTCTTGGTATCCATTGCAACCAAGTTTCACCCAGCTACAAATAATGGGGGAGCAGAACACATGGTCATTTTAGCAGGCGTTGTATTCCCCTAGGGATGCCTGTTCATGAATGAATGTTACTTTTCCCTTATTTCTGTGATCTCCCAAATATACTGGACTCTTTTAAAATGTTTCACATGCTTGTTCAAAGTTTTTTTTTTCTTGGTTAAATAACATAGAAAGCCTTATATAAGAAAATTCATTTCTTGCATGGAGGGGAGAGTTGAGGAGGAAATACCTACCATCATCTGTCCCAAGTTTGTTTTTTTTTTCCAGCATAATTTTTCATTACTCCTTCCTATACCCTTTGCTTTTTTCTTCACACATGGCATCCATCTCCTGTCTCTGTGCCTTTGTACAGGCCAATAACCCATGCCTGGAATGTATTCTTTACCGCTGCCTCATAGAATCTCACTTACCTCAGCACATAAAGGGATGTGGCTCTTGAGAACCACCTTCTAAATTAAGTCTTTCTTGATCCCTTCACAAAGCTATCTTGTGTTTATTAAATGCTTCTTCTGTTTATGCTTGTAATGGCATGTGTTGTCTCCTCCAGTAGATACTGTAAGTAAGGTCTTTGAGAGGAGACTTTGTTTCATTGTTTTTATATCTCCAATGGCTGATCACACAGTACTAAGCTTATATAGGAACTTAATAAATGCCTTTTGATTTTTTGGTTGATTTATTTAAGCTATGGTTGAAAAAAAACAACTCAGTTTTACATTATATGCCCAGCAGAGGCCCTGGTTTATAGTATCTTTAATACCATATAGAGAGGAAAAGCTCTAACCTTACCAAGTTTCAGATTTAATGACAAAGATAAATTATAGAATCAATAATAGGATCATAACTATGCAGGCTGGAAGGGACTTTAGAGACCATCAACAATAACTAAGCATTTATTAAGCACTCACTGTTTGCAAGACACTATGCTTAGTGTTCGGGATTCAAAGTTAAAGCTAAGAGTAAACATTTATTAGTCAACTAGGGGCTATTGGTGGCATAATGGAGAGAGTGCCGGGCCTTGAGCAGGAAAACTCATCTTCCTGCGTTCAAATCTGGCCTTAGATACTAACTGTGTGAGCTTGGGAAAGTCATTTAACCCTGTTTGCCTCAGTTTCTCATATGTAAAATGAACTGGAAAAGGAAATGGCAAACCATTCCAGTATCTCTGCCAAGAAAAACCCAAATGGGGTCATGGAGAGTGGTATGTGACTGAAAAATGGCAACAGTAATTAAGTACCTGTTATGTGCCGGGCACTGTGCTCAGTATGCAAGTATGAAAAAGAAAGAGGGTCCCTGCCCTCAAGGAACTTACAAGCTAAGGAGGGAAGACCACATGCAAAAGCAGCCAGTGAGAAATGCCTGGTGAGAAAATCCAGGAAAACTGATGCAATCAACTCATGATTACAGAGAGAGAAAAGAGGGCCCAAGATGGAGTATTGGAATACACGCACTGTGGATAAGACATGTTTGAAGATACAACAAAGGAGAGTTGAAAAGGGGCTGTCAGATAGAGAACCAGTATAGTGCAATGTTGTGAAAACCCAGAAAGGACAGAATGCATCCAGGAGAAGGGTGGTGAGCAATATCAAATGCTACAAAATGCCATATAATGATAGTCTTGTGTCCAGTCCCCTCATCTTTCAGGTAAGGGAGCTGAGACATGGGCAGGCTAAGCAAGGCAGCTAACTGATGCATGAATAGAGCACCAGGCCTGGAGTCAGGAAGAGTCATCTTTGTGAGTTCAAATCTGGCCTCAGATACTTCCTAGCTGTGTAACCCTGGGCAAGTCACTTAACCCTGTTTGTCTCAGTTTCCTCATCTGTAAAATGAGCTAGAGAAGGAAATGCCAAACCATTCCAGTATTTCTGCCAAGAAAACCCCTAATGGGGTCACAAAGAGTCTGACATGACTAAAATGACTGAACAACAACAACAGAAAGGCTAAGTGATTTTGCCCAAAGTCACATAGGTAATAAGCTTCAGAAGACATATTGAACCTAGGTCCTCAGACTCAGAGTTCTTATCCCTGTACCATGCTGTTTCCCATAATATACATAGGAAATTAAAAGTCCCAGGACGGAATAGGGCTTAAAAATATGTCATGCACATTTGGAACCTTCTAAAATGTACCTCTTTTCCCAATTTCTGACTTTGTACTGGGCTTTAAGGGGTCAAGATGAAACTTCAAGGAGTGAAACAAATGTTAGCTCATAAAACTGTTTGTACATATAAGTTGGTTTCCCTGGAGTTTACCCTAGTTACTCCTTGACCATTCTCTATGTGACCTTTAGCTTTTTCTCTGACTCTGATCATGACAAATTTAATGGGATTTTCCCACAGCAGACTTTAGGACTGATTACAAAGATAATATTCAGAACAGTTATTACATAAGGATTTTTAATAGATTTATAGGCATTTGAACTGGAAGGGACCTGATGAAATCACCTAGTCCAACCTTCTGCTTTCAGACATGGAAGGTAATTCTTCTCCCATTTTACAAATGATGGAACTCCAGCCTGTAGGTGAAGTGACTTCCCTGTGGTTACAGAGTCACAGAAGCAGGTCTCTTGTCTCCTTGTGGTACTTTGTTTCCATGACCCCAAGCTGTCTTTTGGACTTGATATCTGGCAGGTACTGCTGAGGGCTGAGCCAATTTACAGCTCTAAGTAAAAGTTGTTGAGGGTTTTCATTTTTTTCTTCTGGATGTTGGCAGGTTTCAAATGCTTGAGGTAAGACATACCTCTTCTCTTTTCTATAATCTTCACACTTCACTTCTTGCTTGTGAGACTGGGGCGGACTTGGAGATGACAGAGAAGATATAAAGGAGACACTTCCAACATAGCTAGACTTTGTTTTGAGAAACCTGAAGAGAATCCTCAGAAAATCCCGGAGTTTCAGGAAACACATTTCGGAAACTCCTGGTGTTGATCATATCATGCATTAATCGATCAATCATCATGCATTTAGTAAGTACCTACTATGTGCTAGGCACTGTGCTAGGCTCAGAGAAATAAATATAGAGAGTGAAGCAATATATTCTCAAAAGAAACTAGCATTCTAATGAGGAATCTCTAATGAGGAGATCTAAAAGTAGATGTATGTATATATACATAGTACGTATATAATATGTACTATGTATATATGTACGTATATACATACATAAAGATAGATGATAGAGAGGTAGATGATAGGTAGATAGAAATGGATGAATGGGTAGATAATAGTAGATTAGATAGAGCTATTAAGCTTTAATAGCTTAAAACTGTAGTAAGACTTGAGACAGTGTATCTAATATATATATTAGAAATATGTGTATACAGAATAGATATAAAGAGAATATATATGTGAGATAGTTTGGGAGGGAGGACACTAGAGGTTGGGGAAATCAGGAAAAAAAATGTAGTACTTGGGGTGAATCTTTAGGACCTTCCTGCAACCTCAGAATTACTATACTATGCTCTAATAGAAATTGGCTTTGGAGTCAAATGGCCTGAATTTGAAACCTGGTTCTTTGACTTAGTGGGCAAGATACTTTCCCCTTCCTTCAGTCTCAGTTTCCCCTTTAGAAAATTCAAGGCTTAACAAGACAACAGTTCAGACCCCTTCTACCTCTAAATCCAATAAATGAGAGTAGCCTCGAAGTTACTTATTTATTCATGGCTTACTGTAGAGCTTCATGAAGCAGAAGGCAGCTCGCTGGAGAAGAGGCACTTACCTCAGTCTGTTAAATGGATACGGTAATATTGATAGTACATACCTTATATTATGTAGGGTTACTGTGACAGTGGGAATATACATATATGTGATTTGCAAACTTTTAACACTGTAAATGTCAGTTATCATCATCATCATCATCAAAGGACTCATGACTTCATTCATGTAGGTGGGAAGACAGAAGAGGTTGGCACAAAACCAATAAAGTTTTCTTTCTGTGCCCCCAGTGTCCCCTTTCCATGATCTCTACTTAGCCAAGTTCCCTAGATGTTCCATTACTCTTTAACTCAGGAGCAGTTCATACTAAGATAATAGTAATTTGGGCCACCCCTTCCAGGGAATGGTAGGAAGAAGACAATATTTACCCCAAAGGAATGAATCCCTTATGGTGGAATTTTACGTATCAGCGAGGATTTGGGGGTGTCTTTCTAAAGCTCTTTAAGTCATACTAGTGGTCATTCATTCACACTGACAAAAAAAATAAGTACTGCTCTATGTGTGGGATAGCTCTCTTTTGAGAGACTCATATATCCATTACCTTATATTGATGGCCTCAAACTCTCAACAGAATTGGCCTCCAGAGGCGTACCCCCTCCCCCGAAAAGCCAGGATGATTCCTGTCTCAGATAGGAAGGTCCTCATATAATACTCAACAGTAGTCCCAGTAAATAGTACTTAATGATAATATCAGAATTAAGAAAAAATAAAAATGATGAATCTTCTGGGTGTTTCCTCCCCAGTGTATATAGGATCATAAATTTAGAATTCGATGCAGCATTGGAAATCATCAGTCCAGTATTTCCATTTTTCAAATGAGGTCCAGAGTTGTGACATGATTTGAGTCATACAACGTGACCACATGGTACATGATTATAATATCTTATGGGTTGAAAATTGATTGACCAAAAAGAATGTAAATTAATGATTCAGTTGATCAATCAAAAAGAATTTATTAGGTGCCTCCTTTGGCCCTGTGCTAGCCGCTAGAGACACAAAGGCAAAAATGAAAGAGTCCCTACTTTCAGGGACCTTACAGTCCACATCTTCAAGGTTGGACCTCGGTTTCTTGTAGAGCTTGGCCAAGGGCTCTCCCATGACCTTGTTCCTTTCAACATTTTCATTAATGACTCATGAAAGTACAGATGGTACTCTTAATCTAATTTATAGATAACATAAAATGGAAGGGAAAGCACATAATTTGGATGATAGAATCAAGAAAAAAAGACCTTGACAGGCCGGAGTAGTAAACCAAAGACAACAAAATGCAATTTAAAAAAAATTATTTTATTTTTAATTTATAAAATAAAACAAATATTTTCCTAACATGCTATAATTAAAAAAGATGATTGCACATGAAACCGCACATCTATTAGGTACAATCTGCTATTCCTTTTAAATATATAATAAAGTTATCATAACTGGGAGAAATGTAAAGGCCTTCTCTTGGGGACAAAAAACAAAGCTCTCTTGTTCGAGACAGAGGGGCGGGACTGAGAACAGCAGTTCATTTGGAGAAAATCTGGTAGTTTCAGTGAACTATAAATGCCTTCCTTCCAGGCTAAATAATTTGCCAGTAGGATATATGCCATCAAAAAAATGTAATTAATGCAGTCTTTGGTTACAGTTATTAGAATGTCCGGAATAAGAGAGGTAATAGTCCTGCTGTATTTTCCCTGTTAAATCGCATTAGTAGCTTTGCCTCTTTTAAAAGAAAAAGGAAGGAAGAAGGAAGGAAGGAAGGAAGGAAGTTTATTGATATGTTTTGTTTTTACCTTACAGATACTTATAGATTACTCCCACTTTGTGAATGGTCTTTTGTACCAGAGTAAGAGTTAAGTAAAATTAGGAATACAGTGGTCTCGTCTGAAAGTTTTTGCAACATTTCACATCTGTAATACCCTCCCCATCCATTTTTTAAAAATACCTATTTTTTCTTCCTCTCACCTTGTACCCTATTGGGGAAAAAAGGAAAGAAAAATAAATTTCTTGTAACAAATACTCATAGTCAAGCAAAAGAAATTCTCTAGGTGGATATATACAAAAATAGGCATCTCATTTTATGAACCAAATCTATCACCTCTTTGTAATGGATAGCACATATCATCACCCATCCTCCGGAATCATGAATGTCTGTTATACTGATCAGAGCTCTTTAAAGCTGCTTGTCTTTACATTGTTGGTTTTGTATATACTGTTCTTCTGGCTTTGTTGACTTCATTCTTCATCAGTTCATATAAGTTTTCAAAATTGCTCATTTTTGTAAAAAATTGAGATTAGATTATAAGTTGTTCCTTTGGTTCTTCTCACTTCACTTTGCATCCATTTGTGTAAGTCTTTCCAAGTCTCTCTGAAGTCATCTCTTTCTTCATTTCTTGCAGCACAAGTAGTGTTCAGTCACATTTGTGAACCATAACTTATTTAGCCATTTCTTAACTGATGGGCATCTCCTTAAGTACCCAGTTTTCTGTCACTGCAGTGATGTCTTTCGAATATAGCCCTAGTAGTCCTATAGCTGGGTTAAAGGGCAGGCACTATTTAGTAACATAATAGGAATAAATGAATGTAGAAGCCTCCTATTGAGGGAAGAAAACACAGCTCTCAATTCAGGATGGAGGAGTATGGTGGGAATAGCAGTTCATATGAAGAAAGTGTAGTAGTTTCCATGAATTGTAAATTCATCATAAGCCAGCAGGATGTATAACACCAAAACTCATATGTAATTAGTGAAATCTTGGGCTGCAGTTATTAAGAATGAGAGAGGCAATAGCCCCTGTTATCACTTACCCTGCGTAGACCCCATCAGCAACCTCTTTCTTTCTGGGAGCTACATTGTTGACGATATGAGACTGGAGGACGGCCCGCAGAAGTCAGTCAGGTTGGTGAAGCGATTTAAAACTAGGGTCATACAAGAATGGCTGAAGGAACATAGAATGAAGAGAGGAGATGACAGGAGGGTGTGACCTCTCTTCAAAATTGGAAGGATTATTAATAATAGCTAACATTTATAAAATGCCTTACTATGTGCCAGACACTATATATGCTGAGCTTGTTACAAATAGTATCTCATCTGTTTATCACAACAACCCTGGGAGGTAGGTGCTATTATTTTCCCCATTTTATAGTTGGGGAAACTGAGGCAAGCAGCAGTTAAATGACTTGCCCAGGGTTACATAGTTAATAAGTGTCTTAGCTCAGATTTTAACTTAGATCTCCAGGACTGCTAGTCTATCTAGCCTACCTGACTCTCAGTTAGAGGCAGCAGGGACCTTATAGGATATTTAGTCTAACCTCTTCATGTTACACATGAGAAATCAGAGACCCAGATAAGCTAAGTCTTTTGCCTTAAATCTTAGAATCTCTATTTCTTTCCAAATTCAGCTCACTTCTTACATGAAGCCTTTCTCAAAACCCTCAACTGCTAGTACCATCCCCACAAAATTGTCTTGCACTTACTTGTAAATCTTTGATATGTACTTAAAAATGTGTGTTGAAAAATATACCATTGTATATACTGATAGGCATACTTGTTCTGTAAATTTCTTAAAAGTAAATTTTAATTTAATTTAATTTTAATTTAAAAAGTAAATTTCTTGAGGGCAGAGTCTCTTTCGCTTTTGTCTCTGTATCCCCAGTGCCTGGCACATAAATGGGTACTTATTAAGAGGGCTTTTTTTGTTTGTTTTTGATTGATTGTCCCAGGTCTCATAGGTAGTAAGCAATCGAGGTAGGATTTGAACCCAGATCCTCTGAGTTAATGGAATTTGTCAGATGGATGATTAGATTTGTTTTTCTTACTGTAGAGAAGGCAGAGTTAGAACCACTTAGTAGAAATAATGTGTGTGTGTGTGTGTGTAGGAGGGGTTAGATTTTTGAGAGGTAATGTGTATACAATACAGAGACCTAGATTTAAATCCTGTCTCTGATACAAACTGTGAGAATATGTGATAACCTCTCTGACCCTCCTCTGTAAAATAAGGATAAATCTGACACCCTAAGACATATTTCACTTTTGAATATCTCTAATTCTTAGGAAGCTTCTTCTTACATCAAACCAAAATTTGCTTCCTTGGTACCTTCATATATTGCTTCTGATTCTTTCCCTAAAGCCAAACACAATGATTGTAATTCCTTATCAGTCTGACAGATCTTCAAATACTTGAAGACAGCTATCATATCCTTCCTAAGTCTTTTCTCCTCCAGGCTAAATATCTTTAAGTTAATTCATCTGATTCTCATTTGGCTTAATCTCAGGCTTCCTCTGCTTTAGGACCCTCTCCGTGGCCTTCCTCAATTATAGAGTTGAGACCTAAATAATACTCCAGGTGTTATCTGACTAGGGAATAGTGCAGAGGGATTATTCTCCACTCGCCATCCACTGCTACCCTCCCTAGTCCTGGACACTATGATTCTCTTAGTTGCCAAATCCAGTTGTCATCCTTCTCAACCTGTCTGAAACATTTTCCAAGTTGACCATTCATTCTCTCCTTTCTGCTCATTTTCGACTCTCCTCTTCCATCGAACCATTCCTTCATTTCCTTTGTTGCGACCATCATTCCTGACCTGTCTTTGAAATATGGGTGTGCACAACAAGGCTGCTCTATCCAAGGCCCTCTTCTCTTTGCTCTCTAAATTCTTCTTTTGATTGTCTCATTAGCTCCCATGGGTTCAGTGATCATCCTTCTGCAGATGGCTTTGTATCCAGCCCTAAATTCTCAAATGAGCTCCATTTCCACACCATCACCTCCCCATCAAACTAGATGACCCAGAGACATCTCAAATCTAGCAAATACATAAAAAAAACCCAGAAGTTATTATTTCCTCTCCCCCCCCCCCCCCACCTCTATTTCTAGCTTTCCTCCTTCTGTTTAGGGCACAACCATCCTTCTGGTAACCTAGATTCACACCTTCAGTCAACCTATAGTCTTTCTTCTCTCTCACTTTCACTCTTTTCCCCACCACCCAGTTCAGATCCAAGGATTTACCAGTTTGTTCAATTATACCTCCACAATACCTGTCCTTTTCTCTCATATAACCCTTACTTACAGTTACTTAATGTAAGTTACTTACTTACTTACATGAACTTACAGTTCATGCCCTCATGTCTTGCCTGGATTTTTTCCGGGAACTTCCTAAATCATCTTTTTTTTTTTCTCTCCCTTTTTCCCCTTTCCCAACACCGTCCTTTTTTCCATTCTCTCTTCTATACCTTGGGATAGTAAAATTCACTAAAGACCAAATCTCAGTTGTTTTTGTATGCCTCCAGCTAAAATTTTTAAAGATATTTTTAAGTATGATAAAACTTTATTTTAAAATGCAAAAACTATTTTTAACTCTATGAAAGCTGTACAAAAGCAAGTGGCATCAACGCCTGCTCTGCATAACGACCATCACTGGTTGATTGGTTGTTGTCCTTTGTTCTCAAAGAGGACCAAAATAACATCACATATGCCAGCTATGCCAACCCAAAGGTCAAGGTGCAGTGTTCTCTCAGACACAAGTAGTCGTATGATCATTTGGAGTGGAGATGGCCTTAAATTTGCA
Organism: Pseudochirops cupreus; assembly: GCA_028627135.1. Taxonomy (NCBI): domain Eukaryota; kingdom Metazoa; phylum Chordata; class Mammalia; order Diprotodontia; family Pseudocheiridae; genus Pseudochirops; species Pseudochirops cupreus. The sequence goes on along the minus strand of CM053580.1, from coordinate 329,363,329 downwards.
CCTCTCATGTTTCTTTTATTTTTAATTTAATTTATTTATTTACTTTTAGTTTACAACATTCAGTTCCACAAGCTTTTGAGTTCCAAATTTTCTCCCCCTTCTTCTCCTCTCCCTTTCCCCCCCACCCATGGTGGCATCTCATGTTTCTTTTGAGCTGCCACGATTCTACTCTGCTCATAGAGCACAGCGCTTTCTTTGATGTGGGACATACCCTGTTTGCGGTTTTGTGCCAGCGTCTCCCATGTCTCACAATCAATTCCAACGTTCTTCAGAGACCTTGAGACTGTTCTTGTATTGCTTCTTCTGACCTCCATGGGAGCTCTTGCCTTGTGTGAGTGCTCTGTAACTACTGTAGTAATATTCTTATAGCAGAGATATGACAAAGTCATTCCTGTGCTTGTTAAGTTTTAGGGGCTCCCTTTGCCCTGTGACCAAATACATACTCCTCTGTTTGGTTTTAAAAGCCTTTTGCAACCTGACTCGAAACTACTCTTCCTGACTTAGAAATGTAACTCCCTTTCATGTATTCTTTGGTTCCACTGACCTTGCTGTTCCTCACATACAATATGGCATCTCTTTCCTCCATGCCTTTGTATAGCCTGTCTCCCATTCCTGTAATGTACTTACTCTTCACCTTTACTTCTTAAGATCTTTACCTTCTTTCAAAGCTCAGCGCCAGCACCACTTCCTATAAGAGGCCTTTCCTAAACTTCTAGTTCACTCACACACACACATGCACACACATACACACACACACACACACACACACACTCTCACAGACACACTCACACACACTCATACTCACTACCATGTATTTGCCTTATGTGCACACTTAGATGTAAATGTGTTGTTTCCTCTAATAGAATATAAGTTTCTTGAATGTGGGGACTATTTTATTTTTACATCTATATCCTCAATGAGCAGCACATAGTTAGCATTTAGTAAACTGATTGATTATTGCAGCCTAAGATTGCATTAGATTTTTTTTGGTTTCCACATTGAGTCATATTGAACTCACAATGCCTCAGAAACCCCCAAACTTTTCATATATCCATCCCATCTTATTTTCAAAGCTGATTTAGAATATAAAAGCCTTGATGGCAGGGGTTATTTTGCCTGTCTGTTCCACTGTTTAGTAAGCACTTGAAAGATGCTTGTTGATTGTAAGCACAAATCTTTGCCAATTTCCATGAAGGTTCATCTTACTAGATTTAGTTCCTCCTTTTTGCATCTTAACTTTAACATCAGAAGTATAATTCTTTTTTCCCAGCATTGTGTTATTTGTAAATGACTATTACCTTTACCCAAGTCATTGGTAAAAGTGTTACATAAAATAAAGACAAGTACAAATTCCTGGGGAAGGTCACTAGAAACCCTCTTCCAAGTTACTGAACTTGGGGGTCCATTTATTTAATTCTTTAATTTCCATATCTGTATAACTATGCTTTTTTCTGGCCTACATTCTTCCATTCTGTCTATAAAACTTGCAAAGTTCGCTTTGCAACTCTAATATTATAGAATTCTACGGACCTGTGCCAATCTTTCTTTTTTTTTTCCCTCTTTCTTGTGAATAGACTTCTCCATTGCTTAGCCAGAAATGTCAGCATCTCTCTATGTGGGATCCCACCTCAGATTTTCCAGGAAACTGAGGAGAGGGTTGGACTGCTTGCCAAGTTCAGTTACTCATAAAATCTCAGTCACTGTTACTTGTGATGTTAATGAGGCTAACCTTGATTTTGAACTGACCAAATACCAATTAGAGAATTTTACTTGCACACCTGATTTTTAGAGATACCTTCTAAACTTTCATATTTAGGTATCACCTCTGATTTTTATGATGTGTTTTTTTTTCTTTATAGGAGAAGCATGTTTTATGTGGAGGCAGAGGACCTTGGTTTTGAATCCTGGTTCTTCTGCTCAGCACTTATTTAACTTTCGTGTTTAAAAGTTGTGGTGCAGTGAAAAGAGTACTTATTTGGGAATCAGAGACTCTAAGTCCAAATCTCACCTCTAACAGGTTCTACCAGTGTTCTTGGACAAGTCACTTGTCCAAGAGTCTCACTTTGACCTGCTTTCTTCATCTGTCAAATGAGGTGCTAGAGCAGATCACCTCTCAAAGTCTCTTCCAGCTCTAACTTTTTAACATGATGCCATGCTTTTCTGTCAATCCATTCAGTCAGTTAACATTTATTAAACACCTGTGATGTCCCAGACAAAGGCAGGTCATGTTCTTTAGCTGAGGGAAGCACTAACTCATTGTTGGAAGTCACATCCCTTAGCCAAATCACTTAACCTTTGTTAGCCTTGGTGTCCTCATCTGTAAAATCAAGTAATTCCAATAGATCCCACCTCACAGAGGTCATCCTGAGACTAAAATGAGGTAATGCATGTAAAGTGCTTTGTCAACCTTAAAGACTTAGGTAGATGTCAATTATTATTTTCCCTTAAGATATAGCATTGAACATGGCCTTGCCCTCAAAGATCTTGGTCTTCCCTTTCATCCCCCTGTGGCTTATCCTCAGCCCCTTCTTTCCCAGGGCTTGATGTTCTCTCTCCTCTCCCTCTGATCAAAATTTGCCACTGGAAAAAAATGGACATTAGTCATTTATACCTTAGTATGAATTTAAACCAGTGTATTCCCTCTCTTGGGGAATTTACATTTTAAGCCTCATTTCTGACTGGGAGAAGGAAAGTTTTTCTGCCTATCCTTAGTTAAAAGCCATGTTTGGTATGAGCTGGTGGGCAGCTAGGTGGTACATTCACTTAACCTTATTTGCCTCAGTTTTCACATCTGTAAAGTGAGCCAGAGAAAGAAATGGCAAACCACTCCAAGTATCTTTTCCAAGAAAACAGAAAATCAGACACAACTGAAACAATTAAACAAGATGTCAAAATGAGTGGGTAGTTGAGGAGGGCACATGCTTTCTGTCTACCTGGAGACATATCACACGGGACCCCCTTCTTTCCACTAAACCATAAGACCTGCCTTATTACTGATTGATCTTAAATCATCTCTCCACACAGCCTTCTGGTTTAAATGGTGGAATCAATGCTAAGAAAAAACAGTTCTGTCTCCCAAAAGTATTATGAAAGGCAAATGACTGCAACAGTTAGCTTAGTTCAGGAGAATTTCTGGTTTCTGGAGTATCTTCTAACCATGAGTTATTTAATGCCCTTTAATTCCTAATTATTTATTTGTTCCTTGGGGATAAGCTGGTAATGCAGAAGAAGACAAGGGTCAGTAAAACAGCCATGCACAAGGGCTTCTCTTCCAGAAGAATAATTAGACTGACCAGATTTGCATAATATTTTGTTATATTTTTTAAAAAGGATTACAAGCATTGAAAAAAAGCTGGTGACCTCACCATCGACAGACCCAGGATCACATAATTA
>CM053580.1:329319737-329359436 GCA_028627135.1 Pseudochirops cupreus | reverse complement strand
AGGAGAGAATAGACTGGGGGAGGGGGGACACACTGGGATGGCTGTTTTGGGGTGGTGGGTGGGGGAAAGACGGGGAAAAATATGTAACTCAAAATCTTGTGGAAATGAATGATGCAAACTATAATAAAATTAAAAGAAAAAAAAGAGAAATAGTTTAAGAGAATCTGGAATGTTTAGTATGAAGGACCCAATATATGGGTACTATGATAACTGTCTTCAGATATTTAAAAGGCCACAATATGGAAGCCGTACTCTTTGTGTGGCTTCAGAGGATAGAGCTTCTCCATTGGGCAAAAATTACAGTGGTAAAAGGAAGAATGCTCTACTAATTAGAGCTGCCCAACAATGGAAAAAGTATTACGCGCTCAAAAAGTAATATGGACTCCTCTTCTCTACAAGTGTTGAAGGCAAGAGGCTGAATGACCACATTGGTGAGATTGGAAGATGAGTTTCCAGCATTGAGCGAGAGGTTAGGTTAATTTTTTTCAATTAACTTTCAAAATGTCTTTAAAAGTTTTGTTAACTTAAAAATACTAATGTAGAAATTATTTCTTTTTTCTTTAATACCAGCCACTTTCCCCTCCCTCTGCAGTGAGCCATCCTTTATAACAGAGAATAAATAAGAAAGGTAAAAGAGAAAATCCACAAAACCAACCAGTACATCACCTAAAGCCTATGCAGTGTTCCCCACTCAAAGTTCCAAAATTCTTCAAGGAAGAGAAAGAGGCACATTTTTTTTTTTATCTCTTCTCCAGAGACAAACACGAATCATGATGATTTCTGAGGGCCCCTCCAACATAGGTTCTCTGGTTCAACAAAACTTTTATTAAGTAATTACTATGTAAAGGATTCTTTGATTTGTTGTGTTGGGTGGTGTAAGACAAAAGAGGCTGCCTCCTTCCTTCCGGGACGCAGTCAGCCTATAAAATGGAACTTCTCCGTTGTAACCTATCTCGGTATATGTCACTTGGCTTGGAATACTGCTTCCAGAGAAATACACATCACTGTAAATATGGTTTCAACATGCCCCTCTATATGAATATACCCTGTCTGGATGAGGGCGGAGCATATAAAAGATTAATAAGAAAGTGGGTTTAAAAAAACATACAGTACTCAGTGTCTTATTATAAAAGCTTGTAACCATTACTCACAGTTTCCATTTATCTTTTTTATGATGAAAGAATTTAAAGAGATTTAGATAAAATACCTTTGTTTTTGTTGGCAAAAGGCAAGCGCTCTTACAGATGGTGTTACAAGCTTTCAAATGGCATAGTTGTGTTTTTTTTTAAAGAAAGGCTCAACCACATTCTTTAAATTTCCTTTTGATTTGCCTTTTAGGAGTGCTATACAAATACCGTACCTTGTGATAATAGCATCACACTGGGCCTGGAAATCCCTTTTCCAAGACGCCACTATTAATTTCTAGGTTTCTTTAGGTTGGTTTTTTTTTTTTTTTTGTCTTTGAAGTTCTGTGATGTGAATTTGTACCTTAGGAATAAAAATCTCCCTCCAGCCCCACTTTGCTGCCTGCTTTGCCTGTATTTCATACAGTATATAGAGCTATTTGTAGGAGATGGGGGTGGGCAATTGGTGGAGGTGGAGAAGTCTGTTACCACTTTCCTGGCAATCAGCCAACATCAGCATACTGCTTTTGTAAGTCAACATGGAAATTAAAATCAAATTGCAATTTTTTTATATATATTTTATTTCCCTCTTACCCCTTAAAATCTTCAGGAGTAAGAGATGAAAAATATGGCAGCAGCTGTTCCTGAGGCCCACAGTATGAGTCCTGCTGTGCATGAGGTCTTAGGGAAAAACCTCCTAAGCTTCCTACGATTTTGTGTGTGTGTGTGTTGTTGTTTTTTGCCTTTTTTTTTGAGGGCAATTGGGGTTAAGTGACTTGCCCAAGGTCACATGGCTAGTAAGTGTGTCAAGTGTCTGAGGCCGGATTTGAACCCAAGTCCTCCTGACTCCAGGGCCAGTGCTCTATTCACTGTGCCACCTAGCTACAAGCTTGAGTGTAGCCCCTTAAAGTCAAGAAGTTAAAATCATAGTTTTTCTATAAAGATAGATAGATAGATAGATTTAGATAGGTAGATGAATAGATAGATGGATGGATGGATGGATGGATGGATGGATGGATGGACAGATTGTTTCTGTTATTTTCACTTCTGAATTTATCCCTCCTCTCCCATTACCCAATGAGCCTTCCCGTCTCCACTCTCAGGAGCCCTCCCCTCCTATATGTTCTATACTTTAGACAGTCATTAAGATGTGAGCTCCCTGAGAGGTCTGTCTTCAACCAATCAACCAATAAACATTTGTAAGCACCTCCTATTTGCCAAGCACTGTGCTAAGCAATGAGGATAACTTTTTACAAAGATAATTTTTTAAAATGAGAAAATTGTTGTATAGGATTGCAAAGGAAACCATTTAGGCCAGCTGGTGGTGCAGTGGATACAGTGCCAGTCCTAGAGTCAGGAAGACCTAAGTGCAAATCTGGCCTCTGATACCGACTCGCTTGACCTTGGGCAGGTCATGTAACTTCTACCTGCCTCAGTTTCCTCATCTTGCAGATTTATGAATCCTCACTTCATAAATGGGGATGGTAATAGTACCTACCTCTCAAGGTTGCTGTGAGGATCAAATGAAATCATGTTTGTCAAGTGCTTAGAACAGTGCCGGGCACATAGTAGGCACATAATGTTAGTTAGTAGTAGTAGTGGAAGTATATCAAAATATTTTTTTAAAAAGTTCACAGACTCTGGATTAAGAAACCCTGGTCTAGTCTCATCTAGTCCTCTCATTTTACAGAGAAGGGAAAACCACAGTTTTCCTCAGCTCAAAAATTGTGTGATTCATAAGTGGGTTACTTCTGATCATCATAGATTTAGAATTGGAAGGCACTTCATCATTTTACAGATAAGGTGCTAACACCCAAGAAAATAGCTTTCATTTCTCTGAGTAGTCTTTGAACTCGTTTCTTTTCCACAATGGCATTGAAGAAAAAAAAGCGGGGGAGAGAGAAACCAACTAGTGATGTTAAATTCAAATTATGTATCACAGAGTAAAAATTCCTGTGGTCTCCTTCCCCCCTCCTTTATCTGTTATAACTTGTTCCATATTTGTGTCTATTTACTTGCTGATATTTAATAGCCTATATATGAGACAGTGGAAGAGAGATCAGAAACACACACAAATTTTTTTGAGCAGTGAGAAGATCTGCTAAAGACTTCAGTCCATGTTAACTAACCCAAGACTTGCCTTTCTTGGTCCTAATCTCCCTATATCACCATTTAGTTTTGGCTCTGCTGGTAGCATATAATTGAGAGACCAAGAATGGAATAACAGGGTGTTGGGGGTCAGATTTCTGTATCATGAGCCAAGCACTGGTCCAGAATGTGCCGGGCACTAAAAATTTCTGCTGGTGTTAATGATGGTCAGGTCCTATGAACAGTTAAATGAATGACTTCAAGGTGGTCTGTTTTCTGATAATATATAACCCAAAGCTATCAAAGAGTAGGCATGTTTAGAAGTAGCCAGCTTTACTATCAACCTTCTGCCTTTTTAATTGTCTTCCTCTCTTATTATAGTAGAGCTATCCCATATTTCATCCTGGCTTATGTTGGGTGGCTAAAATAATTACAGTGTGAATCCTGAGGAGACATGCCTGGGCTCTTTTCTCATCCTTGCCTTCTCTGAGAGAGAGGGAGGGAAGGAGGAAGAGGAGAAAGATTGGAAGAGAAGAGGAGGAGCGAAGAAGAAAAGGAAAAAGAAGAGAAGGGAGAAGAAGAGGGAGCAGAGAAGAGAGACAAGAAAGAAGAGAATAGTGAATAGAACTGTGAATAGACATGGGGAAAGTGCATCATCACATCAGAAAATGGAAAAAAGAAAACAAAAACGTGCATTTAGCTTAGTCCTTAAACCTGAGAGAGAGAGAGAGAGAGTGAGAGAGAGCAAGCCGATCCTGTTAGTACCATAAACTTCCTTTGTGAACCTCAATTTGCTGTGGCCCAGGTTCACATTGTAATAGGCCCCTGGCGAGTTGAGCGTTACATTTAGCATAACTCTATAGATTCATTCTGCTAGGAGCTACATGAGATACGTGAGAGAGAAGGCAAGAATATATGTACAGCATACACAAGTCAGCTTGCAAGAGAATAAGGAGATGCATATGCATTCACAGAAATCCATACCTGGATCTGTGGGTGTGGGAATGACGCTGCATGATCTGGACAGGCAGGATAGTAGAATGAATGGAGAGGTCACTAGCTTTGGGGCCAGAGGACCTGGGTTCAAATCCTGCCTCTGGTGCTTCTTTCCTGTAAAACCCTGGGCAATGTTTGCTTATCTGTAAAATGAAAGGAATAAGCAAGATAGTTTCAAAGGTTCCTTCCAGGTCTAGGTAGATGATTCTATCACTCGTTTTTTTTATTTTATTTATTTTATTCAGAATTTAAGAAAAAAAAACAATCATTTCCATAACATAACAGAATAGGAAAAAATTTTTAAAGTTTTAATTGTATTAGTTATAGGAGTTAGATAGCATCTTTGATCTAGAGCTATAGGGAACCTCTGTGATGGGTGAAAGATGAAATGATAGAGGAAACAAAAGTTTGAGCTTCTGAATATCAGCTTGTTAAGCACTGCATGCCAATTGCCTAAAAAATTGGGACCAGTAGCCTCCTCCATCAGCTTTGGCACTGAACTGTGAATACATTCAAAACAATCAAATAAGGCCAATTAATTATAAGAAAATAATTAACCAGGATACAACATTAGGTAATCTGATTTCTAATTGGAGGAAAGATTAGGGACTTTACAAGTTGGGAGGGGTTGAGTATACAGGTGCAATTCCATGAAATCCGAAAAAGAAGTGTCCTACTCCCCCCAGGTGTCTGTGAACAATTAAAGGAACATGGAAATAATAACTGATTGATCAGCACAGGGCCAGATTTCAGATAAGACATATGCTTTGCTTGAGATGTAAAATTGTGAGAAAACTCACATCAATCTTCAGATCTGACTGGGTTTCTGGTCAACATAACCTAGGTCTTTAGTTACGGGTCTCTAAGCAACAAGTAGAGGTGGTCTAGCTTCCCAGCCATGCTGGGCCAGGTTCAAACAATGCAATGGTTTTCTCATGACTCCCACAATTGTATAATGTTTTCTCACAAGACAGAAATTGGACTAGACCCATAACTGAATAGAAAGGAGCTGAGCTAGCTCCAGAACTGAGTCACAAGATGGAATCAGTGTGGTTCACTCAGTTCCCACAATTAACCACTTGTTTTTCCAAGCCCCTCAATTCCTTCACCTCAAAGGCCATGGCATTTCAGTGCCCCTAATTCACATGTGAGGAGACTGAGACCCAATGTCCCTATACTGTGCTACTCAGGAGAGGTAATGAGTATTAGGTGTGAGATTTGAATCTAGATCCTCTGACTCCAGGAATAGTGCTTTTACTGCTGTCTGCCTCTGTATATTAGTTCTCTGTATAAGAAGAATTTAGGTGGCTAGAGGCCAAATGAACGAGTCAAATTGCAAAGGGAAACTTTGCAAATTCATTATCTAATGTAGTTCATTTTCTTATTCACTTATAGGCTCAAGTCCCAGAATTTTAGAGCTCAGCGATATTCGAGAAGTCATTTGTTTTAACTCCTTCATTTTAGACAGGTAAAAATTAAAATAAATAAAATTAAAATAAAAGACCCCCAAAATGAAGGGTAATTGACTTACTTTGAGTCATGCAGAGTATGGGTAGTAAAGTCAGGAATGCAATACAGTGTTCTTTCCATTATACCACACTGCCTGTCCTCTGGCAATTGGGTGGACTGCCAATAGCAGTTAATCAATCAGCAAACATTTCATAAGTCCTTACTGTGTGCACTGAGCTAAGCATTCAGGATACAAATAAATGGCAAAAACAACCCTTGCCCCCAAGGAGCTTACATTCTAATAGGAAGACAACATATAAATAAATAGATGTAGATGTAAGACAGCCAGCCAGGTGGCCCAGTAGATACAGCACTGGTCTGGGAACCAGGAAGACTCATTTTCTTGAGTTCAAATCCACCTCAGACACTTCCTTGCTGTGTGACCCTGGGCAAGTCACTTCACCCCGTTTACCTCAGTTCTCTCATCTGTAAAAAGATCTGGAGAAGGGAATAGTAAACCACTCCGATATCTCTGCCATGAAAACCCAAATGGGGTCACAAAGAGTCAGACATGACTGAAACAACCTAGCAACAACAAACATTTAGTTAGAGTTCAGTGAAAACAGAAATGTCTTTCCCCCCGCCCCCCACCCAAGCTCATGGACCATTCCTCTCTTCCTCCCATGCCCTACCTTGGAATCTACCTACAGACCCCTTAGTAGATTCCAGGTTGAGAGCTCATTATGTAAGGCAAGTCAAGTTTTAGGAATGCATATATCTGCGTAGCTCAGCTAGTTAGAGCCCAGGTGTAACCCCTGCGACAAATCCAGCGCTTCAATCCACTGTGCCACATGGCATGTTCTTCCTCTGCCCCTCCCCCCCCCCAGTGACAAGGACTGTTGTTTGGTGGTGGTGGTGGTGGTGGTCTTACACCTCCAGTACTCAGCACGGTGCCTGACGCGTAGTAGGAGCTTGTGACATATTTATTGAATAGAATTACATCAAATTCTACTTCCAACTGCAGAGGAAAATAAGACATTCCAGCTGTTGTAGCAACCATCCTGTTCCATAACTAAGGCTATATCTGGTCAGTCCTTTTAATGGGCAAGGCCTTTTTTCCCACAGCCAACCCATAAGGACTGTGTTGAGCAGTCCATATGCATTTCATGGTTTGGACCACCCAACACTTCCATAAACATTTCTATCTCACCGTGGCAAAAGCCAAATCAGAACCCTAAACCAGATGTTGCCATGCCCGAGACTCTGCTATCAGGCATCAGCTACTCTAGCCAACAAGAAGCATTAACCATCTGGAGAGCCCCTGAGCCTCCTGAGGTCACTGTTGCATGCTTTTTTTCTCTAATGAAATGGAGACCTATTTGAATTTTTTCTAAAACACATTTCCTTTAAAAATCTCTAGATTGTAAGCTCCTTGAAGACAAGTCAGCAAGCATTTATGAGGTCCTTACTGTGTGCCAGGCGTTGTGGTAAGCACTGTGGATGCAATTAGAGGGGGAAAGAAAAAAGTTTCTGCCCTTAAGGAACTCCCATTGTAGTGGAGGAGACCACATGTAAATAAGTATAGTAAACAGAAGGATAAATAGAAGGTCATTTTAGCAGGAAGGGGCTAGTACCAAGGGGGACCAGGAAAAGCTTCTTAGAGAAAGGGGCATTTTGACAGCGTCTTGGAGGAAACCAGAAGGTGGAGCCTGGGGAAGGCGTGGTGAGCCAATGAAAATGCCCTGATTTAGGAAATGATGCATCATGTACAAGTCACAGCAATGCCACTGGATTGAAAGTGTAAGAAGACTGGAAAGGTAGAAAGGGGATAGATTATGAAAGGCTTTTTTTTTTTGGAGGGGGAGAAGGCAGAGCAGTTGGGGTTAAGTGACTTGCCCAAGGTCACATGGCTAATAAGTGTTAAATGTCTGAGGTAGGATTTGAACTCAGGTTCTTCTGACTCCAGGGCCTGTGCTCTATTCACTTTGTCACCTAGGTGCCCACAAATGGCTTTAAAAAATGAACAGAAGATAGCATATTTGATCCTGGAGGTCACATCTTGCTTCTTGTCTGTAGTACATAGTATAGTTCTGGGGATGATAGCTGATAGCTCTTATTTATTGCCTCTTTATATCCCCAGCACTTAACACAATGTCTGGCACATAGTAACCGGCACTTGATAAATGTTCATGATTGATTGATTTACAGTGAGGCCTAAAGTTTTACAAAGCACTTTTCTCTTGCCAAGTTGAGAGGAATGTAATGCAAATGTTATTCTCTCTATTTTGCAGATGAGGAAAATGAAGCCCAGAGTGGTTGTAACTTAGGTTTTAAACATCTAGTGATCAGGAGTAAGAGATCATTTGAACTCAAAGGGACTCTAAAGGAATATCAGATCCAAGACTAGAATTCTAGTTTTGTTATTTTTTTTTTGGAGGGGGGGAAAAGCAGGGCAATTGGAGATAAATGACTTGCCCAAGATCACACAGCTAGTAAGTGTGTCAAGTGTCTGAGGCCAGATTTGAACTCTGGTCCTCCTGACTCCAGGGACAGTGCTCTATTTACTGCACCACCTAGCTGCCCTTAGAACTCTAGTTTTCTAACTCTAAGACCATTTCTCTACATACTCTACTGTGCACTGGTATGTTAGCTGCTTAGTAAACATCTGAACGAGATGGATTCCGGAATAAGGACTCTATCTTCTGCTTCTTACAGGTCATAGAATCATGGATTCAGAAGGGAACTTGGAAGCCATCTAGCTTAATCCATTTATTTTACACATTAGTAAACCAAGACCCAGAGATTTGTCCAGGGTCACGTAGTAGTATCAGAGGTAAGATTTGAAAGCTAGGTTCTCTGACTCCAGATCCAGTGCTCTTTCCACTCTCCTGTACTGCCCACCTAATTTGTCAGGATAGATGACAAAGGTTTACCAAACTATGACACTGGTAGCCAAATCCAAGAACTTTGGGCATAGGATGTTGGGGGGCATGCTAGATTATGACCCAGTTCAAGGCTGGAATATTACCAGGGAGATTAGCTGGGGGAGCACAGACAATACAACTCAAGTTTTACTGAAAGAGAAACCCAAGACCCCTGGATTATGCCAAAGAATGGAGCCTTAGAATCCAAGGATGGAAAGTCAAGGTGAAGGCAAGTGTGGGTTCTGACAGAGATCCCAGCAGGCATGAATCAGGTATTATTTACCTTGCATCCCACTCTCCAGAGTCTGCTTTGATGAGACATCTGCCCTCAAGCCCTATCATAGTCTCTGCGGCATCTGTTGCCTTCATAATTTTTTCTGCCTCTTGATGAGTCAGGGTAGTAGAGAAGTAGATATGAGGGCAGAGGTGGTAAAAATGAGATTTAATGCAAAAACTGTATAGGGTACAGAATCAGCCTAGGCTTTGTGAACATGCATATGCATATACACATCTATACATAGACACACACATACACATATACCTATATGTATATATGTATATATGCAGGGCAGCTTGGTGGTTCAGTGGATAGAGCATTGATCTGGGAACCAGCCTTATTACCTGTATGATCCTAGGCAAGTCACTTGACCCTGTTGGCCTCAGTTTCCTCATCCGTAAAATGAGCTGGAGAAGAAATAGCAAACCACTCCAATGCCTTGGCCAAGAAGACCCTAAATGGGGTCACAGAGAGTTGGACAAGACTGAAACGCCTGAACAATAACAAAAATATACGCACATATCATGTGTACATATATTTATAACTATTTCAGTATAAAATTTTCCTTTGGATTCCTACGTATTGTATTTTATGCATTTTAAACATTATTCTGAGCAGGACTCTGTAGACTTCACCTGAGTGACCAAGGGGTCCAGGACACACAAAAGGTTCCCTTTTATGTAGAGAATAGAGACTAGACCTGCAGTTTCATGGGGATAAGCAGTTCCTGGAATAATGAACTCACTCTGCCAATACAGTTTGACACCTGGTTTTAAAGAGTTGCTTAGAACCTTGAGGGGTTCAATGACTTGCCCAAGGTCACACTGCCAGCATGTGGCAGAGGTAGGACTCGAACTCAGGTCTTGTTGGCTTCAGGACCAGCTCTCTGTCCTCTATGCTGCTTTTCTGCTGAGCTCCCTACTTCCTCAAAATACAGACATTTATTAAATTGGTCATTGGAAGCTTCTCTGATGGCTTTTTCCAGTCTTTCAGAGATAAGACACTTCCTACAGGAGAGAGGGCCCTAGCCACCAATTGTTGGCTGCCCATCCACATGCTAGTTGACTCTTTTGGCAGCTGGGTATATAGTGAAACCAGCTGACAGCTTGTGGACAGGCACAACGCCAGTCAGACAGATGGGACTAAATGTCCCAACAGCTAAGAGACCACACACATGCATCTGGTGGGGACGGTGATGAGAGTGGGAGGCCTTGCTAGGATCATTTAAATGATTGCTTTATCTCCATCAGTCTGGCCTGGGTTCTAGTCCTCTAGGTCCAGAGGCAGGGGGAGGGCTAGAAGGAATTGGGAAAAGAAGGAAGGAGATGAGATTGAATGCCCAACTCTGTGCCTTCCAGAAACAGATGTTTATTCATTTTGTCATTTGACAACTGAACTTGTCAAATGTCAAGATGCCATTTCAGTCCAGGTGAACTCATAGCAAGCCATTGTTAGTTTGTTTAATAATTCTGCTCCAGGCTCATGGTATTTGTTTAACTAAAAGTTGCAAAATCCAGGGCTTAAATTAAGATGGAACTCAGCTCCACTCTTATATTTTAGTTACAATGCTTATTTCTTGTAGGAATGAGAGGGCGGATGTACATATGTACTTACCTTCACATATTTATACACAAAACAGAAAGTAGTTGCATTAATGCAACATTTAAAGCATGATGCAATGGCTAGAGAGCTTGGACTAAAGACCAGGAAGCCATGCATTCAAGTCCTTCTGATACATACTGGCAGTATGACCCTAGACAAGTCACATGACTTCTCAGCATTCTAAGCAGCTCTCTGAGGATGTAAGTTAAAGAGAATGTGCTGATGAGGCAGTTTCCTCATCAGAGAGTTGTCCTATATAAATGAAATTACACCTAGTCCCTGTCTTCAGATGTTGTGCCTCATTTTATTTATCTATCTAGGATTTATGGAGGGGTTGTAGGTGGCTCCTTGGATAGAACCCTGGGCTTGGAATCAAGAAGGCTCATCTTCCTGTTCAGGTCTGACCTCCGATACTTATTAGCTGTGTGACTCTGGGCAAGTCCTTAACCCTGTCTGCCTCAGTTTCCTCATCTGTAAAATGAACTGGAGAAGGAAAGAACAAAGCACTCCGGTATCTTTGCCAAGAAAACCCCAAATGGGGAAATGAAGATTCAGACAAGACTGAGCAACAACAAAAGGATTTATGGCTCTGTATGAATCCTTTTATTAGACAGTGAGTTTCTTGAGAGCAGGAACTGTCTTTTTGTCTTTCTTTGCATCACCACTGCCTGGCTTATAGTAGGTGCTTAGTAAATGCTTATATGTGTGACTGACTGAATTCTTATATAATTGGACTCAATTACATAATTGGACATCAAATGCCTGCTTTGTGCTTAGATCCCAAAAAAGTATAAGTCATGGTCCCTTCTCTCAATGTGCTTGGATTTTAGACAAGCAGATAAGATGCATGTGAACTGATTATACAACAATGGGAAGTATTCTGTGGTTGAATACCCAAATGTTTGTTGTGCACAAGAACTGTTATAAAAGTTCAGAGAAAAAGATCTGTATTCATTTGGAGCAGTTAGAGAAGGCATCATGAAAAAGATTAGGGTTGAACAGGATCCCTGAGGGTCAGGAACATTGGGAAAGCCATTGTCATTTGTTTCTGCCTTAGGTTTTAAGCATCCAGAAGAATTCTCCAGGCTTACTTCACATTTCAAAGGGTAGCTGGGTGGTGCAGTAGATAGAGTTTGGAATCAGGACTTGGAATTGGGAAGACTGCTCTTCCTGAGTTCAGATCCAGCCTCAGATACTTAATAACTGTGTGACTGCAAGCAAGTCACTTAACCCTGTTTGCCTCAGTTTCCTCATCTGTAAAAATGGGCTGGAGAAGGTAATGGCAAACTGCTCCAATATCTCTGCCAAGGAAATCCCAAATGGGGTCATAAAGAATTTGAAGTGGTGAAATAACAACAGCAACAAAATCCTGGTAATGTGTAGATGCAGAATGGAGGAATAATTTTTGGTAAGACTGAAGAAATGTCTTCCCTTTTGGTCCTGCCTCTTACCTAAGGTGAAGAAGTTTCTCTCCCTCCTACACCCAAACTGTGATCTCTACAGCCACTAATATTGATTTCCCAGGCTGTTTTAAAGGTGTCTTAGTACTGATGCTGGTCATGAGAGACACTTTATGTGGTAAAGGGAAAAGACTATAGAATTTAGAGTAAGGATGCCTAGGTTTAAATTCTTGCCCTGCCTCTTACCTCCAATATAATTTTGAGGAAGTTTCTTAACCTCTCTTGGCCTCAGTGTCCTTATCTACAAAATAAAAGACTTGGACTAAGGTGGTTTCTGGGGTTCCTTCCAGCTGTAATTCCCTATGCCCACCCTTTTGGTGCCATCCCTAGCTAGCCAGTTTGACGGCTGTCTTCTGTCCTACTTACCTTCTTAAGTTCTGCTCCACCAAGGGAGTAGGCCAGAGCTAAACTCTATTTCAAGGGATAGCTCTTCCTGTTTGTGGGAGAGTCAGTGTGATATAGTGGCAGAAATACCGAATTCAGAGTCCTGAATTAGTATCCCAGCTCAACTTCCTTATTCCTTGTGTGACCCTGGGCAAGTCATCTCTTCTCAATCTCATTTTTTATCATCTGCAAAAATAAAACATTAACATCTTAACATCTCAGTGGAAATAGTGCTCACTCTGGAGTTAGGGGATCTAGGTTCAGAGCCTGCCTTTGGACACCACCTGTGTGACCTTGGGGCAAATTACTTCTGGTGTTGGACTAAATGGTTTCTGAGATCCCTTCCAAGCTCTATACCTATGATCTAATGACCTTAGGTTACTTTGGCCTTTAAATCTGTGATTGAGGAATTATGTAACACAACCCCACCCAAGGTTCACAGGCAACCTTCCTTCCCAGGAACAACTAGCTTCTTTTGGAGTTCCCTGTTCCTCCTGAATTTCTTCTTAAAAGAACTCAGGCCTCATGTCCACAGCCAAAATAAGCCACCACCTTCCAGCACCAATTGGCTAAAAGGGTGAATAGTCCATGTGTATAAAGGGTGTAGAACATTTCATCTGAATGAGGCCTTCAGTGGCAGTACAGTGGATTGTGGTGGCAGCTTCTCTCTTCCCACAAAGAAGCCATTCATTGGGAGAAGCAGGGCGAAAATGCCATGTGCCCAGGCCCTTGGCAGTGGACCATTTGAAGCCTTGGACTGATGTATTTCAAAGAGGATGTCTATTTACTCTTGACTCTTAGGACCACGTGGACATTACTTAACAAGCTCTGTATTTTATGAACATCAGAACGACGATCATTTAGAGAAATACTTTCTCAGTGCCATTCCTTAGACTGTTCAATTTAAGGACAACTAAACCATGTATTTCCCATTTCTCTATTTTTGGAGTGTGCTATGTATTCAAATGTAGCTATTTCATGAAAGGTCAATTCGCTTACTGCCAGGCTAGTACATGGAAAATGAATTAGAGAGAAGGAAAGACTGTGGTTGTCAGGAGGAAATTAAACACTGGCAATATGTTACCCAAAGGGGGGGGCATAGAGTCTGTTTTGAAAGATTTTTTAAAATGTGATCAATATCTGTTTAAGGGGATTATTTAAACCTACTGCTCTCTGAAAGCAGTGTTACGAATTAGTTGAGTTTGGGGGTTTCCTCTGTGATCCTCAGGTGTAAGAGACTAATTCTATGTAAGGTTTTTGTTAAGTCTCCTCCATATTGTCTTGGTTTTCTTGGCAAAGATATGAGTGGTTTGCCCATTTCCTTCTCTAGATCATTTTACAGTTGTGGAAACTGAGGTAAATAGGATTAAGTAAATTGCCCGGGATCACACAGCTAGTAAGTGTCGGAGGCCAGATGTGAGTTAAGATCTTCCCGACTCCCGCCTCGGTGCTCTATCCACTTGTATTCATATTTATATTATAATTAATAATTGCATTAATACCCCAGTTTGCACCTAGTACTGACTGAGGTCTATAACCAAGACCGTAGAATACTGATGGAAAGTACCATTTGTAACTAGCCTTAGTGAATTTATATAATATTGTATTGGTGAGTAGGATGAGGTAGGACAAGTCCCATGGGGGAAGCTGAGCTACCCATCCATCCATCCATCCATCCATCCATCCATCCATTCTACTTAGACAAAACATTTGTCTTATGCAAGGCATAATTCTAGGTACTCTGGCAGAGGAGGTTATAAGATATGGCTCCTGTCCTGCAGAATCTTGCCACCTCTTTAGCAGATAGAATGCTGTACTTGGTATTAGGAAGACTTGAGTCTGAATCCATTCCATCTTAGATAATGTGAAGTCACTTCCTCTCTTTTGGCCTCAGTTTCTTCATCTGTAAAATGGTGATGACAATAATAGCACCTTCCTCCCAAGGTAGTTAGGGAAATCAGATGAGTTGATAGATAGGTATACAGAAGAAATACAAAATAAGTATGAAAGATAGTATTGGGCTGAAGGTACCAGCACTTAGAGGAAATTGGAAAGGGCTTCTTATAGAAGATGGTGATGCTTAAGGTGAGTCTTAAAGGAAGCTGAGGGATTCTGCAAGGCCAAATGTAAGGAGAGGGTGCGTTCTAGACAGTGGGGCATCCAGTCAAAAACATAGAGATAAAAAATAGAGTGCTATATGTGAGAAATATCAAAAAGGACCAGTTTGGCTGGACTGTAGTATGTGGGAAAGGGAATAATATATAATGAGGAGTAAAATAGACCATTGTGGGTAGATTTGTTGTCATTCATTTGTTTTCATATTCTTCATGTTGCCATTTGGGGTTTGCTTGGCAGAGATACCAGAGTAGTCTGCCCTTTCCTTCTCCAGCTCATCTTACAGGTAAGGAAACTTAGCAAACAGGGCTAAGTGACTTCCCAGTAGTCACACTGCTAGTAAGTGTCTGAAGTCAGATTTGAACTCGGGAAGATGAGTCCTCCTGACTCCAGTCCTAGTGATGTAGGTGCCTGGTGGCTAGATAGCTTAAGCATTTATTAATTGCTGACTCTATGCAAGCTACTGTGCTAAGCCAGTCTCAGTAAGAAAGGTTTGAGTTAGATGAGAGAATTAATAAAACTCTGGACCAGACTACTGAGAGAGACTATGGAATCTCCTCTTGGCTTTTAGGAACAAGAAAGATAAGCCTAGTTGTCAGGGCGTGGATTGGATACAGTGGTTAGAAGGAAACATGGATATGAACGTTTGACCTGGAGAGTACCCTTCCATCCCTCAGCCTTTCCTATTTCTAAAGAATTGCTCAGCATCGTCTTATTCTCAGCTTCCCACTGCCACATAGTATCATATAGAAGAGAGCTTTGATCTCCCATAGACTTCCATCACTGCGGAGAATAATCTGTATTGTAATGAGCTTGGTTAGAAAAGACTACAGGAGGAACATTAAATTATATTGGAGGAGTGAAAGAGGAACTTAATTTGATCTGCTTAGAGACTTTAATGCCAGGAAATAAAGTAAGGGGCTTTGGGGAAAAGAATACACGTTCTCTTTTCAGCCTTAACCCACCGAGAGGCTGTCTTCCAGCAGTGAGGTATTTCAGTACATCTAGCCACAGACTTAGTGTGTGATTGCCACATCCTAAGAGGCTCAGCAGTGGTAGGAGATGTGTTTCTGTTATGTTAATGGATGAGAATTAGAGCCCTCAGATTCCTGGCCAGAAGCACCCTTAGAGACTGTGGTGCTTCATTTACCCAGATGTGAAAGCTGGCTCACAGGCTAGCCTGAAGTTTCAATGCCCACCATTAACAGCTTGTCTTAGAATCATGGATTGTCAGATCTGGAAGAGACCTCAGAGACTGATTGCAGCATCACCTTGTCTAACTCCCTTATTTAACTGATGGGGAAACCAGTGCCCAGAGAGAGAAGAGTGATATGCCCAAGGTCACACAGCTATTTAGCAGCATAGCCAGAACTCAGATCTCATGACTCCCAATTCCGTGATCTTTTCTCTATACCATGCCAACTCATTGCTTTATTCCTGTTCTGAGATCTCTCCAGACTTCTCGAATCCACTTCTGCTTGGCAGAGGTTTTGGTTAAATGTTTTTGCAGAGACTTCTAGAAAATATTACTCCCCCTTGCCTGTTTAGAAGTCAACAAATTATTCCACCCCTCTCTCTCACCCCCAGAATTGCAGAGATATCCAGATATCCACAATTCTGTACATTTCTTTGTTTCTTTGGTCTCCATTGGAGTCCTGGCCTCTTTTCCCCATCATCATAAAAGGGAGGGAAATGAAAATCGAGGATTTATTTTCATTGTTCCAGGGAAGGAAATGAAAATCAGGGGATTTCACTTAAAATAGCCCCAATTGGATCACATCTTTTCACGCCCCAAAAGGAGATTTCGGGGAGTTTGTTTCAAGGAAGACTTAACAGGTTGAAATGTAAGCAGAAGAATCCTGGATTTAAAGTTTATTTCTCCTGCTGATGTTTATAAAACTCCCAGGGCTCCTTGGAGGAAACAATGACTATAACAATAGCTTTAGAAGGAGATATTTTAAATCACAGTTTAGAGTAGAATAGTGGTGCATTTTCCTTTCTCCCTTTAAAAGTGAGAATAAACCATATAGGCTCAAATAAAAGAAGATGGAATGTACACCTGTACTAGAGAAAGCACATTATTTCTAGTTCTACTCTAATTGTCTTTCCCTTAGTAATATCTATGAATACAGGATGAGCTAACATAAAGGATCTTTAAAAAATAAAACAAGTCTTCTGCTTCCAACCAAATGCCTTTCCTTTTTTCTTTTTTTCTTCTTCCTTTTTTTTTTGGTTTTTGAAATCAAATTCAAATCATTGTAATTATTTTTTAAATGGAAATAACTCTAGTCTTTCCCTCACAGTTACAAACCTCGTTTGAATAATTATTTTTCAAGAGTTGATTTCCATCAAATTGACCGTAACAAGGCAGAGAGTCTCTTCTGAATTAATTTCCCACCGAACCAAAGAAATTAGCTATCTCCTTATCCTTCTCCCTCCCACATTAAAGCTGCATTAAAGCCATTTCCTTGATACCTGCTGGGGAAGGATAGATGCTTGTGCAATTTAAGCAGTCCAAGTTATCATTTGAATGCCAGCATTATTAGCAACTGCTATTTGGCGGAAACCCGGGCAGTCTTAAGCACTGACCGGAGTTGTTTTCAAAACAGCAAACACTAAGTTAATTTGTTTTGTTCTTCTTATTGTTATTTAACTAGGAAAGAGCTGAGTCTATATAACAAAATCACAGATGGAAAAGCAGTTGCTTTTTGATTTTTATCTCACTCTATTTATTGACCTAGAGGTAGTGCTCCAACTAAATGGACTGGTTGCTGAGCTACCAAACATGTCCTGAGCTTCCCCAACTTCTTCACCTTGGCACATATTATTCCTTTTTCTGGAAAAATCCTGGACCTCCATATCCACCTGTTGAACTTTTGCCCATTCTTGGAAGGCACAGGTCAAATGCCCCCTGTTCCAGGAATCTTTTCCTCTTCTGCCGCAGTCACAAGTATTGTCTCTTTCTTGGGGATTTAAATTACTTTGAACTTACCCAATGTACATTATCCTACCATATTCTAATTTGCTTTATAGATGCTTCCCTTTTGGTCTTTATCTCCCTTTGCATGTGACTAGAATACAGTAAGCACTTAATAAATGCTTTCTTGTTCTGTGTCCTCCTCTATCATCCTTGAAAAAAGGATATTGAGAGCACTTTTGAGGACAGGGATATGTTCTTTGTCTCATGGATCTTCTCCAGCATCTAGGACAGTTGATGGCCCACAGCTCTGTGTGCTTGGCATATCATCCTTGTAGTGTAAAGTGCCTTTGAAAATAAGGACTCTGTCTTCTTAATCTCTGTATCTCCTGTAGCATCTACCACAATTTTTGGTATAAATCTGGCATTTAAATGCTTGTGGAATGCATGAATGAACAAATGAATAAATTAACCATGTGACTGATGGGATATATTTTCTATGATATAAAAAGATAATAAAAATTTACATATATATGTGTACACACATATATTTCAGGGGTATCTGAAAGATAGAACCATAATTTGTACAGTTTAACAAAAAG
Source organism: Pseudochirops cupreus (assembly GCA_028627135.1). Classification (NCBI taxonomy): domain Eukaryota; kingdom Metazoa; phylum Chordata; class Mammalia; order Diprotodontia; family Pseudocheiridae; genus Pseudochirops; species Pseudochirops cupreus. The sequence continues at coordinate 329,341,498 of CM053580.1, read as the reverse complement.
GGCATTGGATTTGGAATCAGGAGCCTTGGGTTTGAATTCCATTACTTATTATTTGATCTTGGACAAGTTGCTTAAAATCTCAGGGCCTGAGTTTTTCTGTCTGCAGAATGAAGGGATTGGACTAGATGATCCTGAGTTCATCTTCTCTAAAGTTTCAAGGTTAAGCATTTATTTGATTGTTAAGGAACCCGAGTAATTCTGTACCTTGAAAGAATTGTATCACTAATTTGAAATTCTTTAGGCAGTATGGAGTAGCCCAAAGTGAAACTTGGAATCACTAAGTTCTCTTTCTTAGGAAAGCTTAGGGCCTACAGGATGAAGTCAGTTCCATGAAAAGGAAACAATACAGATTTTACATAGCTATGTAGCAAATCTAGCTTTTTTTCCCTTTTACCAAGCTGGCTGTGAATTCTGGAAAGCAAATAACTTGTAAGAGTAAGTAACTGGATATGGACCCTTTTCTGCAGCTGAGATCTCTTTTTTAAAGCCAGGTCAGAACTGCCAACCTCATAATAGCCCATTATCCAATTTGATCTTATCCCTCTGCTTTCCATCAATAGCTGACATGACAGGACCTAACAGGAACCCTCCCATTCTCTAAAATCTCCACTTACTAGGTGGGTCATGAGCTGTACTAAATAGCTCCCCAGCTGAATCGTTTTCTGTCTCTCTCTGTCTCTCTGTCTCTCTCTGTCTCTCTCTTTTACTTTCAAGGGTAGGTCAGTTCCATCTTAAATGACATCCAGTGTCCTGGTGAGGTTACATTGTAATCAGTCCTTTTCTTTGTTGTTAATTGGGCCTCATGGACATTTAAAAGAAAAAATATGTCATTAAATGAGCTCAGTGAATGCCCTTTGATCAACCAGTTGGACCTCTAGTACATTTCCACAAGGGGAACAGGCAGAAACAGTCTCTCCTGGCTTCCAACAAAGGGACTGTCCACCAAACCCAGCCACCACAGAATGTTAGTTTCATTTATTAACATGTGTAGATCCCTTCACATCTGAATTAAAAGCTCTTGGCATAACTCTTATTAATTCCTAAATTCATGTAAAATACAGGTATTTTCCAGGCAATATGTGGTGGTTACTAAGTTCTTTCAATTGCATAGTATGCAGACTCTCCAGTTTAATGAATATATTTATCTTCTAGGAAAACTACAATATGTTCTAACCAGCAGAGATGCAGGGCTCCAATATAAATAATGCAGAACATGTCATGCTCCTTTTACCGTTGTTCCTGGGATACCATGCCATTAAAATTCCCAGGGTCTTTTTAGCGTCTCACACACAGCAGGTGAAAAGAATGCTCCCGTGATGAACACTGACAGAAGCAACATCAACTAATACAAAAAGCCGCTGAGCACGATTTAAGCCATTTTTCCCCCTCTTCTGTTTGCAGTAATTATAGCACAGAAAGAACCCGGCACTTAAGTTAATACACAATGGTTCCAATATAAATTGTGATCCATCATGGAGGGCGTTGAATTTATAAACAAGGTACTGTAGGCTTTAAATAAGGTATGTAGTTTCAAAAACAAACCTAAAGCAAATAGTCACCACCAAGATCCAAATGTAGACAACTGATCACCGTAATTAGGATGAAATATTGATTGCATACTCCCAGAACTTAAAGGTCACATTGAATTAATTGCTGGGGCAAAGGGCTTATTTCCAGGTTGCAGAACATCTTGCAACTGAAAACCTGATATTAAGTGGCTTAATATATCTTTTTAATGACAACGTGGTTGGTTTCTGCTGTGCGAGTGATGGAAAGTCTGTCCAGGAGAAAAAGACAACATTTTCGCCTCTTATATTTAGCTTGTGAGTCAGGGATACAGTGTGTGTTTATGAAGGAAAATGAAGTGTCTGCCTTACATAGGCATTTATTTACGGGTGAGCTGAGTTCAAGAGCGTGTTGTGAATAGAAATCAAATCTGCTCCAGGAAAAGGGAAGCAGCTATTTTCTCATGGAAGGAGATGACTAGCACCTTGAATCAGTGTGGCGAGGTGGCAGGGCAAGGTCACCTTACTTTTTTCAGCAACTAGATGGGCAGTGTGCTGTGATGGATAGAGAGCTGACCATGGAGTCCAGAAGACCCTGGAGGCAAGTCATTTAACCTCAGAGTGCTTGAGGCAACTCTCTGAGACTAAATTATACAACAGTTGCTGCTTTAGTTAGTAGAAAGTCCACTTCGCATGAATGAGCCATACCTTTAGTTTTGTCATTGTTGAGTCATTTCATGACCCCGTTGGGGGTTTTCTTGGCAAAGATACCAGAGTGGTTTGCCATTTCCTCCGCCAGCTCATTTTACAGATGAGGAACTGAGGCCAACAGGGTTAAGTGATTTGCCCAGGGTCACACAACTGATGTCTGAGGCCAAATTTGAACTGAGGCCTTCCTGACGCTAGGCCCAGCATTCTAGCCACTTTGCCACCAGTTGCCCATACTTACACAGGCCTGGTCCTATAACAGAAATTGAACTTAAAGACTGGCAAGTACCTGAGATGGCCTGGCTGTGCCTATATATCTTTATGTGTCTATACATCTTTATGAGCACTATTATGCCTGTTCAGTAGCAGAGGTATTGGTTTGTTCTCAAAACATGTGTGTACAATTTCAATAATCCTGTGTGTGTTCTTATTTTCCCCATTCTATAGATGAGGGTAATGAGTCTTGGAAGTTAAATAACTTCTAAGATCACACAACTATTAAAATGTCAAGTAAGAAACCCAAGTCCTATTGACTCCAGGCATGATTGACTCTAGCATTCATCAGCCCTGAAATCAGAGGTCTGAAGTTGTATCCTCACCTCCGGAACAATCTACCTGGGCCACCTTCAGAAGTCACCTCACTTCTTAGGCCTCATTTTCTTCCCTTGTAAAGTAGAAAGAGCTGGACTACAGGGCCTCAGAGGTCCATCCTAGCTTTCAGTCTGTGGTCCTACAATGACACTGCAGTGTCTGTATGCTTTGTTAGCAAAGGAGTCTCCAAATAATGAGCTATGGCAGTTTCCAAAATCAGGTCAGCTCTCAAAGTTTGGAAATCTTCAGTTATTAAGGATATTCCAAGGAATGTGTTACAGGTTTGGAGGCAGATCTCAAACAGGAATTACCACACTGTTTTGAGCATCTCAATAGGGGATATTAAGGGGGTTTGGCTGTAATTTGCCACCACTATTACCAAACAATTATTTGTAGTTCTTCGTAAGACTCTGAAGATAATATTGTAAATCTTGGGAGGGGCGGAGATCTTCATCCAGGTATAACCATATAGATACAATGAACTATGGGAATATTGAGTCCATGCTCTGCTTCCTTCCTATCCATCTACCTTCCCCAGTTCTCCCTGAACCTGCAGTACAGCACTGAATAACGCAGTCACTCTGGTCCTCAGTGTTCTCATCTGTAAAATGAGGGGGGAAGAAGTTTTCTTCCAACTCTAAACATGGACTTAAAGATATGAACTTTATGGGGCAGCTAGGTGGTACAGTGAATAGAGCACTGGCCCTGGACTCAGGAGGACCTCAGTTCAAATCTGGCCTCAGACACTTAACACTTAACCCCAATTGCCCTACCTCCCCCCTGCAAAAAAAAAAAGATATAAACTTTATTTCTTTCTCAACAACTTAGAGGCTTCCAAACTCCCCCCCCTCCAGTTCCAATACATATCATCATTCGGATTTAATAAATGGGTTTCCTAATATCATGGCAGGTTCATCTTTTCCCACCCACTAAATGTGGGTGAACTCTAAGGCTCTCTACTTTTTTTGACTTCATAGGCAAATTATTCCCCAAATCTCACACTGTCTCTATTCCCATGCTTGCCTCTGTCTCTCTTTCCCTTCCCCCTTCCCCCTAGCATTTCCAGATACCTTCTGAACATTGTCATCTAACGTTTCAGTGGCATCAAAATCAGAATGTCTCACAATAAATTCATGAAGCAACGTGGTATGGTGGGGAAGATTCATCTAGGACCAGAGGCCTTGAGGTTCAAATCCTGGGACTTGCTGTCTGTGATTTCTTAGGCAATTGCTCTCCCTCTCTGGGCCATAGCCTCCTCACCTATAAGATGAGGATTTTCGACTGATGAACTGTTAGGTTCCCTTTCAGATCTAAATCTGTCGTTTTTTTTTTCATCTGTTCAACTAAACTTCTACTCCTCCCAAGTTCTCTACCATATTGCTAGGCTCAAAATCTTAGTCATCTTTGGATTCAAGGGGTAAAAGAAGAGGAAATTTAATTAGTTGCCTTTTTGTGATCAGTATCTCACCTGTCATATCTACTAATGTGGTCATAATCCTAATTTGATCCCTTATCACTTGTCATCTGGATAGTAACTAACTACTACTTCCTCTAATCTCGGATTTTTAACGTTTTTTGGTATGTCCTGGACCCCTTTGTCAGTCTAATGAAGCCTGTGGACCCCTGATAAATAATGTTTTTAAATGCATAAAATAAAATATGTAGGATTGCAAAGTAAACATTGTGTTGAAACATAGTGATCAAATTTTTTTAAAAAAATTCTTGAATCCTAGGTTAGGAACCCTTGTTATAATTTTTTTTCTCCCCCATTTATCCTTTATACAGCTGCCAAATTAATGTTTCTGATTTGCAGGGCTGACCATGTCATGCCCCTGCTCAAAATTCTTTGATGACTCCCTAGTGCCTAGGAGATAAATGGAAAAGTTTAGCACTGAAATGCACCAAGCATGAGCTAAACCCATCTATCTGACTCTACAGTTTGACTTTAACTGGCTTTTTTAGTCTGATTTCATATGACTCTTACTCTTTCTAAATTCCAAAGTTATTGTTATCTAATTCCTAATATCATCCAGGACTTTCCTATTCCTGTGTTGGTTTTTGGTTTAGGTCAACCTCGTGCCAGGAATGGGCCTTCTCCACATCTCTGCCTATTGAAATGGCCCAGAATCCCAGGCTACTTCTCTATCCACTAGGTCCACTCTGCTGGGTACTTAGTAGTTTTTTTGGTACAGTATTCCTCTGTTAGACTGTAATCACATTGAAGGCAGACACTTGGTAGTGTGTCACTTTGTCTCCACAGGCACTGTGAATGTTTAGAAAATGTTTATTGGATTGAATTATATAGAAGAGGCATAAGAATGGGATGCACTTTAGGGATGTGGCCAATGTGGGGATTTGTTTTGCTTTGACTGCTTATTTGTTAAAAGAATTTTTTCCCCCAGTGAGGAGATGGGTGGATGGAAGGAAAAAAAAAACACAAAACAATTAAATTGTGAAATACATTTTTTTCAAAGATGAGGCATACATATTTGGGGGATGGGGATGAGGAGTTTGTGCTTTTTAAGAAAGAATTAATAACAGAGAACTGTGCAGTAAACAAAATGGTAAGTGAAAATTTGAACCGCTAACAACTGCTTTGCAAATGTATGTTTTGCCAAATAATTTTAAGGAAATTCAGAGAAATGCTTTTTCTAGGTTTATGATAGCCACAGGCAAAATCACCTTCCGGATTAGCAACCCCAGAGGGTAGAGATTAAGGAAGAAATAAATTTATCTTATTTGTAACAGTAGTAATGGATAGTTCTTTAAAAACACCTTCTCCCTGCCCAGATTCAGTGCAGTTACTACATAAAGAGTCAGAATAATTCTAGTCAGAATTGGTCGCCATTCATATCAGTCCCCTATGGCATATGCAGATCGAAACCATTGACAAATGCTGTGGATTTGGTAAGCAGGTTTAGAGGGTCCCAGATACAGCTACCAGGCTCTCTCATTTATAGGACTTTGTTGGGCTGGTGTGTCAACTCTTTTGATTACTGTGACCCCAGTTTGTCATAAAATCAGACTGAGCCACAAAACCAAAATAATCACACCTTGATTTGAATCTGTCAGTGAAATGTAGCTATGATTACTGTGGCCATAGAACCTCAACCAGATTTCCCAAAGCAACTAAAAGGACTCCATAAGCCCCAAATTACTACTGCATTTCATAAAGTCTCAAGGGGAAGGTGTTACCAACAGCTCATGGCCCTAAGCAATTCCATGCATTTAATCAACCGAGGTGTGAAACCAAATCTTTTATCTCCAGATTTTATATTATTTTCTTAAGTTACAGAATTTGGGGCAACAAAGAGGGCAGTAATGACCTTTAGATAATGTCCTAGTTGCCTTTGATGACCAAATGCAACATAATATTTCAATCATAGAAGCCTAGATTTGACAACAGAAATACCATTGTAGTCACGGATACTACTTATGTGACCCCTGGGCAAAGTCACTTAACCCCTCTCAGCCTCAGTTCCTAATCTATAAAATTATGATAATGATAGCACTTAATTCACAGGATTGCTGAGAGGATAAAATGAGATAATGTACAATTTATCAACCTTAAAGCATTATATACAGCTATCATTATAATGACTGTTTTAAATCTATCACTGTGTATATAAGTAATATTTCAGGGATCCATGATCTTATTGCTATGGGTACACCCTCTATAAATCTAAATCGCAAACCACCCCCAATTCCTCAGTGGACAGAATCTGTGTGTGTATGTGTGTGTATGTGTGGATGTGTGTGTGTGTGTGTGTGTGTGTGTGTGTGTGTGTGTGTTTGTATATATATATATTTGGTGGCTGAAAGAATTCACTTGATGGGTAAGTCTCTGGAGAGACGATGGGCATCTGTACACTTGACTAGGTTCTACGTCTAGCAATACTGACCTGCCTTCTGTCTTTCACATTTATTTAACACCTACTATATGTGCCAGGCGCTGTCCTAAGTGCAGAGGATACGAAAAGAGGAAAAAGACAGTTCCTACTCTCAAGGAGCTTGCAGTCTAATGGGGGAGACAACCTGCTAACAGATATATATACAGGATCAATAAGAAATTACTAATGTAGGGATCAGAGACAGCTCGCACCATCCCCATTTCACAGATGAGGAAAGTATGGTTGAGATAAGTCAGAGGTGATTTGCCCTTGCTCATATGGCCATTAAGGGGCAGAGCTGAGACTCAGACCTATTTTTTCATACCTCAAGTCCAAGATTCTTTCCATAAATTACATAGCTGCATTTAGGCAGTAAGGAAGGCAGTTTGCCAGAGGTGGAATCTAATAGGTATGGATTACCCAAACACATTCTTAGGAAAGAGGCACTGTAAGTCTATACTGCAAATGAATTAAGCACTTATTCCGAGAGTCTCCTAAAGGCATGGTTGTCTTAATGTAACTCATATGGAGGAGTGGCTTAGTAACATGATGATAATGATAAATAATAGTAATAAAAATAACTCATTTATGTAGTGTTTTAAGCTTTGCAAAACACTTTCCTCAGGTTATCTCATTTGATCCTGAAAACAACACTGTGAGGTAAGTGTGTTATTGTTCCCATTTTAGAGAAGAGAAAACGGTGGTGTAGAGTTTAATTGAGACCTAAGGACACTCAGCTATTAAATGGCTACGGAAGGATTTAAATCTGTGTCTTCCTGACTCCAGGGTTTAGTACTGTATCCACTAAGCCAGAATTATGTCACACCAAATATTATTCACATTCAAGAATAGCTATTCCCTCAATTATATGCCTCAGAAATTGAGTAGATTACTGACTACTGAATCCCATTAACTAGGTTTTGAAGGAATGAACCTTCTTTCTAAAATGCCTCACAGTTGTTAGGAATGAGATTCCTTGTTTTCGACTGTCTTTCTTTTCCAGGAGACCTTTGTCTTTTGCACTCCCTAGGCAAAGCATTACACAGACTGGAAACACAATCAGGAGATCTCAGCTCTGCAAGTAACAAGTTGCATTACCTTGAGCATATCAGGTTCTCCGTACCTCAGTTTACCCATCTGTAAGACATGGGGGATAGACTAGAAGATAGAACAAGAATCTCAGCTGGTCACTTAGAAGTCCAGGGTTTTTTGTTTGTTTAATTTTATTTTTTTATTGTTAGTCTGTGTCTCACTGCTACCTCTGCCCCTCAGAATTTAGACCACCTGGGAATTCCTTGTGGCAGATAAGGATTACATTTTACAGTGACATTTTCAACACAGTTTATAGGCCGCTGAAAACTAGCCAGATGTATGAAGTTACTAAAAGGCAGCTGTGTAACAAAAATCAGCTCCAGGAAATGCTGTGCATTTGCTATACTTCCTTCCAAGGCTTCTGGCTTGGTGGTTTGCTATCGCTTTTTTGCTCTGAGTCTTGGCTTTCCTTTTTTATTAGCTTATTTCATTGGCCCATCTTGTTGTGCAGAACAGACCAACTCAGACATTTTCACATTGCCTAATCCCAGTCTCATATTAAACCCTGTTTGTCCACTCAACCATCAAAGGCTTGTTTGCCCCACTTGTTTGGAAAGAGGTAATTTGGTCATTGCCCTGTGTTTCTGAAGTGATCTTCTGGGACTTCATGTCCTCATCAATTAATACTTATTGAGGATCTCCTGGGGACTTTACACTTTATTAGGTACTCAGAGAAGTTTTAGAATTCCTAGGGGAGGGTCAGAATCCAGCCTTTTGTTTGCCAGTAGTATCTTTGTCCTCATTTCTCTCTCTCTCTCTCTCTCTCTCTCTCTCTCTCTCTCTCTCTCTCTCTCTCTCTCCTCTCTCTCTCTCCCTCTCTCTCTCTCTCTCACACACACACACACAGACACACACACACACAGAGTCTGTGCCTCAGTTTTCTCTTATGTAAAATAGGCATAACACCTATGTAAGATAGGCATAACATCCCCACTCTTTCCCCATTTTCCCGTGTATATTGTGGAATTTAACCAGATTATGCCTGTGAAGGCTTTATACTCATAGATCAAGATGGAACACAAAATGTATCTCTTCTGTCATTGTGTGTATGTGTGTATGTGCAAGTGTGTGTGTGTGTGTGTGTGTGTGTTTTAATTCACAAGGCAGTCAATTCCACCATTCTTTTCCTCAAATTTAAACAAATATATAAAAATGTTAATGCTAATTAAAAATTCATGGGGGTCATGTTTTTATTTCCCCATAGCATCCTGGATGAATTGTAAACACTCAGCCCTCCAAGTCACTGAGATCTCAGTTTTACTTTAGTTAACAATTATTGTTATTATTATTATTATTAGTTAACAATGGTTTTTATTTCCTAAATTTAGTGCTCTATAAATGCAGACCTTTAATATAAATACCATTTGACTGAAGGATAGCTTCAGGTGCTTGTAAAGACCTGGGTTCAAATCCTTCCATATGTAATCAATGTATAAGTGATTTAAAATCTCTGAGCTGCAATTTACTAAGCTATAAAATGGCGATAATAATGACCGTAGCACACTTTAATGATATGATATATATATAAAGTACTTTTCAGTGTTATCATTGTTACTTTTATTCTTATCACCATTATTAGTCATTTTATAGTTAGCATGTGACCTCCTATAACCTCTCATGGCAGTAGCCTCGCCTAGTGCTAGGCATGGTGGAGGGATAGCTCAGCAGCCAAACAAGCGTTTATTAAATGGAATTATGATTGTACTTAGAAGGCTAGCAAAAATGTGCTGGACACGATGGGCAGTCAATAAATAGTTGTTATTATAAGGGAATAGCATTTATGAAAAGTTTAAACTGTGATCGTTACCCTGAAAAGTTCATAATCCAGTAAGAAATACAAAACTATCAAGTCGAATGACACCTCCACCATTATTTGGGTCTTAGAAGCAGAAGATGAGTTCCAGCTCCGACAGTTCCAGCTCGTGACTTCTCTGACCCTCAGTTTCATCCTCTAACCATGGGAGTAATCATGCTTACACTGCTTTACCTCACAAAGTAGTTAAGAGAAAAGTACTTTGCAAATGTTACTGTAGCCAAAGTCATCTGAATGCCTCTTGTAAGTCATAGAGCCAGGACGTATCAGAACTGAGATTGGATTCTCATATCTCCTTAGATTCTTTGCTCTCTGGACCCACACTGCCCTGCCTTCACCCGACAGTCAAGTCCCTCTACAATTGGGGATGTGCTGGTGAATTTTTAAACAATTCTCCTGGAGGGGGGGGGGCAGGAGCATACTTTTAGGTTTAACAGTATTAACATTTTCTCCATCATTTTGTTAAGTCTAGGTAATTAACGAAGTAATAAATCAAGTTCTGATTTGTAGTGTTTTCCAGTTTCCCAGGTGTAAATGCTCACGATGAAAATTAGATGAACAAATAGGTTTAAGCATACCCCAGGCGTACCACTGACTCCAGCCTGCCTTTTCATATTATTCCCCATTACATTCTCTGTATTCCAACCAAAGTGGCCTACTTACTAATTCCCAGGTTTTTTGGTTTTTTTTTTTTATCTGATTTGGGTAGGGAAGAAAAGCATTTTAAAAAGATGGAGTATTTTGAGGGAGGGCATGCCTGGGTGGGAAGGGCACAGGACCTTCAACAGACTAAGACAAATAAGACCATAGGAAAACTTGAGAGATGGGAGAAGGCTGGGAAGAAATAGGGTGGAAGCACAGCAAGGGATTGAGAATTAAGTACTTACTATATATGCCAGGTACTTTGCTGAGCACTAGGGATACAAAGAAAGGAAAAGAAAAGGCATAGTCCCTACCCTGATAGGAATCACCTTCTAAAGGGGAGATGACATGGAAGTAACTATGTACATACAGACTAAATGGAAGGTGGTTGTTATTTATCCTTCATTCTCTAAGAGGACCGATGATATTATGATATTTGGGGTCAAGGTACAGTGTGTCCCCCTGTGACTGATCAGTCCAACAGGAACTCAAAAGATTGTAACATAGGTTGGGCACAAAGAGTCCATTTGAACATTTGGGATGGGGATATCACTAGATTTCCACGTTTCATGTTTCTTATGTGCTGCTGTGATTCTGCTTTGTTGGTAGAGCATAGCTCAGAGGGAAGATACTGGGGAAGGACTGGGGATGAAGGACCCGGAAAAGTAGCACCAAAGACAAACTTCAAAGACTAATTTTGCCCAGGGCCTCTGGAGACTTTAATGCTACAGAAATCTATGTGCCATCCAGGCTTTGGGATGCATGTAGTAAATTAAGCCAGCTCTTTAAGACAGTGACAGAAAGGGACTCCAAGGCAAGTCACTCTCCTAATGACTAGCTTGGTGTGTATCTCTCACCTCTTTTTAGCTATGAAAGCCAAAGAAACATACAACTTTGATGTTTCTCTAAACATACATGGAAGATGCTGGAAACCATCCCTTCAAGGAGAAGACATTTAAGCTATAGGAGACCTTATGTCCTCCTGAGTCTTACTGAATTGTAATGTTTTCTTTCCACCTTTAAAAATCTCTAAAGATAAAATCTGTTGTCTTCCTCACTTTCCAGGATGGGATAAAACTTCCAAGTAAAATGATTAACAAAAGTACATGTTTACCACAGAGTTCTGAATTCCTAAATATTACATAAACAAATAGTTAAGTAGAGAATGCATTGCAAAAATCTAAACTTTAAACCTTTTCATCATTTATTCTTGACTGTAATCTAGAGATACGTGGAACTTAATGCTAATCTAAAAGACAACAGATAAAAAAACAATGTATCCCTGACCCTGGCTATGCTACAATCCCAGCTACTAAGACGCTGAGGCTGATGGATCTCCTGAGCTCTGGAGTTCTGAACTGGAGTAGGGTTACCAATCAGGTGTCTGCACTAAATTTGGCTCCAATACTGTGAACCCCAGGAGAAGGGGCCACCAGGCTCCATTAGGAGGGGTGAACCAAACTCAAGTCAGAAGGTCAGAAAAGTTCCTACGCTGATCAGCAATGGGATTGGCTGCGTGTCCAGCCTTGACAAGATGAGGACACACAACCTTTTAAAACAAACAAACAAACAAACACGACTACCTTGTTTACAGGTTTATAGCTGGCACCAATATTAAATACATAGTGATATATATTTTTTTAATTCTGAGATTGTAAAGGCTAAGAGTGCTTCTGTTTCTCACCTCCTCTCTACTCCCTCCCCTCTAAGCCACTTCAGGTGGTTCTGATCAGACTTTACCTCCTCAAGGTGAATCAGATTTTCTGATTTCTAGGCTAATGCAGTTTTCATTACAACATAATACTTCCTATCACCTATGAGGAGGTACCCTTATGTTATCCCTTGGCCTTCCCAGCAGATAGCAGATACTTACAGGTGCCTCATTCTCCAAAATTAGCATTTTGTCCTCTTCCCTAGGACATTCCCGGCATATGGTAGGCTCTTAATAATTGTTTATTGACTGACTCTTACAGTACTAGCTATTAAAAGCAAATAATCTGATTTAACTAATTTAGGCTCAAGAATCAAGGATTGATATCTGTTAACCGTTTGGAGTGAGTGTTTACATTTTTAAAGGGAACTTTTTAACTGAAAGGAAAGACCCTCTCAAGGTGAAATTTCAACCAGTGTGGCAGAATAACAATAACAGGTTCTAATGATAAGAAAGGAAAGCTATTTAGGGGCAGAGGGTTTTCAAGAATCTCCTCAAATCACACCCCCAAAACCTTATCTACTAGAAAAGTTATCCCACCCTTCCCCATGGGGTGGATTTCTAACCACTGTTAGAAATTTCTAAGCCTTATCAAAATGTCAAACATCCTAAGGTTAGCAGAGGAAAATTAGTTTACATATGGGAGAGATTTAGAGTTTGTCAGGGAAGACTGAATAATAAAAACTCACATTTCTTTGGTTCTGTAAGGTTTACAAAATGCTTCATTTACAACCTGTTAGGTAATGTTAATTATGACTATCCCCATTTTACAGATGAGGAAATTGAATGAAGTTCATTGAGGTATAGTCATTGACCCACTTCCCTTTTGTGATGAAAATAACTCTTTCCGAGACAACCTGGTTGCAAGCAGCTACGTTGAGTGCTGGCAAATAACATCTTTTTGGTCTTATGAGTCAAATACAGTTTCTCTGACCATGATATAATTCCTAGGTTAAAAAAAAAAAAGAAACAAAAAAACCTTTTTTTTCTGAGCAGTCTTATTCACCAAAGGTTTCTTTCTATTTATCTCCCTTTTGCTGCCCTTCTTCCTTCTTCATGGCCTCCTTCCTTCCTTAACTTCTGTGTTTTTCTAACAAGGGTGTGTGTGTGTGTGTGTGTGTGTGTGTGTGTGTGTGTGTGTGTGTGTGTGTGTGTGTGATTTATCTCATACTCCTTCATAAACTGGGTGATCCTGGTCTCCTCCTTGAATGGGGGCACTCACCAGTGGGAGAAAGGGGCCAGCATATGGTCCAAAGAGAGGTCAGCCAATGAACAAGCATTTATTAAGTAGAAATGTTTTTCATGATTTCGGCATGAATAATGGTCATCATATTGCTTGACTTCTCAGTGTGTCATGTAGGAGATGAAAGGAAGGAGAGAATTTGGAACTCAAAATTTTTTAAAATGACTATAAAAATACAATTAAAAATTTAAAATTCATGTATTTATTAAGCATCTGCTATGTTTCCCCTTCATTGCTCCTGGCACTCTGCTCTTGAATCTTTGAACTTCTTTCTCCTCTTGGGTACCTTATTCCCACCACCTTTTAACTTCCATTTCTGTGTTCCCTTCCCTCATTATAAGGTAAGCTCCTTGAAGTCAGGAGCTGTCTTTTTTTTTTCTTCTGGTATTTACATTTTTAGCATTTAACACAGTGCCTGGCTCGTGGTAGTGCTTAGCAAATTTTTCTTGACTTGATTGTGTGCCAAACACTTGACTGGATGTCTACCCTTGGAGGGGTACCTGTGCCAAGCTCTGGGAATTTGTTGTCGAGTTGTTTCAGTCATGTTCGACTCTTTTTGACCCCATTTGGGGGTTTTCTTGAAAAAGATACTGGAGTAATTTGCCTTTTCCTTCTCCAGCTCATTTTAGAGATGAAGAAACTGAGGGAAACAGGGTCACACAGTAAATGATTTGAATACAGATTTGAACTCAGGAAGATCAGTCTTCCTGACTCCAGGCCTAGCACTCTGTCCACTTCACCACCTTGTTACCTGAGCTCTGGGAATATAAAGGAAAAAGTGAAACAGCCCCTGCCCTCAAATGGTTTGCATTCTAGGGGACCTTTGTGTTCCTCCAATGGCTGATGTGTCCTAGCCAAAATGTTTCTTATTAATGAATATTTCTCTATTTTCTTCCTTATCTCCTCTCTTTTCTGAAATAGAAATTTACTCTTTAATGAACTTTTGTATTTTTTTAATCTACTTTTCCTTGAAATTTCCACAGTTGATTGCAAGTGCCCCTTCTTTTGGCCAAACTTATTTAACAACATCTCTGCCTCTTGCTTTCTTGGGCTGCCCTCTCCCCTTGCTCCAGAACTAACCGCTATACGTCCTTTCTAGTTGCTGTAGCATCATTTCCTAGGCACCACCACACCCTCTTCTCTGCCGTTAATTTCCAAGGCCTGCAGGAAAGCGGTTGAAGGGGGAAAGAGGTTGCCATATACATCTGCCACCAATTTCACAAATTTGCCTGGTTTGTCCCAGACACTGATGAAATCTGATGACTGTCTATGACCTTCTGCCTCAATACTAAACAGACCAGACAGTCGAATAGTAAAAGTGAAATTGTGAGATTTAGAGCTGGGGATGGAGCTTTCTAGGTGGCTTAACTCTTTTAGATTGTTACCAACCCCCATGAGATGGGAACTACAGAAAGTAAAATCCCAGTTCCCACCCCCATCCCACTTTAAATTTCCCTGAGGCATTTTATTGGCTGGTAAAAACCTTTATTAGGACTTAAGCAGATAGTTACTTTGTGTTTGTGGCTTAACCATGTTAGGAATGCAGTTGGCAGTTGGGTTTATTGAATTGTGGCCTGTTCTGTAATGACACTTGTTCTCTGTTTCATCAATTGATGAATTAAGCAACAGACACCAAGCAGCTTTTCAAAACCTTCATTTATTTTAATGTGAACCTTAAACAGTAAAACTAATAGAGTGGATTAGGTCTGGTCTTTTTTTTTTTAATAACCTTTATAAATTACTCTGAGATTTCTTCCTACAGCCACTCCATTGTTTTCATAACACTTTCCTGATGTGAAGAAGCTAGGGAACCTTCAACCTTGGCTTTCTTTACACAGAACAAATATTTCCAAACCATTTTGTTGTTGTTTAGTCACGTCTGACTCTTCATGACCCCATTTGGGGTTGTCTTGTCAAAGATGCTGGAGTGGTTTGCCATTTCCTTCTCCAGCTTATTTTACAGGAGGCAGACAGGCTCGAGCCTAGCCTCTGACACATACTGGCTCAGTAACCCAGGACAAATTACTTAACCTCTCAGTGATCAAGGTAGTAAGGTCTAGGATTTTTTTTCCTTGGAGGGCAATTGCCCAAGGTCACATGGCTAGTTTTTTTGTGTTAAATGTCTGAGGTCGAATTTGAACTCAGGTCCTCCTGATTCCAGGGCCAGTGCTGTATTCACTGTGCCACCTAGCCACCCCTAGGTCTAGGATTTTAAGTTGCAAAGTGCCTGCCTGCTGGTTGGAGGGAATTCTCTTAACTGAGAGTTCCTTATACCAAAGACATCACAGGCCACTCCCCAGAAAAAGTAAAAAGCAAAACTGGGTATCTGAGAATGTGTGGCAGTGTCTCCATATTTGTTCTGTAGTCCTGTGCCCTCCTCAGATTCAACTCATCTTCTGCAGATTGACTCCAGTGAAGATAAGGTTTAATTGATTATTGGATATTGAATATAATGATAAATTGTTCATGCTGTTTACTCCTTATGTGACCTCGGTTAAGGCATTTAATCTCCCTTGGCCTCAGTTTACTTATCTGTAAAATAGAGGCTTGGGCTAGCTGATCTGTGAGATCTCTCTTCTAAATTAATGGTCTGTATAATTAGCCAGAGTAGCCAGGGTGTCTTGTCCTTCAGACTCAGCAGCAGAGCCTGAATAATCACAAGTTTCAGCCCTAAGGTAGAACTGCAAAGACCGTGTTCCAACTATCAGCCACACTTAACTCATTTTATCAAAGTAAACCCGGGATCTGATTTCTGGTGGAGGTAGGGGTTGTTTGTTTTAGGGTGGGTTTTTTTAATCAATGAGGAAATTAAACCTTATCGTTTTTTCCAAAGATCTTAAACATTAATTCTGAGTTATCTATGAGTAGCTGTTTTATGAGTACAGCACCAGTCCACCAACACAGGACTGCCTAATCTGCCCTTTTGCAGCCACCATTAGAAAGCAAAAAGAAAGGAAGGAAGGAGAGAAAGAGAAGGAGGAGAAAAGGGAAGGAAAGAAACAAAGGAAGAGAAGGGAAGGAAGGGAAGGAAGGAAGGAAGGAAGAAAGGAAGGAAGGAAGGAAAGGAAGGAAGGAAAGGAAGGAAAGGAAAGAGAAAGGAAGAAAAGGAGAAAGAAAACAGTGAAACTTTCCAGTGAGTGTCCTGTTCCTCTTTGCATCCTGTTCCCGTCTGAATGCTCAGAAGCTTTTCTTCTCCTGTGGCTGTTGGAGTATCTCCTCCAAGTGCCTTTGCTCATCCTCTTTTCTCCTGCTACAATTTGTTTGGTTTCCTCCACAGAGCTACTCAAGTCAAGAAATATTTATTTAGTCCTTACCATGTGCCAGACACTGGGGTAAATGTTGGGAATACAAAGAAAACACAAAATCAAAACCCAAACAAAACAGTCTGTGCTCTCAAGGAACCTAACAGTCCAATGGAGGAAACAACATGGGAACAACTATGTCCCTACAAGATATAGAGAGAATTAAGGAAAGATAATCTAAGAGGAAGGCACTAAGGTTAAGGAGGACTGGGGAAGAGCTTCTTGCAGCAGATGAGACTTCTGCTGACACCTGAAGGAACCCAGAAGGGGGAGGGGAGGGGAGGGGAGGAGGGAGAGAGCATTGCAAGGCTTTCAGTTTTATTGCTCTAATTGACTACAAAGTCAACTACTGTGCATGTTTTGAATATATTTCATATAATGTGAATAACAGTGTTTTCTGCTCTCAAGAAATTGATGTAATTACCGAGAGACAAGACAGAAACAAGTGAAATACTTTTTAAAATATAGAGGTACATATTAAGTACTAATGGGAAGCTAGGTGTTTCAGTGGATAGAGTGCCCAGGCCCGGACTCATCTTCATGAGTTCAGATTTGGCCTCAGACACTAGCTGTGTGACCCTGGGCCAGTCACTTAATCCTGTTTGCCTCAGTTTCCTCCTCTGTAAAATGAGCTGGGGAAGGAAATAACATATAACTCTAATATCTTTGCCAAGAAAACCCCAAATGGGATCACAAAGAGTCGAATGCAATTTTTTAATAACTCAACAACAACAAAAGTACTTAATTGTAGGGTATATGTATATTGTAGGGCTATGGTGTAAGTTGAGAGGAAGTTATACAACTGTTCTCCAGTATAAAAGACTGAGAAGATTTAGAGTCAAAGGACTTGGGTTGGAATCCCAGATTGGCCGTATTTTGCCTACGTGCCCTTGGGCAAGTTACTTAACTTCTCTGGGACTCAGTTACCTCATCTGCTAACTATTAAGTATTGACATAATAGGTAGTCAGCATTTGTTGCAGGTTTTCGAGCAGTGACGTGATGAAAGTTTGTTCTGGTTCAGTCATGTCCAGCTCTTCGTGATCCCAAGGACTATGCAGCTTTCTTGGCAAAGATACTGAAGTGGTTTGCCATTTCCATCTCCAGTTTTATGTAGGCAGGAGTTAAGTGACTGATCCAGGATCACACAGCTAGCACGTCTGATTTGCATTCTGATCTTTCTGACTCCAGGCCCAGTGCTTTATCTACTGTGTAGGATCAGTGCCCCGTGATGAAAGTAATGTTTTAATAAGCTAGATCTGGTAGCATTGTGTAACCAGACAGGAGTGGGTATTGCCAGCTGGGAGACCATTACACTAATCAAGGAATTTTCAAGGAGTTGTCAAGGACTTGGGACCAGGTCAGTGGCCATGATAATGAAGAAGGAGTGAATAGGGAAGATGTTTAAGGAAAAATTGGCCAATATTGGTGACTAAGGGATGAGTGGAACCTCAATGCCAAGGTTTAAGCCTAGTTGAGTAAATAGACAATATAAGAGCAGAGGCATCAAGCTGCCCCAAGGAGGGCAGAACTAGATTAAAATACAATTTTAATTTTAATTTAATTTGTTTAACAAAATAGGCAATAAACTAATGTTTTTTAATGCAGTGCAACATAGATAATGTTAATTTGGGGTTTTCTGAGTCAGCGTTCTGCATATGAATCTGACACCACTGCTATATAATAGCAAATAGTCTGAGTCTAGGTATGAGGTCAGGATTTGGTTAGATTGAATCTACAAAGCAATTACTATTGTTTTTTTTAAAAAGACTCTTACCAGAACTACTGTAAGGATACAAATACTAAGGGAAGAACAAGGAAGGGAAGGGAAAGTCTGGAATGAGTTTATTTAGCCAATTAACCAGCCAATTAGAGCACAATACTCATTTGTGATGTTACCTAGATCTTCCTTTGGGCTGTCCGTGACTAAAAAATATGCACGCTCCTTGAATCACTGAATTACTAACAAAGACCACAACACCCTCCTCAGGGTCCACAACCTCAACAGAACGCGCAGTGCCCGTAGCAGCAGGGCCTAGAACAGCAGGGCCTAGAACGTGTAAAGCAATGAAACCAGGAGGAAAGCTAAGGACCTGCTTTTCCAAATCACTGCGGTGAATTGGTGAGTCACTATTCTGTTGGCGCCCAATTGTAATTGTGCTGTGGGTGCGATCTCTATTTAAGCAAGTCCTGAAATGACTTTCCGAGAAACTTTTCTTAGTGGGAGATTGTTTTATAGTAGTCTAGAGATCTTTAAATACATTTTCGTGGATTTAAGATCAACTCTCTATTCAAAAGGTATCCTAGGTCACACAATCCAATTACTAGAGAGACTTATGAGGAAGTCATCCGCTCAGGTTATTAATATTCAGAGAAAAATACAAAGCAAAGACTTTACCTTCCTACGGAGTGCTATCTGACAATACAGGGGATGGCTTGAGGTCCATCACTTTTCGTGCCATGTTTTCGAATGAGCTCTGGGTTTGAATTTTTTATCCACATCTCTTCCTAGCAAAGAGAAGCCAACACTACTACACAATGAGTATTAATTATTAATTGTCTGTGGTATTTAGTGTTATGTTGGTTTGACTATTAATATGAACCAAGAGGCTGATGCAGCTGCTGAAAAGCTAATGCAACATCTGGTAATACTAATAGAAGACTAGTGTCCAGCTCAAGGGGAGGAACTGTGTGAGATGAAAGAGTTCAGAGTCTGAATCTGAGATCAGAAAAGGTCTTTATTTTTTCTCACGAGAAAGGACTCTGCCCCTGTTGCTCAAATGGTGTCTGCCAGGGAGAGAGCAACAGGTAGAAGCAAGCCCATGGTTATATAACGTTCTAATGCAGACACCCAACCCCCCAACTGGCCTTCACTGTCATTGGTAGAGAGGCCAGCCCACAGCCTAAGCATGGGAATCTATCTTGGAGACAAAGGACATGAAAACATGTAGGTGTCCAGTGCAAGGCCAGGAAAGCAGTTTTATCCTTATTTGGCATATCTTGTACTGAGGCGGCACTGGGGAGGGTCTCCATTGCTCTAAGTCCCAGATTACTGTAAGGTCAAGTGACTTCTAAACTTGGGCCTAGTACATGCTAAAACTACTCTAGATTTGATTTTTCAAAATGGGGAAACTTCACTGCAAGTTATCCCTCACAGAATGATGCTCTAGACCTGATGACCAGAGCTATAACTAAGATAAGTCAATTTGAACTTTACCTCAGGGCACTGTATATCAAGGGACATACTTCTTCCCAGAACTGAACCTGTCATCACTATGCTTTTCAGTATCTTCCTTTCTAGAGACTGAGCTGTGACCCCTAGACTGGTATGCCTTTCTCAGGGCTGACCTCCCAAGCCATATTGCCCTTTCCCTGCCTTCTCCCAAACAGGTGGGGACAGAAGCAAGGATCATTATTTACACCACGAGGGTATGGGCCATAGTATCTGGGAATAGGCTACCCTCTCTCACTGTGAAATTTCACCTTGGGAGAACTGCCATCATCTGAATTTGCCTCATAAATTCCCAGTTATGCTTCTGTGTCTGAACCGGTGCAGACTGTTGGAATCATGATTGTTGCTGAGCGCCACAATTAAGAAAGGGCATTGATAAATGAGTGGGCATCCAGAGGCAGATAGTGTAAATAGGGATGTGGGAGTCATAGCTGATGGAATTGGGGATATTGAACCTGAGAAAGAAAAAAGAAAAACACTCAAGTCAGGAAGGAAGAGTGAAGAGGGTAGAAGGGACAAAGTGACACGGGAAAAAAGAGAATAGGTTTATTGGTTGTTGCTCTACAAGACAGAACTAGAACTTGGCAGGTGGGTAGGGTTATAGAGCAGTTGGTTTGATCAAAGCATAAGAAATTCCCAACAACTTAACTTGTCCCAAACTGTTAATAACCTGCTTCCTGCAGTAGTGAAGTCTCTATCATAGGAAGCATTAAAATAGAAGGGCAACTAGGTGACCCAGTGGACAGAGTGCCAGGCCTAGAATCAGGAAGACTCATCTTCCTGAGTTTAAATCCAGTCTCAGATACTTAGTAGCTCTGTGACCCTGGGTAAGTCACTTAACCTTGTTAGCCTCAGTTTCCTCACCTGTAAGATGAGCTGGAGAAGGAAATGGCAAACAACTCCAGTATCTTTGCCAAGAAAACTCCAAATGGGATCACAAAGAGTTGTACATGACTGAACAACAAATTGAAGTAGAGACTGGATAAGCCTCTCTTGGGGATTTTGTAGAAGGCATTCTTATATTGAGTGGGAAGTTAAACCAGGAATCTCTAATATCACTTTCAACTCTAAAAGTTCAAGGATATTTCCTGGTACCTTAAAGTCATAGTAACATAGAATTTAAGGGTCTACAGCATTCATGCAGATCAAGGGCTAAGCTTTCCCCCTGGAATCAAGCTTGGAAGCTCTCGCTCAATGGGAAATCAGTCCCCTAGGAACGGGTGATGGAAGCATGAAACAGGCCTACATTTTCTCACAGGAAGTAGTTTTTACTGTTGATTGTGACTTCTGACAACTGCAGGTTAGCTTATTCCACGCTTCCAAGGTCAGTTCCTTTTGTTTGTAGAGGTCAGAAGAGTCATCATGCCTTGTTCCTTTTTACCCAAGAGCTTGTGTTAATCATTTGAAAAGTTGGGATATGAGAGGCCTTTAATGTTTGCAGTATCCCTGTGACCTTTTCAGGGGAGAGGAGGAAAGTGGAGACTTTGTACTCAGCTTTTATATCGCTTCTCTCTCCCCCTCTCCCAGCTAAGAAATCCATCCTTTCCGTGATTGTATTGTGGTTACTCGTAGAATCAAAGAATATCAGAACTGCAAAGGACCATAGACGTCACCTAGCCACACTCTCCATTTATGGAAAGGCATCAAAAATAGTACATTTGGAGTCAGTAAATGTGGATTCAGTAGAACCTTAAAGCCTCTCTGGGCCTTGGTTTCCTCATTTTACAAATGAGGAAGTCAGACTGCTCGTGAGATGATTGCTAAAGAATTTTACAGTTCTCACTATATGATCCTATTATAGATAAGAGAACTGAGCCTCAAAGGGTTTAAACTATTTCTCCAACGTCACACGGACTAGACCCCACATCTCTCTTTTTTTTTAATTTTATTTTAATTTGCATCATTCATTTCCACAAGATTTTTGAGTTACATATTTTCTCCCCCTCTTTCCCCCACCCACTGCCCCAAAACAGCCATCCCAGTGTGTCCCACCTCCCCCAGTCTATTCTCTCCTATGTCACTTTTTGGTAGGGC
>CM053580.1:329270323-329319237 GCA_028627135.1 Pseudochirops cupreus | reverse complement strand
CTTCCTGGCAGCTTGCAATACCTTCTCCTTGCTCTGGGGATTCCGGAACCTGGCTATAACATTTCTAGGAGTTTTCTTTTGGGGATCTTTTTCAGGAGGTGATTGGTGAATTCTTTCAAGTTCTATTTTGGTCTCTGGTTCTAGATAGATCCCACATCTCTTGATCCCCACGTTCGGTATATCAGACCACGCTGCCTCTCCAGATCCTTAGCTTGCATTCTTCTGGCAAGTGTATAGACCATGATCACCAGTGCCGAATCTCAATCTTTGTATTTTCGTTTCACACACATACGTATGTAGACAGAGTATATATAAATACGGTGTCCCAAAAGTCTGAGTGCAGTTTTCATCAGCTTAAAACTGAAATATCCTCTGTGTGTATATGTATGTATGTGTGTATATGTATATATATGTGTATGTATACATGCTACATGTGTATAAAGATGTGATGTTTATGTGTATATATGTCTATATAAAGATGTGTTCATTTATGTGTGTATGTGTACTTGCATGTGTATACGTGTACATATGTGTATGTGTGTATAATGCTACAAGTATATATGTATAAAGATGTTTGTGTATATATAAAGATGTTTGTTTATGTGTGTATGCATGCGTGCATGTATATACATGTACATACATGTATATGTATATATACATGCTACAAGTGTATATGTATAAAGATGTTTATGTATATATGTCTGTATAAAGATGTGTTTGTTTATGTGTGTGTATGTATGTATGTATGCATGTATTTGATACAGATCTTTGATTTCATCTGTGTAGACAACTCCCTGATATGAAATCTCCCTCAGTGAATACATATAGTCTTAAAGATGTGCTTTGGGCGCTGACAATTTGAAGTGCTTTGGCCAAGACTACACAGCCAGAAGTGGGACTTAAATGCTGATCTTCCTAACTCCAGGGACGAGCTCTGTCTCTCTGTCAGCTAAACCGTGGTGCCTCTTGTGTATCTACTCACATTAATGGAATATATAATTTTATTGGACAGTGTCAATTTGATTCCATCAGAAATGTTCTAGTGACCTTTTTTTCTTAGTTAAAGCCTTTTTCTTCCTCCTCCTCTCTCTTGACATGGTATAGAGACCTGCTGCTTAGCTTCATTATTCTGTTCTTGCTAATTAGTTGCTTGGGTGTAGTTAATGCTCCGGCCACAATGCCTCACCAGGAGAACCTTTTAATTTCCTGGGGGCAGCATTTCTTAAGGTGATAGAGTCATTAGGCCTTTATCATTAAGCTGTCTCTTGCTGGATGTGTTTGTGAGCCTTGTGTACACAACCAGTAAGTCTGTTTATAATGCCCCACTGCCAGGAGGCCATGCCCTTTGAGTTGTTTTTCCAGTAGTGAAATGGATTTGTGTTGATCTGCTCACACTCATACCCAGGCTCCTCTGGGAGCCGTTAGTGAAATAGAGAAGCAGGCAAGATTTTACTCCCTCTCCTTAGGCATCATCTTCCTCTCTTTTAGTACCCCTTCTTTCTATCCACAGTTGCCCCTGGCTCTAATGCTGCCTTCTGGTCCTCCGTAATTTTTTGCCATCCTTGGTTGCTGGCCAAAGTTCCTAGCCTCTTCAACTCAACCTAACCATCAAAACTTAGCTGATTTGGAAATTAAGGCCATAGAGCTTAGTGGGACCCTAGAGATTTTCACCCACTGCCCCGTCATTTTACAGATGAAGGCCCACAGTTTCCTGAGGACTTTACCTAAGGCAGGGGAATTGGAAAGCTCAAGAGAACAGTTGCATGAGAGAGTTTCAGAATTAGTCTGAAGAGAGGAAGGAAGGAAGGAAGGAAAGGGATGGAGGAAGGAAAAAGAGTGAGGAAGGAGGGAAGAAAGGGAAGGAGGAAGGGAGGAAAGGAGGAGGGAAGGAAGGAGGGAAGGAAGGAAACAAGTATTTATTACATTAATAATATTAATTTATTATTAGTCCTTACTCTGTGCCAGGCACCATGCTAAGCACTTCATAAATATTATCTCGTATGACCCTCACAACAACCCTGTGAGGTAGGTGCTATTATTACCCCATTTTACTGTGGAAGAAGCTGGGGCACAGAGGTTAAGTGCCTTGCCCAGGGCTTCATAGCGGGGAGGTATCTGAGGCCAGATTTCAGCTCAGGTCTCTCTGACTCCAGATCCAGGGCTCTATCCACTGTGATGTCTAGCTGCAGATTGAACAGTCAGGTTAGAGTGTATTAAGGTAGAGAATGACATGTTTACTTTTATTTTTATTATTATTACTGTAGTGCTTTAATGTTTTAAAGGTATTTTCTTATAA
Organism: Pseudochirops cupreus; assembly: GCA_028627135.1. Lineage (NCBI taxonomy): Eukaryota > Metazoa > Chordata > Mammalia > Diprotodontia > Pseudocheiridae > Pseudochirops > Pseudochirops cupreus. The sequence continues at coordinate 329,316,941 of CM053580.1, read as the reverse complement.
CAGCCTTGTAAATAATGAAAGCCATTATTATTCAGTATTTTCAGTTGTGTCCGACTCTTTGTGACCCCATTTGGGGGTTTCTTGGCAAAGATACTGGAGTGGTTTGCCATTTAACTTCTCTAACTCATTTTACAGAAGAGGAAACTGAAGCAAACAGGGTGAAGTGACTTGCCCAAGGTCATACAGCTAGTGTCAGAGGCCAGATTTGAACTCAAGAAGATGAGTCTTCCTGAGTCCATGCTTCGCGCTCAGTCCACTGGGCCTCCTAGCTGCCCTTGAACCGTAAAACTACCACCTCTCGTTTTATAGAGGAGTCAGCTGAGTCTCAGAGAAGTGAAGTGATTCACCCTTTACTTAGCTAGAAAGTGCCTTCATTGCAAAGGCATGAGCCAAAACATCCCTAGGCTCAGGACAGATCTCTTAGCATTTTGCAGCAAAGTCTCTCTTTGCCCCCCATTCAAAACAGCTAGAAGATAACAAGGAATACACTAATAGTTATATGAGGAGCCTCTTAACAATAAATAGCATTCTTTTTGGCCCACCAAATGACATAGTCAATTTCCTCAAAACATTAAAATTCCAAACATAAAATTCCCTGCCAATCTTTACGAATCAGGTCCTACATCATACTTACCCCACCCTCCCCTCCCCCCTTTATCTTTCTTTGTACGTAGACCCAGTATGATGTAGAGGAAGGGGCACAGGTCTGGGAGTCAGGAATCCTGGGTTCTAAATTACAGCCCTACAACTAACTAGAGCTATAATTTTGGGCAAGACACTTCTCTGTGGGCCTTCATCTGTAAAATGATGGGGCAGGGGTGTGAATTTCTAGGGTCCCACTAAGCTCTATGGCCTTGATTTCCAGTGACAGAATTTTCCTCAAATCTCTGTGCTTTTGTCAGATATACCAAGAGGACAGAAAATAGTGTAATTAGGAAACAGCAGCTAGCGTGTGCTGTTTTGGGATGATTAATGTTTAAAAAGAGAGAGAGAGATGAATAAATGAGGTTAGGGTAGCAGGATGTAAAAGACTATGCCAGATTGTTTGATGTTTCTGTACTGCCTAGAGAGAGAGTGCAGATAGAAAGCTTGTAAAAGAAAAATAATCCCCAAATAAACAGCAGACATTATTTTCTTCATCGAGGTCTCATCTTTGATACAGATCAGGAGCTCTGTGAGAGTAAATTGCTCACTGGACAGTGTGGAGAGGAAGGATCCTAACATTTGAAATGCTACTCTCTCACCCCCTTTCTACCCATAAAAGCAGCCTGTGCTCTGGGCCCTACTCAGATTCCTCATCTCTCATGAAACCTTCCCAGAGTGTCTCATCCTGAAGTGTTCTCTCTCTCTGTCTCTGTCTCTGTCTCTTCCTCCCTCCCTCTCCTTCCTCTCCTTCCTCCCTTTCTTTCTTCCTCCCTCTTCCTATCTCTGTTCTTCTCTTTCCTCTTCCTTTCTCCTCTTTTTCCCTCTCTCTCTTCTTCCTTCCCTCCCCTTTTCTCTTTCTCTCTCTCTCTCTCTCTCTCTCTGCTTCTGTTTCTGTTCTCTCTGTGTCTCTCTGTCTCTGTGTCTGTCCCTGTCTGAGTCACTGTCTCCCTGTCTCTTTGTGTCTGTTTCTGTCTCTGTCTTTGTCTTTCCTTGGAACCCCCAGGGCACTTATCATCCCTATCATCCATATAACTCTTCACCTCCCTGCAGTACTTATCACAAAGCCTTGCACACAGCAGGTAATTTAACAAATATTTGTGGATTGAGTGATGAGGGGAATCTAATTTTCCAGGCTATAGAAAACCTAACTTTAGTCCTCCACCATGGGGTGAAGACAATCTTACATTCCAGAGGAGCACCATTTCTGGGAGGTCTTATCAGTCTGAAAAAGACTTCAAGGACAGGCTCGGTTCACTGGAGGGAGGATGTCACCCTCCCACCTGGGCTTGGCCTGTACTAGCCATCAGTGATTTGGAGAGGAGGGTGTCACACTCTGGCACTGCGGTATACACAGGCCAGGACTTATCTAGAGCAGGGGTGCTCATTCAGTTAACCACAATTAACCACGATTCAGGCACCATGATAGAGTGGTAAGGGTGGTAGATTCGGAAAACCTGAGTTCAAATCCTATCTTTGACAACTCACTACTTGTGTAACCCTGAATAAGTCACTAAATATGACAGACAGGTGGCACAGTGAGCTTGGAGTCAGGAATAACTGACTTCAAATCTGAACTCAGACATATATTGGCTGTGTGACCCTGGGTGAGTCCCTTTACCCGTTTGCCTGTTTCTTCATCTGTAAAATGTAGATAATAATAGCACCTACAAAATGGTGTGTGTAAGTATAATTCATAAAGGAATTTTGAGGACCCTTAGAATTCTCGATCTATGATCTTGAATAAATACAACATACATACATGCATACATATATATTAGAACGAGAGAGGGAGGAGGAAAGAGAGACAAAGGAGGAGAGGGAAGAAGAGAAGAGGGAAGGAGAGAAAGAGAGAGAAAGATATTAAGAGAGAGAGGAGAGAGGGAGAGAGAATAAGCACAAAAAATAATTTAAAGGCAGCAGGGAGATATGGGGCGGGGAGACCTCCTACAGAAAGTGGTACTTGAACAGAGCCCTAAAGGAAACTGCAGGTTCTGAGTGGTGGAGGTAAGGAGATGGTACCTCCCAAGTACAGGGATGGCTTTTCAGAGGCATTAAAATGTTTCCAGGGAATAGCAAGTGGGCACCTTCTGAGTGTCAGCATCCCACCCACAGCCTTATCATAGGGTCTGTAATAAGTGATCCAGAAATAACTTCGTGGTGGCAGGGTTGGAGAGAAAGGAAAAAGATTAGAACTCGTGGCCTAAGTAGTATGATTTTCCATGGCACTGGAAATGCCTTAAAGTGGAAAATCCAGCCTTCTAGGCATCTGGCTGGTACCTAGAATTCCACCATTAGAACTTAATCCTTTTAACTTAATCCCCAAGACTTTGGATCCAACTGAATTCCAGATACTACCAGAGAAGAGAGGATCTCAAGCTGTTATTGGTTATTTATATCTGGCATGAATGAAAAATGAAAGGGAAGTTCCCAGTAAAGGTCCTTGGCCAAAGGCATCTAGTTTCCTTATTAGATGAAATAACAAATAGTGCTCACCTTCTGCCCTCTACCCTTGATGCTCCCTCCTCCCAATATGGGCATAAGGAATAAAATCCCTCTTCTTTTACCTTGAAATGGTAAAGTCACTTGGCCTCCAGCCAAGATGTAGTGAGGGGCAGACACGAGCCCTAGGAGACAGATCATCTGTGTTCTGTACTCTTTGTTCTGTCTCTGAGTTGACCCCTGAGATGAGAGCTTTGGACTAGCTTGGAGGTTCTTCACCTGAAGTCTGTGAAGTTGTTTTTATCGTTGTTGTTATGTTGATAACTATCTCTCAATATAATTAGTTTCCTTTACAATTGTGTATATTTTCTTTTATGTTTTTGAAAATAATTCTTTTGAGAAGGGGTCCATGACTTGAACTAGGTCTCTCAGGTTCCTTCCAGCTCTTTGCCTGGGTTTCAACTGGTACAATCTTAGTAGTGGTCATGAATTGTCAAGAGGTGTAGCCATGAACCAGAATGTCTGTTTCATAGGGTCACAGATTAGAATTCAGGTCCCTTTGTCCAAACCTTTCAGTTGTATAGATGAGAAAACAAGCCCAAAGAGGTTACTTCCTTTTTCTTATTATTCTCCATAAAGAGTAAGATTACATTCTCTTTTAGATGTATTTTCTGAACCAAGTTTTCTTTGTAAAGGAACAGTTGTGTTATATTTCATCTCTCCAGGAGATTTTTTATTTTAAAGCAACAGATGGAAGTGGTTTATTTACTTGAACAAATTCTCTGATGCCTATCAGCTAACTCAAGTAATATTTGTAAGGGTGGGAAGGAATTGGGTGCGTCCACTTTCTCTTAATGGGTTTTCAGATTTTGTCTCCTCATAGAAGGAGCCAGTTTGGAAGTTTTCCACCCTCTAGTTAAGGGAAAAGTGGATATTTGGGTTCTGACAATACATCCCTTGTGGGCTATCTATTCTTCTAGTATTGTCTTCCCCAAACACGCCTTGCTTTGCTAAGGTCTGTAGCAGCAGGCTGAGTTTGTGATCTGAAGTCATAACTTGGCTTCTGGTCTTGAAGGCTTTGTCTTTTATCAGTGGCCGTGTAGCAAAGTGGGAAACCTGCTGACCTCAGAGCCAGGTGACCTGGCTTCTAGTCTTGGCTCTGCTACTAACTAAACATGTGACTTTTGCCTTTCATATTCTTAGCTAAACATTAGAGAATTCCATGCCTGGAACTTTCTTTCTCCTCACTTCTGCCTCCTGGTTTCCCAGGCTTCCTTCAAGTCTTAGCCTTTCTCTATTGTCCTTACCCTTCGCGCCTTCCTGCTCTATGTAGCATTTGTCCATAGTTGTCGGCATGCCCCCCCTCCCCCCTTAGACTGTGGGCTTCTTGAGGGCAGGAATTGTTTTTTCCCCACTTCCTTTCTTTCCTAGCACTTTGCACAGTGCCTGGCACATTGTAGGTATTTAATAAATGCTTGATGACTTGATTTGTTAGGTGGTACAGTAGACAGAAAGTTGTGCTAGAGTCAGGATAACCAAGGTCACTTCTTTTCCTAGATACTTACTAGCTGAGCGCCTGAGAAAATAACTTAACTTCTGTCTGTTTCAGTCTTTTTTCCATCTGTAAAATGGGGAAAACAATAGCACCCATCTCCCAAGGTAGTTGTGAGATCAGCTGAGATAATATTTGTACAGCGCTTGGCCCCGTGTCTGGCATGCTTTAGGCCCTTAGTAAATGCTTATTTCCTTTTCAAATGAAGGGGTTGAACAAATGATCTTTAAGATCACCCTCTGCTTGTGAAATTTCCCGGTGGCACCCTATTGACTTTAGGACCAAATATCATTTCCTCTCTTTGGTTTTGAAAGGTGTTCACATCTCCTCCCCCAACCTATACCTTCCTAGACTGACCCTGCTGCTCCTCCTCACCCAGGAAAAACCATCTCCTGCCTCTGTGGCCTGAGCAAGCTCTCCCCAGGGCCTGAAGGCTTTCCCTCCTCTGCCTTTTTGAATCTACTCTTTCCTTCAAAACTTGGCTCAGTAACTACCTTCTAAATAAAGGCTTTCCTGACTGCCACCCAGCTGCTCATAGCCCCCACTTATTTTGTAAATACATATGTACTGTGCATAGCACAAGTATATACATACACACATGTGCATTTATTAATCACCTATTTTGTGCCAGGCACTATATGCTAAGCACTAGGAAAGACAGGGAAAAAACAGCAAGAAGCTCATAGTCTCTCTTTCTTTCTCTCTGTCTCTCTGTCTCTGTCTCTCTCTCTCTCTGTCTCTCTGTGTCTCTGTCTGTCTCTCTCTCCCACTCTCTTTCTCTCTCTCACTCTCATTCTCTCACTTTCTGTGTGTGTGTATATATATATATATACATATATATGTATATATATATACACACACATACATATGTATATATACATATATGCACAGATACATATATGAGATATATAGATGTGTTGATATAGATAGATCAATATATATACACACACATATTTTTACATGTTGTCATTCCCCAATAGAAAATAAGCTTACTGTAATCCCAGAACCTAGAACAGTTCATGGCCTAGTTGGTAATTAATAAATGCTGATTGATAGATGAGTTGATTGATGGAATCTCTAAAAGTTCAAGGCCAGAACAGCTAAAGATAGCTGTTCAGAGCAAAAAAGCAGAAACCAGGAGATCTGGGTGAATGCCAACATCCAGAACAGTAATCACAAAAATTGAGAGATAGAAGAAACCCAAAGTCAGTAACAAAATAGACAGACAGGCAGAGGGGAAGAAGGGGAAGATTCTTGAGCAGGTTGGGGCCAGACAGGAGGAGGCAGTTCACATAAGCATTAGCCACCAATGATCTCTGAAGTCTTTCCAACATTGAAATTCTACAGTACTGTTGGCAGGTAAATTGTTGAGGGCCTAGGAGATTAGGGATGTAGAGGGCCAAGATGACCACAAGGAATGGAGAGCTATAAGCAGCATTAGGGATGCATGCCAAGGATCCTGGATCACAGGGGTAACTTCCTCTCTCTCTGATGCTTCTGAGCATCACTTTGGGAAAGGGCCCAAGCTCAGTGAAGTTGGTCTCAGCTGTTCCATCGGGAACAGGCGATTGGCATCACCTGGATGAAGAAGTGCTCATTGGACCACAAATCCTGACAAATCTCCTGGCTCCCGGTCCAATCTGCTCCGGTTGCTTGTACAGAGGAAATCACTAGAGTGTGTCACTGTGAACAAGAGGCTGTCCCAGCAGCCCCTCCAAGCAGGTGCCTGGGTGTTTGATAGATACACTACCCACCCCAGCTGTGTATACTGTCGAACAGCTAGGTATTGTCGACAGACGGCAATTATTTACCTCTGGCAAGGGAGTGAATAGATTGGATTATTTATGTGGGTTTACGGAGGCCGAGTTTAATATTAACATCTTATGTTTACATGGTGAAATCTGTGACTTTCATTTCCCTGGCTCTGAAAATGAACAAACAACAATCTCCCATGCCTCCGGAGCAGGATCTTGCTTATCAGGCTTTAGAAACCCCAGGAGAAGTGTTTCAGAAGAGAACCTGGACGGCTTCCTTTCTTCCTAAAGGAAGCAAACACGTTAGGCTCGGACAGGTGCCCCAAAATGATGGGCTTTATTTCAGAGATGATAGGGCCCATGCCAAAGAGAGGAGAAAAACTGATGCACGGCTGTGGGAATATATATGTACACAAAGATGAATCACTGACTTGCTGAAAAGTGGTTTGTTTATATTTTTACTGTGATTCAGCATAGTACTGTGGGAAGAGCATTGGGCTTGGAATCAACAGCGATGTGGGTTCAGATGCTGCCTCTGGCACTTAATAGTTGGATGATCCTCTCGGTAAGCCAGCCATCCACTCCCCTTGGATTTCAGTTTCCCCATCACAAAATGGAGCTTATAAATACTTCCTATTACTCTACAGTGGTGGTTCTCAACCTTCCTAATGCCGCAACCCTTTAATACAGTTCCTCATGTTGTGGAGACCCCCAACCATAAAATTACTTTCGTTGCTACTTCATAACTGTAATTTTGCTACTGTTATGAATCTTTCTGATATGCAGGATGTATTTTCATTGTTACAAATTGAACATAACCCACAGATTGAGAAGTGCTGCTCTACAGGATTGTTGGAAAGATTGAATCACATGGCATTTACAAAACACTTTATCAAAATCTTAAAACTCTGTCTAAATTTTAGTTATCATGGTGGGGTCATGGGGGTAGTGTTGGGTTTTTTGAGCTTTTTTATGCATACATGTAATTTCATGACTGTAAGGACTCCTTTGGACATTGAGGTGGCATAGGAGTGGATAGAATACAGGGCCTAGAGTCAGGAAGACTCATCTTCCTGAGTTCAAATCTGGCCTCAGACTCTTAGTAGCTGTGTGATCCTGGGCAAATCACTTAACCCTGTTTACCTCAGTTTCCTTATCTGCTGGAGAAGGAAAAGATTCTCCAGTATCTTTGCCAAGAAAATCCCAAATGAGGTTACAAAGCATTGGACATGACTGAAACAACAGAACAACAACAGGAGGGAGGAAGTGCACACAGAACAAGCTTTTAAGTTTAATATGCACTATTAAGATCATTACTTTATTGAATCTGTAGACAATCAACAAAATAATAAATCAGACCCTGATTTATGGTGTTAGTGGATTTCTGAAGTGTCAGTGCTCACGCTGAGAGTTTATCAGTTGGCTCTGCACACCCCTGATTTGTGTTATCATTTGATCCTCACGGCAACTTGAAGCTAGATAGTATAAGTATTATGTGCATTTTTACAGATGAAGAAACTCAAGGACCTGGAGAGCAAAGTGATTTGCCCAAGACCCCATTCAGTTCATAAGATAAGGTCATAAATTTAGAAGGGGCCTTAAAGACCATCTAGTTCAACCCCTCTCTCTCATTTTTCTAGATGAGGAAACTGAGATCCAAAGTGTTAAATCATCTTGCCCAGTACCACACATGGCTAGTCATTGGCAGAGCTGGGATTTGCAACCAGGTCCCCTGGTCTCTAAATCTGATCACTTTCCACTGTACCATACTGCCTCAGTTCATGATGATTCAGTTCAACACAATAGACTTCATGTCAGGCAAAAGCTGGAGCAAGAAAGACCAAAAAACAAAACAAAACAAGTCCCTGCCTACATGGTATTTAGATTCAACTTAGGTACTTTATTACTTACAAGTAGTGGAACTGGCAAATAGACCAATAGAAGAATATTTGGGTCAGGGGCCAGACTCTGTCACCAAGAATACAGAGGTGAGGATTGGCTGAGAGACCAAAACATTCCGATCCTTAACACACTGTGATATTGTAGGTCCCCTTGAGAGACCAACTTCCAGGAAATCCCCAGAGGAATGTCAGAGGATACTCCTTTTCCCCCCACCTCCCATCCCAGTTCTTCTCCACAAAACATCTTTTAGTTACTCAGAACAAAATCATATGGAAACAGGTTATATTTGCTTTTACTCCACTTTACATCTAAAATTCTGAACAAAGAAGTTTGTTCTGTATGATATTGGGAATGAATTGTGTAGTGGTGGACAGTCTGCATTTTCCAAGTAATACTGGCTTTTCTTCCCTTGTCTGTACTTTTCATCTAATTATATATGTGTGTGTCATCTCCTCCAAAAGAATATAAGCTCTTTGAAGGCAGGGACGTTTTGTCTTTGCCTCCCCAGAGCTCAGCCCAATGAGAGCTCAGCCAGTGCTTGGTTCATAGTAGGTGCTTAATAAATGTTTCTTGAATGATTAGTTCCCATGGGAGAATTGCTTCCTCAGTGAGATATAGATTCAGGCTCATCTATTTCTGTTTTTGTCTCTCTTTTTTTTTCCTTCCCAGACAAACCAGGGAGCAGGAGACACCTCCCGACTTTTTTTATTTCTCTGACTATGAAAGACATAATGCTGAGATTGCTGCCTTTCATCTGGACAGGTAAGCTATCATTTCTTGCCTTTGCTGACAATCCCAGTACATCTGCCCCATCATTAGCCTCACTGAATTACAGAATCTCAGCTCAAACAAACCCATGGTGAGTCTAGGCATCCCCTCCTCCTTACATCTATTCCCCACCAAAAAAAAAAGGGGGGTCATCACTATTCAGTTTTCTATGAGAGGAATACCAATGCATTGTAATCCTATACTGATAAAGTCTAACTCTACATAATATTACATTGCTTTTCTCTCCTTCCTTTCCCACCTTCCTTCCCCAGCAATTGTTGCATCAAAAATGTGGACCCAATTCTAATGTTCGCCGGAGCTAACTTTAGGTAAAAAGTATATCTATAACTTAGCATAGTCATCTAAAACTTGTCCAAACTCAGAGGAGGGAGAGAAAGTCTCATACCTCCTCCTAGAACACACACATACACACACACACACACACACACACACACACACACACACACACACACACACACACACACACCATAATGTTTTTTACAGATAGAATATAGTTAAAATGAATATAAATGGAAAACTGGAAGGGAGAACTGGAGAGGAAGTGTCAGAGAAAGACCACATGTAATCAATCAAGAAGTATTTCTAAATACGGTGAGCCAGACACTATAAATGCTAGGAGTATAAAGACAAAATCAAAATAGTTCCTGCCCTCAAGGAGCTTACACTCTCTCAGTAGGAAGAACATGTGCAAAGTCTTAAGACCAGAGTGGGAAGAGATCTGTGGGTGGGATTAGGCAACAGGAAAAAGTACCAGTGGATGGGGTAGGGAAGGAGGATGTTACTAGCTTGTCCCATTATAACTTTGATTGTATATATTTGAGGATCCTAGATTTATTTTTTAGCACTACTGTTCTACCTCTACCACATCTTCTCTTCTGTAAAAGCTCAAACTATATTTTCCCTACCATAGCACAGAGTCCCCCAGAGCGATTACCCCAATTTTCATTATCTAAGGAATGGCTCTGTCCAAGTTAGAGATAAATCATTTTCCAATGAACTGCTTTTGGGGATTTTTCACCCTGTTTCCCTTCAATTGGTATCATTAATTTGAACCTACCTACTTACAGAATGTTCTTGGAATGCCTGTTGTCTTCTTGTAGAAAGCCAGCTTTCATCCCTGCAGAACTGAGGACAAGAAAGAATAGTAATCAGGAAGCAGCTGTCCAGGGTAGGGGGTGGGACACAAAATTAAGAGCTCAGGCAAGAGTGAATGATGGGAGGGAAGATTCCCAGATCTCCTTTCCTTCCCTTTAGCATCTCAAACAATAAGGAGAAATCACTCTGTGCAAATTCTGAGTTTTCTCTCCAGGAGGATGTTACCTGGTCTCCATCAATAAAACAAATAAGTATATTTAAGCTTGTTAAATGGAATTGGGGAAAATTTTTGGTTATAAACTCTTTGGGGACAGCACATATGTACAGTAAAGCCTCTACTTTTTTGGACGTCAGAGTTCTAGTAACCTTTATCTGGAATATAGCCTGTACCTATAAGCAAGCAAAAAGCCCTCATAGAAAAGGCAAACGGTAGCCACAAAACATACGTATTTTATTCTTTAAGAAGTAATTATGCTCTTTTTTAACTGTTGAGCACATGGAAAGGTGAATCACCCAAAAGAGCTCTATATAATTAAAAAATTGGATCTGTGAACAGCACTGAAAACTGACAGCTGACTATGAAGAAAAGAGACAGAAAAACTAAAAAGTAGACTAATTTTCCCATATGATTTCTAGTTCTTCAGAACAATAGTCTGTAGTCATTTCATATAAAAGCAAACATTCCTTTCACACCTCAGTAGCTTATTTTATAACACAGTACAAAAATGATGCTTGTTAATTATGTCAGTGATGATTTGAAAAAGGTTAGATTATGTTCAGAACACCCTGTTTAAGAAAATATGGGGGATAATGAGCATGGTGGTACATGTGTGTTACTGGGGAAGCTAAAACTGGTAGATCACATGAGCTCAGGATTTCTGACTGAAGAAGGGCTGAAGCCAACTGGGTGTCTGCACTAAGTTCAGCACCAGTATGGTGAGCCCCCCAGAGTGAAGGGCTACCAGGTTGCCTAAGGAAAGGTAAATTGTCCCAGATCAAGGGGGGAAAAAATTGAATAAATTAAATCTTTTGTGCTGATCAGTATTGGGATCAGTAATGTGGGTGGCCACTTCAATTCCTTCATGGATGAGATAGGAAGAGACAGAGAGAGGGAAGGAAGGAAGGAAGAAGGGAGGGAGAAAAGGAAAGAGGGAGGAAGAAAGGGAAAAAAGGAAAGAAGGAAGGAGCATATACTGCAATATATAAAGACTTACATCATCAACCATTAAAAAATTTTAATGTTTTACTTTACTATGCATAGCTAATACAAGGGTTTTATTTTTCTTTCATTTGGGAGGCCAGGGAGGTTAGAGGTAGGGTCACCAAAATGGGGTGGGGGGGGAAGAAAAGAAAACTAAGAGGATCATCAAAGCATTTAAAATGCATAAAACAGAACAGAGCAAAGGTTAGTAAGAAACATAGGCAGGCATCTTTGAAAATAATATGTTGAATTTATTATACACTTAAAAAGAAAAGCAAATATGACCTGTTTCCAGGTTATTAAAAAGTTAATAAAGATTCACAGTTTCATGTACAACCCTTTTTTTCTGCCATTGGAAAAAAAATTCGTAGCATTTTAACTAAGGGGTAGGAGAAGCTTCACGTAGGTTGCAAAGAATGCTTCATTTCATAATGCTGAAGGACACATCCAACAGCATTCATGTAGCCTATTTCTTTTGTGTCCTTCATCTCCCAGGACATGAGGCCCCAGAAGAATGTATCCATGGGTGCTCTTAATCCCAGCAGTCCTTCAACTAAGACTGGGTCTCAAAGACAGTAAGACAAGAATTCAAGTCATTCAGTTCAGTTAAAAATAACCCAGTTGAGTTGAGCTCTTTTGTGTCATATAAAAAGAGCCTCATTGTAATGTTTTGTAGTTAATTATTGTTGTTATTGTTGTTTTTACTACCAGAATCCTAGATTTCCGCCGCGTCCCTCCAGTTGCAGGCCGAATGGTCAATATGACCAAGGAGATAAGGGATGTCACACGAGACAAGAAACTGTGGAGAACATTCTTCATCTCTCCAGGTAGCACTGCACACCTACACAGCTACAGCCCCGTGACTCTTATTTCTGGGATCCTGGGAAGAAGGGAAGAGATTGTATCTGATAGTTCTTACCCTGACAGCTATTGAACTCCATGTGTGTCAGTTTGATTTTCTTTATAATAAAGGGCTATCACTGAGTTTTCCTTGTAAATCTTGTAGCCTCATAAGGTAAATGCAATGAAATCCTGTGATGTCAGGATTCCTGCCACAGATATAAAGAAGGATGAATAAGGAAACATTAGATGAAGGAAACAATTCCCCAGGCATCAGTTTGGGGCATTTTATAGAGTTAACTGTTAAAAGCAGGGATGAAATGATAAGGTTTCTTGGTGAAATAGATTGAATTTGCAACCAAATAGTTTGCCATGACTCATTCATTTAACAAAAATACATTAAGTACAATGTGTACAGAGCATTGTGTTAGGTCTGGGTCTATAAAGTAGCCCCTTGATAATTTGATTGGTATAGCATTAAATCTATAAATTAATTTTGGTGGTATAATTTTTATGGCACAGCCAAAACATGAGCACTGAATATCTCTTCAATTATTTATATACAAAGCACTGTGCTTGGCATAAAAAGTTTAGATAAGGTAAAAATTCCTTCCTCAGGTTCAATAGGGGCATAAAACATGTATAGAGATAATTGATATGTAGCATGGTGATATGTGGGAAAAGTCCTGGATTTGGTAATGGAGGACCTTGGTTTGAATCCTGTTGACCCTGGGCAAGTTACAGCCTTTCTAGACCTTAGTTTCCTCATCTATAAAATGCAATTTTATCAGACTATTTTTAAGGGTTCTAATTTGTTGATCTTATGATAATTGTATTAGAGATATCAGTCAACAAGCATTAATTACATAGATGCCATATGCCACGTAATGGGCCACTGAGGATACAAGTGTGCAAAAAGAATGAAATAGTCCTTTTCTCTCAAAGAACTTAACATACATAGAAAGACAAAGATCTGTCACATAAGAAAACCGCACGTTAGATCTAGCAACTTAATTCTGCTATTGCTGCTCAGAGAAGTCTAGACACCCAGATTGGAACAAAGAGTTGAGAATTGTCTGCATCCTAATTTTTAGATTTTTCTCAGTTATCCAGATTCTTCAGAGAAAGAGGTGATTTTTTTTTACCTCAATTATCCAAAAAATTGCTTCATTTAACTTTGTATCACCTTGACCTGCCCCCTTTGGGCCCTTGCCCATCCATTATAAAGCAGTGGCAGTAATCCTATATAAGGTGGTTATGTTCTGCTTATAGAGAGATGTGCCTCCTAAACACGTTTGGGTTTGGTTGCGATTGTTCTAAATGCTGACATTCACACGTTGATAGCTGTTAGAAACCCTGGAAGATGCAAAGCTGAGTCAGTTTTGCTAGAGTTCTAACCTGGAGTGTTTCAGCCTATGATTATTTCCTGTATACTTGGAGTTGTGACACTTTGAATGGAGGGATGGATGGATGAGCATTTATAAAACACCCACTATGTGTATTAAGTGCTAAATCCTGTGATTACAGATTCAGTTCCCACCCCCAAGGAGGTCTCATCATAATTGGGGAAAATAACACATTAAGGAGAGTTCATCCCCACAGAAGATGGAGGTCCTGGTCGTTCATATAGCAATGCCCAGAGGTCTGGAAGAGGCAGCAGCAGAGTAGACGGCCAGGCCACTTTATGCCATTTAAGACTTTTAAAAGAGGAGTCAGAGGATATCATGAAGCCAGTAAATAATATTATGTTCTAATTCAGTTATTAAAATTAATTCATTTAGTTTTGAGAATCCCACTTTATACATGAAGACTTCCCTGAACATCACAGATGGGAGTGATCTTTTCTTCCTCATCTTATGGAAAAGAAGACTGATAACCAGAAGAAGGAAGTGACCTACCTCAGGTCACATAGTTAGTGATAAAGCCACAACTCAGACCCAGGGCTCCCGATTCTCAGAATCCCTAGGGTAATAACCAGTCCCCTTCAGTAATTCCCTTCCAGTAATATTCTGTTCCACTCATTGATACTTGACAGTATCAGTTATCATAGGGTATTTCCATATATGTCTTACTTTCCTGATTAGATTGTCAGAGCCTTAAAAGCAAAGGACTCATCTTCTTGAACTCAAGAAAACCAATCTCATACATGTACTAGCTTTGTGATCCTGGGCAAGTCACTTAACCTCTGTCTGCCCCAGTTTCCTCAATCTATAAAATACATCCCAGAGTTATCATGAGAATGTGTAAGATAATTGAAAAAGTGGTTGGCAGATAGTTGTTGTTTGTCTTTCATTTTTGAAGATGGCTAATGACATCACAAGGGTAATGTCTTGACTTGCACATGAATTGGATTTAATTGAAATGAGGCAGAGCTGAACAGAGCCATCAGCCTCACTCTCTCCCCCCCAGAATCATCAAAGTCCAGTGGAAAGGCAAAGGTCAAGACAATTGGCACATCCTAGGTACTAGACAAATGTTATGTGTCATCATCTTCGCCATTATTTTGTAGCCATTTTACCCTAGCTTCCATCCCACATCCCCTAACCTAGTGGACTGAATATTATAGGAATTCAACAAATGTTTGTTGATTGACTAAAATGTACTCATTTCATAAAATCCCTTGAGATGTTCAGCTCCCAGCTGAGGGATCACAAAACCAATGTAAGGAATCTCTGGCCTAGCATTGGATAGCTCCTTGCTGCATCATTTTTCTTAAACTGATCTGGTCTGATCTGGGTATAACCTTTTACATGGGATCACAGACTTTATGCTACAAGGAACATTAAAGGTCATCCAGTTCTACCCCCTGTTTTATAGAAGAAAGGCTAAGTGACCTACCCAAGCTTACATTTGTACCCATATGACTCCAAAGTTAGTTAATCCTGATTTGTCTACTGTATCATTGCACCTCCTCATTAAGGGACTTATTCGTTTCCTTGTCATGCTTTTGGAAAGGCTGGAGTTATCCCAGGGATTTGGATAGTGGAATGATTGTATGATATATCATAGGTAACTGAAAGTGCCCAAAGCAGGGAAGTCAACAATGAAAGCTGCTGGTTAATGTGAAAGATATTCATCTGGTCTCACAGTTTTAGGCATTACAAGGATGCCTCGGCCAGAGGATTTTTTCCCAGCTCTCTCTAATTCATCCAGATAAAAACCAATTAAGATATTTGATTATCTGTGTCTCAAGCTTTGCTTGAACATAAAAGCCCAAACTAACAGCCTTTTTTTCTATAGATTTTCCAGATCAATATGCTCCACTCTTTTCCTTAATTGTGTTCATAAGTTTGTCAAAATCAATCTCCATAAATCCATAATTTAATTAACTCTGTTCTCATCACCAAAAGTGCAGCAAGTCCCTCATATACTTTATTCATCCCAGAGCACACTTAACCAAGTACAAAATCATATATGAAAGGCCCAAAAGTTTCCACTGGAAAAATACATTCCCATTCTGCATCTCATATGAAAAATGATTCAGTCCCAGAGGAGTTTGAAATTATCGACCAAATCAGTAAGCAGGAAATACTTAACTAGATGTTTTTAGAATCAGAAGAGACTTGGAAGTTCTTTTAACATGCCACTCAATGTAGGAATCCTTTCTAAGGTATACAGGATGCATGGTCAGTTATTCTCTGCTTGAACACTTCAGGGATGAGGAACTCACTATCTCACAAGGTCATTTTGCACAGCTCTGTTTGTTAAAATCTTACCCTGTGCCATAATTGACCTCCCTATAACTTCCAACCCATTGATCACAGTTCTGTCTTTTGGTAAAACAAGCAAAAACCTTTTTTTCCTCAGCTATAAGATAGTTTTTCAGATAATTGATGGAAGCTGCTGAATTTCTCCTTTATCATTTCTTCTTCAAAATAAACCACCTTGGATCCTTCAGTCTATAACACAGGGTCTGGCACATATTATGCCCTTAATAAATGTTTGCTTGATTGATTCAATCAATCCAGAGCCCTCCTCCACCCCAGTCCTAGACTTACCTTAGCTGGGGAATCCAGGGCTGATCAGTCTAAGTTCTAGGTTGCTTCCTTTTAAAATATGGGACACAGGATCCCACTTTACTCACAGTGTGGTCTGACCAGCACAGAGAAACTAATACTTCCTTTTAGATGGATCCTGTATTTTTGTTAAAGTAACCAAAGATTGTTTGAGAGAGACAATTTGATCTCTTTCTGGTCAAGCCAATGTAAGCAAGCATGTCCAATTGGGAACTTGAGTAGACGATCTTTGAGAAGACCTGTCTACAATTGACTTCTCCCAGAAGTGTGGGTTCTGATTGAATAAAAGCCTAAGGATTTCATTGGAATAGATCCAGGGAATCCAAGCACCTTCTTCTGCTTCAGAAACCACTGGATGTTATCTGTTTCAATTCAATTGGATTTAACTCAGCACAGAGTAATTCAATAAGCACCTTTTAAGATCTGAGGATAGATGCAAAGACAAAACAAAAAAGTCTCTCCCCACTAGGAACTTACATTCTACTGAAAGACACAACATTTAGAGAGATAACTCATTATAATAGAGCTAGAGGAGAAAGAGAACACTAGTTAGAGATAGCTCAGGGCATAGAGCACAGGACCTGAGTTCAGATATGGCCTGAGACCTTTACTAGCTGTGTGACCTTGGGCAAGTCACTTCTAGCTGCCTCAGTTTCCTCATCTGTAAAGTAGAGCTAATAATAGCACCTACTTCCTAGGATTACCAGCTAGGTGGCAGAGTAGATAGAGGGCTGGGCCTGGAGTCAGGAAGACTCATCTCCCTGAGTTCAAATCTGGCCTCAGACACTAGCTATGTGACCCTGGGTAAGTCACTTAACCCTGTTTGCCTCAGTCTCCTCTATAAAATGAACTGAAGAAGGAAATAGCAAGCCACTCCAGTATATTTGCCAAGAAAACCCCAAATAAAATCACAAAGAGTCAGACGTGACTTAAAAACAACTGAACTAACTTCTTAAGTTTATTATGAAGATGAAATGAGATAATAATATTGTAAAGCACTTACTAACTATAAAGTGCTCTATAAATGCTGTCTATTATTATGATTAGCAGTAGAATTGCTAGTGGCATCAGGGAAAGCATCCTGTAGGCCTGAGGCATCTGAGATAAGGTTGAGGCTTCCAAGAGGCTTTCTAAATGAAAAACTGGGAAGTGGAAGTAAGTCAATAATTATTTAACTTAATTTTACATCCTTTGTCACAGAGTGGACTCACAGTAGCATGACTACTAATGAATAGTAATTTACCAGGATAAAAAGAAGCAACGTTAAAGATGTCAGCCATGGTCTTTAAAATAATTGAGGGAGCCATTTAAGGAATCCATGCTACAGAAAGTGCTTTTATTCACATTCTGCAATCTCAGAGGGCTATGGAGCCTCCATCCCCCACAAACGAAAAACCATCTGAGTCAGTTATCATTCTGGACAGAGAGATTGAAGTGTTTCACTTCCCATTTGGGACAATGATCTGATGTTTTCACTCTGACTTCAACTTTGAATTTGAAGTGATCATCAAATGTCAAGATAAACCATGAGGAGTTTCTTAGAAACGGGGACTAGGGAGGCAGCTACGTGGTGCAATGACCCTGGAGTTAGGAGGACTTGAGTTCAAATCCAGCTTCAGACACTTGACACTTACTAGCTGTATGATCTTGGGCAAATCACTTAACCCCAATTGCTTTGTCTTCCCCCCTCTAAAAAAACAAACGAAAACAAAAATAGGGACTGGACTTGGGATTTCATTGGTATAGGGAACTCACAGATGGGGAAACATCCCTCTCAATTCAGGACAGCAGCTTCTCTAATTAATGGTGTTAAGAGAGTTGCTGAGAAGTAGAAGTTAAGTAGGGGCAGCTAGGTGGCACACTGGATAGAGCTAGGCATCAGAAAGACTCATCTTGAGTTCAAATCAAGCTTCAGACACTTAATAGCTGTGTGACCCTAGTCAAGTCACTTACCCCTGTTTGCCTCAGTTTCCTCATGTAAAATGTAAATGAGCTGCAGAAGAAAATGGCAAACCACTCCAGTATCTCTGGCAAGAAAACTCTTAAGTGGGGTCGTGGCCAAAACGATTGAACAAAAACAACAAACATGAAGATGCTTTATCTTGCCATCTCTGAGAGGGCAAGTACTGTTAATAAGGAACTAACTTTCTAATCAGGAAGATCCAGGTTCAGGTGCTGCCTCAGTACGTATTAGCCATGTGACCACATTGCTCAGTGTCTAAGACAACTATCTAAAACAGGGTTTCTTAACCTTTTTGTGTCATGGATGCCCCCCACTCCCCTTTGACAGTTTGGTGAAGCTTATAGACTCTTTCTCAAAATGTCTGTTGCCTAAACTTATAATTGAAGGAAATGTTAGATTTCCTTTAGAGCAGTGGTTCTCAACCTTCCTAATGCCGAGACCCTTTAATACTCGTATGTGGGCGTATCTCCCACCTGGAGACGGATAGAGGAGCAGTGTCTCGGTTCCTAAGACCATCCGAAATATGTGTTTTCCGAGGGTCTTAGGTGACCCCTATGAAAGGGTCATTTGACCCCCAAAGGGGGCACAACCAACAGGTTGAGAACAGCTGCTTTAGAGGTTAGTGAAAATAAAGCTGTATTTTTTTTAATCATCATCATTTATGGATCCTATGAAATCTGTCCATAGACCACATAGAGGTCCACGAATCCCAGATTAAGAATTCTTGTTTTCAGAACTATAAATTCCAGGTGAGCTGCATTTGATTGCCTTCAGTAGAAGGAGCTGCTGCACCAGGACTTTCCTGTGCCAGTGAAATCACAGGTCTAGACATCCCCCCAAAATAGGTTTTGAAAGTACAGTATAGCTTCAGTGCATCCAAATGGTCTCTGTTTCAACTATCCCCACATCCAAAATGCATCTGTCAGCCAAATGTCAAAATGTTCATCCGACTTAAAGCCATGAAAAATGTTTAATTTTTACTCACATGGTAGAATGGTATCAGTGTCCAACTTAGTACATATTTTTATTCATTTGTATAATTTGTATTTTATACAGCTTTTTAAGTCTGTTCAAAATATGGACAGTGGAAAGAAGTATTGTGCTTGAAGTCAGAGCATCTGGATTCAGATCTTAGCCTCTGCTATTCATTTACCTGTGTGACCTTGGATAAGTCACCTAACATCTCTGACCCTCCGTTTTCTCAAATGTAAAATGAGGGGGTTGGAATAGATCCCCCTTGAACTCTAAATATGTGATCTAAAGAATGTTGAATCTTGCATAAAATGCTTTGAAATTTGTGCCTCAATCTCCAGCATACTGAGCTTCATTAGCCTAGGTGACTATCCTTCTTGGATCATCCAAAAGGAAGGGTTGTTCATTCATTTGAGTTGTGACCTCATTTGGGGTTGTCTTGGCAAAAATATAACACTGGTTTGCCTTTTCCTCCTCCTGCTCATTTTACAGGTGAGGAAACTGATACAAACAGCGTTAAATGACTTGTCCATAGTCACACAGCTAGTAAGTTGTGTCTGAGGCTGGATTTGAACTCAGGAAAATGAGTCTTCCTGACTCCAGGCTAGGAGCTCTATCCTCTGTTCCACCTAGCTGTCCAAAAAGGGAGAGAATGGTGAAGTGAGGAATGAAGAAACAGAATGGGAAAGAGACAGAAGTCATGGATCAGTCTCCTTTGTGAACCCTAGTTTTAAAGTACAGTGGTTGCCAATATGTCATATGAATAGGTCCTATGCTTGCCAGCAACTCAGATGTAAATACATTGGTGGGGAGGAAGGGCAGACATTTTATCTAAGGGCATCTTGATTATCCAGGCATTTTGTTCCATTGAAAAAGCCAATTTCTTGAGTAAATGTTTCCCTACCAAAGTACATCTAACAGTGGTGGGGATGGAGGCTATTGGTGAATTTGGACAGACTGACAGCAATGTTTTGCTATTATTCCCACACCTTATTCCCAGTATCACCTTGCTGCACATGAGCAATCAATCAGGCATTTCTTAAGTACCTACTGTATGCAAGAATCCTCAGACTATTTGAATAGGGCAAATTTTGTAAGGTATTTTCTTTGCAAAAATAACCTTGCTATTACTCTATTACATAAGTGCCCTTTAAGAGGAAAAATTGTTAAATTTTCTTCTGTATTCATGTAGTCAAACTAATTTTAATCTAGTGCTAATTTTAGTGAAATTTGCAGAAATCAGTTATTATTGTTGGTTATAATAAAAACAGTTTGCATTTCTGTAGTGCTTTAAGTTGTACAGAGTGCTTTCTAGCCATTGTCTTATTCAATGGAAAGGCAATGGGGTATACAGAGAAAGGCACTGATTGTAAGATCAGGTTCAAAACTAGTACTTGGTCTATTAGTACATATGGCCAAGTCATTTTCCATCTCTCCATGTCACCTATAAGACAGAGGAAGGTAACAAGATTTCTGAATTCCCTTCTGTCTCTAACACCTGGATTCTAAGGTTTTAGGGTTCTAGGGTTCACTGGCTTCCTGCTACCGTCAATTTTTTCTTCTTCCTGTTACTGTCAGGAAACCATGTCCCCTGATTTAATGAATCATTCCTAAGCTGTTATAGCCCCTACTTGTGCTTGGTGGTCAGAGAACATATCCACCTGCTGAAAATGCAGGGAATGTCCTTTGGCAGAGCCAGTTAAAATAATGAATTCCAGAAGCAACATGGGGAATGTAATAAAATACAATCAGGGAGAATTATTTGGCACCACTGTGCCAGTGGTGTTTCATCCCCGCCAAGCTAAGGAGGATGGATAGCAAAGCTGGGGATAATTGCTAAAAAGCTGGGGCTCAGCTGAGACTTGGCATGCTGTGGGTAAGGTTGGTGCTTTTCTAAAGGACTCAGGGCACCTCTTTGTGTTTCTCGGGAAGTGGGAATTTCTCGGTTTTGCAAACTCTGTGAGATTGAAGCCTTGGGAGGAAGAACCTTTCAGAGTCATGCTAGAGAATTTTAAAACATCAACAAAACACTTTTGTTAAGTGTAACACACTGCTGAACTATACCGTGTGTACTGCAGACGACACAACAAGAACGGTAACTGCCTTCAGAAAGCTCACAGTCTAAGCGCAACTCTGTACATAGTTAAATACAAACCTATAAGAGAGGAAGTGCTGATTATTGAAAAAGAGCTGTAGATTAAGAGATGGGAGGCCTGGGTTCTGCCCTTGGCATGGAGACTAAGTAGCTGCATGACCTTCAAGTCAATTTACTTCTGGGTTGTAGGTCCCTCCCATCAACCCTCAATATGACACCATAGGAATGTGAGTTATTATTGTAGTAACAGTTCATTGCGATGTTCCTTTCTGTTCAGACCTTTTATTTGATGGGGAGAGCTCTCGGTGAGGAAATACCATTTAGCTCTGCAACTAAAAAATAATAATGATGATGATGATAGCCAGGAATTTTAAGGTTTCCAAAGTGCATTTGCGTGTGTTGTATGATCTTCATAATAACCCAGGAAGGCAAGTGATATTTCATCCCTGTTTTACAGATGTGGAAGCTGAGGCTACTTGGTCAGCATTTCTCATAAGGATCTAAGTTGGCAGGATTTGAATTCAGGTCTTCTAGAGTCTTAAGTCCCACACCACACTCTGCCCACTCTGCCGCCAGCTGTCACTGCAAGATCAAGGGATATGCTCGGGGTCACAAAATCAATGTGTTTCACAAGCTCAGACTTGAACGAATGGCTCTCTGAAAATAAGGCCAAGTCCCCATCCACCATGTCATGTTGCCCCTATACACTGCTTGTAGTTGTGCTTAATCAGAGCATTAGGGGAGGCTTGGTTACTGTTTAAAACTTCTTCTACTAAGGTCTTATTCCAGGGCCTCATTGTTAACAGAGAAGACCCCGAGTCCTTGAATGCAGTGCCAGCAGAACCCAAGTTTGAGCAGGTCCTGTTAGTCTGGAAAGGTGTCTGCTATCAGTGTGGGAACTGTGTGGTCAGTGTGGTCAGACCTGGCCCAGAGAGGTTCAGGAGGATTTATCTGAAGGTTGGCCACTGCATAATGAATATCCAGGGCCACAGTAAAGATCATCCCACTAAGATTTAGAGGAGGTGAAATCTGTTGAAATCAGTGGAGCTAAGGCCCACTGAGATTTCTTAAAGCCCCAAGGGAGGTATGGCAGTTATTATCATCCTTACTTTATGAGTGAGGAAACCTCGGATCAATGACAAAATGACTTGCCCATGGCCTCATCACAAAATGACTTGCCCATGGCCTCATCATGACTTGTGTTACATCTTAAAGACAGGAATCATTCCCAGGTCACTTCTGACCCCCACATGCAGATTATTTGCACTCTGTCACTGGCTTTCCTCCTTTAGAAAAAATAAAAAGGGGTTCAAATCTAGCCCCAGGCACTTAACACTTACTAGCCATGTGACCTTGGGCAAGTCACTTAACCCCAATTACCTTGCCTTACCCCCTCCAAAAAGACAAAAAAAAACCCCAAAACCCTCAAAGTTTAGAAAAAATAAAAAACCAGTGCCAGCACCAGTTCAGAGTCAGAGGACTTTGGCCTCCCTAACACATCCTTCAACTCTGAGAGTGGGGAAAACAGTTTCACCTAAATTTCACCAGCTGTAATTGCAGCCTCTTCCTTCTTTCTTTGGCCTCAGTAGACTCAAGGAATCCCTGCCCACTGTGGTTCTTAAGTAGCTGCTTCTGCTGGAAGAAAAATGGCAGAGATAAAAATGGTTCATCTGATGCCCACCCTCAACAGTAACCAGGTAGCAAAATGTAATAATCAAAGGCTTTCCTCACATACTTTTCCGGTAACAAATAAGGTTCTCTTTAGTCTCCATACCAACCCCTATCTTGATATAGCAGCAAAGAAAAAGGTAATGAGCTGAAGGGGAAAAAAAGGGACAGCAGTTAAACTTTTTTGAGGTTCTACCTGAGCTAAACCAGGAGAAAAATAAAGTATTAATCAGCTTTACCTGTACTTGTTTAATGGTTGGTTAATTGTTCTTGGGTCCTCATTAAAGACATATTGTCACAGGGGTAGATTTCAGCTTGTTGTAAACAACGACAATTAAAAGTGTTAATGGGAGTTAGGTCAGTCCAAAAATGAAATGAACTGTTGAGGGAGAAAGCAAGATCCTCATCAGTGGAGGTCATTTGACATGGGCAAGATGGCCCCCTGTCAGCGATGTTTGATGGAATTCCTCTTCAGGTATGGATCAAACCAGATTATCTCAAAGAGTCCACTGACTCCAAACTGGTTTTGTGGCTGACTTTTGTATTTTTTAAAGAGGAAAGCCAGTGTGGCATTGTGGAAAGAATGCCGGACTTGGGAGTCAGAAAAGACTGGTAACAATTCCTGTCTCTAACATTTTCACAAGGCATAGGAACCTAGGCAAGTTGTTATGTGTCTCTGACCTTTGGTTTTTTCATTCATAAAATGAGGATGATCAATAATATCTGAATGCCCTACTCCCTCAGGTTGTTGTGAAGATCAAATGAATTGATATATGGAACAGGCTTTATGAATCTTAGTGATGTATAAACGTCAGCCATCTCTATTATTAAAGCCTGTGTTTCAGGTCATGCCATGCATTCCACAGAATTGGGCTTTATAGATGATTGACAGGCCCATTCCCTCTTCCATGAAAAATTGGAAGAGGCTTTAATAATTTGCACAGGCGAACTGCCTGGGTGTCTCAGTTCCACCATCCAGGCAGGAGCAGGCTGAGTTCTGAGCAGTAGATTAGATCTATATGAGAAAACTGGGATCAAAGGAAGACAGCCACAAAAATTAATTAGTGCTGCTTGAAAGACCATCTTTGAATCTGGAGGAAGGAGATCTAGGTGGAAGCATTCTAGGGTAACACACACAGTTCTATAGCTGGGGTTTGCGTGTTTTTGACAGATGGTTCTCAGACTTGGGTTTTGGATGGATTTGGGACAGGGAGAGGGAAGAGGTTAAATTAAACAAAGGCTTTGGAAACATTACATTTGCTTTATCTAGAACAAGATAAAACATTTCTACCAAGATCAGGGCTGCTGGATATCAGAGATTAGAAAACTAACTTTGGAAATTTTCTTGATTGACCATATGGATTGTCCCAGCCCTGCTTTCATATTGCAACGAAGAGTGCTGGATTTGGTGTCAGTCTAAATTTCAGTTCTGTCACTGGGCAGCTAGGTGGCATAGTGGATAGAACAGGAGAAGATCTGAGTTCAAACCCAGCCTCAGACACTTATTAGCTATGTGACCCTGAACACATCACTCAACCTCTGTTTGCCTCAGTTTCCTCATCTATAAAATGGTTGGACACCTACGTGGTACAGTGAATAGAGTGCTGGGCCTAGATTCAGGAAGACTCATCTCCTTGACCTCAGACACTTAACTAGCCATGTGACCCTAGGCAGGTCACTTTACCCTATTTGCCACAGTTTCCTCATCTGTAAAATGAGCTGGAGAAGGAAATGGCAAACCACTTTAAAATCTTAGAAAACCCCAAATAGGGTCATAGAATCCAACATGACTGAATAATAACAAGAAGTCTAACTTGGGACCTTGTGTCCCAAATCTTGGTTTCCTCATCAGTAAAATAAGGAGGTTGGACTAGATAAATTTTTAAATTATCTTCCCTTACTTAATCCTAGGATCCTATTAAGAATTTGGGTTTACTGCTTTGTCAATTAAGTTCAAAAGTCAACCTTAACTATGGTTGTCCAATGTAAAGTCATGATACAATTGTATCTCCTTTGGCATTCAAGGTCAAGTGGAGCAGGTACTCATCTATCAGTCTTTCAACATAGATGTCACCAGGGTAAATTCAGAGAGCCCCAGAGTCTCAGCTATGAGAGTCCACAGGAAAGGCCTTGAGAGCATTTCAGATTCTGGAGGGCAAATGAACCACATTTATCAGATTTCAGTCCTTTTGAATCTACTTTTACATTCACCATATTACTGTCTGTGCTATGGATTTGTGGAGACATATTATGAAGCCTAGGAGATAGCTCCTTGGGAGATATTGTGTCTTCTTTAATTTTCTCTCTTTCTCAGGGCCTATCAAAGGTTATTGCACATAATGGACTTTGACTTAATGCTGGTCTGGCAGTGTCGGGATGTAGAAAGAATTCTGGCTTTGGAGCTAAAAGACCCAGATTCCCAGTGTGATGGCTTCCCTCACTTTAGTGGGGTTTTTAAAGTGTGAATTATTATGATGCTCTCCAAAAATCCTCCCTGAATGGGAAATCCCTTCTCCCTGCCTCTTCTTCTCCTTCTCTGGAGAAGATAAAATTCTGGAAGATATGAGTAATTTAAATTTTAGTTTGGTGTCCTGCTGATATTTACTAATGGAACGATCCAACATTCATTATTGAACGAATGAATGAATGAATATTTTGAATGAATGAATGATTGAATCAAACAATAAGCCATGTGCCATCCTTCAGAGGACCAAGGGGACTTTCCCTGTATAAAAGCTGAATGAAATGTGGAGGCAACCAACACTTTCTTCTGGATTTAAAATATTATTCTTGTGGTCTCCTGCTAGTCATTAATCCCAGGTGCATTCTTTAATGAATTGAAAAGGGAATGATAGACTCCTATTTTAACTGAAGTTGCATTCATATGTAAATGCAAGTGAAACCCATTTTGCATTGAATTTGGTTATCCTCAGGGAGAATGGCAGTGGGGTCATTGTTGTATTCCACCTCCTTTCCCCTTTAAAATTATGCCTTTAAAATTGACTCACTCAAATGCAACAAGAGGCTATTGTGTGTAATGGACAAATTTCCTGGTCCAAGATAATGGAAGATCAGATAACAGCTTTCCTGTGTAAACAGATTCAGTAATTCTGTTAAAGGCACATTGTCTCAAAATGGGAGACTACAAATTAAACTGTATCAACAGATGGACGAGTACTGAGTGATCTTTCTTTGATCATTCCATTAGTAAATATCAGACATCAGCTATTTGTTTTCCTGCAGTGCAAGATACTTCCTTAGGATTGTTTCTTTGCTTATCAGATCCAATAAAAATGTTTTGTCTGCCACAGGATAATTGCAAAGTTAAACTTTACTCAGGGTGGCATTTTAGACTCCAGGAATTTTCACTGGCTGTTCCCCGTTTGGAATTCTCTCGTCTCTGTCTTCTGGCTTCCCTCCCTGGCTTCCTTTAAGTCCCAGCTAAAAGTCCTACCTTCTGCAAAAAGCTGTGTCCTTTAACCCTAATGCCTTCCCTCTGTTGATTATTTCCAATTTATCCTGTAAATATCTTACTGTACATAGTTGTTTATATGTTGTCCCTTCCCCTACTAGATTGGCAGCTTCTTGTGAGCAGGGTCTTTTTTCCCCTCTGAGCCTGAGAAACAGTAAACTCTTAATAAATGCTTGTTGATTGAATGGATTAAGAACAGGGCTTGAATCTCAGTTCATCCTCCTAGGAGTCTTTTAAATGGAGCTCCCAGAGGGGTTCAATACCAAAGAGTTGAAGCCATCATCAATAACATTGCATGCAGTGTCTGTGTAGCTGAAGCTCAAAGTCAAAGGAAAATTCTTTATTTGAGCTTTTACCCTGATTAATGAGGCAAAATTCAGGGCAGAGAGAATTCAAGTACTTCAAGGTCAAGGGGCTTATCATTGGAAATCAAGGATGGTTTCAAGGTGGTTACTTGTGTAATGAGAAAGACAATTCAGATCCACGTCAAAAAAAGAGGTTGGACCCTAGCATGTCAGTTCTTCCCCAAGGTAGCAATTACGGGACAATTTTCAGCTACATACGGCTGGGGGCGGGGAGAGTGTAACTTAAACACATGAAAAATGTCTGGGGACTGGGTGACACCTCCCCCCAACACTGGTTTACAAACCGATCTGGGAACAATGGGTCACTGAATCAGCATAACTTTGAATAGTTGTTTAGGGTTTTGACTTGAATTATCAGGATAGTTGCCAATAAAGACGTCTCCTAAGAATTTGCTCACTGATTGGATAGGACCCATTTTTAAAACTAGTCATGGTATAATGCAGTAGTGGGCAGCTAGATAGAACACTGAGTTTGGAATCAAGAAGATTCATCTTCTTGAATGCAAATCCAGCCTCAACGCTTATTAGGTGTGTGAGCCTGGGTGAGTCACTGTTTGCCTTAGTTCCTTGCATATAAAATGAGCTGGAGAAGGGAATGACAGACCACTCCTATATCTTTGCTAAGAAAATCTTAAAATGCGTCATAAAAAGTCATACATGACTGAAAACAACTCAATAGCAACAACATGATGTCTTAGCCGAAAACAGTTGACTAGAAACCAGGAATCCTAGTCATTCTGGTCTGGGTGTTGGAACCCCAAAATGCAAGGGTATAGGGGGTCTGCCTTGAAAGAATTTGACCACTCACACCTTCTTTCAAAATAACAAGGTTTTATTCTACTCCTATTGATGATGCAGTAGCAGAATCATTAGGAGCTCTGCCCACTCCTATTGGTGATACAGTACCACAGATTTATTAGGAATCTTGCCTGCCTAACGTATTATAAAAAAATCTCGCCACTTTGACTGAAAGAAGGCTTAAGTGGTCTAATTCTTTCGAGGCAGACTCACCTTGTACCCTTATATTTAGGGGTTGCTAGTACCTCAAACCGCATCAGGCTCAGGTCTGCCTCCCTTAGATTCATTTCCCTCATCTGTAAAATGAGCCGGTTAGACTGGAACAGGGATGGGGAACTTGTGATGTGGCCCTCTGGGTTCTCAAGTGCAGCGCTTCATCTGAATCCAAACTGCACAGAACAAATCCCCTTAATAAAAGGATTCGTTTTGTAAAACTTGAACTCAATCAAAAGACTGCACCCAAGGACCTAGAAGACCACAGCTTCCCCTCCCCTGGACTAGAAGATCAATAAGATCTATTCACTGTGTTTATGACATTTTTCTGGGAATGCCACTTGTCTGATTTTCAGCAGAAAGAATCCACTTCCTGATTAAATCGTCTTATAGGTAGGTTCACGCACAGAATTCTTAAAAGTTATACCTGGAAAGTACCTTAGTACTTTCTAATCCAAATGGTTCAGGTTAAAGATCATAAATTTCAAGAGAAATTAGAAACCTTCTAAGGTAACCTCTTTATTTTGTATTCAATTCAATTGAATTCACCAAGCATTTGTTAGACATCTGTTGTGAAGTAATCTCTGACCAGAAGAAACTTACTCTCTGGGGACTATGAGGGAGACGTGCACAGAAATAATTAATACAAAATAAATACAATTCCCCACAAATTTGTGGGGGATGAGGGAAGGTTTTTTGTAAGACGGAAGTAACACCTGAAGGAAGTTTGAAATTGAGCGAGACAGAGCCTAGGGAGTGAGGAGCTCCTAGGTCTGGGTGTCAGGAGATAGAATGTCTTCTGTACAAGGACCCTCAAGGGACCGGTCTGGGTATAATGCAGAGTACATGATGGAGAGTTATAGGAAGTCATCCTCAAAAGACAACGTTAGAGACAGAGTGGGAGGGGATCTAAAGACAAACCAGGGAAGTATGTGTTTCATCCTAGAAATGAGAGGGAGCCATTAAGGTTCTAAAGACCAGAGAGTTTTGGCAAGTGGGTGTCAGACTGGGCCTGGAACACCACACATAATCCATTTGTCCTTCCCATCAGACCACAGACTTTATTTAAGGTAGTTTGAATTAGGAAAACTATTCATGTAGAAGCATAAAAAAATCTTTGTGGATTTTTTAAAAATCAAACAAATGTTCCCAAGTGTTCCCTGTACTTTCAACAATTCAAGAAATATTTATTAGACTACTATATGTCAAACATTTCCTGAGTAGGAATTCAAAGATTAAAATGGACAAATCTGGTCCTCAAGGAGCTGATACTCTATGGGATAAGTGATGGAAAATGTGTAAAAGTACATTTCAGGAGAATTGAGGAGGGGGAGGCTCTTACAACTTGGAGGATTAGAGATAGCTCATGAAGGAAATGGCCTCTAACCTTAGAGGAAGCCAAGTTTTCTGAAAAGCAGAGATGAGGTTGGGGTCTATACCAATCACATACATGCAAGAGGCAGAAGATGGATCATCTTGTCTGGGCAACGGCTAGTTGTCCAATTTGGCTAGAACTTATAGCTCAGTTTGTGAAATGTTGTTGGAAAGGTAGACAATTTGCTGGGCTCTTTTTTCTCCTCTTACTGACTTGGAAAAAAATAAAATGAATAAGAACAGAGGTTTTCTGAGCCAGCCCTTTTCAAAAGGACGTACAAAATGCAATCAAGGCTGAGCACATTCATGCCAGACATTTGAGAAAGGATATTCATTCCTTCTGTCTGGCCAGTAAGAGACTCTTTAGCAATCCAGAGAAATCATCTACCTACAAGTTCTTTATTAACAAAGAATTAAGGGGCAGCTAAGTGACCCAGGGAATAGAGCCTGGAGTCAGGAGAACCTAAGTTCAAATCCAACATCAGATGCTTACTAGTTATGTGACCCTGGACAAGTCACTTAACCCCAATTGCCTTTAAAAAAAAAAAGAAAGAGTTAATGTAACTCTGAGAGGGGCTTAGATTCAAGAGTTTAATGGAATCATCCAGATCACTGAAGCCATGATATATGATGGATATGGCCTGTTTTTATAAAATCGCGAGCCATTAACTTGCAGTGTGATTTTGAACAAGTGACCTCACGTCTCTGAGTTTCAGTTGCTGGATCTGTAAAATAAGAAGGTTGGACTAGATTGTCTTTAAGGTCCCCTCTAACTCTGAAACTTTCTATGATTCTTGGAGAATCAGTTGATGTGAAAACGAAGCTTTCTGTAGAATTTGTATGTTGTATTCTTGGAGCTCAGTACTAGGAAGTCCCAGAGTCCCAAGAAGGGATGAGGGGAATATGTGGTCATTGCACAGACTTCAGGAAAGCTCAATGAAAAGAAAATCAGATGTTTTTGTTTTTTGTTTGTTTGTTTTTGCATCAGTGTAATTCTCTTACCTGAATTACAATAAAAACTGACATTCATACAGGGTGTCTCAAAAGATTTAGTGCAATTTGAAGCTGTAATCTCTATTACAGCTTCAAGTTATACCATGACTTTTGGCACTCGTTTTAGAGATTTTTTTAATGCTTGAAAGGGGTTCAGATTCATTGATTTGAACCCCATGACAACCTCATGGATAGGTACTACAGATATTATACCTATTTTACAGGCGAAGAAACCGAGGGTCTAGGTTGGACATTAAGCAACTCACCTGTGGTCATGCAACTGACAAGTGTCAGAGGCGAGATTTAAACTGCTCTCCCAGAATTCTAAGTCCAGCACTCTCTGCACTACACCCTGCTGCTGCTTCTCAGTAGAAAGTTATTGAATGGTTTTCTTGTTTGTTTTTTTTTTATGTGTGTTTGTTTTTGTGGATCCTTTTTAAATTAGCGGGTTGTCTCTTTTCCATCAGCCAACAACATCTGTTTCTACGGGGAGTGTTCATATTACTGCTCCACGGAACATGCTCTGTGTGGGAAGCCCGATCAAATAGAAGGGTCTCTTGCAGCCTTCCTGCCCGACCTGTCCCTGGCAAAGAGGAAAACGTGGCGAAATCCATGGAGACGCTCATACCACAAACGCAAAAAAGCAGAGTGAGTCAGTCCCTTTTGCCAGCTGTCAGGAGACAGAAAGCAGAAAACATCTCTCATCTCTGGCAGGGGGGCACCCAAGGCTAGGGACTTGACTCCTGGAAGGTTAAACAAATTCCCACCAAGCCTCTCTCTCCTTCCCTCCCCTCCCCTTTCTTCCCCTTCTCTTCTCCCCTTTCTCTTCTCTCTCCTCTCTCCATTCTTCTCTCTCTCTTCCTCCCTTCTCTCCCTCCCTCCTCTCCTCTGCTCTTCCTTTCTCTTTTCCTCCTCTCCTATTTCCTCTCCTCTCCTCCCTCTTCCCCTCCTCTCTTTCTTCTTATTCTTTTTTTTGGTAAAAGAATTTCTCATTTTGAAACCAACCTCACTAATTCATATTTAAAAGAGGTAACAGGTGAGGCAAACTTAAATTCATGGAATAGAAGAATTACAAAATGTTTTTTTAAATGAACTTTAAAATGCTGGTATAGATAATGATTTAAGATCATATCTCTAGAGCAGAGCCTCAGTAATATTTTTTTGTGCCATTGGCAGACTGATGAAATCCATGGACCTTTTCTCATAAGAATGCTTTTAAATAATTAAAAATAAAATACATGAGTTCACAAAGGAAACCAATTATATTGAAATACATCTATCAAAATATTAAATATTTTACCCCAGCTTCAAGGAGCCCTAGTGCCCCTTCATGCTATGAATGTGAAAACTGATGCCCAGGGAACTTAATTGAAAAGTCATGGAAACTAGTGAGACTGAGAAGAGAACTCAGTCCAGACTCATCCAGAACTGGGTGCAAATCTTGGCTCAGCCTCTTCTTACTACCCATTTGACTATAGAAAACAGGTCACTTAACATTACTACGTCTCAGTTTCCACATTTGTCAAATTAAAAAGTTGAACTAGATAACTTCTAAGGTCTCATTCTACTCTTGATCCATAAACCTATTCTATTTGCTGCATAGATAAGGGTTAGTTGTAATTCATCCACTAGTTTTTCCAGTAAGTAGGTATTGACCATAGGTAGGTTAAACATGACCCTTGTCATCTTGCTTATATTATACTTGTTGAAAAACTCTGTCTTTAAAAATGGTACAGAGACAGACTTCAGGCTAGGATTCACACACGATTCACACATGAGTTGAGTTAATGTGTTACCTCTCCCTGGAATGCTTGAATAGAGGATCCTCAGGGAAAAACCAGTACTAAACTAAAAGAAAGAGTAAATAATTTATTAAAAACTATTATAATCCAAATTAATGAGCCTTTATTTACCATATTGCTTAAAATAAGTGAGCCTTCAATTGAGACATCAAAAAGCTTTTCTGTATGAAGACTTTGTTGTAGTAGTATTAAAATGAAATAAGAGAGATACTTTGGGCCTGAAAAGACTCCTTTGGGGAACAGAGAGGAGAAAAGCCTTTTTTGTACCTTTTCCCCTATTAGAACCAGAGAAAAACCTGGGAAGTTGATGAGATTATGTTCAGTACTCCCCGCCTTTGTTTTCTGAATACATTCCCTCCCCACACCACCCCTTATTGATGCCATAATTCACTTTCACCCCATCTCTGTATCCTCCCACACTTTGCACAGTACCCCCCCCAATACACAGAGATAAGATATCTCCCTTCATATTCTGCTGCTCTTTTCTCTGTAAAAAAAAAGGGAAGTAATCAATTCACACTTAATGTGTTACCTCTCCCTGAAATACTTAGATAGAGGATCCTCAGGGAAAAACCAGTACTAAATTAAAAGAAAGAGTAAAAAATGGTAGAATTTCAGGCAATAGGTCAGTGGGGGGAGCTATGCACTTCCCTATAAGGCTATCTCTGTCCCCTATTTACCAAGGTCTCCCAGTTAGCTCACTTTTTTCTACAAAGGTGGGCTCCCAATATTCCTTTCACTGAAGTTTTCTACTCATTGTCCTGAGCCCAATAGATGTTATTCCTAGTTTAAATCCCTAGAATCAGTAGTACTTTTGAACAGAGAGGGGTGTGTGTGTGTGTGTGTGTGTGTGTGTGTGTGTGTGTGTGTGTGTGTGTGTGTGTGTGTATGTAGGCTCCCTGAAAGTACGTTACTTGCATAACTAGGAACTAAAGGAAAACTGTGTAGAGAGAGTGGGACTCTGAGAACAAAAGGAAAGAGACTTAGGGAATGTAGTCATGGCATAGCCCTAAGAGCCTTGATTTTGGATTGAGTATCTCTTTCCAAATAACTTTCCAAAGCATGGAATCATATGAATAAAAAGAATATCCAGAGGCGATTTTTGTCCTCTCCTACTCTCAGTGGTCCAACTCAGTGAGAAATGTTACCTAAACCTTTCTTTAAAGATGGTACCAAACCATCCTTGAAAAATGGCGTCTTCCTTATTCACCACACTGTTGTTTGGTAATTTATCTGAGTGATGACTATTCTTTATTATTATTTATTTTATTTATTTCATTAAATATTTCCCAATTATGTGTAAAAAAAAAACACAATATTTTTTAACATTTGAGTTCCAAATTTTCTCCCTCCCCAACTCCCTTCTTGAGAAGGCACGCAATTTGATATAGATTATACATACGAAGTCATGCAAGACATTTCCACATTAGCCATGTTATGACAAAAAAATACCCATAAACAAAATAAAATGATAAAAATAAAGAGGGTAAAAAAGTATGCTTTAATCTGGTTTCAGAGTTCATCAGTACTCTCTGGAGGTGGATAACATTTGGAATTGTCTTAGGTCATTGTATTGATCACAGTAACTAAATCTCTTACAGTTGATCATCCTTAAAATATTGATACTGTGTACAATGTTCTCCTGGTTCTGCTCACTTCACTTTGGATCAGTTCATAGAAATCTTCCCACATTTTTCTGAAACCACCCTCTTATTATTTACACAGTGGTATTCTGTCACAATCAGATACCACAACTTATTCAACCATTCTCCAATTGATGGGCGTCCCCTCAATTTCCAATTCTTTGCCACCACAAAAAGACCTGCTATAAATATTTTTTGTACATCTAGGTCGTTTCCCCATTTCCATGATCTCTTTGAGATATAGACCTAGTAGTGGTATTACTGGGTCAAAAGGTATGCATGGTTTTATAGTCCTTTGGGTATAATTCCAAATTGTTCTCCAGATTGGTTGAACTAGAGTTCACAACTCTACCAATATGCATGAGTATCCTGGTTTTTCTACATCCCCTCCAGCATTTGTCATTCTTCTTTAGTATCATGTTAGCCAATCTGATAAATGTGAGTGGTATCTCAGAGTTGTTTTAATTTTCATTTCTTTAATTGGTAGTGATTTAGAGCATTTTTTCAGGTGTCTATTGATTTCTTCTTCTGGAAACTGCCTACTCATATCCTTTGACCATTTAAAGCTGGGGAAGGGCTCTCATTTTTATAAATTTGGGCTCAGTTCCTTATATATTGGAGATATGAGGCCTTTATCAGAGAAACTTGCTGTAAATATTTTCCCCCAGTTTTCTATTTTCCTTCTAATTTTGGCTGCATTTGTTTTGTTTGTGCAAAAACTTTTTAATTTCATGGAATCAAAATTACCCATTTTACAACTTGTGATGCTTTCTCTCTCTCTTGTTTGGTCAAACTCTTACCTTATCCAAAGCTCTGACAAGTACATTTTTCCATGCTCCCCTAATTTACTTACAATATCCCCCTTTATATCTAAATTATTTATCCATTTTGACCTTATTTTGGCATATAATGTGAGATGCTGGTCTATGCTTAGTTTCTGTCAAACTGTTTTCCAGTGTTGCCAGCAATTTTCGTTAGATGTTGAGTTCTTAAGACCAAAAGCTTGGATCTGGGGGTTGTCAAACTGTAGCTATTTACCAGTATATGTTGTATTCCTAATCTGTTCCACTGATCCACCTCTCTGTTTCTTGGCCAGTACCAGATTGTTTTGATGATTACTGCTTTGTAATATAATTTGAAATTTGGAACTGCCAGGCGGCCTTCTTTCCCTTTTTTTTCATTGAGTCCTTTGATATCCTTGACCTTCAGTTCTTCCAGATAAATTTTCTTACTATTTTTTTTCTAGCTTTCTAAAATAATTCTTTGGGAGTTTGATTAGTAGGGCACTGAATAAGTAAATTAACTCAGGTAGAATTGTTATTTTTATTATATTGGCTCAGTCTACCCATGAGCAATTAATATTTCTCCAATATTTGCTTAGATCTGACTTTATCTGTGTGAAAAGTGTTTTGTAGTTCATATCACATGTTCATATCATCCCTCGTTTTGTCTTGGCAGTAACTGCTTTTCTTATAGGTAGGTAGAAAGACCTTTCTTAGGTTTGACCCTTAATATTGCCTACTGAAGTTTGAGGTTATTTCCCTGTTTTAGTCTTCTTTCAATAAGCAGCCCCTCAGAGCTGATTCAATGAGTTTTCAATTGTCCTTAAAATAAATTGACTCATTATTAAGATGAGAATTGCCTTCATGCCAGTTTTTCCTTTCAGATGGGAAGTGGACCCTGATTACTGTGAAGAGGTGAAGCAGACACCACCATACAATAGCAACCGCATTTTGGATGTAATGGACATGACCATTTTTGATTTCCTAATGGGTATGTGTCTGATCCTGTTAAATCAACTATAAAAAGAACTCGAATTATTGGGAGGGCCATGTGTAACCAAGCAATTTTTGATACACAGCATGAATATATGAGCCATAAATTTTATGGAATGCAGACCTACATGAGTAACAAAATAGATTAAAACTATCAAATATTAACACAGATATATTGTTAAAAATCACAGAGCATAATGCTGCATGCAGCTTGTTATTTCTGTGAAATAGGTCTTGTGGTCTGAGCAGGTGCCCAAGATTTACTGTTTTTATTTTAGTTGTTAGGGCTTAGAGGTTGTACATTAGAGTAAGAAATAATCTGCGCTGTGCAAGAAGCTAACATCTCTTATTTTACATCCTCAGATTTTCACCATCTTTCTGGTTCCCTCTGCAGGAAACATGGATCGACATCACTATGAGACCTTTGAAAAGTTTGGCAATGAAACATTTATTATTCACTTAGACAATGGAAGAGGGTAAGGCTTCTTTGTTCTTCTGGATAAAATGATAGAATTGTAACATCTCTATCTCTCTGTATATTCACCTTCCCAAACCTCAAACATCTGGTAGCCTGCCTGAAAGTGAAAATAAGCAAAAGAGGCCTGTTAAGAAAATAAATGAGAGTAGAGAGACATCTGTCACAATGTCCACGCACCTGACATTTTAAGAGAGGCACTGAGCCATTCAGGCCCACTGACTTAGAATTGCATGTAAAATTGAAAATAAATTTTAAAAAAGAATTCAGTGTAAAATAAATTACCCTTTGCATGTACGAAGATAACTGTGGGATAAAAGTGACATCTGACAGCAGAGAGGAGATGGAAGGATTTGTAGCTCACCAACAGTCTGGGGCCATTTTGTATACGGGCAAACAGTACCTTATTTGTCTTAATATCAAATGAGCTAATATATATAAAGTACTCTGCAAATTTTAAGGGATTTCATATACTTATATGTATATATGTGTATATATTATGTATGTGTGTATATGTATATACATGTGTATATATGTATGTATGTATATGTTAGCTATTAGTAGTAGTAGTAGTAGTGTCTGTGGGTATCTCTGGATTATGTTTATATTGGTAATCCTGAATCATCAATAAAGGGTTGTGGACAGAAATTTATCAAGCCCTTACTCTGTGTCATACGCTGTGCTAACTAAGTACTTTACAAATATTCTCTCATTTGATCTTCAAAACAACCTTGGGAGGTAGGTGATATTATCCCCATTTTACAGATGAAGAAACTGAGGCAGACAGAGGTTAAATGACTTGGCCAGGGTCACACAGAGCTAGTAAGATCTGAGGCAACATTTGAACTCAGGTCTTGCTCACTCCAGGCCCAACACTGTCTAGCTGCCTTAACCCCTTAAAGTATTAAGTTATGTTCATTGACCTCTGTTTAAGATGCAAGAAACCATGTGCTACCAACTGTTTTAGAAGGATTTCCCACCCAAATGGTTAAAATGGGAAATGCTTGGATACACAAAACTGAAAGCTCCAGTTATTTGGAAAATTCATTTACGTAGAACACCCTATTTCATGGTGAAACTGGATAAATGAGCCGTTACCGTAATTATACTATACAGTAAACTATTTGACAGTTCATAACTCCCTGAATTTCTTTCTTTACCCAACAGCTCTGTTCATTCATCTGTGCCTTCTCTTTTTCTGGTCTAGTCAACTCAACAAAACTCTAGTCAGCTTCAGCATAATGACAGGCTTCTCTTGTGCCCGTGTGTTTTATTGAACACACATAGATGCATCCTTGACATTCTGTGACTCCCAATGTGACTATATATGTAATATATTTCTTGCTTAAAATAGGTTTGGAAAATACTCCCATGACGAGCTCTCCATTTTGGTGCCTTTAAATCAGTGCTGCAGGTGAGTCCCTCTGTGCTTACTCCCTGTTGTTAATGAACTGCTTTCGCTGTCAGTTATCAATACAAACAGTTCTGAAAATATAAGACTTGAAATTAAATCAGCTCTTCTTCCAACCCCTGCATGATAAGCAGAGCTGTAAATAGTCCAGGGCAAATGGGGCTTTGCCCATGTCACCAGCATTTGGTGTGGGGAAGCATGCTTGCTGTCTGAGAAAGGTATATGTTCTTCCCTCAGCACCCAGTATCCAGATGCCTCTTGAACTCCTTGGTCCTCACACACAGCATAACCACCTCCAGGGGCCCATTGTTGTCTCCTCTCCTTGGGCTCACCTTCCTTACCAGATCCCATGGGGAGTGAGGGCCAGACTTTCCTAAGGGATAATTGACTTCTGTCTGATTCTGCTGTACCCACTGTGGGGCTGTTCTCGGCACTGCTGTGCCCCTTTGTGCCCAACTGAAATTACTCCAAGGAGAGTTACTACTAGCTACTCCTCTGACCACAAGAAAAGAGAGGGGTGTTGTGACTGGTACTATATTAAGTGACATTTGGACAGTAGTCTACCATTTTCAGAAAAACTGCCGTCAAATGCAAATAACTGTTTGTTTGGAAAATTCCACTTATTAATTGCTTTCAAAATATGTGATTTAGTCAGAATCATTGAATTTTAGAACTAGATGAGATTTAAGAGATTGTATAATCCAGTGCTCTTATTTTATGGATAAGGAAAAAAAATAAGTCCAGAAAGAATAGGAATTATTCTGTTCTCTGTATTTGTGTGCTACCACCTAGCAGAGAGTACATGGAATGTAAAGGGTGCCTTATAAATGTCTGTCAATTGACCTGTTGATTAATTGCTCAACACCTCTGAATATGTTAGTGTTAGAGCTGGGACTAGAAATCCCCTCTCCTGAATTCTGAGATATTAGGAAGAGAGCCATTCATCTCTCAAGTGATCTTTCTCCTAAGTAAGGAGACCAAGCAGGCAGCTGGATGCCTGGGTAGATTTTTGGCCAGGAGTAGTAATAAGCTCTTCAAGGTGACCCATTTAAAGCTAACCCCTATTTAAAGCAGCTTTAAGCCAGTCAAAAAGAAGCCATGTTCTCGTTGGGATGGTTTGTGAGAAATCACATTTTTATAGAGATTCCTGTATACATCCAACCCCTTTATCTCCTCCTCATCCACCAGCCCATCCAGATATCTTCCACATCACGGAAAAAATTATGTTTAATTGGTAAGCAACGACTTCTAAGTAGTCAGAGCAGTTCTGTAAAGACCCCTTGGGAAATCGTTCTATAGAGAAGATTTTCCCTAATCTACTTAAAAAAAAAAACAAAACCTGATCTTCCTAAATGAGATTTTGTGATATGATAAAATGTCTCCTGTTTTCCTCAGCTAAGAGTTCTTTGAGGGAAGGGGTATAATAACAATAATGATGATGATAATAAACGTTTACATAGCACTTTAAAGAGTACAAAGCACTTTACATATATTATCTCATTTGATCATCACAACCTGGGTCAGTTAGCTCCATTTTAGAGATGAGGGAACGGAGCCCAAGAGAGCTTAGGTGGTTTGCCTGGGGTTATATAGGTAGGAAGTGTCTGAGGCAGGCATCAAACTCAGATCTTCCTTACTCCCAAGTCCAGTGTTTCTCCATTATGCCACCTAGTTATCCCCAGGGACGTGTGTTTTATCCTCTTTGTACACCTCATCTTTTGTCTGCTGCACTAAAATATGAAATCAGCTGCCTGCATTTTAGAGTTGCTTCCATTTATTATTGTAATCATTATGTATATACATTTGTCTCTGCTCTTTTTGCTATATATCCATTTATACAAGTTATTTCCATGCTTCCCTGAATTCTTTTTTTAAGCTATACTGATATTTTATTCATACACAGTACCACTGGTCATTCAGCTATTTCCCAATCCATGGGCACCTGCTTTGTTTCTAGTTTTGTGCTTTGTTTTGCTAGCACAAAAAGTGTTCCTATCACCATTGAACTGTTTTCTAAAGGGCATATAGTGGGATGGGGTTTAGGATTCTGGTGGTGGTGGGTGGCTAAACCCATTTTCAGATTCTTTATCATTTGCCTTGGGGGTATACTAGAGACCCAGTGGCATAGCCCACTGCCCCCATTCATAGGTTCCTAGAACCATAGATTGAGAGCTGAAAGGGGCCCTAAGAGGCCATCCAATCTAACCCTTTCATTTTACAGATGAGAAAATGGAGGCTTAAATGGATCATGTGACTTGTCCAAGGTAATGTGACTTGTCATACAGGTAATAGGTAGCAAAATCAGCCTCTGAATTCCCAAGTCATGACTCCAAGTTCACCCATTGCTTTTTCTGCTGTGCTATACTGCCTTCATAGAATCCAAAACTGGAAGAGAATTCACAGATCATCTAATCCAACTCCCACTTTCTCCGGGAAGAAAATGAGGCACAGAAAGGGATTTGTTCAACGTTAAATAGGGAGCAAAGTCAGGAATTAAACCCAGATGATATCACTACAAATCTACAGTTATTTACCACTGTCATTCAATCAACAAGCAATTGCTGGGGATATAAAAGCAAAAGTGAAATTAGTGCCTGCCCTCACAGAGCTTAGATTCTATTGGGGGAACTAGCATTACACACACAAGTATATGCAAAATATATGCAAAGTTTAAAAAGATAATTTCAATGAGGAGTCACCAGCAGCTAATGCTGAGCATTCTGTTCTAATAGTATCTTCCTCCCCTATCCATATTGGGAGTCTTTGAGTACAGAATTATACCTGTAAAAGAGAGCCAAGATTATGGTTCCTTTGATTAGACTCAGGGAGATGTCATCTTAGACCTCCAAGAGGCAAAGGGAGGGTAGTCAAAGGAACACTGGATGAGGCGTCCGAAGATTTGAGTGTGGGGCCAGACTCTGCCCCTCACTAGCTACGTGACCTTAGGAAACATCCCTAAACTCTCCATTTTCTACAGTGGTGATTTTTGTACTATAGACTTCACTGCATTATTATGCAGATCAAAGAGATAATGTATGTAAAGTGCTCCCTGATCGTAAAACTGTGGTGAGTGCTTCCCATTATTGTACTCTTTATAGGTAAATGTTCAGAAATGCCTTCCTGGCTGGCAAAATAAGGTGGAAAATTGGGTACCTTCCTTTGTGAATAGCTAAAATGTGGCTAATGTTACATTGACACCCAGGACTGTAGAAAGTAAATTTGATGTATCAGTAGAATCAATCTTTAAAGCTCCTCTTCCTATGTTCTTCTCCCTGACAGACCCTCACTGCCTTGGGCTTTTAGGTTATCCTGGTCTTTCCCCCAGGGAGGGAGAAACTCATTTATTCTCTTGTGTTAACTAATTGATGGGCAGCTACGTGGATAGAGCCCTGGACTTGGAGTCAGAAAGACTCATTGTCCTGAGGGGAGTTCAAATCTGGCCTCAGAAATTACTAGATGTGTGATCCTGAGCTAGTTACTTAACCCTGTTGTTTTCAGTTTCCTTATTTGTCAAATGAGCCGGAGAAGGAAATGGCAAACCCTTCCAGTATCTTTGCCAGGAAAACTTCAAATGGATCACACACAGTTGGACACAATTGAAAAATGACTGAAGACTTTTAAAAATATGTGTGTGTGAATATGTATGTATGTATATATGTGTGTATACATACACATATACATATATATGCTAAACATCTCCAGAACATGAAGAGTCAGACATGAAAAACAACAACAGTGTTAAGCGATTGGTGCTGTAGGGTTAGACAGCTGCCATGTTACTCTTCTCAGACAATTTGTAAGACTCCAGGGGAAAGAAAGATAGAGCATCAGTACAAAAGAGTGAATCGTTAATGGTAGGATTTCAGGAATTTGCAGGGGGAACCATACTTTCAGGTGGCAGAGCTTTTCCACCACTTCATACCACACTTTACTTTTGTCCACTTCCGTGTACGTCTCCATGACTGGACAAATGTAGAATGTCAGAACTATGCAGAGGATATCAGAGATCACCAGGCTCAGAAATAACGAAACTTTTTGGTCTCAGGATTCTTTTTCACTCTTAAAAAAATTATTTCCCCCCCCACAAAGAGCTTTTGTATAGTAGACCAGACTTTCAGGGGTCACAGTACTTTTGTTTCTGTCTGTCACTTTTCACGATATTAGAAATTAAAATGTCAATATCATTATGAAAATTGTTTTGACCCCAGGCCCCAGGGACCCCCAGGGTTCCCAGACCACACTTTGAGAACTATTGACCTAAACCAGCCAATGTTTTCATAAGATTGCACCAGAAGATCATAGGTTAGAGCCATAAAACTTTTAAGACCATCTGTTTCCAACTTCCTCACTTTACAGAGAAAGAAACAGGCCCAGAGAGAGATGAAGTGATTAATCCAAGGGCATACAAGCAGGGAGTAGAAGTTTTCTAAGGCTAGATCCAAATCCAAGACTCAGAAGTCACTGTTCCACACTATCCCCGTACAATAGTCAGAGGAGCACATTTGGCCTTAGAGAAATAAAGTAGTTTACCCATGGTCATGCATCTGATTAGCAGGAAAGTCTAGAATGCAACCCATATCTCCAGAATCTTAATCCACTTTCTACCACACACATAAAATCTGAACTATACAGATAGAAGAATTGAAAAACCAACTAATAAAACAGTTTGGGTCACACAAGAGGTGAGGGGCCGAGTTGAGCATGAATCCCTGCAAGGATGTAGTACTAAATAGTAATTACCAATTTCTGTACCTGGAGGAAGGGGCAGGCAGCAAAGGTTAGGTGAAAATGGTTTGCTCCACAGAGGTGCGGAGGGAAGCAAAATGGGTCCCCAAATACTATAATGGTTCTAAACTGCCGAAGGAAGAGGAAGTGCCCTAAGGGCAGGACCCTGCCTTAGTAGGAGGAGGAGAGGAGAGGATATGTGACCTGACATTACTGGAGCAGAACAAGGGGGAAAGAATAGGCCCTTCTCCCCCTGCCCCAGGAAGGGTATAGTAGGGAGCAAAGGGAAAAATGCTCCCAAGACAGAGGTCAGTGCTGCTCCTAGTACCCTTTAAGTGCCCTGTTCTGGAACAGAGCCCTGATTAATCCACCCTAACTCACCTAGACCACGCAGTCAAATAGATTATAGCAGTGTTCTCAACCTATGGGTCGCGACCCCTTCTGGGGTCGAATGACCCTTTCACAAGGGTCGCCTAAGACCATCGGAAAACATATATTTCCGGTGGTCTTAGGAACCGAGACATCACTCCTCTGTCCATCTCCAGTAGGGTCCGCCCACATGCAGTTACGCCCACATACAAGTATTAAAGGGTCGTGGCATTAGGAAGGTTGAGAACCACTGGATTATAGCTTTGTTGTTGTTGAGTCGTTTCAGTTATGTCCAACTCTTTGTGAGGCCATTTGATCTTGGCAAAGATACTGGACCGGGTTGCCATTTCCTTCTCCAGTTCATTTTACAGATGAGGAAACTGAGGCAAACAGGGTTAAGTGACTTGCCCAGAGTCACATAGCTAGTGAGTGTCTGAGACTGGATTTGAACTCAGTTCTTCCTGACTCCAGGGCCTGGCACTCTATCTACTATGCCACCTAGCTGCCCTATACTATAGCTCGATCCTGATGAATATAAATCATGAATCCCATAAAGTGGTCACATTATTTGAATTTGCACTCTATATTTCCATTGGGCTGGAGCCAATTACAATATTTTACATAATCATAACTTCAAATAGCTAGAATTGGAATACATGGGGACCATTTCATTATTCCTGGTAACCCAGGCCGCCTTTTCCTTGCCTCTTCCCCTTATTACCCGGTCCAGCTGTCATCCCCCAAGAGCCAACGAAGTGTATCCATCCTCTGTTCTGGTTTGCCAGCAGCCTGGAGAATGACTTTTTTACCCTTTCTTTTCCAGAATAAGGAAGTCCACCTATTTGCGACTCCAATTGCTCGCCAAGGAAGAATACAAGCTGAGTGACTTAATGGAAGAATCTTTGCTCAAAGACAAAATCGCTCCCATCCTCTACCAGTTACATTTAGAGGCCCTGGACAGAAGGCTACGGATTGTTCTCCAGGCTGTTAGGGACTGCATAGAAAAAGACGGCTATAACAGTGTGGTTGAAAATGACTTTGACACTGCCAATACAATCACGACCAAGAGGTAGTGAAATTAAAGCAGCATTGCTGTTTTTACAAGTGAAGTGAGGAAAAGAAGAAAAAAAGTCTTGCAAGAGACTATGTGTATGCCACTTTGTGAATTCAGTGAATTCAGAATTGAGATATAATTGTTCCCCAAGTAGGTAAAGACACTCTGAGAAGGATTAGATAATTATGAAATAAGTCTAAGGCAATGCTTATAATTAGTTCCCCGAAACAATATGAAAGAGTTGGAAAAAAATATTATGATCACTGACAGATGAAACAGATTGGTGGCAATTGCATTCTGTCCTTTTTTTTTGTATAGAAAGGAGGCCTTTGATATTTTGTATTTGCATATGGTATCTATATATATATATGTGTGTGTGTGTGTATATACATATGTATACCTGCATATACATATGTATATAACACACACACACATACATGTATAAACCGCAGGTCTACCTACCAAATTTTACAAAGGAGAGGCAGCATCATCTGATACCTCGCCATTTATGCCAGGTGACATCCACTTG
The DNA here is from genome assembly GCA_028627135.1 of Pseudochirops cupreus. NCBI lineage: Eukaryota > Metazoa > Chordata > Mammalia > Diprotodontia > Pseudocheiridae > Pseudochirops > Pseudochirops cupreus. Next base: position 329,273,012 of record CM053580.1, on the reverse strand, counting down.
GTCAACTATGTTAACCCATCACGTGCTGTCCTGTGCTAGCCCTGATCCAAAACAACAGCTCTGGGGTGGGCATGGGGGTTGGGCCTCAGCACTTAAAGAGTTGGAAGGAAAACTCTGAAAGCTCAGTGGTTAATCCAAATGGAATTTCAATAACTGTTCATTTTCAGAAAATACTTGAATGTTGGTTTTTACAAAGTGATGTAAGATGATGAGTCGTTCTATTTATCCATCATTAAGTAGCAATCCTGACCTTTCTAGATGGGCAAAGGGAAGCCGCTACTGTCCTGACTTTGCTTTTGATAGTTTGGTGTAAATATATACATATATGAGTAAATCTGCAATCTGCAGCCATAGGCTTACTTTTGCAGCATTTTTTTTTGTGGAATTGTTTGCAATGTGATACAAGTACAATAAAAATATGGCAGATGTGTAGCTGGACTGCTTCTGTGGGTTCCTTTTAATTACAGAACTGGAGAGCCTTAGAACTTTTTACTTGGAAGAGACCTCAGATAATACTTCTCCCTGCCTGAAGCATGAATTCCCGCTTCAGTAGTCCCACCTACAAGAAGAACAACAGGAAAAATAGCTATAACACTTTAAGGTTTGCAGAGTGCTTTACAAATATCTCATTTGATCCTCACAACTCTGGGGCTACGGGCTATTGTTCTCCCAATTTTATAGATGGTGAAATTGAGGCAGATGAGTAAAGTAACTTGCCTAGGATAACACAGCTATTAAGTATCTGAGGCTGGATTGGAACTCGGGTCATTCTAACTGCAGACCCAGAGTTTTATCTATTGCACCACCTAAATGCCTAATTTGGACAAGTGCTCATCTACTTTGTGCTTGAAGAAAAGAGGATTCAGCTGTGATTGTTCATAAGGGTCCCCTTTTTATTAAGCCAAAATCTTCTCCTCTATAATCCCACTCACCAGTCCTTGAAATAAAGAAGTCCTAACCCTGTTTCTTAACAGCTCATCAAAAACTTGAAAATATCAAATTATAACCCCCCCAAAGATTTTAAAGGGTCAGTTAGGTGGTACAGTGGATAGAGTGCTGGCCCTGGAGTCAACAACACTCATCTTCCCCGAGTTCAAATCTGTCCTCAGGCAGACACTGACTAGCTGTGTGACCCTGAGCAAATCACTTCATCATATAAAATGAGTTGGAGAAGGAAATGGCAAACCACTTCAGTGTCTTTGCCAAGAAAACCCCAAATGGTATTAGACGCAACTGAAAAATGACTGAAGACTTTAAAAATATTTGTATATGTACATACACATACATACATACATACATACATATACACACATGTGTGTATATGTATGTGTGTGTATACATATATATATGTATATGTTGGATATCTCTAGGTCTTTCATTCAATGAAGTGGTCTCAAGTGCCCCAGTGAAGTACCAAGTATAAAGTCATGTCCTGGAATACAGGATGCATTTGACTAGCATCCCCTGAATATTAATCAAGCATTTACTAAGCTCCTACTGTATGCTAGGCACTGGGCAAAGACAAAAATGATCATCTTTGTTCTTGAGGATTTTCTATTCTATCAATGTTATCCTACAAGATTCATGGCAAATTTGGTAAATAGCCTTATTTTTCCCCTTCAGTATTTAGGATTAAGAATTCAGAGCTGGGAATAATGATCAGCACACTTATTGAAGGTATCCTTGATTAAAATATGAAAAGGGAACAGGCAAGTGATTTAGCGAACAGCACAGATAGAATAAAGGAGGAAGGGAGTGATAAAAAGGGAAAAGGGGAGGGAGAGAAGAAGTGAAGGAGAGAGAGAAAAGAAAGAAAAAAGGAAGGGAAAGAGCAAAGAAATTGGAAGGAAGTGGAGAGAGGGAAAGAGGGAGGAAGAAAAAAGAAGATGGAAGGAAGAATGAATGAATTAATGCAAATAGTGTGGATGATAATCTATTCAAATGCAAATGTATCTGGCAGGATAGCGTTTAAATGGAGATATATCTGGAGGATTATTTTAGGTTTACAGAAAACCATGCTGAAGCCACAGGGCAATGGATGTCTACAAGTCTACAAGATTAAGACAGTTAATTTGCTCGTCAAACACTGAAATGCTAGATAGATCCAGGGGGTGTGCTCGTGACTTTGAAGTATGTAGTTTTAGGACAAGTTAAATATTTAAAGTCCTCTACACCTTTTGAGAGTGGATAGTGAATAAACAGAACTTGTTCCTGCTCTCCCTCCAGCCATGCTGACCGCTTTCTGTCCCTAACAGGACACTCTATCTCCTGTCTGCATCCATTTGCATTGTCAGAGCTCCTTGTTTGAAAGGCATTCTCTCTTGTCTGTGCTTCATAGAGTCCCTCTCTTTCTTCAAGATAGAGCTCAAGCACCGTCTTCTGCTTTTCCTGATCTCCCCCAACTGTAAACATACATATATAGATTTACCTACAAAGTGCTAGGCCAGCAATCAGGAAGACCAAAACCCAAATGCAGCCTCAGATACCCAGTAACTGTGTGACGCTGGGCAATTTTAACCTCTGCCTCAGTTTCTTTAGCTATAAAATGATGACAAAAATATCTACCTTGATGATTGTTGTGAGGATCAAATGAAATATTTTTAAAGCCTTTGGCACAATACCTAGCACATGGTAGGTATGATATAAATGTTTATTCCCTTCTCTCTCTCTCTCTCTCTCTCTCTCTCTC
>CM053580.1:329221732-329270223 GCA_028627135.1 Pseudochirops cupreus | reverse complement strand
AGAAATGAAACAGAAAGCAGATCAATACATCTGTGGCAATCAGTAATGGGACTGAGTATGTGAATAACCACTATACTTCCAACCTGGGCAAGAGTGGGAAGCCCAATCTCAAAACAATTTGGTTTTGGTAATTATATATCAAATATAATTCATTTCCTTTGTAATCCATTTTATTTATTTAAAATATTATTCTGAGAATGGGCATCAGTGGGCTGTCAATGAGTCCATGAAACAAAGAATGTTAAGAACTTTTGGTCTAGGGTTGAGAGAGGGACTTTAGTGGCACGGCCTTCCTTGCATGTTGTAGGTGCTAGATTAACGTCTGTCCAGTGAATGAAAAAATTAACAATGAACCTTCAGTTTGTCCCTGATTCTTCCATGGCACATATTCTCAAAAGAATGTAAGCTCCCTGAAGACAAGGACAGGTTTTGCCTTTGTAATCCAAATGCTTAACACTGTATCTGGTATACGTAGTAATTGCCAAATAAATGCTATAAAAAAATCAGTTGACTGTAGCCCTGTTTAGGGCCATAAAATGAACTGAGAAGAAAATGGGAAACCGTTCCAGTATCATTGCCAAGAAAACCCCTAATGGGGTCACAGAGAGTCAGACACACAAGGAAAACACTCTGTTTTAAGGCGGCAGAAAGGTCCAATTTTGTGAGGTAAATGCTTTCTTTCAGATGATTAAGAGGCTGTTTGTCCTTCAGGGAGGTCCTCCACGCATGAGTTTCTTTTTGTCATAGGAATGGGGAGGGGTGGAGGAGGGAGGGGGGCAGGGGAGAGCCAGATGGTATTGGAGGGCTAGTCCTAGGAAAGAGAAGAGCGTTCAAAGTCAAAATGAGCTCGTGCTGCTCTGTGAAGAATGCCAGTCCTGCTCCTCTACAGGATGGGGTGCCCTTGTCAGAGACCCAGATAATGAGCTAATGGTACCACTGGTCCAGCTGACAGTACACTGGCATTTTTCATTCTCTCACATTTGTTTCCAAACAGTGGACATTTTTCCCGTTCCCATTCTCTGAATTTTTCACGGAATCATAACCATTTAGAACTGTTGCTTAGTCGTGTCTGACTCTTCATGACCCCATTTGGGGGTTCTCTTGACAAAGATGTTGAGTGTTTGCCATTTCCTTCTCTAGTCCTTTAGAGCTGAGGACCATCTGGTTGAGGAGTAGGCAAGCTACCCTGAAGGCTAACCTAGGGCCCTACGAAAACAGGCAGGGGAGCACAGGACCTGAAGTCAGGAGGACCTGAGTTCGAATCCAGCCTCAAACACTTGACACTTAGCTAACTGTGTGACCCTGGGCAAGTCACTTGACCCTAATTGCCTTACCTCCCCCCTCCAAAAAAAAAAACAGGCAGTTTGCCTCCAGACCTGGTTTGCCAATCCCTCATCTAGCTGGTCCATGCCTTTTTACACAGGAGTAAACCAAGGGCCTGACTTGTGTGGCTTTCCCAATGACAGAATTAGAATACAATAGAATAGAATAGAACCTTGACCTCTCAACTTCCAGTCTCATGATTTTTCTCTTACCCCACTGCTTCTCATTCCTTCCTAATGCAAGTGTGCTAGGGGACAGTAGTCCTCTCACATTCAAGATTTTTTTTGCCATCTGGATGGTATAGTAGATAGATCACTGGGCCTGGAGTCGGGAAGACTTGAGTTTAAATCCAGTCTCAGATACTTATTAGCTGTGTGACCCTGGGCAAGTCATTTAACAAACTTTGCCCACCTCAGTTTCCCTAACTGCAAAATGTGGATAATAATAGCACCTGAATTCCGGGGTTGCTGTGAGGATGCAATGAGCTAATATGTGTAAAGTATTTAGTACTCTGCTTTCCTTCCTTCCTTTCTTCCATCCCTCCTTTCCTCCCTTCTTCCTTCCATTTCTTCCTTTCTCTCCCTCCCTTCCTTTCTTCCCTCACTCCTTCTTTCCTTTCTTCTTTCCCTCCCTTTGTCTCCTCCCTCTCTCCCTCTCTTCCTTTCTTCCTTCTCCTAAATTGTCTAGTCCATGCCATCAGACAGCCAACCTTTCCTGACTGGCTACTAGAGGATCTGGGCAATAGGTAGGATATAAACTGTACTTGTGCTTTTTTATTGGCATAGGGAACTCCCAGGTGAGGAAAAATTCTTTACCAATGCAGATCAGCACCTTCTCTGCAACTTCAAGTCTTAGAGAATTGCGTAGAACACTGAAAGGTTAAATAACTTGCTCAGGGTCATCCAATGGGTATGTGCCAGGGGAAGGACTTGACCACAGAGCTTCCTGGTTTGGCAGAGCCACTTCTCAGGCTGTGGGTAAGAAATGGAAATGAAGCTATGTAATCCTCTTTCTTTGGTGGGGAGGTAAGAGTGGATAAGTGAGAAAGAACATTTCCCAGATTATTGTGAAGCAACTTAACATAATGTCTGGTAGAGGGGAGTAATGCTGTCTATTGTGAGCACTGAGATCATCTGCTGAACACAATTTTCCAACTATATCTGAACATTCAAAGTGGGTCTGTCTTGCTGCCAGAAGATGCTGTAGACATAGCAGGTACATAAAGGGGTGTTTAAGGTCTTTATTAATGTGGGAAATGGTTTTAGCCTGAAAAATATTTCATGGGAATGAGCACTGATAAGCTAGCTGGGTACAAATAGGTCAACTGGCAGAGGCTACAAAGGGTTTGGGCCAGGTTTCAGAGCTCAGTGCAGTGAATTTTGAGCAGGGTAAAAAATCAAGCATGGTTTATTTATTTTTTTTTTTAGGCAATCAGGGTGTCAACCTGAAATTTTAATGAACACAGTCAATACAACAAAATGAAAGTCTTTAATCAGGGCAAAGGAGTTGCAGCTCATGCTGGAGTACTCAAGTAGGGGAGCTGGGAACAGGGTTTAAATAGAGTACCATAGCAGAGGGAATGACTTGATTGCTGGGGGGAGGGGGTTAGGTATTGCACAGGTTCACCAGATAATTTGTTTTGTATAACATGACAATGTGGGGGAGATAAAGGGAGGACGGATGGAAGGAAGGAAGGAAAGGAAGGAAGGAAGGAAGGAAGGAAGGAAGGAAGGAAGGAAGGAAGGAAGAAGGAAAGGAAGGAAGGAAGGGAGGGAGGGAGGAAGGAAGGGAGGGAGGGAGGAAGGAAGGAAGGAAGGAAGGAAGGAAGGAAGGAAGGAAAGAAGGAAGGAAGGAAGGAAAAAAGATAAGGAAGGAAGGAAAAAGAAAGGAGGGAAGGAGGAATAAAGGCTGTTACTTGGCCTCAAACTGTGAAATAGGCAAAAGTTACTTTAAAGTAACTGAAGATAATCAGTCTTCCTCCTACCTCATTTTTACCTACTGATTTCCCATCTCTCTTGTCTCTGAATAGTATTCCTACTCTTTACCGGCCACCATCAAGATTTAGGCTCAGCTAGGAATCTTTTTATAGAACATGGTGATCTTAGCTTAATCTAAATCTAGATTGGTTTTGCTGTTATCACGAAAGACAAGATGAGTTTGGGCCAGCCATGTGAGATGGGCCCTGTCCCAACATATTATATATTTTCCTCTTCGTGTATTCCACAATCTAGCCAAATTGGCTATTTCCCCACACTTGACACTCCTATCCTCATGCCGTTATATGGTTTGCCCCTCATAACAGAATGCTCTCCCTCCTAACTACCTTCTCTTGGAATGCATTGTTTCCTTCCATTTTTATTTCTCTCTTTGTATACCTGGCACTAAGCATGGTGCCAGCACGAACCACATACTTAACATATGTGTTGTCTGACTGACAGCCATGACCAAAAAACACCTCTATGAAGTCCTTCCTGATTCCCACAGCTGCTTGCTTTTTTTTCTAAAATTATCTTTTATTTATTTTTGTGTATTTATATGTGTACCTGTTGTCTCCTTTCAATAGAATATAAACTCCCTAAAGGCACAGTGTTTTTCATTTTTATCTCTATATCCCCAGCACCTAATATAGTGACTGGCTCCTAGTAGGTAATTCATATATGCTCCTCGATTGACTAGAGCCTGGAGCACGCAGTCTCTCAGAGAAGGGGCCCAGCTTTCTCCTCAGGAAGCTTGGATCCCAGACCATTGGTCTTACTGGAATAGTAAGTAAATTCCACTCTGCTTAAGCCTCACCAGAAGATTCCAGGGAAACAAGGTACCATGTTGTGTGGAGGGAATATGACCCCAGAAGCTTAGTGTCAAAAGAGGCCTATTCTCCTAGTGCCTAGAATTCTCCTCACCAGAGTTCAATTAAATCGGACAAATATTTATTAAATATCTTCTCTAAATATCTATCGCTGAGGTTACAAAGAGGAAAAATAACACAGCCTCTGTCCTCAAGGAGGTTTACAGTTCAAAGGAGGGTATACATAGATGTACAGATAAGAATACTACTAGATAGGAGGTGATGAAGACAAAGAAGAGAGCCAGACAAAATGCTCTAGGAAAATCGGAGGGAGAAGAACTTTCAGCTGAGGATATAAGGGGTAAGATGGCACCTAAGCTAAGCCTCAGAAGGGGGAAGGAGTTCAATGGACCAAGATATGGAGGGAGTAGATAACTTAAATAAACAAACTGCTTGGGAACAGGAGAGATCACCAAACAGAGAGTCACCAAATTTGGCTGCAATGTGCTCTGTCCACACCACTCCTACTATCCTGCAGGACACCAGTACCATGTCCATTCAAAGGCAAGATATCTGGTCCATTTATTCAGTTCAATAAGTCAGGCCCCTAATTCAATAGGGAGATAGTCAGACACAGTGACTGAATATTTACCTAGAGAGATTTGTTGTTTCTCTGGGAAAGAGAAACCAAACCCCACTGGAACAGCTTTAGTTACCAGGACCTTCTGGTTTGGGAATGTCCTCTCCCTGGGGTCTGATAGAAAATGGAGAGAGGAGGAAATAAGCACTTATTATTTATGTGTCAGGCCAAAGCTAAGCACTTTACAAGTATTCTCTCATTTGATCCTCAAAATAACCCTGGGAAATAGGGGCTATTATTATCCGCATTTTTATAGATAAAAGAACTGAGACAGACAAAGTAGGTGACGTGCCCAGGGTCAAACAGTTAGTAAGGGTCTGAGGCCCGATCTGAATGCAGAACTCCCTGATTCTAGGCCCAGTTACATTGGCCAATTTCATAGTTTAAAAATGTCAGAACTGAGCAGGATTTTAGAATTCATCCAGAAATGATGAAACCTACCTAAATCCACACAACTAGTTAGCATCTGAATTCTAATATCCTCATCTGTGTGACTGAATGGGGAGGAGCAGATCAAGTGATGGGCAGAGGCAAAGAATTGATACAGCTGTTAGAAAAGACTACAACTTTGGGAAGACAGACTGAGGTGTGTGCTCTGTCTCCTGATCTGGTACCAACCTCCCTCTGCTTATATTTCCATTCTTGTACCTAGCTTCCCACTTACCTCCACACCCTGGAGAACCCAGGCTCCTGATTCAACCCCAGCCTTTAGCTAGAGGTTATTTGGTTCCAGACTCAGAACTTACCTATCTCCAGCAGAGAAATGTTCTCCTCCACCACAACCAGCCTACCCTCCAGTCCTCCTCTTCACAGGGGCCTGCTGGCTCCCCTGTACAGGATATGAACATAGTGTCTGACATCCCAAAATAGATGATGAGTGGCCAGCAGTGGCATAGCATCCAGATACACTACAAAGTCCCCAGTACCTCAAAGTTAAAGTGACAGTTGAACCAGACCCTAGAATTAAGTGAATTCCTGGTTTAGATAGCAGGTGGTTTCAGCCGACAAAGCCTCAGGCTTTTCACCAGTGGCAAGAAGGCCTCTTGGAGATAATTCACATTGTTCATGGACTTCAAACTCAGAGATTCCTAACTGACTAGGTCAAGGTCAATAGCCTACATGGTGTCTCACTGAATAGGGCAGGCTCCCCACTGAGCCACTCTCAGCTTCACTGGAAGTATTGGACTATGTTTGGGAGCCAGGGGTGAAGGGGCTGCTTCTGGACTTCAAGGAGACTTTGACTCCCCTATTTAGAGCAAGGGGGCATTGGATGGAGTACCTGGGCCTAGAGTCTGAAAGATGCAGCTTCCTGAGTTCAAACCTGCCCTTAAACACTTCCTAGCTGTGTGACCCTGGGCATCACTCAATCCTGTTTGCCTCAGTTTCCTCATTTGTAAAATGGGCTGGAGAAGCAAATGGCAAACCACTCCAGGATCTCTGCCAAGTCACAAACAGGGTCACGAAAAGTTCGACACAACTTAGAAGCAACTGAACAATGACATCTAGAGTAAAGATTATCAACCATCAGCTCTAGGAAGGGCTGGAATTCTGGAATATTATGCCAGTTAATTCCAGACCCCAAATCAGGATTTGGCAGAAAATATCTCTGCTCTGGTAGATCAAGTTTTGGAGGGCTTCACTTTGCCCATCTACAGTGAATTTGTCCGTGTTTATTTGACAATGGGTGTACATTGAATATGAGCAAATATCCAAGCCCATATAGCACAAAGAGAACAGGCCAATTTCTGGGGATACCATGTCTAGCTTGTCCACACTGAGCACCCAATGGGTTACACCAGGCAAAGACCAACCTATGGGCCAGTCTGCTCGTCCCTACAGAAGACCTTTCAGAATCATAAGATCATGTATGAAGAGCTGGAAGGGACCCGATATTGTAGAGATGAAGAAACTGTGACCCAGTGAGGTTTTAAGTCACTTGTCCAAGGTCACAGAGGAAGTTAGAATCAGAGATAGAATTTGGACCCAGGTCCTACAACAACTGAGTCAGTATCCTTTTCACTATTCTATTGCTGTTCAGTTGTATCAGGCGTGTCTAACTCTTCATGACCCCATTTGGCATTCTCTTGACAAAGATACTTGTGTGGTTTGCCATTTCCTTTTTCAGCTCATTTTACAGAAGAGGAAACTGAGGTAAACATGGTAAAATGATGCCCTAGCTAGCAACTGAGGCAGGATTTGAACTCAGGAAGAGGAGTTTTTCTAATCCCAAAACCCAGTGCTCTATCTACTGTGTCACCTAGCTGCCTCTTTTTCACTATAGCATCTCTGTTTCTCTTTTCTGTGGAGGAGAAAGTGAGGCTGATGACTTTGCACAGTCCTACCTCCTTAAATCCATTTCACTAACAAGTCATGGCATCATGACAATTCACCCAGTATTTTCAAAAGAAAATAAAGTAGAATCATTCTTGTAACAATTAATGTTTGTATAGCCCTCTTGGATTTGCAAAGTGCTTTAGTGTATGTATAATCTGGCTCTCACCCCAGGAAGACAAGGAGGGGCCCTGTCATTATTTGACATGTAGGAGCTTATCCCAGGAACAAATGAGGCTATCAGTGAGTCAGTCAACTCACATGTATGAAGTAACTATGTGCTAAGTGCTGGGGATATTAAAAGAAGCAAAAAAGCAAACAGTTCCTACTCTCATGGAGTTGCAATGGAAAAGTCTAAGAAGAAAGACAACAACATTATATACAATTAAAGAAAGGAAAAACTGGAGATAATCTCAGAGGGAAGGCACTAAAATTAAGTACTGAGAAAGTCTTCTGACAGAAAGTGAGACTTTAACTGAAACTTGAAGGAAGCCAGAAGTAGAGATTAGGAAAGAAAGAATCCTAGGCATGAGGGACAGCCATTGTCACCAGATCTCAGAGTACATAGAAAGAAGTGAGATGTAATTAGACTGGAAAGGTAAAAAAGCCAAACAGGATTTTATGTTTGATCCTGGAAGTAATAGGGAGCCATTGGAGAATACTGAATGGAGCTGGAGGGCTGGAGCAGTGATACCTAAAGTGCAGAGGCCTTGACAGTTGAGTCAAGGATGGGTTGGAGTAGGGCTAGATTTGAGGCACAAAGAACAACCAGGAAGCTACTGCAATAGTCCAGGCATGAGGTGGTGAGGAAGGCATGTGCCAAGGTACTTGCAGTGTCAGAGGAAAGGAGGCACATATATGAGATGCCATGAAGCTGGAAACTACAGGACTTGACAACTTATTAGATAATGGGGAGGGGGGAATGGAGGGAAGAGAGAATGAGGAGTTAAGGGGTCAGCCTAGGTAACTAGAAGGATGGTGGGATCCTCACCAGGAATGGGAAAGTTAGGAAGAGGAGAAGTTTTGGTGAAGAAGATAATGAGTTCAATTTTGGAAATGGTGAACTTCAGTTTAAGGTATCTACTGGACATCCAATTCAAGATATCGAGTTGGCAGTTGGAAATGGGAGACTGGCAATCAGGAGACAGTTTAGGGCTTAGCAAGTAGGTCCGAGAATCATCTTCACAGAGATAATAATTAAAACTATGGGGGTGGATGAAATCAACAAGAAAAATAGTAGAAACGGGAAAAAAAAAGGCCCAGGACAGAACCTTAGGAGACCCCCACAGCATGACCAGGAAGAAGATTCAGTAAAAGTAACAGAGAAGGAGTGGTTAGCCAGGCAGAAGGAGAACCAGGAGAGAACAGTGTCACAAAAACCTAGACAAAAGAGAATCTCAAGGAGGAGAGGTTGATTGATAGTGTTAATGATTGCAGAGTTTAGAAAGGTGAGAAAATCATTAAGTTTGGCAATTAGGAGATCACTGGTAACTTTGGAGAGGATGGTTTAGGTTTAATGATGAGGCTGAAAGATAGATTGTAGAGAGTTAAGAGGAAAGTGAGAGGAAAGGAAGTGGAGGCACCTGTTGTAGATGACCTTTTTAAGGAGGTTAGTCACAAAGGGTGGTGAGAGACAGGATAGCAGGGATAGAGCAAACGAGGATCTTTGGAGAATGGGTATGATTTTAGGCAGTAGGGAAGCATCCAATAGACAAGGAGTGACTGAAGGTTAGGGAGAGAGTGGTGATAACAGAGGGTTAACCTGCTAGAGGAAATGAGATGGAATGGGAGCACCTATGCACACAAAGGAGTTTTAGTTGACTAGTTAAAAGGCCATCTCTTGGTTGAGATAGCCCACCCATCTGAATTCCCTCTCAGCCTTGAATTGACAAATTTTTGAACTTTTGAAAGACTTAAAAAGGATGTTACAGAAACTAAATTGGCAAAAGCCTATTTCTCCACCTTGAGAGTACCTCTCATTGATCCACTGAGGCACCTCAAAGCATTGCCATGGAAATCATAGATGAACAATGCATTTACTAACCTGAAGAATAAGTTTTCTTTATTCTCTATCTTAATAGACTTCAAATAACATAAATAGTTCCTTCTAGAGAGCAAAATATCTAATATTGTTATGAGAGCGGGAGAGGAGAAATCCCCTACTAGACTATGCTGCCCTCTGTTGTGTCCTGGCCCCATGCATATTTCCCCCACAAAAAAAGGGAGAAAGATAAAAAGAACTATACATTCTGGGAGAAGTATTTCTCATGCTTAAAGCTGCTTTTGAGGTGTACATCATCCTGAGGGAGTAAAGTCTCCCATTGTTGTTAACATTCCCCGTAAGAGCTTGGCATACCATATTTCACTACATAGTCATTGCAGATTTTATGCCAACTTTTTCTTTGGCAAAAGAGTGGGGAGTGACCATTATATGAAGCTTTTAAAAATTGTGCCAGTATTACTTAAAAATCATTTATTACTAAACTGTCTTGATGCAAGATTAGGTTGCACAGAGTACTCATGAATAGATGTTAAAATTTAATACTGACAGTGCCCTACACTGGAAATTCTAGACTTTCTGCTTGTGATGTGGGAGAGGTAAATGCACATGCATATGCCACTGGTGAATACATTGCTGCTCTGTGAACAGAATTATACCATGTGACAATTATACAATGAAAGGTTATAAACCAAATTTTGAACTGAAAACACAAACAAAAAAAAAACAGGGTACAACAATTATGTGCTGAAATACAGTACTTTTAAGAACTTCCAGCCCCTCAATCAGTGCCATATCCCCTGGGCATTACTTTTCAGTATTCAGCTTTACCATCATCTATTTTCAGACATCACAACCTTCAATTCTTAGTTGTTTGATCCCATGGTCTCATTGGTGTAGCTGAGTCAGAAAGAAGCCAGGGCAGACCCAGCCCTTGAACACACTCACACATCAGCCCAGAACAGGGGCAAGGACCTTTCATAACTACCATGAAATGCCAAAGTTTAAAGGAAACAGGGTGAATCCAGGTAATACTATACCTGCTGATCTGACCCTGACCTCTCTGTCTCGAGGCTGCCTCTAGTCCTGAACCCAGTTCCCTACTTGTCTCAGCCTCTTGGATTTCAGTGTTCCAGAGAAAACTAGTTTCCCAACCAGGCCTATCATTTGTTTAGATCACAATTTGTGCCCTTCCTCTCTTTCCCCAGGAAGGGATTTCTCTTCCTGGCCAGTCCTGGAGATTGCCCAGTTTTGCATGACTGGCATACAGCAATTTCCTATGAGGAAAAACAATTAGAACTTAAGTCTCCTGATTTTTTTTCTACTATAGACACAGTAGCATAGCACAGACAACATCAAAACCTTATGTGGTTAAGGGTACAATACTATGACACAAGAGCAAGCAGTTAAAAAAATGAAAAAAAAAATCAGTTTAAGTCAGGTATTTGATACCACATGGACAAGATTAACAAGTTACCTGATATTAATGTCATTTTTTTATTGAATTGTACCATTGATCCAGTGGAGAGCCTACTTGGGGAGGGAACAAGAACACATGTGCACACACACACACACGCACACACACACAATTCTTCATTCATCTGTAGACAATTATAAGCAAAATTGATGCCCATCTAATGGGGAGTGACTAAACCAATTGTGGCTAATGAATGTAAGGGAATATTATACTGATACAAGAAATAACAAATATGGAAAATTTAGAAAAGCATGACAAGACTTATGAATTGATGTAAAGTAAAGTAAGCAGAACCAGGAAAACAATATATCCGATGACTACTATAAAAATATAAGTGGAATGTTTAAAAAGCAAAGGTAATAAAAGTGGAAATGGAATGCTACATAATTATAATGACTAAGTCTGACACTAGAAAAAAAAAGTAGAGAAAATATACCTCCTCTTAATTACAGAGTTGGGGGACTACACGTGTGGAATATTACCTTACCCTCACAATGGGTACTGTATTAGATGTGCTGAACAACTTTTCTTTTTTAATCTTTGTTATAAGGCATAGTTCTCTCAATATAAGAAAAAAAGAGAAAGGAATTTGTAAAGAAATGCAATATAAATGATGGTGATTTATTTTTGTTTTTAAAATAAAAGGTATCAATAAAAATAGGAAAATAATGCTAAAAAAGAAATCCATTCCTGCAGGAATATTTGCATGTTTTTTTAATAGTCTCCCTTTGGTAAGGGTTTGCAACCTGAGCATAATGACAGGAAAGAAATAGCCCAGCCCAGCATGCAATTCATGTAATGTTTCTCTGTAGCCAATGCAAATGAGCATATATTTGGGGTGGGGTGGAAGATTGTGGGAGAGAGAGCAAGCAAGATTATTTCACTATTGTGGCAAAGCTCCAAAAGTGCTATTACTGATTAGGGCAATAATCATGGAGAAGAAGAGGATGACTGTGATAGATTGTACCATCTTTTTAGCAACACTAGAGGTTTGATCAGCTCCAATATGCCCTTTTTAAACACTGCCTACATACATTTTTTAGCCAGCAGACCGTAAAATTAATATCAGAATGGAAATCTGCATATAACTGAAGTTCTGTTAAGCTCGGAGAGATCACTAATGCATATAGTAAGCAGAGTGAGTTTGTCCCTTAATAGGATAAGTAATATGACTTTGAAAATGCTTAATTACTCATTAACATCAGAGAACAGAATGGCTACGATTGAGCTGTTCCAATCTTTTATGGGAAGTTGAACTACGTGGTAGTTTTTTTTCTCCTCCTTTGTTAGTTTCTCCAAGGAAATTCAGAGACTAAAGCTAATACATACACACACATGTGTATGTGTTACATATATGTGTGTATATATGTATAGATATACATATATACACACATATTTGTGTGTCCATGAACACACACATCTGTTCAGTCAGTAGGAAGAAGGAATGAATAGAAGAAACTATTTCTAAATTAGGTTGATATACTAGTTTTATCTACTCTCTTGTTTTTTGTCCCTCGACCCCTTAAACTGTCATCAGTATCAATCAAATTCAAAATATGTTTACCAGAGTGCCCAAGTGACCATCATATTATGGTAGGCCCTGCAAGAAAGTTCATCCGAAATGAAGTCAGGTATCATCCTCGGAGGGATATGATGAAAATGCTGGGAAAACTGAAATCTTAGTACTACTGTGATTTCAGATTGCTGTTCTGCCTTCCCTTTGCTGTGTGAATTGGGGCAACTCGTCTGACCTCCCTGAAATGAGGTTTCTGCATCTAAACGGAGGAGCACCAACCTATCTCCCAGTTCATTGCCAAGTAAAACAAACACTAGATATTCTAAAGTGCTCAGAGAATAGAAAGTGTTTTATTGTCTCAGATACCAAAGAAGTTTTATTTAAAAGGAACCTAAATGATTATGAGGTTCAAATGACTTATATTTAGAGGAAAAACATGAGGTCCAGAGAAGGAAGGGTGTTCCCAAAGTCATGCAGTTTGTAAACAGCAAGAGAAAGACATTCAGGATTACAGATTTATAACCTTAAGGAACTTTAGAAGCTACACAGTTTGACACTTTTATTTTATATGTGACTATCTAAGGCCCAGAAAAGTTAAATGATGTACCTAATATCATATAGGTAGTAAGTAGAAGAGCCAGAATTTGAACCCAGGTCTCTTGACTCCAAGTTCAGGGAGAACTTGGATGTGCTGGTTTTTTTCTCAGTCAGTCAGTGGTTAACTTGCAGGTACTATTTAACAAATGTCTGCTGTTACACTGACTTGACTGTCACAATTTGAGGAGGTTGCCTCTCCTTCATTAAAATTCACTTCTCTAGTGTCTCTGCTTTCCACAAAGGCAATGATAAACGGGACCATGCTGATGAGTTACTCCCTCCAAGTACTTACTAGTAGTAGCTTTTTGTCTTATACTCTACCCCTCCCCTCAACTTTATATAAATCTCAATCTCTCTCTCTCTCTCTCTCTCTCTCTCTCTCTCTCTGTCTCTGTCTCTGTCTCTCTCTTCTGGATGTCTTTCTCTCCCCTAATAAGTTTTTTTCAAAGATCTCTCCAGGGTTAGCTGAACATGCTGAGGTAGACCTGTTTTGGACCCTGGCCTTAGAGGAGCTGGGAAATCACCCCAGAATGTGCACCCAGGACACCCAAGGTACAGCAGAGATACCATTCTCATCAAAAGGGAAGTTGCTTCCATCTGCTATGACTCAATCCAAATTGTTTAATTTCTCAATTCCAATGATATTGGATTGCCAGCTATCTAAGAACACACTATCTCAAAAACTCATTTCTTATGTTCCCATTTCAATATACCTTTACCCTGCCCTTCCAATGGCCCTTTCCAGTTATGCCCACCATTTTATTCATGCCCTTTGGAACTCTAAACCTTACATCATCCTCTTACCTTTTGGCAGAGGCCTGGCTCCTCCATAGGAACACCACATCTCTGGCCATCCTTTACAGACTGATTCCAACTTCTTTCATATTTCCAGACACACTAGTTCTGAGGGAGAACTGGAACACTTCTTGCTCCCTATTGCCTCTTCCAGACTCTCCCTTTGCTACCATCCATCAGCAGTTTTTCTTCCTTTGAAGTTAACTCCATCCAAATTTATCACCCAATCCAGATCCTGCTGTTGAGTATTTTCTTTTCACTCATAGGTCATTCCTTGTCCTTTTTCAAGGACTTCAGTACTTGTCTCAGGCCTTTTCTCCACCCCAGTTCCTGGCCTATGCTATTAAGACTTTGAAATACACATTGCTGTTATCTCAAATATCAAACTATTCAACTCTCACGACTTACTCCTTCATATTGTACCCCAGTCACACACAAGAATGGCCCTCCCCTTGAGCTTTCCATCATCCACAAGTGTTCTAATTCTAGGATCAAGAACTCTGAAATTCCCTTATCTAATTCATATTTCCTATCATCTTATCTCTCTGTATGCCTTTCCAAACTTATTTTTGTTTTTTTCTTATGAAATCTAATCCCTCAGTATTTTTACAGGCAATCAGCCCTGCATCATGCTCCTCCTCTCCCAATGTCTACTTTTTTAGTTAACCAGTTAAAGTATTATCTTCTATTCTTAAATCCCCAGATGCCTTGTCTTATTGCTGTTTATGCCTTGACAAACACTAACCCTGGATTACTTTCACCATCTGGCTCCTCCAGTTCTATCCATGTGCTGCTGAACAGAGTTGAAAAAAGTCATACACCCATATGGACTGGATCTGCTACAAATATAGAGTCCATTGAGCTTCACTGTAAGATAATCCTCTCAATCCTCCTGAATAGATTGTCTATCCCACTCCCCCTTCTCTCAGCTGAGAATCTCAGACTATACTTTATTGAGAAAACTGAGGTCATTGGTCAGGAGTTCCTCACTTCCCTTCCTCTTCACTCATAATTCCTTGACATCATCTCCCATTTTCTCTTCCTAGTCTTCAGTCTCTGATAAAGATGTGGTCCTTCACCTCCCCAAAACCTACCTCTCTACATGTGCCCTTGATTCTATCCTCTTGTGACAACTCAAATCATCCCTTCTATGTCTCCAGTCTTCAATACCTATTTACAGGTAACTTCCCTGATGACTAAAAATATAGCCATAATGTAAAAACAAACCAACAAGAAGCAAATCCTAGACTCTACTAGCTAGATGGATAGAGGACTAGGCTTGAGGTCAGGAAGATTTGTTTTCAAATCCTGATTCAGGTCAACCTGTGTGACCCTGGGCAAGTTTACTTAACTACTGTCTACCTCAATTCCCTCAACTGTAAAGTGGGGATGATAAGAGCATCTACCTCACAAGGTGTTGTGAGGATTGAATGAGATAATATTTGTAAAGTGCTTGGCACAGTGGCTGGCAAATTGTAGCTATCTAAGCAATGCTTTTTTTCTTCCCTTCCTCTCTTCTCCTCCCTATCACAGACAAACTTATAGGGAAAAAAAGCTGTCTACACCCATTGATGCTACTTTTTCTCCTTACTCATTTATAAACCCTAAAATGTTGTTCTCCAAAGTCAGTGATCATCTCATAACTGCCAAATCTTGTAACATCAATACTCATCATTCTTGACTGCTCTGCAGCATTTGACATTGTCAATGATCCTCTCCTGGATACTCTATTCTCTGAGTTTTCATGATGCTACTCTTTCTTGGTTC
Source organism: Pseudochirops cupreus (assembly GCA_028627135.1). Lineage (NCBI taxonomy): Eukaryota > Metazoa > Chordata > Mammalia > Diprotodontia > Pseudocheiridae > Pseudochirops > Pseudochirops cupreus. Next base: position 329,254,993 of record CM053580.1, on the reverse strand, counting down.
TGCTACCTGTCTTGACTTCTCCTCTCTCTCCTTTTCTGGATTATTAGCCATATCACTGTTCCTGACTGTGGTTGTCCATCAGTATCCTGTCCTGGACCCTCTTCTTTCTGTTTATTCTCTCCTTTTTTTTTTTGAGGGGGTAACACAAGGCAATTGGAGTTAAATGACTTGCCCAAGGTCACACGGCTAGTAAGTGTTAAGCGACTGAGGTCGAATTTAAAGTCAGGTCCTCCTGACTCCAGAGTGGGTGCTGTATTCACTGCGCCACTTAGCTGTCCCTACACATTTTTCTTAATCAGGGACCTCATCAGCAACATGGGTTTAATCATCATGTCTATGCAGATGGCTTCCCAATCTACAGATCCAATAGTAGTTTTTCTTCTGAACTTTGGTTTAACATAACCAGCTACCTAGTGAACACTTCAAATTGCGTCTTCTGGATCTCACATGTTCAACATTTGCAAACCAGAATTCATTTTCTAAAACTCACCTTTTTTTCTAACTGTCCTATTTCTGTCAAAGCCATCACCATTCTTCCAGTCACCTAGATTTGAAACTTCAGTATCTTCCTCATCTTCTCACTCCTCACTTTTTTATCCCACACATCGAATATGTTGCCAATATTGTTATTTCTACCTCCAGAACATTTCTCAAATTCATCCCCCTCTTTCTACCTACACAGCCACCACCCAACTTATCACCTCTCCTAGGCTATTATAATAGGCTCCTAATTAATCTCCTTGCCTTGAGTCTCTCTCTACTTTAATCCATCCCCCATACAGTTTCTGATGTGATTTTCCTAAAGCATGGGTCTAAACATGTCCCTCTCCTGCCCAATAAACTCCAGTGTCTCCCTATTCCAACTAGAATAAGATCCAGATTCTCTGTCTTTGTAATCTGGCTCCATTGACCCTTTCCAGCTTTATTACATATTATTCTCCTTCATGCTAATCTGGTCTTTTTATTATTCCTCACACATAACATTCCATCTCCCATCTCCAGGTCTTTGCATAGGCTCTGTACCCTACATCGGAAATGTACTTCCTCTCATTTTTTATCCTTAAGCTCCCTAATTTCCTTAAATACTCAGTTCTCAGCATAGATGGAGAGAGGTGGAGAAAAGTTAAAAAAAATGTTCTGCAGGTAGAACTGCTAACTGAATCAAAACAGCACCGTCTAAATGAAGTCACAACTCCCAAACCTCCAGCTGCTTTGTACTTTTCTGTGTATCCCCAGTACACGTGGCTTCCTCTGAAAGGGTATAAAAGCTCTGAGGACTAGAATTATTTCAGTTCTGCATTTGTATTTCTAGAGCCTAGTATAGAAGTACACAGGAAGTGCTTAATAAATGTTTCATCAGTCACTGAGTTTGGCATAAGAATTCCTATTTGAATTCACCAAATTCAATTACATAAAAATTAATTAATGTTTAATGTAATTGAAATTATATGTCACACTGCTTTCTATCTCTTGTTTATTCATAAATTCTTTGCCTATCCATAAGTCTGATGGGTAATATGTTCCATGTTCTTGTAATTTTTTTGTAGTATCTCCCTTTATAGCTAGGTCATATATTCATTTTGACTTTATCTTGATAAATGGTTTATGCCCAATTTCTGCCAGACTGCTTTCCAGCCTTGGGCACAATTTCCTTCTCTGGGTCACAGGACCATAGATTTGGATCTGGGAAAGCTCTTAGAGGCCATCTAGTGCAGTGATCCAGAGAGGTTAAGGGGTTTTCCAAGGTCACATGTAAGTATGTATTAGAGGTGGATTGGATCCCAGCACCTGATTCCACAGTCAAACTCTTGACATTGCCACACTTGCTCATATAAAAGGAGGGGCTCAGTCAGATTAAATGGCTTCCAAAATCCTCTCCCGATTTAAATTCTGTAATCCTTATCACTCCTGGTCATTAGATTTTGGAAGAATTCCCCCTCCCCTACACACATACATTCTCTCTCTCTCTCTCTCTCTCTCTCTCTCTCTCTCTCTCTCTCTGCTTTGGAGTGAAAGGCCAGTAGGTCCTAGAGTATGGCTGAGTTTTAAAAAAAATCTGTGGAACCAGGATAGCAATCACAGTTCATTTTTGGAGATTTGTGAAGATAACCCATGGCTGGCAAGGTCAAGAGTGTGTGGGCAGAGGTACTTTTTATCTTTAAAATAACAATTCGTATTTCTATTGAGCCTTGAGGCTTACAAAATGCTTTCTTCAGAACTATTTTGGGTACCATTCTTTACAGATAAAGAACCAAAGCTGAAAAAAGTCAAGCAATAACAATACCTACTTATAAAGCACTTCAAAGTTTGTAAAGTGCTTTATATAGCATCTCATTTGAAGTTTGCAAAACCTATTATCCCCATTCTATAGATAGGGAAATTGAGACTCAGAGAAGATAAGTTGAGATAGGATCACACAGCTAACAAAGGAGCCAGGCAGAATTTCATCTCAAGTCTTTCTGACTCCCAGTCCAATCTTCTCTCCTCTGTACCACCTTCCTGCCCATGGGCACACAGACGGTAAGTTTCAGAGCCAGGCTTCAAACCCAGGTGCCTGGCTCTTTGTAGTAGTCCTCCCTGCTTTAGTGAATGGCTGCCATAAGGGATCAGGCTGGGGATCTAGCTGCTGATGGCTGAAAGGAGGAGAGCATACATTGAAAAAGCCTTAATTAGTCATCATACACCTGGGTTATTTCATAATCCAATGGTCTGACATCCCTCATTTGCTCAGACAGAATTGCTCACACACCTAATGCCATTTTACACTTGGCATCTGCTGGTTTGATCTATTTCCTCATTACCTTGGATAGAAAGGCAAATATTTTCTGTTTACCTCAATAATTGGAAATTTTGGAGATGGATATCTTTGAAACCCTCTTAAACACTCCAAAGCCCACATGATGACCAGAAACACAGTCTGGATGTACCTGTGGTGGGAAGGTGGCTTGTGCTGTGAATACAGTGGCTCCCCTTAATTGTACTAACATCTGCTTCTGAGCCTAAGTGGATTCTACCAGGAGCTTATTACATGGAGCTGTTATGTTTCAGGGGATATAATCTGAACCCTAACATACCCCAGGGGATAGGAGCTAGAGTCCAGGGGTGGGGAACCTGTGGCCTCAAGTTCACATTGTAGCCCTCTAGGTCCTCAAGTGTGGCCCTATGACCGAATTCAAACTTCATAGAACAACTCTCCTAGAAGGTCACATGTGGCCTCGAGGCTGCAGGTTCCCCACCTTCAAGTTAGATCATAAGTAACTCCCTCTATCAATATAGGGCTTCTTGTCTTAAAAGGTTGTCTGGGACATGTAGAGGATAAATAACTTATATAGGTCCACACAACCGCTATAGACCTTTGTGGGTTTCCTAGTTTCAGGACCATTTTGCTATGGCTGCCTCTAAAAGATCCCACTCCATGTATTTAAAACAGAGCTCTACTAAAGTCTCCCTTCCTTCCCCTTGTGATTTCGGAACTCAAACCAGAAGACATTCGTTCGTTAATTCATTCAGTGCAATGCAATAATGTCCAAAAAGTCCCAAGAAAGCCCTTTCTTACAGTACCTTTTTCCTACAAATAGCCTGCAGTCACTGGTATTGGAAGAGAGAATTTTTCACTTTATCTCAAACTAGCCTGTCCCTAAATTATACCCTCTAGCCAGCCTCTAGCCTGAGAGATCATCAGTGATGGGAGATTCCAGAATCCTCTGGGATCAGATCGAGGCTCTCACAAAAAAAAGTAACCCAGAAACATTGCTCGTTTCCCCAGTAGCCCTCTGGCCATAACAGATATTTCCCTTTCCCTCTCCTGAGTGAAGGAGCTGGAGAACACACAACTGGCAGAAACTCCTTCTTTTGGGCAGCCATACCCTCTCTCCTCCTCAGCCCTACCTTCTGACCAGACGGACCTGATCCTGTTAACCCCTCTCTCTTTTTCATTTTGCACATATCATTTCCCCACTGATGATTCAGCAAAGCGATGTGTGGAAATGGCAAAGACACAGAATTGTCTCATCTTTTCCTCTCTCGGCCCCTGCCCTCCCCACCCCACCCCGCCCCTCTTTCCTTCTCCCGGCAAACAACAACACTCAAGAACCTGAATCTTCCACTCTGAAAAATTACCCACAAGGCCTGAAGGGCAGTGGTTTTAGAAATATTTGGGAAATCAAAGAAGTACTTGGAAACTGGGAGAAAAAAAACCCCCTCCTAGTGAATCAATAATAGAGCCTGCTCTTTTTACGTTCTCCTGATTCAGAGGAGCTCTGATTCCTTGACACAAACAAATCCTTACAGCTTGTCAGCACAGCTGCAGAAACACGGCCGGGAAAGAGTGATGGGGAGAACCCAGCGTCGCCTGATGCTTCGTCGGCGAGGAACTTTCAGGCTCCAGCCGGTTTTCCGTTCCCCGGGAAATATGTGAGGCAGGAAAAACAAAAGTTAGTCCTTCTGTTTTGTTTTGGGCTCCCGCCCCCTACCAGAAGAAACAGGCGAGCCCTGCCTCTTAGCAATATCTTGGCTGCTGTCACAACTGAACCAAGCGTTTAGTATCCGAGTCAGAGAATAAATGGCAAACATTGGAAGGAGCCTAGAGGAGGCGTCAGCTTTGCCTGCTGCCTCTCTGACCTCCGCCTCTCCTTAAAGACTACAACAAGGTTATTTCTGTTGGGCACTTGGCAGCTGAGATGCGCACCATTTGGAATGGGACTTTCTAGCGTTAACCTCGTGGGTTGTTTTTTTTTTGAAGCCTTCATATGTAATTTAAACACATACGCACACTCACTGCAGCTGCTTTGAGAAGAGAATGTGGTCTTGGCCGCAGAATAAATAGCGATCGCGTGGATTTTAAAGGCTCCGCTTTCCAGCTCCTCCTGCATGCAGCTGACTGCGTGCTGGGCTCAGCCCACTGCCACCAACCTGGGCTGGAAGAGCGTTTTATGGGTCACTATCCCAGGCACTGGGAAGGATCTGGGCTTCTTGCGCGCCTCTGGCGCCGGATTGCGTGCAATGTGCATGCAGGAAGGGCTAAAGATAGCCCTGCCATTTGGGAATGGCCATTATCGTGAAATAAAAGCGAGTGCAAAGCTGACCGTTACGCCTCGAATGTAAGACAATCATGTTTAAAGGGGGAGGGGGAGGAGAAGGGCGGGGGAAGGCTTGGGTCAGAGGCAGTCGGCAGTAGAAAGGGCCTTGGCCTGAATTGAGAGGCAGGAGACTGGGCCCAACACTCACTGTGCCAGTCTCAGATTCCTCTTCTGTGAAGTGTGGATAGTAGAGCCTGCACTGTTAGATTTACGGAATTGTTGAGTACTTGGACCTGGAGTTTCAGAGCTGGAAGGTCATCTAGCACGACTTCCCCATTCAGCAGATGAGGAAAGTGAGGTGACTATCCCAAAGTCATTTAAGCATTAAAGGCAAATGAGGCAAGATTTGAATCTGGGTCCTCTGACTCCAAGAACATTGTTTTTCCCAGTTTAGCAATTTCCTTCTTGATTGATTTGTTGTTGAGTCAGTTCAGTTCAATAGTGTCAGCTTTGTGACTGCATTTGGGGTTTTCTTGGCAAAAATCCTGGAGTGGTTTGTCATTTTCTTCTCATTTCCCTTCCTTCCTTCTTGAATAAAGCACTAAATAAATGTAGAGAGACTTGTTACAGGTAAGGGGTTGACCTTGGAACCTGCAAGACCTAGTTGAGGTCTTATTTCTTATTCTTTCTAGTTGTGGTGACTAGGGGCAAACTTCAGCCTCTGAACACGCCCAGGCAACTCTAAGAATAAATTACCATGGAGCTGTAGATTTGAAATCTTAGTTCCTGATCAAGTAAGTAATGAATGTCTCATTATCAATTTAAAAACAACTGGCTGAATTCAGTTGAATTCACTGTTTGCTAAGAAAGTCCATCAAATTTTAAAGCTGAAAGAGATCCTATTGGCCATCTACCCCAAACCCCTTGTTTTCCAGATAAGGAAACTGAGCCCAAAGATGTGACATTGATTTGCCCAAACAAGGTAACGCAGCTATCTAGTGGCAATTCCAAAATTAGAACTCTGAGTTTCCTGACTATATATACCTCTTGAATTATGATTTGACTAATTTTAGCTGTTTCCTTGGCTGGGTTATATGTATGGATATCATCTGTTACAGAATCACCTGATGGAGTACTATGGTTTGCTGTCATATAACAAGCCTTTTTTCAAATCCTCTTATGTGAGAGATTGCAAACTTTAAAGTCCCATATAAATGCACAGTATTATATTACTTCTTGTAACAATCTAATTCAACAAACATTTCTTATACACTAGCGTGTGCCTCCATGACTTGTTTTCCAGACTGCTAGGTGGTGTAGTGGATAGAATGCTGGGCCTGAAGGCAGGAAGACTGATCTTCCTGAGTTCAAATCTGGCCTGAGACACTTAGCTGTGGGACCCTGAGCAAGTCCTTAACCCTGTTTGCCTCAATTTCCTTATCTGTAAAGTAAGGTGGAGAAGGAAATGGCAAACTACTCCAGTATCTTTGCCAAGAAATTCCCAAATGGGATCAGGAAACGTCAGATACCATTGAAATGACTGAATTGCAACATTACACCTTATTCTCTTCCACAAACCCCTTGGTTTGGCCAAAGAGATTAATTTATTATTCCCTGTACTTGACTTTCCATCTCCCATCTCTGTGTGTTTTCACAGGCTGTTGTTTCTCATGCCTGGAAAGTATTCCCTGCCTGCTTCTGCCTCAGTATACCTACCTTCCTTGAAAGCTCAATTCAAGCACTAGATCTTATGATAAGCCTGCCTTGAATCCTGAAGTTTTAGTGAACTCACTCTAGAAATTTACAAATTACCTTTAATTTACAATTGAAATTATTAGGACACATTTTGCATTTAATTTTCTAGGAATGTGTTGTTTCCTCCTGTAGAATTTGAGCTCCTTGAGGGATTTTTGTGTTTATGTCCACACACTGTGCCAAGCACATAGTAGGCAATTAAGAGCTTGGTGTTGTAGCTGATGTTGCAAAGCAGTTTGCTCTGTAATGAGGGCACTGAAGTCCTGTCCTGAAGGGACTTACCTTTTTCTGTGAGGATCCAACATGTACACAAATGAGTAAATACAAAGCATATGCAAAGAAATAAAATATAATTTCAAGATTATATTGCCAACAAACTGGAGAGATCTGCAAAGGTCTGGTGTTGGAGAAGGTACTTAATAACACTAACTTTCATTTAGTTGACAGTGCAGTGGATAGAGTGTGGGCCTGGAGTCAGGAAGATCTGAGTTCAAATATGCCCTCAGAGACTTACCAGCTGTGTGACCTTGGACAAGTCACTTAACCCTCTTTGCCTCACTTTTCTCATCTGTAAAATTAAGCTGGAAAAGGAAATAGCAAACCACTCCAGTATCACTCCCAAGAAAATCCCCAATAGGGTCAAGAAGAGTCAGACGTGACTGAACAATTCATATAGTGCTTTAAGGTTTGAAAAGTAATTTTTTGGTCCTCGTGACAATCATGAGAAGTAGGTGCTCTTATTATCTGCATTTTATGGATGAGAGAGCTGAGGCAGATACTCAGTGACTTGCTCAGGATCGCACAGCTATTAAGTGTCAGATTCTGGATTCGAACACAGGTCTTCCTGATTCTAGATTAAGTAGTCTATCCATTGAACCACCTAGATGCCTTTGAGCTGTGTTTTGAAGTGTTGTAAGGATTTTAAGAAATGGGCAAGTAATTCACGAACTAAATAAGTGGTATAACAGTAAGATTGTTGTTGTTCTTACAAAGACTGTCTCTAAGTATGCCTGGAGGGAAGCAGAATAGACCTCTCTAGCTTCCTCTTCCCCACTCTTCTCCAAGGCAGACTTCAATCCCTTCCAGGGTGGGAAGCAGCAGGTTGGGGCCAGAGGCTACAGCTCTGTTCTCCTCAGAGAGAGGGAAACTGGGCTAGAATTCTATCTGTCTGCTCCCTTAAATATTATTAGTCTAGCTCTAGCAGATATGACTTTTAGGTTCAAGCTAAATTTCTGATCTCTCTTCATTAATTGGGTGAAAGGAGGACCCGAGCTTTATATCTAAAGCTTAATTCCCTTCCCACCAAACACCAACTCCACAATGAACACACATAGTAAATAGAAAAGAAATCCATTTAGCCAAGTTGACAGCAAAACAGAAATAAGAGAAAGTATCCATAAGAGTGAAGGAACTGTCCCATTTGGAGTAAGGTAACTCAATTCATCCAAGAGATGAGTCCCAGATCTCGCCCAAAGGGGAAATTCCTTGAAGTCTCTAGAGTAACAACCTGTGAATAGGGACATGACGGAGACTATAAGCTTCTGCTATGTTGGATTCTTCTGAGAATCTTTTCTTGTTTCAGCAACCTGAAGTGAGGTTAGTATCATCCATTTACTTTTTCTTTCTTTACTTTATTTTTTTTTTCTGGTTACATGTAAGGATAGTTTTCAACATTCACTTTTATAAGATTTTGAGTTCCAAATGTTTTTCTCCCTCCCTCCCCTCTTTCTTTCCCAAGATGGCAAGCAATCTGATAAGGGCTATGGTATCATCCATTTTCCATTTCAAAAGTGGAAACCAGAAGAGACTGAAGAGAAGCCTCCTCTCCTCTTCTACCCAGTCCCCTCCTACAGGACATTAATATCTACCAGTGAGGAGAGAGTCCCATACCAATAGCGCTATCATTTTCATCAATATCATCATGATCATCATCATGGTCATTGTAAGTGATGAAAAAAACTAACACCTAATCCACTGCCTCCTTGTGCAAGGACCTTACAACAGTTTAGTTGGGCCCTAGTTGGAAGGACACTGAACTTGAATGCAAAAAGATCTGGGTTTTTGGCCTCAAGAAGCCATGACTTCTCCATTGCTAGAGGACTCTAGGAAGAGACGGATTAGACCACCATTTGTTGGGGATATTGTAGACAGGATTCCTGTTCAAGTATGGATTGGATTAAATGACCTACAGCTTTAAATTCTGGGACTATGATTATCTCTGCTTTGTCATTAATCCACTTCGAGATCTGTTACAAGTCACTTCCCTTTTCTGGGCCTCAGTTTCCACCTCTATGTAAAGAGGTAGAATTCTAACATCTCGTGATCCTAAGTGCTAAGAAACATGATGTGGGGCAGCCAGTCTTTTTCACTTAAAGGGAAGAATAGTGATCCCATTTTTCAACTTTTCTTGGACCTTTTGCTAGGGCCCAAGAGATAGTTCCATACAATGGATAGGAGGTCAATCTTAGAGTCAGGTAGATCTGGGTTGAAGTCCTAACCATACTGATTATGTCCCCAGTATGTAGTAAATGCTTGTTGGCTATGTGATTCTGGACATATTAATCAATCTCATGGTGTCCCATGAATCTCTCTAAAATTATAAGTTACAGTCCAGTTACTGAGCAGTATAAGGGGAGGGAATTTTCAACTGGGAGTTTCCCATTAATAAAATCAAGTCCAGAACTCTCCCCCCCACAGCCTTCCCCCAAACCAACATAGAGTCATAATTAAAGTCATCACTTGACTATGGACACATTTGTACTACTCCTTATTGGTGGTTAGACCCATCTTGCAGACAAAACTGACTTCCTAGCATCAGAGCAATTTTAGTACCTTATGAAATTCAGGATTTTTGTTTGTTTTTGAGGAAAGGTACAGGGGGACACTCCCCTATAGGAAAGTGGAAAGTGGTAAGATCACAACACTGGGAGACCATGAGGCAGTGGGAGGCCACCATTTTTAGGAAATAGGGCAGTCAATAAATTTGGGAATTCCCATAAATGGGAATGTGGCCATGGTAAGAAGGAAGCATACCATCAGTTACCTTCCTATTTTAACTAATTGTTCTTGCTTCTATGTAGCAAGAGCAGTGCAAATGTTATCATCACCATCTAGACTGAGGAGCCCCAGGCAAAGCCCTAAATACCCCACCACAATGAAAGCTCTGCCTGAAATTCAGCTGATTCCATATAACCCATCACCCACAATGAGATGGAGCAATGGAGCAAGATACTAGTGCAAGCATTTGCTCAAACCTTTCCTCCAGGAAGCCATCCTTGATAGCCTCAGTTAACAGTGACCCCATTAGGAGGTTCTAAAAGGTCCAAACTGGAGCTGGAACCAAGCAGGACTCTCTCCACTATCTTCAAGCTCCCAGCTCATTCCCAACCTTCCCACCAATATCCACTTTTTTCTTTAATTCTCCTGGTAAATCCCCTAAGTGCCACCCCTGTGAGAAGGAACTCAAAATCTCTTCTGCATCCTGACCTGTAGCCGTACTCTGTCTGCCTTCTCAGTGGTGGTAAACCACGTCTATGGGGCAGTGTTATAGGAATCTGAAGATCTTCCCTGCCCCTAGGCCCTTTGCTAAAGTGACTACATGACTCTGAGAACCTTCTCTGATTTGAAAGTATACTCTGCCCCCTAAAAGGCTGAATGTGGTCACATGGAGCCTGTGGTGGGAGGCTTGTTTTTCAGGAATGCCCACGCCTTGTAGCTTTGTGATTGGGCAGTGGGTCAAGAGGGCTATGACATTCTCGGAGCCAGGAGAAGGCTATATATATGCCCTGGTGTGAGGTTTTGCTTTGGGGCTCACTTTGAGAAGAGTTGTGTGATTTGACCAGATGAGACTCTGGGAAGCCGATGAGCCCCCCGGGCTTTGAAAACCCCAGATGTTGGTGCTTCCCTCTCTGGTAACTGAATAGGTATGGATGTAATAGTCAGATGCTGGAAGCCCATCTGCTGATCTGTTTCTTTGACTGCTTGTAACTTCTGTTTTTATTCTGCTTGTATTCTCTGAAGTTCAGGGTGCTGACTTTTTCCCCTGAACTAGGTAAATGATATATGTTTGATTGATTAAAGTGAGACTGTTAACCCATTTTGAGTTGCTTTCCTTTAGAAAAGCAGATCTAAGAACCTGTGCTAGCAGCCACCCTGGGTATGTTAGGGTGCTTGCTGATACAGGCAGACACCCTGAGCATCCTAAGAGTCGCTGGGACTTTCTGTCTCTCTAAAGCTGAATTCTCTTATATGTTTTGTCTTCTCAAAACCTTGAATTTCTGTTTATATCTCTTGTACTTAGCACAGTTGGGTACATCAGAAGTGTTTAATAAATAATTTTTCATTCATTCATCCATTCAATGGATATCTCTAACTCAAATTTTTCTTAAGAGTTCTTTTTTCTTTATTCCTACCTTGCATTGTATATTACTGTATATAAAATGTTCCTCCCTTTCTCCAATACAGTATAATAAACACCTTGAAAGCAGAGCCTGGCATTTTCATCTTTCTATCTCCAGGATAGGGTAGTTAGGTGGCAAAGCGAATGGAGTGCCAGGCCTGAAGTTGGAAAGACTCACCTTCATGAGTTCAAATCTGGCCTTAGACACTTGCTATCTGTGTGACCCTGGGCACATCACTTAGCCCTGTTTGCCTCAGTTCCTCATCTATAAAATGAGCTGGAGAAAGAAATGGCAAATCACTCCAGTGTCTTTCTAATAAAAACCCCCAACGGAGTCATGAAGAGTCAAACATGTCTCAGTAAAAAATTCCAAGCATAGAGCTTTGTTCATAACAGACTAGCAATAGATATTTTTGAAAGCATGAATCCTTAAAGCCTTGGAATACTAGATAGAACAGTGAATTTAAAGTCAATAAGAATTGTGTTTGAGTTCTGCTTCCACCACTTACTAGCTAGCTTTGTGTCCCAAGACAGGTCATTTAACCCACCTCAGTTTTCTCATCTGTAAATAGAGATAATAATAGTATCTACCTTGCAGAATAAGGACCAAATGAGATAACATGCACAATGCACTTTTCAAACCTTAAAATTGCTAGTAAATGTGATCTATTTATGTGATACAGTGGAAAGATGGCTGGATTTGGAGTCAGAGAAACTGGGTTTAAAGCCCAGCTTTGCTACCTATGTGACCTTGGGCAAATCACTTCATCTTCTTGATCATCAGTGTCTTCATTTCTAAATTGAGGCAGTCTATATATCCTTTGAAGTCCTTTCCAACCCTAAACCTATGAGTCTTCAATCGATTTTGTGGTCAGCTACCACTGACCTCCGGATTGAGCATAAGAATATCAGAAGTAATAAAGAGATCAAAAACCATAGGCCAGGCAACCCATTGGTTGGTGGGTAGAGGGTGAGTGAGGATAAGGAGACATCCAGACTGTGTGCTGAGATGAGTTAGACCCCACGATGCCTAGACCCCAAATTGACTTGAGGATGGATTTAAGCAAAAAGAGGAAAGAAAAAAGAGCTAGGAAGAAAAACTGAAGACTCATTTCTCTGTCTCTTGCCTTCCCTATGAAGGCCCTGGGGACCTGAAAAAATAAATTTAGAGTCTCTGCCAGCATTATAAAATCACAGAGCTGGAAGAAGACTAGGCAGTCATCTATTCCAGTTTTCCAACTATTCATGAATCCCTTCTACAATGTTCTTGACCAAGGGTGTGCAATGACCACTCTGTTAGGAGCCTGAAGCTGGGGAGGAAGACTGCACACACCCAAGAGGAGCAGGCTTTTCTGGAACTCCATTGTTTGCAAGTTCAGAAGCTTCCAGACTGCGGAGATTTAGCTAGACAACGGGCACCAGAGCAGGATACAGCTTTGTTCCAGCACCAGGCCGTCTGAGCCCCATTTGGAAGTCCCTCCCTTGCCATCCAGCTACATTTTCATGGACCCCATGAATATTTCTGTGTCCTCATTAGTAAAATATTCCCCAATAAAATAGTAAGTCTGAAGTGTGAGTCTCTCACAGCCAGATTCTGTCTCTAAGTGACGTCTTTCATTTGTACTGCATTTGTCTTTTATGCAGTTATTTGCATGTTTTAGAATGTAGCTTCTTGAGAGGATGGACCATGCCTTGCCTTTTGTGTGTGCGTGTATGTGTAATTTAAGTGCTTTAGTACAGCTTGTGAAATATGTTGTTGCTTAGTCATTTCAGTCATGTCCATGTTGTTGCTTAGTCATTTCAGTCATGTCCAACTCTTCATGACTCCTTTTTGGGTTTTCTTAGCAGAAATACTGGAGTACTTTGTCTTTTCCTTCTCTGGTTCATTTTACAGATGAAGAAACTGAGGCAAAAACAGGGTTAAGTAACTTGCCCAAGGTCACACACCTAGTAAGTGTCTGAGGCCAGATTTGAAATCAGATCTCCCTCCAGACCTGGCTCTCTATCCACTGTACCACCTAGCTGCCCTTTATGAATTATAGTAAATACTTAATAAATGATTTTTGACTGGTTGACTGACTGGCTAATAGCCCCACCAAAGGAATTGAGGAGGAGGGCAGAATAGTCTTCCTTGAGGTCAATCTCAGAGATTAGAGATGTACTCTATTGTGGTTCTAAAAAAAAAAAGTGAAATAAGATCATGAAAATCTCCTTAATTTATCTTGAAACTGTATTGCCCATGTTGCCTCTCAGGTAGCAAGTCTAAATGTTTATCCTCATGATCTAAATAGCAACACATACTGAGGGAGATTTCCTTTGAGCTGTCCTTAAAATGCTCCTCTTCCTGCTCCTTTTCCCAAATGTACTGCACGTCTGTATGCATTGTTTCCACCCCCTTCCAGATTTTATAGACTTCAATTCTATTTCTTCTCAGCTGTCATCTTTTCAAACTGTGAACAGATTAAAGACCTTACAACTCTAATTTCAAAGCTGAAGTGCTGGAGATTTAGCAGCCGCGGTATCTCTAGCAGAAAATTTCTTGAACAAAGGTGACCATGAGGCATGAATGTGGTATGTGGTAAGAAGGGTGTGTGTTGGGGAGGACTGGAGGGAGGAGAAAGAGAGAGACAGAGAGACAAATAGAGCCAGAGAGAAACAGAGACAGAGAGACAGAAGGAGAGAGACATAGACAGAGAGAGAAAGGAAAAAGAGAGAGAGTGAGACAAAGGGAGGGAGACACAGAGAAACAGGGACACAGAGAGACACAGGAAGACAGAGAGAGACAGAGAAGGGGGGGAAGAAGCAGGGAAACAAAGACAGAAAGAGAGAGGAGAAAGACAGACAGAAACAGAAACAGTGGGAGACAGAGTGAAAGAGACATACAGAGACAGCAGGGGGTGTGGGAGAGGGAGGGAGGGAAAGATACACAGAGAGACAAACAGAGAGCAGGATGAAGGAAAGGAGGAAGAGGAGGAGAAGCAGCAAGATGAATTTCAATTCAATTTTCAGAATACTTTCTGTTTAAAATCACAAGTCAGAGAAGTGCTAGAACAGAGTTGAAAAATGTTTTTTCCCCCCCCTCATATTCTGTTATGGATGAATCCCTCCTAGATTTCCATGCCCTCTAAATCACTGCTATAAGCATTTCAACAGCAACATTTAAAAATATTTAAAAGTTCAATTTTAGATTTCCAATTAGAAACAAGGCTCTTTCTTTTGTCTCTTCCTCATCTTCCTCCTTCCTCCTTTTTTCTTCTTCCTCAAAATGAAGCAGCATGGCATATTTCATCAAGAGCTACTCTCAGGATCAGATGACCTAGGTTCAAGTTTGGCCTTTGACAACATATACTGGCTGTATGACCCTGGGCAAGTCACTTAACCTCCTAGTATCCTTAAGCAGCCCTCTAATTATAAGTCACAGAACAGGTGCTGATCTGCATTGATAAAAAGAAGTTTCCCTCCTAGGAGTTCTGTACACTGAGAAAGCCACAAATTTAGTCTGTAATAATAGTAACAATAATAGCTAGCGTTTATATGACACTTTAATGTTTGTGAAACCCTTACTCTCATGTTGATAATGCTGAATGGAGTATTGGGGGTAGAAAAGGTTCCAAATTGGAGCTGGCTACTAATCTTCTCCCTTAATTTCACAATTTTTGGTTTTATACTATAGTATATTGTTATCTGCATTGTCCCTATCAATCACTTGTGAGGCAGGGGGTGGTACAGTGAATAGAGCCCCAAGCCTGGCTCTCTATAGAGAGACTTACATACAAAGCCTGCCTCAGAAACTAACTAGTTGTGTGACCCTGGGCAAGTCACTTACTCTGCCTCGTTTGCCTCGGTTTCTTCATCTGTGAAATGAACTGGAGAAGGAAATGGCAAACCATTAGAGTATCTTTGCCAAGAAAACCTCAAATGGGGTGACAAAGAGTCAGATGTGACTGAAAAGATGTGAACTGAAACCTGCAATGGCGGTGCTTTTTGAAAGGTCCGTATTAGAGTATAAGGTCTTTAAGATTAGGAGCCTCATCTTTATATCTCCCATTGTGCCTTATTGAATAACAGAATATCACATCACTCTCTCTGTGACAAAATTTCATGAATATTGGCCCAATCTATTTTTTTTTTGTGAGGGGGAGAGGAGTGTACCAGGAATTCAGTCAATCAGTCAATAAACTTTATTAAGCACCTACTTCACGGTAGTCACTGTGCTAAATATTGAGGATATAGATAAGGAAAAGACAGTCTCTGCCCTCAAGCTGCTTACAATCTAACACACACACACAAAACTAAGGGGGTGGGAGATGTGGGTTCAGATGCCAGGGAAGGTACCCATGGTAGAAAGTCAGAAGCATCCCCACAGCCAGGTGAGAAGTAAGCACACGGTCTGAGCTGAGCTGCCTCTTTAACTGGGCGTTCTAGGGTTCATGGTTTGACCCTCCAGTCAGGCAGTGGTGGGGAGGCAGAGTCTCAACCAAGGCTGATGGGGTCTTATAGGGGCATGAGATTTTCCCAATGATGAGCTTCCTGTGGCTTGGTGGAGAAGTCAGTGAGAAACGAGAAGGAACAAAGGTTTACTGGCGCAAGGTCCCTTTGTTCAGTATGAATCCCTTTCCAAAGTTATTATTTGGTGATATTGGAGAGTATCCCTAGATAAAGTGGGCAAACCAGGATTTTGGGGAGATTTGCTTCTGTTCTCCATGCCGTCTTAGTTTATGTTTATATATTGCTCCAGAAAGAGACCAAAAGAATTACTATCAACCGAATCAATTTAGGGCTATTCAGGGCAACAACTATTATCAATCCAGGCAAATTGGTTGGTTCCCTTAGTTGACCTGTTAAGTCTAACATACTGGGCCCCTCCCCCCAAATAGAGACCCATCAGGTGAGGTGGAGGTGGGAAGAGGGGAGGGAGTGCATGTGTAAGTGTGTGAACACCAAAGTCAAACCTTACAGTAACTTCAGAGTTTTGCCTGGTTTTGTCAACTGGTTCTTAAATTCTTCATTTCACCATCAGATGCCATGGTTGTGCCTGCTTTTGGGAGGAACAAATTGTGATGGGTCAGGAAATGGGCTGAGAAAAAGAAGTAGAACGCTCTCAAGATGCTTTCTGAGAAGTCACCAGCAGGGCGGTTTGGCCTCGATTTCCCATCTTCCTTATCCAAGCGGCTGTCATTAAGAACCCTCTACCTGCTGAACCCTGGGATTCTGCCAGCTGTATCTTCAAGTGGCTTTTAAACATGCTCTCATTTATCCTCCGCTGGGGAGCAGTGGGATTCGAGGACACATGTGGAAGCTGTTGCGCTTATGCCTTCAGGGTTTCCTTGGGAACTGAATGTAAACCCCAGCAGGGTTCAAGTGCACATATGAATGAATAAACCCATCGATGATAGACTTCCATCACTGGGTCCATCTCTGGGTGAGGGAAGCAGCAATTCCAAAACAATGCTTTTGTTTTGGAAAAAAAAATGTGAGGAGAGATTCAGACAGGCACATGAAGTCCGTGGCAATCTCATTTGTTTCCCCGCAGCCTGTGTACCACAGACAGATTAGATGGGGCCTCTCCTGGGGTTATGCTGGGGGTTCTATGTCCTCCTGAGTTATTTGCACGACAGAGCGCTGAGGCTTTCTGTAATGGCATATCCCTGCATGCTCCTCCTGCACCTGCCGGGCCTGTTACAACCATCCCAGGTAGACAGTGGTCTTTTACTTTTAAGCTCACAATGTTGCTGTGAGACAATGAAGGCAGATATTTTTGCCCCCATGTTATGCCCAAGGAGGTTAACTCATGAGGCCAAAGTCAGACAACTCGTTTAGTAGAGGAATTGGGACAGACTCCAGGTAAAACTTACTTCCTAGCTCAGCCCACTTGATACAGTCCTTCAATTCCACAGCCTAGGAGATAAATGTAGTGTGGATTTTCAGGTTTCCTTATCCTGCAGCTGGGGATTTGCTAGAGATTGCCCATCAATTTCATATTTTCCACACAATGAATGAGCTGCCAAGGATTTGGGTACACTTTACAACTTTATCTGAAAAAAAAATGATTCAAAGATCACACTACACCCACAAGGAACCTTTAGGAAAATGAACAATTCAAACTCTACCAGGTCTCCTAATCCCCAGACTCCTGTGCTCAAGTATTCCTCATGGACTAACCCATTTCCCTAGTTGGAGAACAGCACTGCCAGCATGGACTAGTCATGTTGGCTCTTATAAATAGAATAACATAAGAACACAGAATAAGAGTTGAAAGGGACCCAAAGTCCAATCCCTTCATCTTATAGATGAAGAAACTAAGGTTATGTGATTTTTCTAAAGTTATATTGACAGTGACAAGTTTGTTCAGTCATTTTTTGCCTCATTTGGTGTTTTCTTGACAAAGTTACTGGAGTGATTTGCCATTTCCTTCTCCAGATCATTTTACAGATGAGGAAACTGAGGCAAACGGGGTGAAGTGACTTGCCCAGGGTCATATAGCTAGGAAGTATCTGAGGCTGGACTTGAACTCAGGTCTTCTTGAGTCCAGGCCAGGTGCTCAATCCACAGCACCACCTAGCTACCTGTGAGCACCCGTAATTAGAAGTAATTTCCTTGTACAAGATACTCTCCGTACTCCAAACATTTTCATTTGCCAATTCCTAATGCTTGGAATTCTCTCCCTCATCATCTATCTCCTGGTGTCCCAGGCTTCCTTTAAGTCCCAACCAAACTTTCTTTTTCTAATATAGTGCCTTCCTTCCATCGATGACCTCTGTTTTAACCTGTACATATCTTTTCTGTACGTAGTTGTTAGCATGTTGTCTCCCCCATTAAACTGTGGATTTCCTGAGAACAGAGACTATCTTTTGCCATTCTTTGCAGCCCCAGGCTTAGCATAAAGTTTAATGCGTAGTAGGCACTTAATGAATGTTAATTGACTGACCCTCAGAAAACAACACATGCTTCTTACTTAAAGAACATTCATCTATGCTCTGTCCATTCATAGGCTCACAGCACTTAGAGGAGGACCAAGGACCTTAGAGAATGTCTCATCAGTTTATAGACAAAGGAAACAACACCTCTGAGAGGGGAAGTATTGTCTAAAATCACACAGGTAGCAGAATCAGAATCTGAACCCAGGTCCACTGACTCCAAATACAGGATTCTTTCTCTCATGCCATTTGAGCCTCCCACTGAGTATATTAACACACAAGATAACAAAAACCCAATTGCTTAATACAGGACTGCTAGATGGTGCAGTGGATAGAGCACTGGGTCTGGAGTCAGTAAGACCTGATTTCAAATCTGGCCTCAGACATTTAATAGCTTTGTGACCCTGGGCAAGTCACTGAATCCTGCTTGCCTCAGTTTCTTCAGCTGTAAAATGAGCTGGAGAAGGAAATGGTAAACCACCCCAGTATCTTTGCCAAGAAAACTCCAAGTGGGGTCACAAAGAGTTGGATGTGACTGAACAACAATATTGCTTAATACATTAACTGATCTTTCTGATTCTTTTATTCAAACCTCTTTAATGCCTATAATTCCTATTAAGAATAGTAGAACACTCATTTTTCTGTTCTAAGTCATTGCAATAATTTTAGCATTTATTTTGTGTGAAAGGAGATGAAAGAATCTTATTTTCATACCTTCAAAATGAGGCCTAGTTTCTGTTTATTGAAACCTACATCTCAACTCTTTCTTTTTAAAAAGGAACGTTGGCTTTGCAGCATTCCTTTTAGATATGCCCAGGTGCATGGACTTCTAGGGTTGTTCTTAGGGTTGTAGACATGCAAGGGAGTCCAGAGGTCGTCAGCCTAAACCCCCTCATTCCATAGATGAGGAATCTGAGGGGTGAGGAGATCAAATGATTTGCCCGAAGTCATACAGATGCTACGCATCAGAGGTCTTTTGGAACCCAGGTGACCAGGGTTTGTCACACTGTACCATGCTGCCTACCCAATTGTATTTACTCTTCCTATCATGTTTTCCTTAATTCACAAGTTTGTGAGAATAGAGGGTAGCTAGGTGGTGCAATGGATAGAGCACTGGGCTTGGAATCAGGAAGACTCATCTTCATGAGTTCAAATCTAGCCTTAGGTACTTACTAGCTTTGTGACCCTGGGCAAGTCACTTAACCCTCTTTGCCTCAGTTACCTCATATGCAAAATGAACTAGAGAAGGAAATGGCAAACCACTCCAGTGTCTTTGCCAAGAAAATCCCCCAAATGAGTTCACAAAGAGTCAGACACAACTGAGCAACAGTGAGAATAGAGAGAGACTCCACTAATCTCAGGGACTTTCAGAAGTTTTAAAGGTTGTTAAAATGATAGAAGTCAGTGAAAAAGCAAATAGTTTTTTGTGCCGTTATTGACTTTTTGCCTCACTAGCGAATGAGAGCTATCTATATAGCTAATGTCTGAGACTGAGGAGTCTAAGGACAAATAACCTGTGAGCAGTAGTAGCTGCTCCACTGGGAACCCAATTAGCCAGTTCCAGTTGGGCAACACAGCTCCTTCCTTCCTTTGTTCCTTCCTTCCTTCCTTCCTTTGTTCCTTCCTTCCTTCTTTCCTGCCTTCCTTCCCTTCTCTCTGCTCTCCCTCCTCTCCCTCTGTCCACATGTGGAACCACACCCTTCCCTGTGGTGTTCTGCCCAAAGGAATATAAATTTTGGTGACTGAAATCTAGCAAGATGTCTTAGAGTTTATCAACTGGATTTATTTTTTGTGGACCATATCTTAAATCCAAATTACTCTGGTTCTCATTGATTGGCCAGCATTAGGTACCAAACTGAGCCTCATTTGGTCATTGTTTGGATTCTGATGACTCAGAGTGAGTATAAATAGCAATTGTTTCTGTTTTGGCCAGAAACCTCGAGGGTCTTCCCCTCCCAGGTTGGATTTTTTTTTTTTTGATTAGGTAAAAGAGGCCATTCTTTGCCTTTTATCTTACCTGGCCTTAATTACTGAATGGGCATTGCCTCAGACAAACTGAGACGTGGGAAAGATCTTAGCTTAAAAAGGCCAAGGTCTCCCACGGCATCAGGGCCACCTCTAGTTTTCATGATCTATAACTTGTCACTGGACCCAGATGACTCCTGAGCAGAGAGTGAGGCTGGTGACCTTGCACAGCCCTCCCTCACTTAAATCCAATTCACTTGCAAGTTATGGCCTCACCTTCCAGATGTCATGGTCCTTTCTCAGAACTAAGGACAAACAACAACCACCTCACTAGCAAATGAGAGTAATCTATATAGCTAATGTCTCAGAGTGAGGAGCCTAAGTTTTCAAGGCCCATTGACTCAAGGGTGTAAATTACTGGTGCTCTCTGAACCTGATCTTGGAGTCTCAAACTATCCTTTACAGTATGTACATGACATGCATTTAAAGCCCTTCACAATCTAGCAGTAACCTACCTTTCCAGCTTTATTATACATTACTCCCCTTTGCATTTTCTATTGTTTTGCCTAAATAGCCTTCTTTCTAGTCCTTACACATGGCACTTCATCTTGTACTCTCTATTTTTGTAGTGACTATGCCATGCTTGTCTTTCCTGGTTCTCCTCCCACTTACCTGACTACTTCTTCTTAGTCTCCTATCATGTTACTTGTGCTAACTGTGAGTATCTTTCAAGACTTTGTTCTGAGCCCTCTTCTCTTTTTAACTCTGTACTCTCTGATTTGGTGACCCCATTAGATCCCATGGGTTAAATTATTATCTCTGGGTAGATAATGCTCAGTTCCATATATCCAGACCTAGGTTCCCTTCTCAGTTCTAGTACCATATCACTTATTGGGACATTTTCGACTTTACACTGGATAAGCATCCCAAACTCAACATGTCCAAAACAGAACTCATTATTTTTCCTCCCAAACCCACACCATGTCTGAACTTACCTATTATTATTGAGTGAATCACTATCCTTCTAGTCATCAAGATTTTTTCTCTTGCTTACTCATACTCACCCCATGTATCCAAACAGTTGCCATGTGTCATTGTTTCTGTCTCCAAAATATCTCTCACTTTCATCCCCTTCTCTCCACTATTACAGCCATCACCCTAATTCAGGTCTTCATTAACTGTTCCTGTACTGTTGTGATAACCTCCTAATTGGTCTCTCTTAATCATAACTCTCACTACTACTAGTTCATCCTTTTCACAGCCACCAAAGTGATTTTCCTAAAACATCACTCTAATCCTGTCTTGTCTTTATTCAATAAATTCCAATTGCTGCCTATTCCCTGTGGGATCAAGCATAAACTCATCCATTTGGCATTTAAGTCCTACAACATCCTGGCTCCTTCCCACCTTTTGGATCTTCTCACACCTTAGAGTCTTTCCCATACTCTGTGATTCAGCTTTTCTGGCTTACTCACTATTCCTCCCACAATATGCTCTATCTCTCCTTTCTCTTGCCTTTGCTTTAACTGAACCTCAGGTCCATAATGCTCTTACTTCTTACCTCCAGCTCTTGGAATCCCTAGATTCCTTCATGACTCAACTCAAGAACCATTTTCTACATGAAACTTTGCTTAATCTCTCCTATGTCTTATTGTTCTCTTTCTTGAAACTCTCTTGCATTCATTATATCTATATCTTGTATATGCTCATAGATGTCTGTATTGGACTCCTTAGTTAGAATATAAACTCCCTAAGGGAAGAGCCTTTTGACTTTGCAACCCCAGCACCCATCACCATTACTTGGCACATTGGCAGGCACTTAATTTAATGCCTTGGGGAAAACAACATAAACACATTTAAGTATATGCTAATAAATGCAAGGTAATATTTTGTGGCAAAGCACTCACAGCTGGAGTAATCAAAACTGACCTCATGGAGATGGTGGTGATTTAAGTTGAGCCTTGAAGGAAATGATTCCAAGAGGCATAGTCAGGGCTGTGCTGGCAAATGTTTCTTCTCTAGGGGAAAAAAAATGCCTGTACAAACACTCTTTTAAGTTTATTCTGCACTATTAACATTTTATCCATCACCTTCTTAAAAGTCTAGACAATCAGCAAAGCAATAAATCGAGCCCTGATTTATAACATTTGCCCATTTCTGAGGTGTAAATGGTCACACTGAAATTTTAATGAGTGGCTCTTGCAACTCAGTTGGAGCTGACTACAACGTACATACCCATATATCAGCATAGATGGAGAGAAAATGCGCTACGGGAATGGAGGAGAGCCCATACATGGCATGGGGGTGGGAGAAGGAGGCTTCTGTTTGAGGAACAGTGGGATTTGGAGTTTAAAAGTTGTTTCTATCCTGTGCCACTTCTATCCTGTGCCACCTGTGTGATGCTGAGGAAGTCATTCCATGTCTCTGGGTTTCAGGTTGTTGAACTGGGTGAAAGGAGGACTAGTAATAAGAGAAGACGATATTTATAGAGAGCTTTAAGGTTTGCCAAGTGTTTTTCAGTATGTTATCTGCTCCTCACAATAACCTCATGAGGTAAGCGTTATTTTTATCTTCATTTTACAAATGGGAAGCTACAAGCTGAGACATGTTAAATGACTTGACCAAGGAAACCTAACTAGGAAGTAACTGGGATTTCGACTTAGGCTTCTTGACTTCAAGGGGGCAGTGGATAAAGCTCTGGGCCTAAAGTCAGGAAAACTTATCTTCATAAGTTCAAATACAGTCTCAGACATTTGTTAGCTGTATGACCCACTTAACCCTGTTTGCCTCAGTATCCTCATCTGTAAAATGAGCTGGAGAAGGAAATGGCAAACCACTGCAATGTCTTTGCCAAGAAAACTCCAAAGTGGGGTCGTAAAGAGTCAGACATGACTGGAATGAGTGAACAACCAAATCCTGACTTCAATGTTCGGTTGATAGTACCATTTAGCTTTCCAAAGTTTTAAAAATTTTTCTGTTTTTTTTATTTCCAACTCCCTCACTAATCACTGAAGATGTTGGGTGAAATGATCCTGTATTGGGGATTTGGGAAGAGGAGAGAGGAAGAAATGGAAGACAGAGGAAGCAAAGGTTTGTTTGCCGTGAACAAAATTAAAGAGAATTTCAATTATATTTCTCTTGGTAAAAGTCTGCTTTTCCCATAGAAGGCTAAGTACTTTGCTTTATCCATAAGTAGGACAAGATTTTGCCAGAGGGAACTCTGAAAAGAGTGTAGGGAGGAATTTGAAAATGGACACACACACATACATACACACACGCATACACACAACCCTCTTAAAATCTGCCTGGGAAAAATCACAGTGAATAATGGATTTCATTTTGGAGTATCAAAAGGAAAGTGAGATGGGAGGGAACCTGGGAAATCTAATCTGCTATAACTAGAAGGTAGATGGAATGGGGCTGCTATCTCCTTGCAGTGAGCCCTGGCAAACTACCTTATAATAAATGCTACAAATAAAGAAAATTCAGATCAGCTCATTTTTTCCACTTCCTGGAAATCCACTGAATGTTACCAGACACTTGAGGAATTTGTCAATGAGCAGCTTCATGTGGTAGGGCACTAAGTTTATTTGTCGAGGATTTCCTGTATTTTCAAAGGGTTTATAAATAAGACTGTAAATAAAATCATGCACCGACTCATCCACCTAAGTCACATCTCAAAGACTTTATATCAAATTGGATTCTGAATAACCTGCTGCTGCTGTTTGTCCTCCATTCTTGAAGAGGACCACGACATCAGGGAGGTGATGCCATGACATTCAAGTGAATTGGATTTATGTGAGTGAGAGTTGTGCAAAGTCACCAGCCTCATTTTCTCCTCTGGAGCCATCTGGGCCCAGTGGTCAGATATGGATCAGGACAACTGGAGATAGCCCAGGATATAGTGGGGGACCTTGGCCCTTTCTAGCTAATGTCTTTAACAGGTTTGAGTTTGAGTGAGGCAACACCCATTCAGTGAGTAAGGTTTAATAAAATGAAGCAAAGAATGACCTCTTAAAAAATAGATTCTACCAAAGAAGGAAGTATTCTAAAAACACATTCCATTCACTTCAAACTCTAAATTATGTCATAGAGGAACTCAAATGAATAGATGGATGGATGAATGGATGATGGAGAAGGCCTTTATTAAATGCCTATTTTATACCGGGTTTTTTCCTAAGTCCTGGAGTACAATTGTTTTAAAGAGTAAGTATAGACAACAAAGAATGCATAACCACCTAAATATTCAGGAATTCAGAGTTTCAAGGTTTCCAGGACCCTCAGAAGTTATGTAGTCCAGAAGTGTCAAACAAACCACCCATAGCAATCCCCAGTACTTCTGATACAGATTAAAATGTAATTGGGAAATATTTAAAAAAATAAGTTAAAAAAAACCAATATAACATAGATAATGTCGATATATAGTTTTTTAAGTAAATATGAAGTCCGTAGGGATCCTTATGTGTAATACCCCATTTCTATTTGAGTTTGATATTGTTGGTCTAGCCTAATTTCCCACTGCATGCAGGAATCTCTTCTATAACATCACTGGCAGATGACTAGGGTGACAGATGACTGTCACCCTAATGTGTATCTGGCCACTGGACCCAGATGGCTCCAGAGGAGAAAGTAAGTCTGGTGACTTTGAACAGCCCTCCCTTTACTTGTATGTCATGGCATTATGTGTATGATGTCACGGTCCTCTTCAAGAACAAAGGACAAAAAAAAAAAAAACCCAACCCAACAATAGCAGATGGCCATCCAGCTTCTGTCTGAGTACATGTAGTGCTAAGAACTTAATTACCTTGCAAGATCATAGAATCAAAATCACAGGTAGGTACTTTGTTGACCATCTATTCTAACCCATACCCCAAGAAGGATCCGCAGAAGACCACACTGAACAGAATAAATGGTCATCTAGCCTTTGTTTGAAATCCTCCAGTGAAAGAGAGCAGCATATTTTGAGCCAGCGGTATGTAAGCACCACCTGGATTGTTAAAATTTTGGTATGAGTAGCCAACTAGGTGGCACAGTGGATAGAGTGTTGAGCCGGGCATCCCTCATCTTTGTGAGTTCCAATCTGGTTTCAGACACTTACTACCTGTGTGACCTTGGGCAAGTTACTTAACCCTGTTGGCCTCAGCTTCCTCATCTGTAAAATGAGCTGGAGAAGAAAATGCAAACCACTCCAATATCTTTGCCAAGAAAATCCCAAATAGGGTCATGAATAATTGGACTGGACTATAACTACTGAACAAAAAGAACAAAATTTACATCTCAAAAATGGGCAAATGCTACAAATTAAGGCTTGATTCTTTTTGTTTCATTGATTAGCTAGACCAAGGGTGGGGAACCCACCTTGAGGCCACATGTGGTCTTCAAGGTGTGGTCTTTTGACTGAGTCCAAGTTTTACAGAACAAATCCTTTTATTAAGGGGATTTGTTTTGTGAAGTTTGGATTCAGTCAAAAGCCACACTTGAGGACTGGAGGGCACATGTGACCTCAAGGCCACAGGCTCTAGACTTTAAAAAGTAAAAGAAAAATGTTAATAATGCAGATTAAACTTTTAAAAAGTGTATCCTGTTCCACTGAGTCACTTAAATATTTACTAGGACATCAATGAAAGCAGACCATTGCATTTCTGGATAACTGCAGTCTTGGGAAGCTTTTCTTGACACCAAGCCTAAACGTGCCTCTTTGTGACATGTATCCATTATTTCTAGCTCTGTCTTCTGGGGCCAAGCAAAACAATTTTATTTCCTTTTTCACAAGACATCCTTCAAGACAGATATCATGCTCCTTCTAAGTCTTTTCTTTTCTAAACTAACCACTCCTATTTTTTTGCAACTACTCTCCATACAGCATGGGCTGGAGACACTCTGTCCTGATTTCCCTTTTCTGGACATTTCCTAGCTTGTCCTTTCTAAAAGGTGCCCAGATCTGAACAAAAACATCCAGAAGAACTGATTAAGGGAGATAATATGGTATCACATCCCTGTTCTTGGAACTGATCCATCTCTTAAGGCAGATAACCTATGTTGTTGTTAGGATGCTTGGTACAATGGAAAACACCTGGGATCTACCCCTAGTTCTGGCACTTACTACCTATGTGATATTAGATAAGCCACTTACCCTCTCAGCGTCCCAGTTTCCCATCTGTAAAATGATGGGATTGAGCCTGAGTGGCCTCTTAGGATCTTTCTGGCTCAAGTCTATGATCCTAATTACTAGGAAAGCGTTTTTTGTTTTGTTTTTTATACTGAGCCAAAAATATGCAACCCTGCAGCTACTCTGTATTGGTTCTAAATTTACCTGCCTGCCTTGAGCCTTTCAGTATAAATACACTCCGAGTTAGAAGTCTTTTAATACCATAGAAAGCAAAATTAGACCCTTTTGTATCTGCATAGGGCTAGAGGTAAGTCAGTTAGTTTGTTAACTAGCATTATTAAACCCCTACTACATGCCAAGTGCATAGGGTCCAGGAGTCAGGAACATCCGAGTTCCAATGTAGCCTCATGACATTTACTAGCTGTGTGATCCTGGGCAAATCATTTAACCTCTGTTTGCCTAGGAAGCAGGTAGGTCATTCAGTGGATAGAGTGTTGGTCCTGGAGTCAGGAAGACCTGAGTTTAAGACACTTAGTAGTTGTGTGATCCTGGGCAAGTCACTTAACTTGTGTTTGTTTTAATCCACTGGAGAAGGAAATGACAAGCTGCTCCAGTATCTTTGCCAAGAAAACCTCACTGGCAGTATGGCCAACAGGGTCACAGTCAGAAGCAACTGAACAAATAAGCAACAACACGTGTACCAGGTGCTGTGACAAGCTAAGGATTATTTTTAAAAAGAGTGGTGGGAACAAACAAAAAGAACAAAAACCAGTCCTAGTTCTCAAGGACCCGGCAGTAGGGCAGAGAGAAAGGAAGTTTAATTCTGGTTAACTTTTGACTATCAAACAAATAAAGAGCAAAAATAGCTGTGATGAACAGTGCTTTCCTCGTTGTTGGCCGTCCTCTGCTCTCAAAGAGGAGCAAGGATATTACGGGGGTGATGTCTTGCCTCGTGCAGGAATTGGATTTGTGAGGCAGAGCTGTGCAAGGCCATCCCAGGCCGTGGTCAGCCCCCTTGACTTTTGCTTTGCCGCTGGACGTCAGTGACTCTGCAGCAGGGAGTGAGGCTGAAAACTCTGGTTTCCTTATGACAGTGTACCAGGCACTGGGGATCCAAGGACAGAAACGGGATATTCCATCGAAGGAAACAGCAAGCATCTATGTAAGCATATACGAGATGAATACAAGGTAAGGGATGGGGGGAGAGCTTAGGTTAAGTGGGGAGGTGGGGAGCTTCAGAAAAGGCTTCATATATAAAAAGGAACATGAAAGAACATTGGGTTTAGGGTCCAAAGACATGGGTTGTAGTCATAGGATAAAAGATACTGAGTTAGAAAGGAATCTTGAAGGTCATCTAGTCTAACCACATTTTACAAATGAAGAAACTAAGGCCCAAGAGATTAAGTGATTTCCCCAAGGTCGTGTGGGTAGTAAGTGGCCGGGAGAGTATTCAAACCGGGACGCTCTGACTCCAAAGACAACATTCGTTTCGCTATACGATGAGTATCAGTTCTTCCCAGCGGTGCACCCTGAGCAAATCCCGCAATCCCTCTGGGACCGACTCTCCTCTGCAAAAATGAGGTCAAACAGTACTTATACTGCCTCCCTCCTAGGGCCATTGTAAGAAAAGTGTTTTCTGCTCCATAAAGGGCTATATAAATTATGGCAATATTATTTTTATTATACTAATTATGATAATACAATATTATTATTGTTGATGTGGCTATTATTGTCATCGTTATCATTATCATACCGTTTGGAGGTAGAGATGCTGGTGTTTGTGTAGACAGCATGATGTATTAAAAGAATGCTATCTCATTAGGGTCAAAAGACCTGTATTTTTATCCTATTTCTGCTACTAAATTTGTGACTTTAATCAAATGACTTCATTTCTTTAGACTTCTGCTGCCTAGCATAGGGTCAAAGGAGATTTGTCCCATGATGCCATGGTACATCTAGGTAGTTTAGTGGATAGAGCACTGGGCTTGGAGTCAGGAAGACCTAAGTTCAAATTTGGCCTCAGACACTTATTAGCTATGTGACCCTAAGGAAATTACTTAACCTCTGTTTGCCTAAAATCACTAGGTGAAGGAAATAGCAAACCACTCCAGTATCTTTTCCAAGAAAACTCCATGGCCTAGGATGTCAAAAGTTAACGTGAATTAAACTTCCTTTCTTATTAGCCTCTTTCCATCCTACTGGTCATTAAGAGTTGGACACAAACTGAACAACCACAACAACCAATATCTGGGGTTTATACTTTCTCCCTCCAGGGTATCAGCATGATGGACAGGGGGTGCCCTTTTCCTCAGGTCAGGCAACTCTGCATTGACAAAGATCTATGAGTCTTAAAGAACTGGCAAAAGTAGAAGAGTCAGCTTTTCACCCATTCTCCCACTCAGTGCGATGGGGTAAGAAAGCCACCCTCAATCCAACAGAGAGCCTTTCCCCTTGACTTTCCCCAGTCATGAATGTTGCTGTATTCAACGTGAACAGACTATCAGTGACCTAGTCTGGGGATCTGAAACAGGTTAGTACACCTTGGATCAAGTAATGTTGATATGTGCTGATGTGGGGTGTTTAAAAGATCTCTTCCCCCTCCCCAATCACCCCCAAATGAAAACAAAACAACCTCAATTTGCTTCAGGACCAGAATTCTTGGTTATTGCTTCTCTGTAACATGTAAGATAAGGTGGTGTAACCAGATGACCTCTGAAGTTCCTTCCAGTTTTAATATTCCAGGCTTCTTCCTTCTTGAAAATCCTTCAGCTATTTGAAGACACCCCCGCCCCCCCCCCCCCCCGCCCCTGCCTTCCTTCTTCTTGTGGTTGTCTATTGGCAGATATACTAATCCTCTGGAATTTTTGTAAAAATATGTTTCACTGGGTCAAGAACTTTTTATCTCTATTCTGAATTACAGAGAGAGAGACAGAGAGTGAGAGAGACAGAAAGACAGAGACAGAAACACAAAGAAAGACAGAGAGAGAGAAAGAGACACAGAGACAGAAACAGATACAGAAAGAAAGAGAGAGGACGAGACAGATGGACAGAGACAAAGAAACAGACAAAGAGAGAGAGAAGGAGGCGAGGGAGGAAAAGAGAGAGAGGGAGAAAAAGAGATGGGGGGAGAGGGAGAGAGAGAGAGAGAGAGAGAGAGAGAGAGAGAGAGAGAGAGAGAATTACTTACGAAACCATAAACTACTATTATCTTCAGCTTGCTTTTAAAAAAATGTGATAAACTCAATATGTCACTTTCATATCTGTCCTGCTTATCCATTTCCTTCTGAACCAACTTGTATTCCCTTCTCTGAACTTTTAAAGATGCTTCAGTGATCTCTTATTTCTTATCTTCTCCCTCCCCAACACAATCATTGGCTATCCTTTCTCCCTACCTTCCCTGCCCAATAAAAAAAGGGAAAAAACCAAGCATAGTCAAGCAAAACCAATATATACATTTGCCAGGTCCAAAAACTGTATGTCTCAGTGTTGCCCCTTTGGTCAAATCTGTCAGGAGGCAGGTTGTATGCTTCATCATCGGTCTTTTGGAGTCTCAGTTGGTCATTGCATTGATCAGAGTTCTTAACTATTTTCACGTTACGTTTGTTTAAAAGTTGTTATTTCTGCATGCAATGTTCTCCTGGTTCTGCTCACTTTGCTTTGCATCAGTTTATACAAGTCTCCCTAGGTTTCTGTGAATCTATCTTTTCCTGTAATTGCTTTTTCTTAAAATTAAATTTTATTTTTTCAATTATCATACATTTCTTTCTCCTCTCCTCTAAAAAGAAAAAAGAAAAAAGCAAAACCTTTGTTACAAATATCCATACTCAAATAAAACAAATGTCCAAAAGTGTGTTTTTCATTCTGTGGAGTATCCGTCATCTTTCTGTCAGGAGTTGGGGGCTATTATTAGTTATTTTCAGTCCTCTGTAATCATGGCTGATCATTGCATTGATAAATATTCTTATGGCTTGCAAAATTGATGATTTTTACATTTTTGTCATTATACTATAAATTGTTCTCCTGGTCCTATTCACTTCATTCTACATCAATTCAAACAAGTTTTTCCAAGTGAGAAAAAACTAGCAACCAGTAATCAGGTCCCTGATACCACATCTTTCCTCCCACCTACAACATGGAAAGGTTTTACCAAAAAGGAGACAAAACTGTCCAAGGACCTGATAGGTTTTAGCTTCCTGATCATCTAAGGGACCCGAAATGTCCTAGCCATGTGGAATCTGGGCCTCTCATACTTGGTGGGTTGCCTAAGACCAGGAGAGTCATTATGGTTGATAATCTGTCAACCTGTTTTCAATCTGTTTTAAGCTGGAGACAAGGTGGGCAGAGTACAGAAAAGCTAAGTACTACTGAATTCTTTTTGCCTATTATTATTGCTTTAATAAAAAGAGAAAGGAAGGAAAGGAGGAAGGGAAGGAGGAAAGAAAGAAGGAAGAGGCCTTTATAAGTAGTTTTGTACATATGGGTGCTTCTTTTTCTTTGATCTCTTTATGTTATAGTACTCTTAATGACATTGCTGGTTCAAAGTTTATTGACTTTTTAGACATAGCTCCAAATTGTTTTCTAGAATGACTATCACGGGTGGGGAACCTGCGGCTTTGAGGCCACATGTGGCCTTAATAAAAAGATTTGTTCTGTAAAACTTGGACTCAGTCAAAAGGCTGCACCCAAGGACCTGGAAAGCCACATGTGGCCTTGAGGTCACAGTTTTCCCACCCCTGCATGAATACACAACTCCACCAACCATAGTGCCCATCTTCCTGAAGCCATAACAATTGTCATTTTCTGTTTTTGTCTATTTTGCTAATCGGGTGGGTTGAAGTAAAAGCATAGAGTTGCTCTAATCTGCGTTTCTTTGGTGGAGATTTACAGCATTTTAAAAAAATATTCCTGTTAAAAGCAATTGGATTTCTTTCTTTGAGAATTGCCTGTTTGAAGCTTTGGAACATAAATTTTTTGGGAAATGACTGTCATTCTTGTATATTTGAATCAGTTCCTTTTATATCTTGGATATGAGACATTTATTAAAGAAATTTACTTCAAAGATTTTTTCTCAGTTTCTGTTTCCCTTCTAATTTTAATTACTTTTTTTTTGTGCAAAACCTTTTTACTTTTATGGAATCAAAATTGTCTATTTTTATCTTCAACGATCTTCTCTATTCGTTGTCTAGTCATGACACCTTCCTTCATCTATAGCTAAGAAAGTTATTTTCTTCCCTGTTCTTTTGTTTATGATGTGACCTTTTATATTTAGAACATGGTTGCTTATTGTGGTATATAGTGTGAATTTTGGTCTGAACTTAGTTTCTTCCAGACTATTTTTCAATTTTCTCACAAGTTTTTGCGAAATAATGAGTCCTAAGTTCAGTAAATGCAGTCTTTGGATTTAATGAACCTAATTCTACTACATTCATTTCTTTATGTTGTTCCACTTATTGACTCTTCTGGTTTTTTTTAGGTAGTACCAAATAGCTGCAATGATTGTTACTTGTTACTTACTTGTTACTTTGTTACTTCGCAGTATAGCGTGATATCTGACTTCTTCTCATATTTTTCCATTATTTCCCTTAAGAAACTTGATCTTTTGCTTCTCAGATGAATTTTATTTTTTTCTAGTTCTCTAAATTAATTCATTGATAGTTGATTGATATGCTATTTAATAATTAAATTAATTCTGACAGAACTGTCATTTAAAAATATTGGCAAGGCCCATCAATGAGCAATTACTATCTCTACGTTTAGGTCTGTATTTATGTAATGAGGTGTTTTGTTGTTATATTCATATAGTTCCCATGTGTGAATTGGCAGGAGATCTCTAAATATTTTATACACTGGTTACTTATTTTGAATGGACTCTCTTTTTCTATCTCTTCCTGTTGGGTTTTGTTAGTAACATGTGGAAAAGCTCATGGTTTTGGTGGATTTATTTTATGTGCTTCTATTTTGCTGAAATTATTGTTTCAATTAATTTTTTAGTCTACTCCCTAGGGTTTTCTATGAAGACCATCATGTCTTCTTCAAAAAGTGATCATTGTGTTTCTTCTTTGCCCGTGTTTATTTCCTCAATTTATATTTCTTTTCTCATTTGCTAGCATTTCTAGCACAATATCAAATAATGATGGGGATAATAGCCTTTTTTGCTTTACCTGGATCTTACTGGAAAGGTTTTTAATTTGTGGTTTTAGAGTTTTAAATAAAAATTAGTGCTGTATTTTGTCAAAAGCTTTTCCTGCATCTAATGATATAATCATTAGTTTTTGTTTTTCGTCTCAACATAGTCTACCATGTTTGTATTTTTCTAATATTAAGCCATAATCACATTTCTTGGTATGATAATCACTATGAGGGTCATCATGGTTAGTCCAAGACAAAAATAAAAGACAGGTAAAATCTATCTTAAGCATTCTTTTACCTCCTTTGCTTAAGTAACCTTTGGCTTCTCAAATCTCATTACTTTAGTGCTTCAGCCAAGTTTGTCTTTGTTAGGCTCTTGTGCTCTGTGCATTTCCTTATCTAGACTTCGTACTTATCGAAATTTACCTCTCTACAATCCGTTCCCAACCTCCCAAACTTAATTCAATTATTGTCCCTAAGAAAGCCATCTGAAGCTGAACTGAATGCTCTGTGATTACAATGACTATGCGTGCCCACAAGAACTTCAGAGAAAATATGCCTCCCTTCTTTGTTCTGCTTTGTTTTGTTTTTTTGACTGAAAGATCTGAATTCAAATTTGGTCTCAGATATTTATTAGCCGTGGGATCTTGGGCAAGTCACTTAACCTCTGCCTCAGTTTCCCCATTTGTAAAGTGGGGATCATTATAGCTTCTACCTTCAGTTGAGGGTCAAATGAGATAGCATATGTAAAGTGCCTTGTAAACTTTCAAGTACTATAATAAATAAAAGCTGGTTATTTATAATAATTATTATTCTTATTATTAAAAAGTCTAATCTATGCTAGGGAGTTAACATTAGTCTTAGTAACTAGTATAGGATAAAAAGGTAGAGTTGTCCAGAAATAAGTGCCAGAGTTTCCACCAATATTTTAAGGAAGTGGTTTTAAAATCAGTTTTGTAGTGCCTTTAG
>CM053580.1:329187941-329221232 GCA_028627135.1 Pseudochirops cupreus | reverse complement strand
AGATAGAATGTGCTCATAAATGGCATGGTACTAAATGCAGGATGTTAAGGACTAAAGTGAATTTGAAGATCATTTAATGTAATCCCCTCATAAAACAGAAGCAGGAAACTGAGATCTAACTGGTTGATGGCAGAGCTAGAACCCAAGTCTTCTAAATCTTAGTCTAAGACTGTTTCCTACATTGTTCTACAAGACCTGACAGCTGCAGTCTTAGGGAGAGGGCTGGGATTTCAAGGAGGGGTGGGGGCATGAAAGGAGGAAAAACATCTGGGTCCAGTCATTCTAACATATTGCTTCTCTGTAGCTGGGGGTGACAGAAGACCCAAAGCCAATCAAGGCTTACTCTGAAAACTAAGGGCTAGGAAATCTAACTGTGAAGAGTAATAATAAAAACAAGTTTAGCAGCCTCGGTTCCTCTCTGAGTTAAATGTAGTGTCTTTTGAGGCAGAGACCCCCTAAATAAAAGATTCTAATTGATAACTAGATCTTGAAATTTTGTCTGGTAAATCTATAAACCAGTTGTCATTGTCCTAAATCCTTCTCTACTATAGCAGTTGTCTTTGGGCAACTTCTGTGTTAACCAGTAGCCACACTCTACAAGCAATGACCTTCCTTCAATGACTTTTCATAATCCACATCTTTTGTAGTTTCCAGTCTTTTCCTGCTCTCACATTAAAATTCCTCTCTTCTGGGGCCCCATTTGCTCAAGTATGACATTAGTGAACACAAGAAAAAGCAAGAAACAAATAAATGAATCCTTAAGATGTTGATAGCTGAAGATAAGTTAATGTGTCAAGCATTCTACGTGGTGTTTGTATTTTCAAAGAGAATTCCAGGATTAAGATAGTATCTCAACCCTAGTGGCAGTTCTTCACTAATGGTGGGAAATTTGGGGCAGGGGATGATTTTGTTGTTACTTGTTGTTTTTGTTCAGCATTTCAGTTATGTCTCTTTGTGACCCTGTTTGGGGTTTTCTTGGAAAATCTCCATTTTCTTGTGGTTTCTCATTTTTTTCTCTAGGTCATTTTACATATGAAGAAACTGAGGCAAATGGGATTAAATGACTTGCCCAGGGTCATACAATTAGTAAGTATATGAGGGGATGCTTTGGTGACTCTCAAATCACAGTTTCTGAGTGATTACTTACTATGACTACTCTTATGAACCATTATGATTTGGACCCTATTTCTTCTTCCTACAGTTAAATATAATAATATCACACAGATCAGGTGAGAGGAAGCCTATTCTACTCAGAGCATTATGGAGTAGGTACATTCTTGTCCCATCAGAAATGACATTACCCATGATGCCCCAGGTCCCAAGAGTTGGGCCTGATAGAAAGGCATTGAACTGTTCTGATAGTAAAGAAATGTCATCAGTTAGGACCTGGGATGTGCTGGTAAATGTTTAACAATCAAGGTGTGTGTGTGTGTGTGTGTGTGTGTGTGTGTGTGTGTGTGTGTGTGTGTGTATGTATATACATATATATTTAAATTTAATCTGCATTAACATTTTCTCAATTACTTTCTTAAATCAGTTAACAAAACAATAAATAAATTAATAAATCAGGCCTGATTGGTAGAGTTTGCTAATTTCCGAGATGTAAATGGCCACACTGAAAATTTAAGAATCAGCTCTCATGACCCTGTAAGCAGCGACTCCAGCACACCCTAGTTAGAAAGTAGGAAAAGACAAGATGAATATCAGGGATATATATATAAGAGCATACCCTAATTCATGGAGTGACCAGAACCAAAGCTAAAGACTAACAAGTAAGAAATGTTAGCTGCTGATCAAGTTATGAAGAATGTAACACCAGGAATGTATTGGTCAAACTGCCATCTGTGAGCAGGTCAGAGAGGAGAGCTGCAGAGACTAATATAGTTGTGATTGACACCGAATGATAGCTAAGACCTAGACATGTCAGGGTTCACAATAGCAAAGACCATTGTAATTCTTTTCCCCAGTTTGCAGGTGGGAACAGAGAAAAGAAAGCTTTCTGTCAGACTATGCTGAGGAAGAAGAATGTCTTTACCTGGAGAATAGTTGTTGCGATATCCCTATCCCTAATTTTTTTTTAATTTCCTCTTCCATTTCAAGTAAATACTTTTGCTGATTCTATGCTTTTCTTTGTCTAGGGTTCTGTTAGCACTGTAATAAGTGAGTTTTTAGTCCCAAATTAAATTCAAAGAACCCCAGTTTCATACTGAGATGGGGGCTAACACCACATGCCATATGCTAATAAAAAAAATTCCCCTTCCACATAAACCTAAGCTTGTTAGGGCCTTGTGTTGGCTGACTTGTTCACAGCCCATCTGCAAATAAGAAGGACCTAAAGAAATCACTTGGTCCATTTCCCTGTGTGATATGTAGCTCTGGACTGAGAATCATGAAACCAATCTCTGTTTTAATCCAGTTTTTGCCACTTTCTCTGTGAAAATGGGCAAGTTATCTATTTTCTCTGGGTCTTACTTCCCTTACATGTAAAATGAGGGTGCTATCTCTAAAGTCCCTTTTATCTTTAATATTCTATGAATCTATAATTTTGTAACTCAGAGGCTCTTATTGACTCGCTCTAAAAGGCAGGAATATGCCAGACATCCATCCAAAAATAATCCAATACCTCCATGCAATCTGACTTCTCTTAGCAATGAAGCATGTTTTAGCATTTATTCGGAATATTCTACCTTCACAATATCTTACAGATGGAAATCAGTTCCTACCACAAGCCCTTACTTTTTCGAAAATGGGAAAGCTGGGTGAGTGAAAGAAAATGATTTGCCTGAGGCCTCATGTGGTTTGGATAGGGCTACTTTCTCCTTTAGAGAATAGGGAACCTGTACTTCCCCTGGACCAAGGCTATTTTATCAGTTAGGCAATGGAAGAGTTTGAGGAGAGACTAAAGTGGCATCAAGGGGAAAAAAAGTAGAAAGAGTATTAACAACAAAACAATTTTGAGAGCAGGATTGTAAACAAACAGGCTTGATGTAAGGACACCTGGACCCCAGCTGGAAATCCATGCCTTACCCTGCTCCCTCCTTGCCACCACTACTTAATGCACCCTATAATTATTTCTTAGCTTCCCACTAGTACCCAGTCACTGCACGTAATTTGTTTGCGGCATGGAGGTACTCACGATGAATGGAGAGAAGCATGAGGGAAGAGATTCAATAGACCTTTATAAGATTATAGATTTAAATCTAAACAGTGATTGCCAAATCCAACCCTTTCTTTTTTTAGGTGAGGAAACTAAGACCCAGACGTGCCCGGCACAAGGTCACAGAAGTTAGCAGCAGAGGTAAGATTTGAATCCCAGTCCTCTGGCTCAAAATCCAGAATTTTTTAACAGCTCCATGATGCCTGTCTGCATATATCACTTAGGACCCTCAAACTACATGTTGGAAAGT
The DNA here is from genome assembly GCA_028627135.1 of Pseudochirops cupreus. Classification (NCBI taxonomy): domain Eukaryota; kingdom Metazoa; phylum Chordata; class Mammalia; order Diprotodontia; family Pseudocheiridae; genus Pseudochirops; species Pseudochirops cupreus. The sequence goes on along the minus strand of CM053580.1, from coordinate 329,217,825 downwards.
CAATTTGCATTTCTTCTAGATAAGTGCTCTGCATCCTGATTTTCCTAGGAGACTAACTCCTCTAGGCCCATTTGGATCAACCCTGATATAAGGCCAATCCCATGATACCTCAGACTAGTCACTGGGGTGAGTGGTAAGATCTTCCTCTCCTCTCATTCATTCCATTAAGTAGAGATAGCAGGTCATAAATTGGATATAAGATCTGCAGTATGAGAGGCAGTATGACAGTAGTGGAAAGACCACTGGCTTTGGAGTCAGATTACCTGTGTGACCTTGGTTAGACAAGTGATTTAATTTCACTGGGCACCTGTTTCCTCATTTGTAAATTGAAAAAGGGTAGACTCTATCATCTCTGAGGTCTTCTCCAACTCTGAATTCTATAACCCTTGGAAGAGGAAGGAAGTTCAGCTGGCCATGCAAAAGAGAGATCCAGGTTTTTAAAGGCAGAAAAAAGAAAGAAATAATAGGTTTTCTTAGAAATAGGAATAGAATAGGATATGGAAGGAGTGAGGAGCTTAGTTTTCCTAAAAACTCATTCAGTTAAGAATTTTTCACTGTTATTCTTTTTTTTTTTAATTTACCTTCCTTGCCTACCCAGAGAGCTGTCTCTAATGACAAAGAAAAGAGAAAGATACACACATGCAGAGAGAGAGAGAGAGAGAGAAGCTAAACAAAATTAACTTTTAAAAAAATCATTAATAAATTGAGTTCATTGATTTTTAATTTTTTTTCCTTAAAAGAAATGACAAGGATGACCATCTTGTCCCTCATCTCCTATACACATTTGTGTTTCAAGCAGGCTTGGATGTTTTTAGCAGCCTTTTGAAGTCTATGGACCCCTTCTCAGAATAATGTTTTAAATAATTGAAGGAAATGCTAAATTTCAAGGGTTTTTCCCATCCAAGTTCATGAACACTCTGAAATTTATCCATTGATTCCAGGTTAAGAACTCTTGGCCTAGAGTCTAACGCAAATCAAAGCAAACTACTTGCTCTCTCTCTTGTTTTGTTCCTTCTTCCTGGTTGTTCATTCCATTGGTTATAATTCTTCTTTACAACTTGACGAATGTTTAATGTGAGGGTATCTGTAGAACCTATAGTGGATTGCATGCCACCATGAGGGGGAAAAGGGGGAAGAGAGGGGAGAGGAGAAAATGTGGAACTCAAGGGATTGTGGAAAAAATAAATAAATAAATAAATTTATTAAAAAAAAAAAAAAGAACCCTTGGCCTAGATGAACTCTGAGTCCCCTTTCAGCCTTAAGAGCCTGTGAGTCTAAGTTGATATGACCTTAATACTTTAATCCTCACTATAGTTGTACATTGGAGAGGTTCTTTGAGACTTGAAATTTTGTCAATCAAATTTCATTATAAAGACTCAAGGATTATTGCACTGTAAGAAATGATGGAAATAAAGAATCCAGAGAAGCATAGGAAGACCTATAAGGTGAGGCAAGCAAAATTAGAAGAACAATATACGCAAGAATTACAATGTAATTCAAAAGAACTTCCCCCCCCAAAAGAAAAGTGAAACTGAATTGAGTGAACTTTTAATGACAAAGCTTAGCCCCAAAGAAGAGATATAAGAATGTACCTCCTTTTATTGAAGACATAGGGGACTATGGGTGTATGGCATTGCATATAATGCATATCAAACAATCAGCAAGAATTTATTAAGCACCTACTCTGGACCAGCCTTGAATGATGTATTATTTCCCTGAACATTTCCCTATCTTTTAAATCTTTAGTATAAGGGATGACCCTCAAGGCTAGGGATGGGAATAAAAAATATATTTGAAAATGAAGGTGATGTAAGAACAAAAATGTCAATGCATTTTTAAGTGAAAAAAAATCCTTACAAAGGGACCTTCCTCTTTTATGGAATCCAGAAAGAAATTCTTTAGGAAAATGAAGAGAGCCTACTTAACACATGAAGAATCACCTCTCTCCACCATCCCCCTCCTCATTTATGTTTTTCTAAATTTGTATTTTCAAATATTGGGTTTCCTTCAAATTATTTTTCTAAGAAAAAAAAAACTAAAAAATATTGACACATTTCTCTTTTGATTTGGTTTTCCATGCAGCTCCTCAGACAAATGGGGCTTGCAGACAGTCCAGACTAAGTCAACTTATCATTCTCAAGAAATGCCATGTATAAGGAGGGTTTTCTTCGTATTGTTACTCTCCAAATACATTTGAATTAATGATACATGAACAAGAATAAAGAATATGCAGCAAAAATTATGCTCATATTATTTTTTTTCTTTTTTTTTTTAAGCAGCAAGGCAAGCGTTAGAATGTTCTCTAAATACTTGTGGCTCGGCTCATGCTAATGCCAGCAAACATAGATGAAGCAATTAGCATCTGGCATTTCTTTCTTGGCCAGCACTTGTATGTGTATCGAGTTCAGAAGCCAAACACTGCATTAAGGACGGATGAGATCCAAATCACTCTTTATATAGCTCTCTCATCTAGTGTGATGAATAACCAAAGACAAAGATGAGGCAAGCACTATAAACACTTATATACTATGAAGGATCCATTTTTGATCAGTGATATTCCTTCTTCTTTTTATTGCATTGGGAGCCAATATCATATTACTGCTGTTCTGATGCCTTCAGATAAGCAGACCACTTCTCTAGGACAAAGAAAAATACTTTGATTTGTGCTAACATAATTAGGTACAAGTGAGGTGGACAGACAGAGGCGTTAATCAAATGGTTTTGTGATTTGAGTCAATGCTGAAAAATGAAACATTATGGGAATAAGTTCAGTGTAAAATTGACCTTGAGCTTTAGAAAAAAAAAAAAAGGCTGTCGTTCAGGTAGACCCAAAGTTAAAGAACAGAGAAATTTTCCAAAAGGTCTTCTTGGTGGGGTTGAGTTTTCTTAGGAAAAGATGGTGTTATACATGAAATAAAGACCTTCACTTGTCTGTTTCTTAGATTAGGAACTTACTCTTTGTATTCCTTGGTATACATTGTTTCTTTTTGCACATATTTCATATTTACTATCACGGTGTATGGGGAGACAACTCTCTGGAATTCTTCCAAGTTCATTTGATCATTAAATTTCCAGTGAGAGCATTTACAACTAGGAAGTTCCGAAACAACTACAAATCAGGCCTTGATTGATTGTTTGGTTCATTGTCCAGATTTCAGGAATTGATGGAGAAAATGTTAATCCATGAAGGTTAAGCTTAAAAACGTGTTGTGCAGTTTCAGAGAACTGGTTGTTAAACATTTGACAGCGTATCTCTGCATTTACTTTTCTGTGCATTTGTTATTATCTCTCCCAACAAAATATAAGCTCCTTGTGGGCAAGTACTTTCTTTTTTTTTAATTTTCATTTTATTCCTACTGATTTGCACAAATAGACCCTCGCTAAATGTTTGTTGAAGTGTGGTAGAACAAGTATCTTACCTCTTTTCTAATTTTCTCCCCACCCATCTTAAACTGGTGGAAATCAAGTGTGTAACCAAAGAAACAAGCAATGGCAAAAACTTGAAACAAGTAAACTTTGAACTAAGTAAACTCAAGCTACCAAATTTCAAATTGACAGAGTTGATTGAAGGTGAAAGTTAACTTGTTTTAGGCAGTGAGAAGCAAATTTGATCAATTTTTGGTCAAGATAGAGTTCAGCACCAGGAAAGAATAAGATTGCAGCTCAGCTTCCAATGGGTTTTATCAATCCTGCATCCAGACCAAATTTGTTGAGTGCTTATTATTGCAAAACATCATGCTTGGTGCTGGGGTTATACTGACAAAATTAAAAGTTTCAAGGAACTTAGACTCTACTGAGGAATCTACCGTGAATCTTCAGTCTTGGAAAAACATCCTTGGAATTTATCTGGATTGTCAAGGTAGCAACTAGCAGGGAGATGATCATAAAGTTGGAAAAGTATTATGAAGGGAAATGGGACTACAAGGCTCTAATGGGTCTAATACTACCCTCACATGCCAGGAGACTAGTTATCATTTTAATTGCCCACTTACCTCAAATATTTAATTCAGAATATCAAACAAGGATTTTTAGGGTAGAAATATAAATGCAATTTTGTACTGAAAGCCAAAGAAAAAAATGAATTTACTCTATAAAAATTGGCTTTATAGTCAATGAAGTGGTGTCAGTAATCAGTTATGTCACTATGGGCAAATCATGGAACTTCTCCGAGTATCAGTTTCCCCATCTGTTGAGAGGTAATAACATTTGCACTGCCTACCTCATAGGAATATTTTAAATATCAATAGATACAATATATATGAAACCACTTTGGAAAATAGAATGCTCTATAAAATGTAAGTTATTACTTAATAATACTACATAAAACCCAAGACAGACTTGAGCACACAGACGTCATCAAGTTGATTCCCTGATTTTCCAACAGTACTTATGTATATCTCAACTTTCCAACCCTCAAGCAATGTACAATAGAATAAGAGAGTTCTATAACATGCACATATACCCACATAAAATGATGCAGGGGAAAGTATGATGAGAGGTCCAGGTAAAGAATAAGAAACATGAAAAAGGAGAGGTCATTTTTAGCTTCTGGAGGCTGAAGAATGACTCCATGGAGAAGGTGGCCCTCTATCTGGGCTTTGAAGTTGATTTTCTCTGATTTTCCAATATCCAGAGATGTTAAGGGACTTAACAAAAGGTTACCTAGCTAATAAGTGGCTGAAAAGGGATTCAAATTGAGACCTTCTGGACTTCAAGTCCAGCACCCTATTTAATATGATCTACTTCTTTTCTAAACAGGAGGTATAAAGAGGCATTCTAAACTCAAATCAGATAAAAGGTTAGGATGGACACATTGTCCCTAGTGAGCAGGAGAATAACAGGAAAAGAGAGTAAATGGCTGGTGATTCTATTTAAATGCTTGGATGTTCTGTATATCAAATGATCCTTTCCTTACAGAGAGAAAAATCTTTAAACTGCCAAGACTCTGGGAATTGGCAGATTCCATTCCTTGTGGAAAGAAAGCAACTAATGGTTTTTCCATTCATTTTATACTAGGTATGGGGTGACCTGTCTCAGTCAGTCAATTAATATTTATTAAGCACTTTCTTTGTGTCAATCAAAAAATACTTAGATGCTTACTATGTGCCAACTGCTGTGCTAAATGCTGGAGATATAAAGAAAAGGGGAGGGGGAGTCCCTGCTCTTCAGGAGCTCAGAGTTTAAATAGAGGAGATGGCATATGAACAACTATGTACAAACAAGAAATGGACAGGATCAAATGAGAAAGGGAAAGTGCTAAGATTAAGGAAAACTGGGAAAGAGTTCTTTTAGGAAGTAGGACTTGAGCTAAGTCCTATGGGAAAGGTACAAGGAAAGTTGGGAGGCAGAGATGAGGAGAGAGAGCATTCCAGACATGGGGAATAGCCAGTGAAAATGCTCAGAGATAGAGTGTTATGTTGAAGGAATAACAAGGATACCCATGTCATTGTCACAGAATTCCTGGAGGTGAGTAAGATATAAGAAGACTGAAAGGGTAGAAAGGCACAAGGTGTTTCAAAAGGGCTATAACAGCTAAACATAGGATTGTATATTTGATCCTGAAGGATGCAAGAATTCACTGAAGTGTTATTCTTGTGGTTTTTGTTAGTGTTGTTGTTGTTTTAATAAATGCAGTAACATGGTCAGACTTGCACTTTAAGATTGATTTGACTGCTAAATGGAGGATGGACTAAAGTGGGGAAAGACTTGGGGCAGGAACATCAATTAGCAGGCTATGAAATAGTCCAGGTATGAATTGATGAGAACCTGCACCAGGGTGGTGGGATTGGCAGAGGAGAGAAGGCAGCATGTATGAGAGATGTTACAAAAGTAGAAAGGACAGAATTTAATAACTGTTTGAATCTGAAGTCTGAGAGAGAAGACACAAGGATGACACCTAGGTTCCAAGTCTAAGAGATTAGGAAGATGGTGGTACCACTGTGTAACACCAATTCGATACCCACAGCAGCCGCTATGAATATGCACACATATTTCCAGGGTAGATTTGCAAAGTATAATAAACTCTCTGCCTCAAAGGCAAAACCAAAATATTTATTTGGAACATCACTATTAGGATACCAGGAAGTAATAGTTAACAAGGTACTCATCACTAGTCCAGGAAGTACTGACATCTTAAGTATTCTTTCTGTCAGGTCTCCCCACAAACAAGTTCCCTTAGGCAAGTTCCTCCCTCTGCTCTCTGCTCTGCCTCTCTTGCTCTGTTTTAGTCTCACTCTCACTCAATTGGGCAAGTTCCTCACATACTGGGCTGCATGTGACTCAGGCTCCATGTGACTCAGGATGTACCATAGTGTGAGCTGGATCAGAGCTCAAAGCAGCTCATATAAGCCTATTAATGGGCAGGGAAGATCTTCCTATTCCATTAACATTACACCTTTAGAGTAATAAGGAAGTTAGGGAAAAGTTTTTGGGAAAGACAATGAGATCAGTTTTAGACATGTTGAGCTTAAGATGTCTACAGGACACCTAGTTCAAGATATCTAATAGGCAGTAATAGATGCAAGACTAGAAGTCAAGAGAAAGATTAAGCCTGGATAAATATTGGAAAGACTTATATGAACTGATGCAAAGTGAAGTGAGCAGAACCAGAGAACCATTGTACACAGTAACAGTAACATAAGGATAACTGTGAAGGACTTTGAAACTCTGATCAATACAATGAGCCACTACAACTCCAGAGGACTCATTATATAAAATGTTATCCATCTACAGACAGAGAACTGTTGAACTAGGAATACAGATTAAAGCATATTTTTTTTCTTTCTCTAGTTTTCTTGTTTTGTTTGGAACATGACTAATGAAAAAATGTATTGTACATGACTGTATATGTGTATATATGTATGTGTGTATATATATGTATATATGTATATATGTACACAGATATATAATGGGCATTATAGTTCTTACCTTCTCAATGTGTAGGGAGGAAGTAAAGGGAAAAGGGAGAATATGGAACTAAAAATAAAAATTATTTTTCAAAAAGAAAAATATCTGGATAAATAAATCTGAAAATTATCTACATTTGGATGATAATTAAATCTAGGAGAGCTGATGAAATGACCAAATGGAAGAGAATAGAGGGTTAAGAGAAATGAGTCAAGATCAAAGCCTTTAGGGAAACCTATGGTTCCTAGGCATGGTCTGGATGAAGATACAGCAAAGGAGACTGAGAAGGAGTGGTCAGACAGGTGGGAGGAAAACCAGAAGAGATTAGTGACATGAAAACCTGGAGAAAAGAGAGCATCAAGGAGAAGATAATCAACAGTGTCAAAGGTCACAGAGGAATAAAAAGATGAAGATTGAGAAAAGGCAATTTGATTGGGCAATTAAAGGTGAATTTGGAGAGAGTGATTTTGATTGAAGATAAGGTGAGAAGCCAGAATTCGGAGTTGAGAAGAGAATAAGAGGAAATGACACTCTGTTCAAGGAATTTAGCCACAAAAGGCAGATGAGATATGGGACATCAGTTATCAGGGATGGAGGGGTCAAGTGAGACTTTTTGAGGTTTGGAGGAGACATGGACGTATTTGTAGGCAATAGGGAAGGAGCTAGTAGATAGGAAATGATTGACGATTAGTAAGAGAATAGCAATGATAGAGGAATGGGAAGTCCTGAGGAAGAAGATAGGATGGAATGGGCTCACTTGTACATGGAGAGACAGAGACAGAGACAGAGGCAGAGACACAGAGAGAGAGAGACAGAGACAGAGAGAGAGAGAGGTTTGCCTTGGTAAGGAGAACAGCCATCCATCTCTTCATGTAAAACAGGAGCAAAGAGGAAATAATGGCAGAGTACCTGAGTGATGTGAGGTGAGGAGGTAGGGAGAAGAGGGAGCTCCCAGTAAATGACCTAAATTTTTTTTTCAGTGAAAGATGAGGCAAGATTCTCAGATAAGGGGGTAATTAGGGAAGGAGGAATAGTGGAAGGTTTGAGGAGGGATGAAAAGGTTTGAGAAAATTCCTGTAGTGAGTAGGATAGTGAATCAATTAGGGAGGAGTAAAAGGAATGCTTTGCTGCAGTCAGGGCCCAGTTGAGATTATGTGACATAAAATTGTAGCAGTCCCAGTAAACATGTTTTCTTTGGCTTCAGTCAGTAGCATGTGCATGGGAGTGAAGGCAATGGATGGTAGGAGTAATTCAAGGCTGAGGTTTGAAAGAGTTGAAGTATTAAATTAGGAGAGAGATGGCAGAGCCCTTTCTTCCATGTATGGGGAAGAGAAAGTAACCAGATGAGAGCTCCAACTGAAAGGAGAATCTGCCTGCGGAGACAAGTTACACATCCAAATGCCTAGTGGTTTATCACCTAGCAACCAACAAAGACTAGAGGAACGCTAGGCAGGAATGATATACCATGCAAAACCAGTAGAAAAAAGAGTTGATGGAAGTCACATGATGACTGTACTGAAAACATTGGCAGGCCTGACTGCAACATCAGAGACATGAATTGTTCCTCCCCACATACATTCTCACTACATTTTTTTCCCCTATGTTGTGCATGTTTCCTAAATGTGTCCACTCTTCCATCTTACAGTGTGTGGTTCTAGGAAAATATGCCCTAAACTGGGGGGCGAGGAATAAAGGTTCTACTGTCCGTCTTTTTTACCATGTCATTTCAATAAATCTTTTTTTTTGAACTGTGTGTTCTCCAGCTGACTCATAAAAGAAACACACCTGTGGGGGCTTATGAGCTATAGATTTTCAGTGGATATGAGCTCACAGGTTATCATGAGCTTGGATAACTTCTCTGGGGGCCCCACATACAAAAAAAATGTATCAGAGGTACTATATCAACACAAGTTTATTTAATTTTTTTCCACATATGATTTTTGTCATCCAAAAGTCTTCATGCTTCTTAAATATATGAAATAAGTAGTTCAGTCCCCTCATGAGATAAATCATTCAGTGCAGTGAAATTCAATCCAACAAATATTTACTAAGTGCTTGCTATGAGCAAGACACTGTGCCAGGCAATAGAAATATAAAGACAAAATGATAAATAGTCTCCACCCTCAAGGGGCTAACCTTCTACTAAAGAGAAGTATACAACATTGAAATAGAGAAGTATATATTTTTCAGGAGGAAAAGAACACTAACAGCTAGAGGAATCAGTGAAGGAATCTTGCAAAAAGAGGCATCTCAGCAGATTCCTGAGAGAAAGGAAGATTCTAAGAAGCAAAAAATGATAAAGAAGAAGATTCTTGGTATATGGAAGAGTCTAGACAAAGGTCTAGAGCTGGTAAACTGAATACGAAGTTTAAGGAACAGTAAGTAGGCCAATTTGGTTCACAAGTCATTTATTTGCCTATGAACTGATAGGGCGGCAGTCTTGTTTACATTAAGACTTTATATTATCCTTAAAAACAAAATCATGTGAGTCATATAGTAGATGGTTAGATAAAATTAATCTTAATGAAGAACTACACTCTTGATCAAATTATTCATTGTGCAAGTAAATACTGATGCCTTATGAGGTATCTTAGAGTGAAATAATTCCCTATCAGGAAACTATGCCTAAAGGAGAGGCCTATCCATTAGAATGTTCTGCTAGACACCTTTCTGACATGCCCTTGGGACAGGATCAACAAAACTTTAGCCTACTCTAAAGTTTTCCATAATACTTGATGACTGTAGTTCCATACTACTTTTTATTATGTGTATAGCTGTATTAATCAATATTGGTTAATATAGAATATATGTATAATCATAGCCATTTACATGTAACTATATTAATAAGTAAAGCCTTAATCAAGTTGTTGGGATTTTTCTGTGTTCCCCTTTCCTTATGGAATTTTGATTAACATTTCACATATAGTATCTTATGGAGGTGGGAGCAGGAAATAAAATCCCAGAAGGACTTCTATAAGACCTTTGATTCCTCATTTTAGAGAACTACCCAAGGTCATCCTTCTGGCTCTTGTGTTATAATGGGCATTTATCCCATAAGTGTTCATTGTCCCTTGCTTTGACTTTCACCCCTAAAATCAGTCCAGATGGTGCCTCCCTGTTTTGTTTTTATTGTAGTAATCTCATTCAGTTGATAAAGTGCCAGTCTAGACCCAGATGGCTATATAGAACTTAGCATCATAGAGAAGACTTTTCTTATCCTCCTTGTTAGCCAACCTTGAGAAAATCAGGAAGCATTCCATTCTCATATTCTTATCCTTTTCAATCAATTACTACATTGAAAAAAACACACATAAGTTTCATTCTGAAAGTGGGACTATACCTCACTCCTCATTAATCACCTACCCAGAGCTCCTGAATAAGAGGGAGTATCTCTAACACACATCTAAAATGGGACTTATAGAAGGTGGCTAGGTGGTGCAGTGAATAGAGCACTGACCCTGGAGTCAAGAGGACCTGAGTTCAAATCCAGACTCAGACACTTAATACTTACTAGCAGTGTGACCTTGGGCAAGTCACTTAACCCCATTTGCCCTGTCCTCCTCTCTCCAAAAAAAGCAAAACAAAAATAAACAAAATAAAATGGGATTTATACCATACAAAAGAGGACAGCTGAGAAACTTCCTTTGGAGCAGCCAAACCACCGCAGTCTTTATCACTGCCAAACCCTCACCACACTCTGGAAATCTCTAGTATCCCATTCCTTTCTCCAACAAATGTCAAGGATAACCTTTAACAAATTATGGACTTTTGGATATTATGTATTGTGCGTGGATTTCTTTTTCTCTTTCCTGGTATGGATAACTTGGGTTATCATATAATCACTCCTTTGGAGTAGCATTTGTCACCAAATGAAGAAAGTGGAATGGACAAGAGAAACTAAATAAGTCTCTTCTCTTTAAATTTCTTCAACCCAAGGAACCCTCATTCAAATTGATGCAGTGAGTGTCTCTAACTTAACCCTGTGGGGCAGTGTTTTGCTGGGACTTGAAAGAAAGGCTTCACAGGAGAATTCAGAGAACCTGTCAGTGCTGAAAGCAAGAGGTACTTTTATATAGCATATTAAAGAGACAGCTACATGGCTCAATTGAAGACACAAAGGAGAAAATATGAGGAGGCAGGCAGTGGAGAGCAGTGGGAAAAAACATTAGCACTGGAGTCAGAAGACTAAATTCCCCTCTGATATTCCCTATCATACATTGGGCAACCTTCTACTCTGCCACTGCTCACCTACAACCTATCCTATGCCCAAAACACTTATTTCCACCTCTTATTCTGGCTACAATTATCAATCAATATCACCATTGCTTCTAATATTTTCTACTTGATCTGGGAACTCCGGAACCTGGCTATAATATTCCTAGGAGCTTTCTTTTGAGGATGTTTTTCAAGAAGTGATTGGTGAATTCTTTCAATTTCCATTTTGCCCTTTGGTTCTAAAATATCAGGGCAATTGTCCTTGAGAATTTCTAAGTTCTTTTTTTGATCATGGCTTTCAGGTAGTCCAGTAATTTTTAAATTATCTCTCCTGGATCTATTTTCCATGTCAGTGGTTTTTTTCAACAAAATATTTCACATTGCCTTCCATTTTTCCATTTGTTTGAATCTGTTTAATACTATCTTGATTTCTCATAAAGTCATTAGTTTCCATTTGCTCCAGTCTAATTCTGAAGGAATTATTCTTTTCAGTGAGCTTTTGAAATTCCTTTTCTGTCTTGCAAATTCAGCTTTTTAAGGCATTCTTTTCATTGGCTTTTTGGACCTCTTTTGCCATTTGAGTTAATCTATTTTTTAAGGTGTTATTTTCTTCACTCAGGTTATTAACTCTCTTTTCATGATTTTCTTGCATCATTCTCATTTCTCTTCCCAATTTTTCCTCCACTTCTCTTACTTGATTTTCAAAATCCTTCTTGAGCTCCTCCATGGCCTATAACCAGTTCATCTTTTTCTTGGAAGCTTTTGGTGCAGGAGTTCTGACTTCGTTGTCTTCTTCCCATTCCATGCTTTGATCCTTTTTGTCCCTTAAAAAGGAATCTAAAGTTGGATTGCTGTGCTTGCTTTGCTTCCTTTGCTTGCCCATGTTGCCAGTCAATTACTTGACTTTTGAGCTCTTTACCACAGTAGAACTCTGCTTTCAGAGGGGAGAGCTTTATCCCAAATCACTGGGGTTTTCCCAGCTGCCAGAGATACTAGAAGGGTGCCATCTCCAAAGCCCCCACAAGCTCTGGCTCACTGGTCACACACCTCAGGACCACCACCCAAGACCATGATCCAGATCCAGGCAGGTTAAGGCAAGAGCGATTACCCTCTGAATGGTTCTTGGCCCCTCTATGATCTGCAGGCCAGGAGCTCTGAAGCAGCCATGTGGAGGCAGTTGCAGGGACACCACACCTCTACCACTTCCAGTTCCTGGGAGAGGTGGTGGACCTGCTCCTCCGTCACCCCCAGTTCCAACAGAGTTCTACACTGACCTCTCACTTTTTCTTCCGCATTTATGGGTTGATATTTCTGGAAACCACCACAGCTGCTAGTGATCGACTCTCCCAAAGTCTGCTCTAGCTGCTGCTGATTGGGGCCGCCCTGGGGCTAAAACTGCATGGAGCTGGGCTCAGCTCCCAGCACACTGCGATGAACCTTTCCTGTCCACCTGCTGGGCTGTCTTCAGCATGAGATTTGTTTCTCTCTGTCACTTTGTGGGTTCTGTAGCTCTAAAATTTGTTTAGAGTCATATTTTATAGGTATTTGAAGTGGTTATGGGGGGAACCATGAAGTTTTCCTGATTCTATACCACCATCTTGGCTCCGTCCACCCCCCCCCCCTAGACATTTCTATGTGTCTTTAGCTGAATGTTCTTCTAGGTTTCCCGTCTTGAGAATGTTCGCTCCTTAGAACAGACTTTAAAAAAATATATATGCCACCATTGATTTAGAACAGGGTGTGCCAGATGACTGCACTATGTGACTCCCTAGATCGACATTGTCTTCCCACTCTCTTATGTGTCTTGTTTTCCCCAAGTAGAATATACACTTTGATGTCAGAAAATGACTCATTTTTAAAATTTGTTGTTGTTATTCAATCATGTCCAAAATGTTTCATGATCCTGTGGACCATACCATCTAATGGGGTTTTCTTGGCAAAAATACTGGAGTAGTTTGCCTTTTCTGTCTCCAGTGGATGAAGACAAATACTAGTTAAGTGACTTGCCCAGGTCACACAGCTTACACAGCTAGTAAGTGTCTGAAGATGGATTTGAACTCAGGTCTTCCTGACTCCAGGCCCATTGCTCTATCCACTGAGCCACCTAGTTACTTTTTTTTTTCCAAATTTGTACTCTCAGTATTTAGTACCTTGCACATAGTAAGCATTTAATGAATGTTTTTTTCATTCATTCCTTCAAAGGCAGAGGAATAATTTTCTAGTTATATCAGCAAACATTTTTTAATGTGTACTATGATCCCAGCTGTGTTCTATACACTGATTGGATTCAAAGATAAATAAGACATGATCTCTGACATCAAAAACCTTACAGCTAAGTCTGATAGACAATGAATGGATCACAGATGAATACCAGGTCATCTACAATTAGTGCTAAATTATATTCTGTATACTACATATGTTATAAGAGTCAAGGAATGAACAAGTCATCTATCAACATGATGTAGTAGAAAGAAGGACCTATTTCCCATTAGAGGAAATCATTTGAATCCTGACTTTATGGTTTCAAGAAAAGAATTAATGAATGAAAAAGCATTATTAAGGGCTGACTATATACTCCAGTCACTGTGTTAAATGCTGGGGATACAAATGCAAAGAAGCATAAACCATATGTGCCCTGAAAACACCTACATTGCTTTGAGGCTCAGCTCAAATGCCACCTCCTATAGGATACCTCTCCTAATCTCCCCAGTTGCTACTGCCTTCCCTCAAATTATCTTGTGTGTATTTTATACGTTTTTTTTTAGTATTTCTCCATGTGTCCATGTTGTTTCCTCCACTAGAACGTAAGCTACATGAAGTCAAGGACCATTTCATTTTTGTCTGTCTTTCTAGTGCCTACAACAGTGCCAGGCACACAGCAGACACTTTATAAATATTTAGTGATTAATTCCTTTTAGTTGCAAATACATGATCCTCTGAACATGCTTACCTGTCTGGAGCCCATTTTCTGCCCTGGGTCTGAATATTCACAACTAGAGAATGCTTCCCTCGAGCATTTGGAACAGGAATTAGCACTAAGGTGTTGCTTGCTTCCAGCCCCAAGCTACCCATCTCAGGTTTTCCCTGTGAAGGTATCATGGGGTGGGACAGCTGGATTACTAGCATTTGTTTTGGCTGCTATTGAAGCAGAGACCTGTTGTCTTTGGCTTTGAAATGAAAGGAATCAGTTTGCTTTTCTAATCCTCTGCCTGGAAAGCTGTCTGTGACATTTCCCTTACTCCTCAATCTGGTTTATTCCTTCTGTGATTTGTCTCAGTTGAGATGATTTTTCCTTCTACTCAGGAAAGATAGCAATTTGAGGGCATCCCAGAAGGACAATCCTTTCTGGCATTCTGGTTGGCACCTTTCATTCAGAGAACTTTAGAAGGATACAGGTAAGTATGCATGGCCTTCCCTGGACCTAGGGAAATGTTCAAGGAATGAATCAAGGATAGAAGATGCACTAGGAATAAAGTGCAGTGTTATATAACAATCTTCCTATGGAATGATTAATTCTATAATTTTATTAATTAATAATTTATTAAATAATAATTAATAATCTTAGCTGGAAGAGGTTTTGTGATGATGTAGTAGAACCAGAGGTGGGATGGTAAGTGTTTAACAACTGGCTCTCACCCCAAAAATGTATGGAGGACATACTTTTATGTTTACTCTGCATCATTAACATTTTTCATCACTTTATTAAGTATAGACAACCAGCAAAAGAATAAATAAAACCCTGATTTGTAGCACTTGCCAATTTCAGAGATGTTAATGCTCACACTGAAAATTTAACAGTTGGATACAGAGAGCCAGTCACTGGCTCCAGCACGCACCTGAGGAGAACATTGCCATTGTTTAGATGAGGAAACAGACCTAGAGAGAGGGAGTGGTTTACCTAAGATCACATAGGTAGGAAGAAGCATCAGACTTGACCATTGCTTAGCATTGGCCCTGACACATAGTAAGAGCTTAATAATATTTAGTTGGTTGAAGTGTAGTTTGAACTCCCAGTAGTCTTTCAACTAATCTACATTGACTTTTTCATAGAGTCAGGGGAAGGCCTCAAGTGTGTTGGGTGGGCCATTCAATGGAGAATTTTATGGAAAGGTATCAATAGGAATAAAGACTGAACCTGTCCAATCACAAGGGACTCAAGTCCTTCTACCCAAGCAGGTCAAATTAGAGAATTGCCTGGAGAATTGAGAAGACAGAAGGCTTACACAGAGTCACATAGCCAGTATGAGTCAGAGACAGGACATCAATCCAAGTGTTGTTGCTTCCAAGATCAGCTATTTATCTACCTCCCTGAGCTATCTCTCTCATGGAGAGCTATAAATGACAACTGCACAGGTCAGGAAAACAAAAAAGGATGGTGAGTTATACCGGCAGAGAGAATATCCATAGTGAAGAGATCATAGATTTATCTAGTATCTAAGCATTATTGTGATTATGCAAATCATACATTCATATAATAATAAGAATGCTAAACATTCTGAAGTCAAAATTTAATGGAAGAGCACATGTAGAGTGCCATAATAATCTTAGCGTATACTTTTGGCATTTTAAGATAGTGGGCTCATCTTGAAGCTTTTCCAAATAAATACCAGCACAAAGTCAACAAAATACAGGGTTCCTGATCTCAGTATAGCTATAGAAAGATGAATACTTGCTCTTCAAAAATGAGGAAAAATACTGGTAAATGTCCTCATGAGACCATGATAATGAGTTAAAATTTTATTCAAAGACATTGGACTCACAACAGGTACCCATCATCCCAATTGTCATAACTGCTACTGGAGTTATACGGATTACTTCCAGTTAGCCTGTAGAAGAGGAATTTACATCCAAATATTTTTATATAACTAAAACAACCTGTCATTTTGTCCACCAGTGCAATAGTTTGCACAGCATTAAATAGGAAATAATAATTTCAGTGTAAGCAATTCATTCCAGAATCATTTCTATCTGAATTCCATTGAAAAATAAGCAAAGAATGAGTAAGAGTGGGTCCCATTACCTTTCAAGGTAGCAGCACATTGTATTTTTAGATAGTTAATTGTTATAGAGGTCTGCCTTACATTAAGCTAAATTAGCCTTTTTATAGCTTTAATACATTACTCCTAGATCTGTCTCCTGGAATTAATCAAAATAAATGCAACCCCACAAGCCTTTTGCCTACGGTGTATTCAAAATTATACTAGAGCCTATACAGAGAACAGAAAAGAAGCAAGGATCAAGTCTCTGCCCTCAAGGAGCTTTCAATCTATTTGGGAAAATAAGATATACCCTCCAAAAAGTACTCTATGTGTTACAGCAACATTGATTAAAAAATTATTCTTAACTTTAAAGCATGAATATAATATCTGAGAAATTATGGATAATAGCTCAGTCTTTGATGAAACTTTGGTTCAAAATAGTTTGTAGCTCAAATTCTCAATGAAATTTTGAAGTCTGAACTTATAGTTTGGAGGTTTTCCATGTGTGTTTCCATGAAAGATAATGAAATGTTGATGTGTAATTCTAGCCACTCAGTCAAGTCTTTGTGGTATTTGTTAAGTATCAAACTTTAGTAATCAACAGAGATGTGTTCTATAGTTTCTACTAATTCCTTTTTTTCCCCTCTTCAGTCACTAAATCTTGGCTTCTATAATAAACCTTGTATAATTTTTGGTGGTGACAATTTTGGCCTAAATTGTCATCAAAATCCATTTCATTTCCATAAATAAATCTCCATGGCCTAATTATTTTTTGACACTTCTTTGTTTAAATATTGTTGATGATTCCACCTATTGTGGCTCTTTGAATTCCATTCTTGATTTCTCTCTATTTAATATGTTCCCTATGGAGGTAAACTGCTTCTGATTACATTCTGCTAAGGCCTACCATAAGCTGGTGATGTGATGTCTGCTTGTTCCCAAAATATTTCTGTAGGTTTGTTACCTGTTTATCCCATGCTATGAGAATATCTATCAATCATAGTCTTTCTTTTTTGTAAAGCTAGGTGGCCCAGTGGATAGAGCTCTAGGTCTGGAGTTAGGAAGACTCATCTTTCTGAGTTCAAATTCAGCCTTAGACACTAACTGTATGACCCTGGGCAAGTTGCTTTATCCTGTTCACCTCAGTTTTCTCATCTGTAAAATGAGGTAGAGAATAAAATGGGAAATGAATCCAGCATCTTTACCAATAAAACCCCAAATGGGCTCACAAAAAGTTGGACACAACTGAACAACACTCATCTTTCTATAACTGCTTTAGAGTGACGGTCTCTGTATCAACTAAATTGTTGATCTGATCAACTCAGTTTTGGGTTTTTATCATGATACTTTCCAAATATATTATGGCCCATTCAACAGTTCTAAAAGTGTACATTAAAACATTTGCTGCATAGGTGCTATTGCCTAGTATGTATTAAAGGGCTTAAAACCTGCTTTACCCATTAAGGTTCAATATCAGAATGGCAGTAAATCTTTTAACATATTCAGTCCCATCTTTCTCCTTGATAATTGAATGTTCAGTGTGTCTTTCCTGAAAGAGATCAAGATATTTGTAAGTATCAATTTTACACATTGGTTTTTACCTGTCTTTATTTTTATTAAGAATTTTATACTTGGGGTGGCTAGGTGGCGCAGTGAATAGAGCACTGGCCCTAGAGTCAGGAGGACCTGAGTTCAAATGTGGCCTCAGACACTTAACACTCACTAGTTGTGTGACCTTGGGCAAGTCACTTAACCCCAACTGCCCTGCCTTCCCCCTCCAAAAAATAAAAAATAAGAATTTTATAATTAACTACAGAAGATCCCTATCACCTTTAAGATCAAATATAAAGTCTTCTGTTCATCTTTTAGAATCTTTTCACAATCTATTCCTCTCTTACCTTGCCAGTCCTTTTATACCTTGTTCCTTCCACATACTCTGTGAACTGGTGACATTATCCTCCTTGCTGTTCCTCAAATAAGCAACTCCATCTTTCCCAAGTCTGAGTATTTTCACTGGCCCACCCCAATGCCTAGAATCCTCTTTCTTCATTTCTGTCTCCTGGCTTTTCTGGCTTCCTTCAAGTCCCAGCTAAAATCCCATTTTCTTACTAGGAACCTTTTTCTCCCAATCCCTCTTAATGATAATGCCTTCCCTCTGCAATTATCTCCCATTTATCTTCTCTATATCTCATTTGTCTATAGTTACTTTCACATTGTCTTCTCATTAAATTGTAGGCTCTTTGAAAGCTGACACTAATTTTTGTTCGTTTTTGCCTTTTTTAAAACATATCTTCAGTGCTTAGCACAGTATCTGGCACATAGTAGAGTTTAATAAATGCCTATTAACTTGATTTCTTTTGACTTATTAGATCCAAATGGCATTTTGATATCATTAGAGAAAGAGTCCAAAAGATGAAGGAACTGTTAGCCTGCTTTTGGTAGATTCATGTAGCTTGATGTCATCTATATAGATCAAGAGATTAACAAAAGATATGTGTTCAATTCCCTCTTTAACTTAGAGGTCATACCTAATTCTATTTAAGAGAGATGAGAGTGGATTTAAGGCTAGGAAGGACCATAATAAACTTAAAACTATCACCCTGAAAAATGCAGTATTAAAAATCCATTACTCTTGAAATATTGTGTCTTGAACTTCAGAAGCACAAGTTAGGTAGAGCAGTAGATAGAGAGCACCAGACCAGAGTCGGGAAGACTTGAGTTCAAATATGACCTCAGATAATCACTAGCTGTGTCACACTGGGCAAGTCACTTCATCCTGTTTACCTCCATTTCCTCATATGTAAAATGAATTGGAGAAGGAAATGGCAAAATCTTTGCCAAAATCTTTGCCAAGAAAATCCCAAATAGGGTCATGAAAAGTCAGATGCATCTGAAATGACTGAACAAGAACAAATTTTAGAAACTATAGTGTTCTCACTGTCATGATCTATTTTGTATCTTTATTGTCTTTGAACAACCATGAGTACAGAACAGAATCCAGAGCTTTGTGATGACAAATAAAAGCAATTAAGAGGTCCTCTGTTCAAAAATAAGTTGTCTCTTATACTCCCTGGGACTTTCGGACAATTCTTATAACTTTTCAAACATATTGTTTCCCTATAAAGTTTATGGGCAGCTCAGAAGCACAGTGCATGGAGTTCTAGGCCTACAGTGAGGAAGACCTGAGTTCAAACCTGGTCTCAGACACTTACTCGCAACCACAACAGAGAAGGGATAAGGTAAAGGGAGTTCATTTAGGGTATATTCACACTAGGGAGGCAGAACTCATATCTTCTTTTTTTTTTTAACTTTTTTTGGAGGGGGGAAGGCAAGGGAATTGGGGTTAAGTAACTTGCCCAAGGTCACACAGCTAGTGTTAAGTATCTGAGGTGAGATTTGACCTCAGGTCCTCCTGACTCCAGGACCAGTGCTCTATTCGCTAGCCGCCCCATTGTTTCATATCTTAACTAAACATTTTGGTCTTCTTCAAGAACAAAGTACAACAACCACACTAGGTGTTAAGTTTATTTCAGTCCCTTGAAAGAGTACAATTGTAGCCAATACCCTGTAAATTTTGGCATCCTAGGGGAAAGCCCTAGTTACTTCACCCTAGTTGTGATTCAAATTAGTGTCTTTTCTTATTAGAAGATCACTAGGTATTCAACATGAAAAGTTGTGTGGAATGGCCCACAACTGGTTAATCTAGAGAAAACATCTTAGAAATCAAAGCATTTCATCTTTCTTCCACTAGAGGGAGTAGAGTCCCTAATTTTCACAGCCTGCTTTGCTTTCTACATCGTAGGATACACATTTCTACAATAAACTCAAGGGACAAAAACTGAGTTCAGGTCCAGAGCATGGGAAAATGGGTGCTTCATAAGCTTTGAAATGTGTTCATTCATGATTCATTCACCCTGTTACTTCATAGGGTATAACCAGAGTCATTCCCAGGCAAAATTGTAGAAGAAGCAAAATTTCTCTTCAGGCCCTCCATTCACATTTCTGCCTTCCATGCCCTTTTGTAGGAGTTCCTAAGCAAGGCCCCTGCTTCCCAGACTCCCAGTATTTTTCTCACAGCAGTAGTCAATGTTCTAGTTATTTTTTTTCCAACTGCCAAGAAAACTTACCTGAACTATATATCCTACTTTCTAATTTGATTTAAGCTGTTATGGTTAATAATGCCTCAATGTTTGCTCTTCCTCTCCAATTTAGGGGCAAATACTGTAAAACTGTGTATGCATTAGAACCTCAAGTAGTTCTGACTTATTCTCTCTTAGTTCCTCTTTCCCAATCAGCCCACTGACCTCATAAAGTCTGTATTCAGGATAAGATCATAAAAATGATAGAATCTAAGGGTTAGAAGGGACTTCAGAAGTTATCTGTTCTAATCTTCCATCCTTGAGGGCAACAACTGGTGGTGTTCTTGGTATAATTTCAAAACAACACGAATACTGATTTGTGAGGCCAATTAGGGCCTTTGAATTCAAATCTGGACTCTTCCTTATTACCTGTGTGACCTAGAGCAAGCCACTTGGTTTTCTTAGGCCTCGGCTTCCTCATCTGTAAAATGGGGGTGCAGGGGATTGGACAAGTTGGCTTCTGAGGTCTCCTCCAGGTCTGGACCCTTGATTCCCAATACTGATCCAGCCTTAGTTTAAACATTTGCAGGTACCAAAGCTTGTAATCTCATCCATACTGAGATTTGTTACCTTTACCAGAGGAATTTTTATTTTAGTAGGCCACAGGAGGCATGAACCAAAGGAATAATATTGTGATGGTATTATTCCAGGCCATAGATAGGTGGGAACAAGTTTGTTTGCTTGTCTGTTGCTTTCTTTAGGAAAAGGGAAGAAGGAAAATTATCAAAGATAAAGGTCACTTCCCAGGCATTAGCCAAAGAAATGACCTTGTTATGTTATCACTTCAGGCCATAGGGGAATGAGGTTTTCTTTCTTTGAGGGAGGGAAGCAGGAAGAGGAAAAGGGATCAGAGATAAAGGTAAATTTTCAGATTACCTGAGATATCTATCAATCAACCATTCAACAACGATTGCTGTAACGATTATGGGCCAGGCTCTAGAACACACCAGTTGCTGCTATCAAGGAGCTTATATTCTATGAATATGGATGGTTTAAGATTCAAAGGACCTGCATCCAAATCCTAACTCTGAGAATACTGTCTGTGTGGCCTTCAGCAAATCCTCTGGGTCACATTTTTCTTCATCTGGGAACAAATTAGGGCCTCTGATGTGTCTTTCAGTTCCAAGTTTATGATGCTATGATAATACATACAAAGCAAATACAGGGGTGGAGAGAGAGGGATTCTGAGGGATGGGGACCCAGAAAAGTCCCATGTAAGAGTTTAGGCTGAGCTTTGAATGAGGCTAGGGATTCTTAGAGGTCAAGGTGAGGGAAGAAGCGAGATCCAGATATGGGGACCATCATCAGCAAACACTTTATTGAAAAAAATGACTGTCAGGGGGCAGCTAGGTGGTGCAGTGAATAGAGCACCAGCCCTGGAGTCAGGAAGATCTGAGTTCAATCCCACCTCAGACACTTACCACTTACTAGCTGTGTGACCTTGGGCAAGTCACTTAACCCCAATTGCCCTCCAAAAAAAGAAAAAATGAATGTCATACCGTAGCTGGCTAAGGTCAGTTTGGGGTAGTTTTGGGGTGGGTTTTTTTGTTTTTGTCTTTGTCATGCTAGTTTGACACTATACCTGGCACATCAAAATATTTGTTGATTGGTCAATAATAATATCAGATTTCTTTCTATAGTGTTTCCTTCACAACAATAACAAAAAAAAATGGAACGGGTCCAATGGATAGTGTTGTGCCTGAAATCAGGAAGATTGGGTTTAAATACAGTCTTTTATACTTATAAACTCTGCGCTAGGATGAGTAAGTGAACTTCTAAGTACCTCCAGCAACTAACTCTCTGGGATGCGCATAGTAGGGTTACAGATAAGTACAAGGAGTTCACATGCAAAGAAATTACATTACTTTGGGTACGGGTACCATAAAGTAGTATTGTTTCCATTTTATAACTAAAGAAATTGAGCGAAATTTAAGTGCTTTTACCCTTGGTCATAGACCATGAGTAAGGGGGCAGAGCAGAGACTTAAATCCAAATTTTGAGGCCGGTGCTCAGGAATGAAGGAGAGATTCTGTGAAGGGTTCTCAGAGCAGAGTCAAATGGCCTTTAGCATCAAGAACTGTATGAGTAAGCACTCTGACCAAGAGAAATGTGCTGAACTGAATTATTCATAGAATCATTGATCTGCAGGGACTTAAAGAAATTTCAGAAATCTATTCTGAATCCAGGCATCTAAATGAAAGTGAAGTGTCCAAGGTCACACAGTCACCTAGAAGTGAAAAAGCTAAGATTAGAAGACAGATCTCTGAATTCTCTCCTCCTTATCTTATATCATGTTTCCTCAAAAATGGAGTGACAAGTATAGAACTCACTTAGACACTCTAGTAGGAAGATGATGAAAAGATGATTTTAACTTTGTGCGCTGAAGTTCAAAGGTCTTAAAGAGTTGTGATATAATTCTTGGGAGGAAAAGTCTCTTACAATTCTCTCTTTCTCCTCTAGATGGTGGAAGGTGACTAGTGATGAAAAAACAAAGTTGGCTGAGCAGTCTTAGGGCTAGAGTTTATTCACAGGTTCTTATACCTTCGTCTTGATCTTCATTATTGTCATCATTTATTAAGTGCCTACTGCATACAGGGCTCTGGACTAGGATGCTGGGGTAAAGATGAAGCAAAGAACAAATACATGAAAAGGCATTATTAAGCACTTACTCATCGCACTGTGCTAAGCACTGGGGACCTCCCAGGGTTCCTCCCAACTAACATCTCACTGTCTAAAGTTCTGGGAAGTTTGGATTCAGTCAAAGGGCTGCACTTGAGGACCTAGAGGGTCACATGTGCCCTCGAGGCCGCAGGTTCCCCACTCCTGTCCTAAAGGAAGCCTTCCCTGATCGTTCTTTATTCCAGTGCCTTCCCTCTGTCAATTTTCCCCCTATTTATCTTGTATATAGTCTATTTTGTGTGTGTATGTGTGTGCGATATTTGTTTTCATGTTGTCTCCCCCCATAAAATTGTAAGCTCCTTGAGGGCAGGGACTGTCTTTTGTCCCTTTTTGTATCCCCAGTGCTTAGCATAGTGCCCAGCACACAGCAGGCACTTAATAAATGTTTATTGAGTGATAGGGGATACAAATAGAAACATCCAGACAGGATCTAATACTAAGGAGTTCACACTCTAATTGAAAGAGACGAGGATGTAACTGGATTTCTCCCTGCTTTAGACAACACCCCCACTGGCTTCCTGCTTTGCCTGAAATTTCACTACTGAATAGTCATTCATTTGGATGAAGCTCTTTAAAAAAAAAAACATTGCTGTGTTTTGTTTTTTCATTACAAACACAGATTAATCCCACTCTCTCTTGAAAAATGAAACAAAAAGTAACAATACAGTGACTTCATCTGAAAGTATATGCAACATTAGATGTCTGTAACAGTCCCTGCCTCTCTATTTTAAAAGTATTAATTCATAGAAACCTATTTTTCTGCCTCCTTCATTTGTCCTATTGAAAGACAGAGACAGAAAGAGAGAGAGAGAGGGAGAGACAGACAGAGAGAGAGAGAGGGAGAGAGAGAGGGAGAGAGTGAGACAGAGAGAGAGGGAGAGAGACAGAGACAGAGAGAGAGAGAGAGAGAGAGAGGGAGAGAGGGAGACAGAGAGAGAAGGAGAGAGACAGAGAGAGAGACAGAGAGAGAGAGGGAGAGAGACAAAGAGAGAGAGACAGAGAGAGAGAGGGAGAGAGAGGGAGAGAGAAGGAGAGAGAGGGAGAGAGACAGAGACAGAGACAGAGAGGAAGGGAGGGAGAGAGGGGGAGAAGAGGGGAGAGAGGAGGGGAGGGGAGCGGAAGGGAAGGGAGGAGAGAGAGAGGGAGAGGGACAGAGGTGGGGGGGGAGAGAGAAAGAGAAAGAGAGAGAGAGAGAGAGAGAGAAACAACTTCCTTATTACCAATATGTGTAGTTCAGAAAGACGAATTCCCTCATTGGTGGTATAATACATACATTCATAATGAACACAATGCACACACATGTGTGTATGTACACATATATGCAGTACATATTTTGTACCTGTCTATGTACATACATCTATAGATCAAATATATCTGTTTATAAATATTTATATCTATCTTGTGTCCATGTCAGATATTTTCTATTTCCTCATTTTAAAAAATGAGGAAATAGAAGATATCTGGGCAAAATAATATTCAATCACAGTAATAAACCA
Source organism: Pseudochirops cupreus (assembly GCA_028627135.1). NCBI lineage: Eukaryota > Metazoa > Chordata > Mammalia > Diprotodontia > Pseudocheiridae > Pseudochirops > Pseudochirops cupreus. Next base: position 329,193,411 of record CM053580.1, on the reverse strand, counting down.
TGACTTATTCAGTCATTTCTCAATTGATAGATATCCCTTTAGTTTCTAGTTACTTTGTCAGTATTTTTGTAAAAGAGCTGCTTTGAACGTGTGTGTGTGTGTGTGTGTGTGTGTGTGTGTGTGTGTGTGTGTTCTGGAACTAGAATCAGGAAGACTCAGCTTCCTGAGTTCAAATCTTGCCTCAGACATTTACTGACTATGTGACCCTAGACAGGTCACTTTACCCTGTTTGCTTCAGTTTCCTCATCTGCAAAATGAACTGGAGAAGGAAGTGACAAGCCACTCCAATATCTGTGCCAAGAAAACCCCAAAAGGGAGGTCACACAGTGTTGGGCACAACTGAAAACGACTAGACAACAGCACACAAAGAGGACCTTTTCATGCCTTTTTATTTCTTTTGGATAGCCTTCTAGGCCTCTGGTTTAGATGCATCAAAGGTCATGCGCTTTTTAGTAACATTTTGTGCATGATCCCAAATTGCTTTCCAGAATGGTTTTAACTATTCAGAGGACTAATGGCAATGTACCTGTTTTCCTATAGCCCCTCCAACATTTATTATTTTTCTTTCTTTTCTTTTTTTTCTGTCATCTCTGCCAATTGACTGGGTATGAAGAAGAATTTTAGAATTTTAAAATTTGTATCTCTCTAATTAATAGAGAATTGGAGCCTCTTTTTCATATAGCTGGGTTTTCTTTTCCCTTGAGAATTGCCTGCCTGTTTCTTTTTGAAAATGAAAATACCTCTGGGTTAACACATTACTGTGAGAGGAGATGGGCTAAGAGTCATTCACACCTTTATGTGAATTAATTTACTCTGATACTTTCCTCAAAATTTCTAACAGAAATCAACTATCCTATGCTTGGCTGACCTCCAAGTACCCCAGTTCCAGGTAAAGAAATTGGAACAAGCTCAGTTGATGCAATTAGAACGCATTTGATAGCCATCATTTCATCTCACTTGTGTCTCACGCTAGTACACTGAGAAGTGGTAGAGAGGGAGGCTCGGTCGGGATGGTGCTCATGGGACCTGTCCCAGACTGACAGTAAAATCTGGAGCATGTGTCACCATGCTGACAGAAAAGGAGGAGAGCTAAGTCCTAGACACTGTCGTTCTGTGCCCCCCAATTTCTCCTCATCTTTCTCACCTAATTCAGACAGCTAGGTGGCACAATTGGTAAAATGCTATGCCTGGAGTCAAGGAGATGTAAGTTCAAATTCTGCCTTAGGCATTTACTGACTGTATGTGTAAGTCCTTTAATCCATGTTTGCCTCAATTACCTTGACTGTAAAATGGGAATAATAATTCCCAGGGTTATTGTGAGGATCAAATGAAATAATATGTATAAAGGAACTTTGTAAAACTTAATAAAAATGCTGGTTGTTATTAGGAAAGGAAGAGAAAAGATAACTTTGAATGTGGGGCTCCGTCCAGTACTCCAGCATTTTGTTGTTGTGGTTGCTTTATTGTGTTTTCAGACTGGAACTGTGGGACAGGATTTCGGGAAGATGGTGGAATAGGTCAGAAAACTTTAGGCTCTCCAGATTCCTCAGCAGGAAAAGATAGAAGATCACCTCAAATTGAACTTGGAGGTGCAGAAATGAACAAAAGTCCGGATAAAGCAGTTGTCCTCCTAAGACCACTTGAGAAGACTCCAGGAAAGACTGACGTCTGCAGTCGGAGGTTTGGCTTGAGTGAAGAACAAACACCTCCATGAGACTCTTTCAGAATCAATAGACAGCAAGCCCTGGGGGCAGCTGGGTTGGGAGGCAGCCTCAGCCTCATGAACTTTTACTTCATGGAGAGTGTGGGCCTTACTTGGCTGAATAGCAGAAGACTGAAGGACCTTTTACTTTTGATGAAGACCAAGGACAGCTGTGTTGACCAGATAGACCACTTTCTGAGACTGTGGGGAAGAAGGAGCTAGCACATTCCTGGGAAGTGGAATAGAATAGGGTCAGGGCCCCTGCTGGCTATGGGCACTTACAGGAGAGCAGAGGCCCTAGTTTCAGTTCCAGAACAAAAAGGACAGTTGAAGTTTGTAGCCACTAGAGGGGCCACAGGAAGCAAGAGCATTTGTAGGACAGCACAGCTGAGGCCCTTAGCCATGGTTTTGGGGTCTAGAGGAGTGCCCAAGGTTGGGCCTTGGAACAGAGCTCAGAAAATAACAGTAAGAAGGACCTGAGGTTTGGGGCATTATTCCCCACCCCTTGGAACTAGAATTTGATTATAAAAATAAGCTGCTTAAAACAAAATAAAAATAAAAATGAGTAAGCAAAGGAGAAAGAACCCAACCATGGATAGTTACTATGGGTATAGAGAAGGTCTGAGTTCATATTCAGAGGAAGATAGTGGCTAAAAAAGCCACTCCTTTTTCAATGGGAAATGTCAACTGGTCAAAAGTCCAAAAAGATTTCTTAGAAGAACTTAAAAATGGACTTTAAAAATCAAATAAGAGAGATTGAGGAAATTTTTTTAAAAATAAGAGCAATCCAAGAAAATCAAGATAGTTATGAAAAGAAAGGCAACCAATTGGAAATAGTGAATTAAAAACCTAAGGAAGAAAATAATTCATTGAAAACTAGAATTGGGAAAGGAGAAGCTAATGACATTATGAGACACTAAGAAGTAATAAAAAAATCAAAAAAATGAAAAAATAGAAGAGATTGTGAAACATCTCATCAGAAAAACAATTTATGTGAAGAACAGATTCAGAAAAGACAATATAAGAATAATTGGACTACCTGAAAGTTACAATAAAAAAGAATATAATATTAAAAGAAATTATTAATAAAAATTGCCCTAAAGTTCTAGAACAAGAAGGTAAAGCAGAAATAGAAAAAAACAAAACAAAACAAATCAAAACATTGGTCACCAGGAGGAAAACTGACAGGAACATTATAGCCAAGTTTCAAAGAGTCTGGATTAAGGAGAAAATATTGCAAGCATCAAGAAAAATAAGTAAATATCATGGAGCTGCAATCAGGATTACACAAGACCTATCAGCTACTATGCTGAAGGACCATAGGTCTTGGAACATTGTATTTTGTAGGACAAAAGCGCTGGTGTTACAACCAATGGTAACTTACCCAGCAAAGTAAAGTGGGGAAAAAAATGGATATTTAATGAATTGAAAGACATTAAGGTATTTCTGACAAAAAAGAGCAGAACTTAATAGAAAATTCGCCATATAAGAACCAGGAGAAATATAAGGTAAACATCTAAAGACCAATTATAAGGGACTCAAAAAGGTCAAACTGTTTACTTCTTATGTGTGAAAATGTTATCAGTACTCTTATGACTGTCATTATTTGGGTTGTTTGAAGGAAAGGCTTAGGCTAAGCTGTGTATTATAGGGTGAGTTTAAAAAAAATAAAATTGTGTTTGGAGAGATGAAAAGGAGTAATTATCTCATACAAATGAAGCATGAAAGGAAGAATTGATACAGGAGAAACAAGTGGTAGGAGAAGGCTGGTAGTGATAGAACCTTACTCTCATCAGAAATGAAGGGCATGAAAGTCTTCTAAATTTAGAAAGAAATAAGAATGTGAGGGGATAGAATAAAAGAGAGATTTTTAGAAGGGTACATAGATTAGGAATTAAGAGTGGGGAAGATATAAAGGAGAAAGTCTTAAAAAGAAAGAAAGATAGATAGATAGATTAACGTACAGGGTAAGGGGAGAGGATGAGGGAAGGGCTCTTAGGGCAGCTAGATTAAGAAATGGGAGGGCAATGTATCAGCAAGATGTAAATTAGAGGAGTGAAGAAGGAGTGGGTAAGTAGGGCCAGAAGGATAATGAGCAAAAATAGAATGGAGGGAAATGCAGTACAAATAATTATAGCTTAGATTATAAATGGAATGAATTTACCCATAAAAGGAAACAGTTAGCAGAACAAATTAAAAATTTGAATTCAACAATATGTCACTTTCAGGAAACACAATAAAAAAGAGAGATACAGAGATAAAATAAAGGGCTGGAGTAGAATTTGTTATGCAAAAAAAAAAAACAAACACATGGGGTAGGAATCATGATCCCAGACAAAGTTAAAGTGAAAATAAATTTAATTGAAAGAGAAAAGAAAAATACAGAAACTACACAAAGTGTCACCAATATTATTCAGTTTTGTTTTAGACCATTTAAAATAACTAGACAAAATAAAAAAACCTCAGAGTATGCCTAACAAAAGAGACACATGAACATAAATATATTTTATACAAAAAAAGTCAGATTTAAATAATTGGAGAATATTCATTTTTCATGGGTAGGTAAAGACAATATAATAAAAAAGGGCATTGTATCAAACTAATCTATTTATTCAATGTCATCCCAATTAAATGACTAAAAATTGATTTTGCTGAGTGTAAAAATAACAACAAAATTCATTTGGAAAAACAAAAGATCAAGAATTTCAAATAAACTTAGGAGGAAAAGTACAAAGGTAGGAGATTCAGCAGTACCAGATCTTGAAGTGTAAAACTGATAATTTCAATTATTTTAAATTAAACTTTTCTTGTATAAATAAAACCAATATAGCCAAGATTAGAAGGAAAACAGAAAATTGGGGGGAAACTTTCATAGGCAATCTCTCAGATAGGATATGATTGTGATGGAATATTGCTGTGACATAAGAAATGATGACCTGGTTGATTTAGAAAAACACAGAAAGACTTGGACCTATAAATGGTGGATGCTATCCACCTCCAGAATAAGAACCAACAAATAAAACTGCGCATAGCATGTTCTTACATAAATGGATATGTGTGTATATGTTTATATATAGTGTGTATGTTTATAGACATGTATGGATATGTGACATCATATAGCCTTTTCATTACTGCCCACAAGCTGTTATTGATTTATGCTAGGAGGAGGGCAAGGATTACAGGAGGATAGCTTTAGAAACCAGATCGTAATTGAATATCAGACACAGTCTTGGTGGTAAAATGTAATCTTCTTACAGACAGGGATTATTTTTTGTTTTGTCTTTGTAGCCTCATACCTTAGCATAATGCCTTGCACATAATAGGCATTTTCTCTGGCTGTATCCCCTGCCTAGAATCCTCTCCCTCTTCATCTCTACCTCTTAGCTTCCTTGGCTTCAAGTCCCAGCTAAAATCTCACCTTCTACAAGAAGTCTTTTCCCCCTGATGTCTCTTCATTCTAGTGCCTTCTCCTGTTGATTTTTCCCATTTATACTGTATTATAGATTGTTTGTACACAATTTTTTGCATGTTGGCATTAGATTGTGAACTCCTTGAGGGTAGGAACTCTTTTTCCTCTTTCTGTATTCCTGACACTTAGCTAAGACTCATAGTAGGTGCTTAATAAATATTTACTGACTGACTGCATTGAGTTCAATTTATCATACCAGGTCCTGCTACCCAGCCAGGGAGCCCTGTGCTTACTATCCAAATCACTTTACTAGTGTACCATAACTCGGGTGTTTAAGCTTACATTCAATTCTAGACCCA
>CM053580.1:329151427-329187441 GCA_028627135.1 Pseudochirops cupreus | reverse complement strand
GATATGTTGCTGCTTCTACGCCGCCATCTTGGCTCCGCCCCCTCAGGAGTGATCATTTGAGGCATGGGAGGACAGCTATTGAAAAACCACAGAAACAAGAGATGGAATGTTGTACAAGAGGAACCACAAATGTGCCAGTTTGCTTGGAACATAGAATATGTGAAGGGGAGCACAGTGTAATTAACCCGCTAAGACAGATACTTGTAAAGGACTTCAAATTCCAGATACTGAATTTTGTATTTTGTTCTGGAGGCATTTGGGAGCCACAGAAGTTTCTTGAGCATCTCTGACATGATCAGACCTGTGCTTTAGGAATATCAACTTGACAGCTGGTTGAAAGATGATTTAGAACTGAGTGAGGATGGAAAAAAGAGAGGCTTTTGAAATAGTCTAGGCGAGAGGTGATGAGAGTCTAACTTATCAGAGTGATAGTTTTGTTAATGGAAATGTTGAGCTTTAGTGGTGTTGGTACCCCAAAACAGCAACCTGTGAGTCCTGCCTGAATGAATTCAATGCAACCCTTCTTTCAACAAAAGAAAAACAAAGTTTATTAAAGTTCCACTATAACGGGTAGACTCTTAAGGAATCTGAGCATTTGTGACACGTGCATTAGCAAGAGGGCCCAAATGAATCTGAGCAGCTTCATGGAGGACCAGATGAATCTTATATACAGAAAGACTGTGGGACAGATCTAGAGGTGGTCAAGTAGTCTGAGGACCTTCATGGAGGCCCAGATGGATCTTAAAGACTGTGGTAGGGTGCTAAGTGTGGCCAAGTAGTCTTGGGTGACTGGAGGAGGGGTCCAGGAAGGATCTTGATGAGAGTGGCCAGTAGGCTGGGGTGCCTAGAGGTGAGGAGCCAGGAACCAAGAGAATGGAATTTTGATAGGATCAAGGGTGGGAAGTAGCTGAAGGCAATCTGGAGGTAACAGACAATGGAGGGCTAGGCTGGGTTAAGGGTAACAGAGATTTGGGTTTAGCCATAATGAAAGGCTTTTGGCCTCAAGTAAATGCCAGATCAAGTGGGAAGATTCTAGGATGGTTCAAGGGGGTTCCCAGAGCCTGTACCCCATCATTAAGAAGGGGAAAGAGGCAAGAAATGTTTTGGAGATAGGATGGGCAACAATTGCCAGTGATTTGGTCATTGGTGGGGGTTAAGTGAGAGTGAATAGTTGAGCATGACTCACAAATTATGTATGTGTGTGGCTGAGAGAATGATGATGTCCTCAGCAGAAGCAGGAAAGTTAGGAGGAGGACAGGATTCTGGGAGAGACACAATCCATTCTGTTTGGGACATGTTGAGTTGAGTTTGAGAAGACCGTGGGGCATATGTGTAGAGATGTCTGACAGGCAGCTGGAGTTGTTGACCTGGATCTCAAGGGCTGGCTATAGCCATTTGGGGGGTGTAGAGATGATATCACCAAGAGAGAATTGAGAGGGAAGAGAGAGGAGCTTAAGGGTACACCCACAAATATAGGGCAGGACCTGAGAAGGACTGTTCAGACAGCGAAGAGAACTACAATAGAGGAGTGTCATAAGCATTTAGAAAGGAGACAGTATGGAGAAAAGGTGTCAAAAAGCATCAAAAGCTACAGAGAGATTAAGAAGATGAAAACTGAGCAAAAGTCACTGAACTGGGGCAGTTAGGTGGCACAGTGAATAGAGGATGGGTCTTGCAGTCGGTTAGACCTGAGTTCAAATGTGACCTCAGACACTTGACACTTACTAGCTGTGGGACCTTGGGCAAGTCACTTAACCCCAATTGCCCTACCTTCCCCCCTCTTAAAAAAAAAGTCACTGGATTGAGCAAAAAAAGAAAAAAAGATCATTGGTGACCATAGAGAAAGTGACTTCTGTTATATGGTTGTGAGAGGAGTCAGAATGTAAAGAGGAGCATTGTAAGAGGTGTGGAAGGGAAGACAAAGAACACAGATAGAATTTACCTGTGATAGGGAAGAGAGAGAGAGGATGATAGTATGGATAGTAAGTTCCAATTCAGGTTTGTTTGGTTTTTTCTTAAACACCTAGGAAATCTTGACATGTCTGTAGGCAGCAAGAGAAGAAGATAATAGACCAGGAGAGATCAGTTTGAAGAATTGATATATAGATGAATTAAACTGAACCCAGACTAAAAACAAATTAGTGTTAAGAGTTAATAAATCACATTTTAGTAACATAACCTTGGTGTCTTTCTAATTATCAATGTTAAAACTGGACCAAGTTAGCCTAGGGAAAAGGTATTGATGCCCCACTTGTGAGGTTAAAAAAACAACAAAACCAACAACAGACCAACATTAGGCTACCATGGATTATCACCCCAATGGCCTTTAAGCCTACTTTAAAGGTGAATAGGACTTTTGTAGGCAAACATTCCAGAGAGAATGAAAGGAAATGAACAGGGCCTCATAGCCCATTCTATGTACTATTAAGGGATTATCATTATTATTTCTTTATAAGATAATTTAGGGAAGGTATGTGGCTCAGTGGATAGAGCCCTGAGCCTGGAGTCAGGATAACTCGTCTTCCTGAGTTCAACTTTGACCTTAGACACTTGCTAGCTGTGTGGCCTTGGGCAAGTCACTTCCCACTGTTGGCCTCAGTTTCCTCATCTGTAAAATGATACCATTCCAGTATCTTTGCCAAGAGAACCCCAAATGAGGTCACAAAGAGTCAGATGTGACTGAATGACTGAACAAGAAAAAAAGGCCAAGCTTACTGAGCTTTATTTTTTAATCTGTTTCTGCCAATAATCAAGTCTATGACCAAGTCTATGCTGCTGTTTTTTAAAAATTTGATTGAAAACTTGAAGTAACAGTGCCTCAAGTTTTTTTTTTCCTTTTTAAATGACTGTTATCAGTAACATCTTTATATCACATAGAAATTCTGGTCCCAAGTAACAGCCCCAGAGACCTTGAAATCCTTCATTTCTAAAAGCCATTCTTTCTGATCTCTGAAGGATCAAGTGCAGATTTATAACATGTAAATGCAAAATCAAAAGTCTCTACCCATCGTATTCATTTCAGACACATCTAGGCAGAATTTATTATGTGGCTGCCACCACCCACCAAATCATTTGTATAGGACTGGTGAAAAGCACAAAAATAATCTCATTTGTGGCAATAAAAGCATAACGGGAAGCTTCCAAAGAAGGGCCAGCAGTGAGGTTTTGTCTCTTTTTTTAATTAAAAAAAATTTAGATGGGCAGAGAGGTGGCATAGTGAATAGAGCACTGGCCCTGGAGTCAGGAGGACCTGAATTCAAATCTCAGACACTTAACACTTACCAGCTGTGTGACCTTGGGCAAGTCATTTAACCCCAATTGCCCTGCCTTTCTCCCTCTGAAAAAGGGAAATAAATAAATAAATGAATGAATGAATGAATGAATGAATAATAAAAAAAATTTAGAGGCATTTATTTTATTTAGTCAGCTAAGGAATATGTACTATATCTGATCCCAGAAGCAATAGGGAGCCATTGAAGACTCTTGAGCATGGAAGTGCCATGGTCAAGCTGCATGATGAAAGTTATACTCAGGAAAGATGGATCTGGAGATAGCATGCCCAAGAGAGAACCCACAGTAGATGGTCAGTCAGGCACCACATGCTGTAATTGCATCTCTTGCACATTTGGCTACCACAATCAGGAATCCAAGAACTAAAAGTGTTTCCCTTCAATGGAACGCACTGTTGATACAAGAAGCATATGCCACAACTATTTTTCTTCTGCCAAGTTGAGGTCAGTGTTACAAGTGAGAGATGCCATGGTATTTGACTTGGAAAATAGGATTAAAATTGAATTTGCATGTTGGTCTTGAAAATTTCTTCTAAGTAAATATGGGCTCATTGTTATCTGGGACTTACTGTTTGAGGAGCAGCTTGTTTGGATGTGGAAGAAATTGCTACTTCCATATTTGAAATTCTATGGGATTGTTTTTGGAAGTCCTTGTATTTTGAAGCCTCAGACAGCAAATGACTTGTTGTCTGAAGGTTTGCATTATTTTAGGGGTTTGTTCATAGTAAGAGTCACAATACTTTTGTGGTTGTCTTTTGTAAATTATTTGGGCCTGCTTTAAAATACCTATTTACATGATACTTTAAAATTGGAAGAGGGCTTAATTTATTTTTATTTTTTTGCTTTTTGGAGGGGAGAAGGTAGGACAATTGGGGTTAAGTGACTTGCCCAAGGTCACACAGCTAGTTTTGGGTTAAGTGTCTGAGGCTGGATTTGAACTTGGTTCCTCTTGACCCCAGGGCTGGTGCTCTATTCACTGTGCCACCTGGCCGCCCTTGGGAGCTTAATTTAGAGGACATCTAATCCGACTTCTTTATTTTACAGATGAGGAGGCTGAGGTCCAGAGTTGGTAAGTGATACAGGTAGTGAGTAGCATAATCTCTACTTGAACCCAAGTTTTATGACTCAAAATCCAATGTTCTTTGAATTTTTCCCATGCTTTATCCAATATATGATACTTCTACATATTTTTCCCTTATAGCTTTTCTCTTCTCCCCCCTCCCTCCATTGTCCAGGACTATAACTGCTTTTTTATGGACTGTACAACATGCTTAGAAAGATGTAGAGATTTGCCCAAAAGAATGCTGCAGAGTTGATGAAGGTGAGGGTCCTCAGGGTAGTTCAGAACCATGATGACAGCATCTGCATTGTCAATCTGTACCAACAGGGACATTTTGAAGTCAAAGGTCAAATAAGAGAGCAGGAGATTTATCCCTTTTTACTACTCTTTCCTGGCATCCAGGGAAGGGGCTCCCCTACACCCAGTTTTGCACCCTTTGCTCTCATAGGCTCTGTACCTCCTGCCTCATTCTCCATTGCCCTCATTAACATACCTGCCGTTCATCAGTAAAAAGGACAGAGAAAGTATGGTGTTAACTCCTAGATGCTGACCTGAGGGACAGCAGACCTAAATTTTGTGAGAATGTCTGACCTTGCTCAAATCACTCTATCTCTGTGGGCCCCAGTTTCTTAATTTGTCAATGTGAGGGTTAGATGTATGGGATCTTTCAAGTCCCTTTCACCTCTAACCTTAGGATAGATCCATGAAATAATTTCATTTCACTAGCATTCATACTATTCTCATTTTAAATTTCTTCTGAGAAACTTTACAGGATTTTTTTTTCTGTTTCCATATTAGTTCCCCACCTTCCCCTGCCCCCCCCCCCCAAACCCCACAACTCTACAGCTTCCCTGGGAAATAGCAGGCCTGGCATAATTTGATTATCTTGTGGCACACACCTTTTTCAAGTCCCCGAACCTTTGTTATGATTTGGTTTACATCACTTGTTGGAAAACACTCCGAAGCATAGAAAAACTATTAAATTGTTACAGTATTGGATGCCAACACACAGGGCTATTACTCTAATTCATCCCCCAGATCAAAGCCCACACAAGCAGTTCTCCAGCCCGGAGCTATTTTCCCTTAGCTTTCCTGCTTGACAGTAGGCTCCCGGATTCTCTGTTCTGTCTTCTTTGAACATATAGCTTTTCCTTTAGTCACGGAAACACAATTTATGTCTATTATGCTGTATTACAGATTATATCTCGGGAGATGGGCATTATTGGATGGAATGTCTGCCGACTGTAAGTGGTATGTTTGAGTGTTTCCTTAGCCAAGCAGGGGGAAGGGAGAGGATGGAGAGGGGCTGAGAAGGGGATAGGGTATGTGTTCGGAGGGAATGGATCCTAAAACTTGAATTTGCAAAAGTCAGGCTTAAAGAATGATTTATTTACCTCAGCGTTATTTCCTTTTGTCATAGATGTGTATGGAGATGATAAGAAAAAAGAAAATAAAAGAAAGAGAGCCTGGCCCCCTTCTACCGCTACATCAGACCACCCAGGGCTCCTGAGTATGGCTACTGACTGTTCAAGCCAGGGGGTTCAAAGGTTCAGGAGAGCAGTAACCAATTTAATCAGTTATTAGCTGCTTCCCCTATAACCAGATTGGATGCACACACAGACACATACACTCACACAAAGTGTGTGTGAGTGAGTCTGTGTGTGTGTTGGGGGGGGAGGGAGAGAAAGAAAGAAATATCCCTACAGACTCTGAGATTCAAGAATTACAAAAACAACCTCCACCCCTGGTCTGGGAGAGTATGTGAGTGGGAGAGGGAGAGAGTAAGGGCGGAGGAGAAGAAGGAAGAGGAGGAGGAGGAGGAGGAGGAGGGAGGAAGGGGGAGGAGAGGGACGAGGCGCTAAGGGAGAACCCCACACCAGCTCTTGCACCCTTCCTGAGCTGAGCTGAGCCCGGCTGCGAGAAAGATGTTCGATAACACGCAATATCCTTACAACTGTTTCAACTATGACGGTGATGACTACCCTGCCTGCAGCTCCGACGAGGAGAAGAAACTCAGCCGCCCAGCTTACAGGTAGCCGAGAAGTTTTCGTTGAAGTCTTCTTCTGCTCTGGGGAAGGTGGTACTAATGATGGAGGTGGGGGGGGGAGACAGCGAGGAAAGGGACTCCCCCCAAGTCCTGCCCTGGTCTGAGTCGGGAAAGATGCTAGTGGGATCCTGGGGAGGGGAGAGCTCAGCTGGCCAGGAGTGGAGAAAAGAACCAGTGCTCCCCAGGCATTGGTAGTAGGTGGTAGGGGGGTCACCAAGGCATGGGCGCAGGAGAGTAGGTTGGATGCGCCAGGGTCCCTGAAGGCAAACGTTGGCACTTGGTGGCGACTAGGGAACTCTGAATAGCTACAGGATCGCTCAGTGGAAGATGCATCCCGCAGCTTCCCTTGGAACACGTTTCTTCTCCAAGTGAGGGGGTCTCAGCGGGAAGAGTGGAGGAGACTTTTTTGCAGGACTGGTACTCCACCAAACCCATGGTAACGCAGCGCGTCTGGAGAGCAGAGAGGCGCCCCTCTGGCTCCTTAGTGCTTTATCCCAGGCAACGGCTTAACCCTGAGTTTCTTTTCCAGCTACATTGCCTTGATTGCAATGGCCATCCAGCAAAGCCCTGCCAATAAAGTGACGCTGTCTGGCATTTATGACTTTATAATGAAGAAATTCCCTTACTACAGATCAAACCAAAGAGCCTGGCAAAACTCCATTAGGCATAACCTATCCCTTAACAGTTGTTTTGTAAAGGTAAGAAGATTAATCACAGTCTCTTCGCATAGGCCCGTTATTCGGCAGCAGCAGCAGCCCTGAGATGACTTTCTATCTAGGAAACATCTGTCTTAAATATTCTTGCTGAAACCCAAGGGGAGGGGGGTACTCTTGAGAAATCCCGTGATTGTGCTCTAGATAATTAAGAGCTCTCTCCCTCCCAGCTGTTGAAAAGTTAAGGGTCTTCTTGTCTGATTTCCATTAATGTATACCAAGTTAACGGGAGTTGTTTCTGTTGTTGTTGTTGTTGTTGTTGCTTTACCTAGGAATTGCACAATTTAGGGGATGTGGAGGGGGAGGCATGATTTCAATGACTTGTATGTTTATACCAATCGTGACTTTAAATGAACACAGATGCAAAGTGCCAGCATCTGTGAACCATACCCACACTGAACTAACTGCATTTCTCACAAATCCAGGTCCCCAGGATGGAAGGGAATGAGAAGGGGAAGGGAAACTATTGGACTTTCGCTTCAGGATGTGAGTCCATGCTGGATCTTTTTGAAAATGGGAATTATCGGAGGAGGCGTAGAAGGAGAAATATGAAAAAGGAATCAAAAGAGCAGAAGTCAGGTGGGAATGTGGGACCTTCCACCCCTGAGCTGCCCACTGTGGGTTCATGTTCAGAGGGCACCCACCTGAATGAAGGCACAACTAAAAAACACGAATTCAGAGCCCCTCACCTAGATCCTTCGCCATTCTTTCCAAATGGCCTCTCCAGTCAACAGAACCTAAGCAATGCCACTCTTGGAAAATCTGACTCAGAAATTAAATTTAGCATCGATTACATCCTCTCATCACCCGATCCTTTGCCTGCCCTAAAATCACCCTTCAGTACCCAAGATAATAAATATCATCTACTGGAGCCTCAACAAATTAATCTCCAGTTTTGGGCAATGTGAGACAGTCCTACAATGGAGTATATTCTGGGACTACTCTATAACCCCCAGATGTCAGTTAGTAAGATTCCTGTGCCTCTTTCCCATGTCATCTGCTGGAAGGGTACAACCAAGCCAACCTTTCATGCAAAAGCTGAGCTGTTCCATCAAAACCAAGAGCTTGATTTTGTCAATTTGTTCTTAATGTTTAATCCATTTGTTGGGGGACGGGAGAAAATTTTGATCTCATGAACAATGCAAATGTGAAACTAACTTTGTTCCTTAAAAGATGCTCACTGGTGGAGGAACCTATACAATGGGTCCATTCAATTCAGTTCAATTCAACAAAAACGTGCCAGGCACTGTCTTAGGCACCAGGGTTACAAAGGTATGGCTCTGCTAGATAGGTTGGCCTACAGTCACTGTTTTCCTTTAAAAAAAAAACAATTGGGACAATATTTGATTGCATTATTCTAATTTTTAGAGTTGCTGCTCATAACTCCATTCCCTAACAAAATCTCTTGAAAGCAGTTTATGTAATTGGATGAGAGTTATGTAAACTCCAAATAGTAATATGTGATTTCAATTTACCCTGTGAAAGTTATATCTTAATATTATTTACTTTGGTCAGTGCTGGTGGATGTGATAAGACCCAAATAGATATGCCCTAACCCTTCTGCAAAGAGAATATCTTCTTGTGTTATTGTGATGGCTTAGGAAATTTCTCAAACTTGTTCTATACAAGGTGAAAGGAGTGGGCTTGGAGTTTTAGGCATTGACAAAACACTGAAATGGACTTATTTCTATCCCTTTGCTCAAAGTGGTAAATTCATTGATCCCACCTGCTATCAGTCACCAAAATGGTAGTGAATAAATGTCTTTCCCATTTTGGTGAAGTGGATAATCAGAGACTGGCACAATTATAGATATCAATATAAGGATGGTATGCACCATTTGAAATGTAAATTATTTCATTACTGTAGGAGATGAGCATTTAGAAAAATACAATCATACACATGAAACTATTTATTCATTCAGCATTTTTTTTATCAGACACATCTTTACAGAATTGTTTGCTATCCATAACTTAATTTCAAGGTTATCATGGATTACACTAGACATGATTTGCAAAGTAGCAACTGTAGGTTAGTATTTCAAATAAACACATACAGAGGGCCTAAACTTCTTGAGACACAGTTTCTAAAGCAAATCCAGACTTTAGGAAAAGGAACTCAAGGTAAATGAACATACGCAACTTGACAAGGATAAACCCAAACCAACTAAAAGATAGTCTTAGAGATGGCTTGAATTTTAAGATGGGAGGTCTAATGATTCATTAAGTTATTTGTACTGTATATAGACACTTAATATACTCCTACATATTTTCAGATGAGGAAAGATCATCAGTGGCATTTATAAATATTGTGAAAATGCATGCTCTTCTCTTTTTTATGTTCAAAATTGTTACTGATGTTTCTACTGTACTGCTTTTCCAAACCCACCCCAAGTCCCAACATCTTGCTGGCTACTACCTTAGCAAAAATAAGTGCTTGTCCACACCCCACTGGAGATTTCTTTCTTAGAAAAGCAGCAAGAACTATGGAGGTATATTTAGAAGAGGACCAACAATAAGAAGAATACCACCAAAAAAAACTCCCTACTGCGTGCCATCCAAGTTCCTGAAAATATTTTTCAATGACCATGTGACATTTTCATGTTGTCAGAATGATGATGGGTGTATGTGTATGTGTGTCTTGTGAGTTTTTTTAATGTCTGCACTCCAATGTATATGTAGCTATATTTATATCTGAGTTGCTGTCTTGCCAAAAACATTATTTTTAATTATGCTATATATAAGCAGGATGGTAACAATGCGATGTAGTCTGTTCTGGAAATGAGTATATACGGAGTGTTTGGAAATATATTTTTCTGTTGCCAATGGAGCAAATATAATTTACTTTATATCCTTTGTGCTCATAGTTAATTGGCTTCTTTCTCTCACCAGTGAAAACTGGTTTAGGGTAGAACTCTTGGGATATGTAAACCCGGCTATGTAAACATTTGGATACAGTAGGTTTTAGCTGCTTTGAAAGGAGAGAAGTCAGCAAAATAATGAATTTCCAATAGGATTATGAACTCACTATAGCTAACAAATTTGTAAACCAGCCAGTCATTCAAGCTGGCTAGTAAGGAAGGAGTGTTTGGGGTTGTCAGAACATGCAGTTATGGGAATTTGTGTACAGATAGGTGCTAACATTTGTTTTGCAAAGGATATCAATCATGTTTCTAAAAGTGAAGGGGACATTTTTCAATTTTCCCAGTGTATTATGTTCTCACCACTTTAGAAAGGTTTCTAGCACTTAAAGTGAATGGCATTTAATATAGAACAACATAACAGGGGTGAGGGCTGGATGTGACCTATTCAAATGTCGCTACCATTACATAGCTATTTCCCAATGCAATTATAATTAAATACTTTATGCCTTTCTTGCAAATCTGCTGATCGATCATTGATATTAACATTAATACTATATTACCCCCGAGCAGATGTCTACCACAAGTGTTATGGATCACCAGGTTTCCATTAACAAAGTTGTGAGGTATTGCCATATGCTAGCCAGGGATAAATTTACGTAAATTACCTTATGACAAAGCATCCAGGACTGTGCTATAGCAAGGAATAATGTTATTCCTTTTCTTAGGCCACAGTGATTCTGTAAGTTATGTATTCTTATAGCCATATGGGCAAAGTGAATCAAGAAAAGAGATCCTATTTACTGGTGAACTTAACTATGTGTTCTTTGCAAAAGCACCTAGTGTATGATCAATTGTCACTGTCCGTGTTAATGGAAGGGGGAAAGTGGCATAATGTAAGCTAATTGGAAATCTTAATCATTTCAACATAACTTTGGAAGATAGGACACATGAGCAGACATACCCACTTAGAAAGACATTATTTTATGGATGCCTCTAGCTTTCTGCCTACATTACATCCTTAACCCCAGTCAGTTGCTTTGCAAATAGGTCTTATTGGAACCTGGCAATAAAGTATGAAAGGTTCAATGTTTGCTTATCCCTGCTATTAGAGACACAGTGTTCAAAGCCAGGTCCTCTCTGAACAAGTCAATCAGTATGATCTCTGTACATGAGGGACAACTCGTCATTCTTCAAAGACATTGCCTAAGCATCTGATGTGTGCAGGGCCCTGTACTATGTGCTATGGATTTAGGAGTAAGGGCACAAAAAAGATTGTTCCCCAGTCACCTGTTCTGTTAGCTTGTGCTAGGTGCTGTGAGGAATCCACTGGACAAAATTTCTAAGGTTCTTTCCCTGTAAGACCTTATAGTCTAGCTAAGAAAATCAACTGTACATACATGGAGAAGATTCTCTGCATCCCCTAATGCTCCTTCCTGATATTAAATATTAGCTGTATGCACCCACACTCTCTCCCTCGGTTATGGCTCTGAGCCCCAAGGAGGTTCAGAGTCACTTGCAAAGGTGAGGAATGGCAGGTGAGAATTTGGAGTCTGCATGCTACTAAATGACATGAATTCCATTTATTTTACTTTCTGAATTGAATGCTTGGAAGTGACCCAGGTACCTGAAGTAGGTAAAGAGAAAAGGCATATTTTCCTATTCAAACATACTCTCCAGGTAGTCCATTAACTGAGGATTCATATGGATTTAGAATAACAGGCTGGATGACCACTTGTATGGGGTGCTGTAGATCATTTGATGGGGGTTGGACTAATGGGGTTGACTTTTGAGACCTTACTAACTCTGAGATTCTATGCTGGCAAACTCTTTTGAGGGGAACAAAAATGTCCCGAGAGAGAATTAAATCTATTATCAGTCATTCTCACTCTTTTTTTGGGTGGGTGTTTTAAATAGATTAGTAACAGGCTTAGCCGGAAGGGTCTCAGTGAATAGGGAAAGGAGAAGGCATATGTAATCTTTCTAGGACTGTGGACCCTCAATACCTGGGGAAAATAGTTAAAAACAAGATCTGGACCACTATATGTTAAGAAACCCTGGTTCTCACTTGATCTATAAACATACAGATACTTAATTTAGGCTTTGAACAGATCATCTCAATGAGTGCCTAAGCAATTGTTGATCTCTGTAATCTGCTCATATCTTGATTTTTTATCACTTATTTTCCTTTCCCTTTCCAACTACAGAACTCTTTTCCTCTTTTTCCCTCTTCCTCTTTGCCAACACATAAATATTTTTTAAAAGTTTATTCATGAGGGAGAAACAAATCTCAGATTCTAGCTAAGAATTGGAAAGGACCTAAGAGACCACTTAATCCAATCTCATACAAAACGAAGAATGTCTTTTATAAAATTCCCAATAAATAGTCATCCAATCCCTGAAGGCCTTTAATGAAGGAGAATCAATGATATTTTCAGGTAGCTCTGTTAGGAAGATTTTTCCTCATATCAAGACTAATTTCCACCTCCAACCATTGCTCTTTGTTTTGCCCTCCAGAGAGAAGCAGATCTAATCCTTCTTCTGCTTATCAGTCTTTCAACTAGTTGAAGGTAATTATCATGTTTATTCTTCTAAGTCTTTTCTTCTGTAGTTGAACATCTCCAGTTCCTCCAACCAATCTTCATATGAAATTATCTGTCATCCTTTGATCATCCTATTCATTCCCTTATGGACCCACTCCAGCTTGTCTATATCATTCTTAAAATGTGATGTCCAGAACAGAATAGTATCTGGGTGTAATCCAAGCAGGACAGAGTCTTTCATAGTTCTTCCCTTGATCTAGATCAAAGATTTTTAATTTGGGATCCATGGACTTCCCAGTTCCACTGATGGATGTCAGAGGGACCATGAACTTGAATGGGATATGCACGTGCGCACACACACACACATACACATACACACACCCACATAATATATGCATACATATCTTTATTGTCATTAGCCTTTGGTTTCCTTTGTAAGTCTATATATTTTATTGTATGAGATAAATACTATTCTGAGATGGGGGTCCATAGAATGCCAAAAGGGTCTACAAACCAAAAAAAAGAATAAAGATCTTTCATCTTGACATTGTCATTTGAAATGAAACCTAGGATGCCATTAGCTCTTTGGGCTACCATGTCACACTGTTACTTATACCAATACTAGGGTTTCAGCATACTAAAATTTACATCTCTCTTTCCCTCCTAGGAGTTCTTGTCAAAAAATACCTCCCCATTCCCTTTTGGTGAAATTGATTTTTGGACCTCAAGGGTAAAACTTTGCATCCATCCTTTTCCAATTTAGTTTTACTTGATTCCCATTATTCTTTTCTGTCTAGAACTTTTTATATCCAAATGCTGTCATTTAATGTGTTATTCTCCTTTCCTTAACTCCTCTACAAATTTTGCAAGAACGCTGCCTATTCCATCAACCAAATCACTGATAAAAATATTAATTAACATAGGAGCAACGACTGATCCCTGAGTTGCTCCACTGGAGACCTCCCTCCACTCTGACACTGTACCATTAGTGCTTCTTCTTTTGGTCTTCCATTAAACGAATTTCAAATAGATCTAATTGCATTATTATTGAGTAGCTAAAAGTTAACATGTATCTATATAGTGCTTACTATGTACTGGGCACTAAGCTTAGCACTTTACAATTATTATCTCATTTGATCTTCACACAAGATAATTACTATTATTATCATCTCCATTTTGCCGGTGGGGAAACTGAGGTACAAAGAAGTTAAGTGATTTGCCCAAGATGACACAGACAATAAATGTCATAAGACTCAGAGCCAGTTTTTCCTGACTTCAGGGCCAGCATTCCATCTATTGTGAATCTAACTGCTCCACTTCTCCAACTAATCCACAAGCAAAACAGCTGAGATTTCAAAGGCTTTGCTGGACTCTAAATATGTTATATCTATGGCATTCATTTGACCTACTAGTCTAGTTACTCTATCTGAAGAGAAACTGAGGTTAGTTTGACATGACTTATTCTTGATGAAGTCATGCTGGCTTTTAGTGATCATCACTTCCCCAAGTGCCCATTAATCATCCCCTTAATAATGTGTTCTAAAAATTTTCCAGGAATAAATCCATATATAATATACAATGATAAAAGTAATCAGAAGTTCATATAAAATGAATCTACCCAACACAGACTGGGTGGCTCCAAAGCTTAATAATCTATGTTATTTAGCCAAAATCCCCAGACAGAGTTCCCAGACCCTGGAGCTCCATCCTCAAGCCTCTCTGTTCAGCTCTGGCCCAAACTAAAAATTGGCAGCCGTCTCAGTTAATGCTAAAGCCGGTCATCTAAGTCTCTTCCCTCCTTTGTCTGATCCTGCAGGGGGGATCCAGGGGATTTCATCTGCTTATTCATGCCTCATATTAACTTCCAGAATAACCTTTTGTTTTTTCACAGAGAACACGTTATACCATTTCTCTGCTCAAAAACATTCAGTGGCTCATTCATTCATTCATTCATTCATTTGTTTGTCCATTTGTTCATTGGCCTAGACCTATGATTTTATTGCCAACAGGAGCTCCTGCTCAAGAAAACCGTCTACCAAAGCAGTAGAATGTTCTGTAACTTAACTTTCTTAGCTGCAGGCAGCACTGAGAAATTAAAGGATCTGTTCACAGTTTCATTGTAAGTATGTGAAAGAGACCCTACTTGAACTCAGGTCTTCCTGGTGCCAAGGATGGATCTTTTCCTACTCTTCCACATTCATCTTCATGGCCTCTTATAATTTCTTTACATTCAGTAGAACATGCAGTCTTTGGGGGCAGAGACTGCCTTCCATTTTTCTCTGGGCATCCTCAGGGTTTAGGACACTACCTAGCACCTGCTTGACAAATGATTACTGATTGATATTGAATTCAGGTCAAACTTTTTAGCCTACCTTTCAAGACTTTCCACAACCTGGCGTCATCCTAATTTTCTAGGCTTAATTTATCCTGGAGAGGTAGTATGATGTAAAGTGAGGGTCTTGGAGTCAGGAAAGTTTAGGCTCAAGTCCTTTCTATGATGTATGGTACTTGCATCACCCACAGGCAAATCCCTTAATCTCTTTACCAGAGCCAGCTGGTGGTGCAGTAGATAGGGCCTTGGACTTGGAGTCAGGAAGATCTGAGTTTAAATCTAGCTTCAGACACTTAGCTATTTGATCTTGGACAAGTTACTGTTTGCTTCAGTTTCCTCAACTCTAAGAAGGGCATAATAATAATACTGAAAGAAGGAATGGGGGAGAAGGGGGAGGAGAGGGAGGAGGAGGAGAGGAAGAGGAGGAGGAGGAGTCATTATACAAGGGTTGTTGCAAGCATCAAATGAGATGATATTTGTAAAAGTTCTTAATATGGCACAAAGTAAGCGCTGTAAGTAAGCTTATCTCTTTGTCTTCTCTTCCCTTTAATGCCACAGACACATACTAAGCTCTGTGACCATAGGTAAGTGAGTTAATCTCCAAATCTAGCATTCTATCTACTATGCCATTTAGGTATCTCTATTTGTGGTCATAACTAATCTTGACCCTTAGGTGACTCTCTAACACAGGACTTAGCACAGTGTTTGGCACACATGTGACAGCATGACAAATACAAACATGAGATAGTCTCTACCTTCAAGTAACTTATGCTCTAATACATGGAGATAATACCTATAGGTCAGTGGTAGTCAGGGTTTATGGTAGTTATCTGTGTCTGTGTCTCAGACACAGATAACTTTCATAAACTTAATGCCATCAGGGTGGCCAAAGGTCCTAATTTTGGAGAGGGAGAGAGAGATCACCTATTTAGCTCCATTGTTTTTGATGAGTGTATTCTGAGAAATGCAAAATGGATAGAAGAGTCTTTAAAAACACCCTTTTCAGAAGTCAACAAGGTCAAATCAACAAACATTTATTAAGCACTTGCTATGTTCCAAGCACTGTGCTAAGGAGTAATGAATGATAGTGCTGATTTGAATTGGCTTCTCCAAACAGGAGGCAGAAGTGTATATGTAGGTGGAGGTTTTCATGTTATTTTTGTTAACAATATATTATTATGCTAAAGATAAATATATATATACATATAGTACATATGTATGTACATTATATATATGTATATGTATATGTATATATATTTGTCAATCTATATCAACCTCCTAACCTCCTGACTATAGTTTCCTTAGTCTTGTTTTCTCCCACCTCCTTACTTGCCTTCTTTATTATTGATTTTGGAGAATTCCTCTATTGGATGGATCTCTAGAATCTATTCCCAGGTAATGTTACAAGGCTACTATATTTGAGAGATGTCCAATGATTAGATCAGGATGGGAGAGATTTACTTTGGCTCTAAAGTGTCTTTTAAGATTAGTTCATTCATGGATGGCTAGGTGGCACAGTGAATAGAGCACTGTCCTTGGAGTCAGGAGGACCTGAGTTCAAATCTAACCACAGATACTTAACACTTACTAGCCGTGTGAACTTGGGCAAGTCACTTTACCCCAAGTGTCCTGTCTTCCCCCTGGCAAAAAAAAAAAAAAGATTAGTTCATTCCACAGCTAAGTTGGTGGGGCCCATTGGAGATGGTAAGGTCACAGACATCTGTACTCACTGTTCGGGTAGATTCTAGAGGCTTACACATGGATCTAGACCTGTTAGAACTTCCCCCAATTAGAAAAATGATAATGATAATAGCTAACTTCTCTACTGCCCTTTAAAGTTTTCAAATAATACTTTATTATCTCATTTGATTCAGAATGTTGGTCTTTGACTTATGTCGATTTCATCAAATATTCTCCAAAGTCTTTTGTAAATAGTCAACAGAAGCTTAAAGATAATTTTCCAGTCCAAACCTGCACCCCAGTGACAACCTCTAAGGTCTTAGAACCAATTCAGTTTGATTAAACAGCAAAAGACTTCTCCACCATGCCTGGGAACCTTTTTGTCTTGCAAGATCACATTATTCCTGGAACTTATACCTTATTAGTGTAATGGTAATGGGAGTTTGAAGATTTTCCTTGCCCCTTAATAAGCCTAAGGGAATTTGAAGACTTTCCCTACCCCCAATAGGCTGAATGTAATCACATGGAGCCTATGGTGGGAGGAGTTTGCTGAAGGGTGGAGCAGAGCCAGTTAGACAGTTGAGAGGAGAGGATGCTTTCAAGGGAGACAGGCTTGTGAGTAAATATTGATCTTGTGTTGGTTACTGAAAAGGCTAAAGGATGGTGTGGCTCTCTGTGCTGTTGTGGCTTATTAATTTCTTTGCTACTATGATGCAATTAGCTTACTGGTTTTGGGATTCAGTTTTCTGGTGTCTGGATAAATGTTTTGCTTCTGTCTTCTATATGGAAAGACTGTTATATTTTGCAATCAAACAGTATTCAAGTATATTATCCTGACTCTTGGTGCTGTGAATATTGCATTGGTGCTATAATCAGTACCATCACATTCCCCCTCAAGATCACATGAGCCTTCCCAGAACTTCCAGTTCAACCATCTCCTCATTTCTACTTATTAGACACCTCTGGATTTCTGTACCGCACCCTTACATCATGTACCTTCTTTCCGTATTCTCCTCCTCCCTATTTTCCTGCTTTCCTTTTCATGTGTCCCCCTCCCCATTAAATTGTAAGTTCTTTGAGAGCAGGAACTGTCTTTTACTTTCTTTGTATTCTCAGAACTTAGACTGATGTCTAGCATGTGGTAGGTGCTAAATAAATGTTTATTGACTATCTGACAGATGAAATCTGAGAATGCACTGGAGCCAAGAGGTACTGATCAAATGCATAAATCCCTACCCCTATCCTAGGTAATGCTAACACATTGTGGTGCCTCCCCAGAACCAAAGAGAGAACTGGTTCTAGTGAAATTGAAGGAATAAAGATTTGTCTTTTGGCAACATCCCATATTGTCTGTTTGTGTTCTGTTCATTCTTTTCATATTCTTTATCTGCCTACCTCTCACCCCCAAGGTGTCTCTTTTGACTCCACCTTCCTGTCCTAGAATTCCAATAACATTATATGAATGTATTTGCCACATTAAATTACTCTTCCTAGAGGTATTTGTAGTAATAACAATTATAGTTAGCATTTATTTGTCTTCTGATATCACGACTCAGCTAAAACAGCTCTCTCTACAGTTACCTACGAATTCTTAATTGACAAATTTAGTGGCCTTTTCTCAATTCTAAGTTTTTTTTAATCTCTCTGTAGCCTTTGACACTTTCTTGTTGATTACTTTCTTCTCCTTGATATTCTCTTAGCTTCAGACTTTCATGACATTGCTCTCCCCTGGTTCTCCCACTTGGCTGACCACTCCTCCGCCATCTTTGCTGGGTCTTCATCCAGGTCACATCTGGAAACCGCAGGTGTCCCCACCAAGGCTCTGTCCTGGGCCCTTTTCTGTCCTCTCTCTATAGTATGTTGACTGGAGATCTCATCAGCTCCTAGGGATTCAATCATGTAAGAGGAGATATTATGGTACCTTGTTTTGCTCCCACAGATGTTACTGGGAGATAATTAACACTCCCCAGCTGTGGTGGAAGCATGCTTATCCTGACGCCAGGGGGAATCAGAAAGGTTGGGATCGGACAACCAGTTCAAACCTGAGAGGTCAGGCCCTGGTCACCAATGTCCTCAAGACTGTACCTGCTCAACTAACTTCATTAATATTAATGAGATGCATGAACTGGGAGGGGGAATATGTGATGAGGGCATGTAGTGGGAGTGTAAGGAAGAATTGTAATCTTGAGGAGTCTGGATCAATCCTGAACTCTGAGGAGAGTACCCTAAGGATATTTAAGCTTGCTATTGCTTTTGTATGTTGTGAGAGTGTTCCTAGTGAGCCCCTCACCTATTTCTTTTTTAAAAAATTTTTATATTATTTATTTATTTATAGTTTTCATCATTCATTTCTACAAGATTTTGAGTTGCAAATTTTCTCCCCATCTTTCCCCTACCCCCAGCCCAATATAGTGAGCCTACTGAATATCCCTTCCCCCAATCTGTTCTCTCTTACAGCCTCTCCCATCCCCCCCTCCAGCTTTCTAGTAGGTCAAGATGGATTTCTATACTCCAGTGCCTGTATATCTTATTTCCCAGTTGCATGTTAAAAAAAAAACACAATTTTTTTAAACATTCGTTTTTAAAACTTTGATTTCCAGATTCTTTCCCTTCTTCCCGCTTCACCCACCTCCACTGGGAAGACAAGCAATTCAATATAGGTTGTACATGTGTAGTACTACAAAACATTTCCATGGTAGTGATATTGTGAAAAACTAACTATATTTCCCTCCATCCTATCCCGCCCCCCCCCACTTATTTTATTTTCTACTTTGACCCTGCCCCTTTTCAAAAGTGTTTGCTTCTAACTGCCCTCTCCCCAATCTGCCCTCCCTTCTATCATCCCCCCTCTTATTCCCTTTCCCCCTACTTTCCTTTAGGGCAAGATACCCATTTAGTGCATATGTTATTCCCTCCTTAAGCCAAATCCAACATGAGTAAGGTTGACCCATTCCCTTTCACTTTCCTGCTCTTCCCCTCCACTGTAACAATTTTCTCTTGCCTCTTTTACATGAGATAACTTACCCTATTCTATCTCTCCATTTCTCCTTCTCCTGATATATTCTTCTCTCACCTCTTAATTTTATTTTTTAGATACCATCCCTTCCTAATCATCTGATCCTGTGCCCTCTGTCTATGTATGCACGTACACACATATACACACACATATATTTATATACACATGTACCCTCCTATACATATATATACATATATACATATATATATATGTATATACATATATATTCCCTTCAACTATCCTCATACTGAGAAAAAGCTGCATGAGTTACAATGATCATTTTTCCATGTAGGAATGTAAATAGTTAAATTTTAATAAGTTCCTTGTGATTTCTTTTTCCTGTTTATCTTCTCACGCTTCTCTTGCTTCTTGTATTTGAAAGTCAAATTTTCTGTTCAACTCGAGTTTTTTCATCAAGAATGCTTAAAAGTCCTTTATTTCATTGAATGACCATGAATTTCATTCAATGACCTGAAGCATTATACTCAGTATTGCTGGATAGATTATTCTTGGTTTTAATCCTAGCTCCTTTGACCTCTGGAATATCATATTCCAAGCCCTTCAATCCCTTAATGTAGAAGCTGTTAGATCTTGTGTTATCTTGATTGTGTTTCCACAATACTCAAAGTGTTTCTTCCTGACTGCTTGTAATATTTTCTCCTTGACTTGGGAACTCTGGAATTTAGCTATAATATTCCTAGGAATTTTCTTTTGGGGATCTTTTTCAAGAGGTGATAGGTGAATTCTTTCCATTTCTATTTTGCCCTCTGGTTCTAGAATATTAGGGAAATCTTCCTTGAGAATTTCTTTTTTTTTTTTCTTTTGTGAGGGGTAAGGTTAGGGCAATTGGAGTTAAGTGACTCGCCCAAGGTCACACAGCTGGTTTTGTGTTAAGTGTCTGAGGCCAGATTTGAACTCAGGTGCTCTTGGCTCCAGGGCTGATGCTCCATTCACTGTGCCACCTAGCCGCCCCAAAAATTTCTTGGAGGATGATTTCTAGACTCTTTTTTTGATCATGGATTTTAGGTAGTCCAATAATTCTTAAATTATCCCTCTCCTGGATCTATTTTCCAGGTCAGTGGTTTTTCCAATGAGATATTTCACATTGCCTTCTATTTTTCTGTTTGTTTGGATCTGTTTAATAGTATCTTGATTTCTCATAGTGTCATTAGCTTCCATTTGCTCCAATCTAATTTTGAATGAATTATTCTCTTCAGTGTGATTTTGAAGTTTCTTTTCCATCTAGCCAATGCTGTTTTTTAAGGCATTCTTCTCCTCATTGGCTTTTTGGGCCTCTTTAGCCCTTTGAGTTAGTCTATTTTTAAGGTGTTATTTTCTTCAGCATTTTTGGGGGTCTCCTTTAGCAGGCTGTTGACTCACTTTTCATGATTTTCTTGCATCATTCTCATTTCTCTTCACAATTTTTCTTCCACTTCTCTTACTTGATTTTCAAAATCCTTCTTGAGCTCCTCCATGGCCTGAAACCAATTCATATTTTTCTTGGAAACTTTTGATGCAGGAGTTTTGACTTCATTGACTTCTGGTTCCATGTCCCCAAAAAGGGATTCTATGGTCTGATTGTGCTTCCTCTGCTTGCTCATCTTTCCAGCCAATTACTTGACTTTTGAGCTCTTTACCATGGTAAAACTCTGCTTCCAGAGTGGAGAGCCCCAAATTTCTGGGGTTTTCACAGTTGCCAGAGCTATAAGGAAGGGGCCCTCTCTACAGCCACCACAATCTCTGTCACACTGGCCATACACCCCAGGACCACCACCCAAGACTACAATCCAGATCCAAGCAGGTCAAAGCAAGAGGGACTACCCTCTGAATGGTCACTTGGTCTCCTATGATCTGCAGGCCAGGAGCTCCTAAGGTATCCATGCTGCAGCAACAACAGCCACCACACTTCTGCCACCTCTCACCCCTGGGGCAGGGGCCAGACCACGCTCTTCTATCACTCAGTTCCCACAGAGTTCCCCACTGATCTTTTACTTTCTCTTCAGAGTTTATGGGTTGAGAAGTCTGGAAACCACCACAGCTGCTAGTGATTCACTCTTCTCAAGTCTGCTCCAGCTCCTCTGTGCTGCTGTTTGGGGAGGCCCCGGATCTGGGCCAGGGCGGCTCATGCAGGACTGTGCTCAGCTCCCAGTCTGATGTGATTGACCCTTCCTGTCGGCCTGCCAGGCTGTCTTCAGTGGGAGATTTGTCTCTCTCTGTCACTTTATGGGCTCTGTAGGTCTAAAATTTGTTAAGAGCAATTTTTTTGTTACCAGTATTGGAGGTGGTGGTTCAACAGAAGCTGAAGCAAGTTCCTGCTTTTACTCTGCCATCTTTCTCTTATCCATTTCTGAAGTGCAATAAATGCCTTCCTCTGCCCACTCTGTTTTTGATTTCTTTCAGTGAGAATGGATCTATCCCATGGTTCTCCCTGCCTGGGAAGTCCTGTGATCCCCACAACCATGTTTCTCACACTTATATGCAGGTGATTTTCAGATCTATTTATCGAGCCCTAAATCTGGTCCTGACCTCCAATCTTACACCTCCAGCTGCTACTGGATATCTCAAACTAGTTATACTGTAGACATCCTAAATCCAACGTGTCCAAAACTGAGCTTATTCTCTTTCCCCTCAAGCCTTTCCCTTTCCTTAACTACTCCCTTCCCTACTACAATCAAGGAGACCATCATCCTCCTAGTCAACCAGGCTCACAACTCCACAGTCTCCCTCACCTCCCACAGTAAATCTGTTATCAAGTTTTATTGCTTCTAGACACTACTCTCATAGCGTCTCTCATATATGCTCCCTCCTCTCTCCTGACTGTCACAACCCCAGCGCAGGCTTTTGTCATCTTGCTTCTGGACTTTTGCCATAATTTATTGGTTGGTCTTCCTCTTTCAAGCCTCTCCTCACTCCAGTCCTTCTTCTACTCAGCTGTCAAATTGATCTTCCTTAAGTGAAGGTCTGACCAAGTTTCTCCCAGTGACTCCCAATTACCTCCAGGATCAAATATAAAATCCTCTGTTTGGTTTTTAAAATCTAGAATGGGGTAGGGGAAGGGAAGAAAAAAAAAGAGAAAAGAGAAAGTTACATGATAACTTTATTATATATTTAAAATGACTAGCAAGCTGTACATAATAGAGTTGCAGTTTTATGTATAATTATTTTTTCTATTCTACTATGTTATGGAAATTCTTGTTTTATTTCTTAACTTCAGAATAAAATAAAATAAATTTAAAAATAAAATAAAATCTTTCATAACCTGGCCCCTTCCTACCTTTCCGGTCTTTTATTAAAACATGCCCACCTCCATGTATTCTATGATTTTGTGATCCAGTAACAGTGGCCTCCATATTCCTCACAGAAGACCATCCTCCATGTCCTGAAGTCAGGCATTTTCACTGGCTGTCTCCCATGGCTAGAATTCTTTCCTTCCTCATCTATACCTCCTGACTTCCCTGGCTTTCTCCACATTTAGCTCAAATCTCACCTGCAGGAAGTCCTTCTGAGTCCTTTTGTCCTGAGATGCCTTTTCGGACCATCTTCAATTCATCCAGTTTATGTTTAGCGTGAACATGGTGGTTTCCATATTGTTTCATCCAATAGACCTTGAGCTACTTGGGATAATAAGAACCTCCCAGGGTTGTTGCCAGAATCAAATGAGCTTCTTTGTGACTGTGGTTTTGCGTTTCCTTGTATGCTCAATACTTAGCACTGTGTAGGCACTTAATTAATGCTTCTGGACTTGACCTGACTAACATATGCTTTGTCATTTGATCTTCATGATGAAGGTCCTGTTGTTATCCCCATTTTACCAATGAGGAAAACTGAGGATGAGAGATTAAGTGACTTTTCTAGGGTTTCACAACTAGTACATGCCCAAGGCAGGATTCAAACTCAGGTTTTTGGCATTCCAAGTCTAACACCCTATTGATTGTGCCACTTAGCTGCTTTTATTTGTAAAGCTATCACTAAAGTTGGCAATAGCCATTTCCAGTTTTATGGAGATCGTAGTGCTTTATGACTCCACTATGGAACTGGAAATTTGGACTTTTGTTTCAAGGTGAAGTTTGTGGGATCATTAAAATTGCTCTGTAAATTTCTAAAGGGAAGTCAAATCAGTCTCCTGTTCAACTCTGGATCAATTCCAGCACGTTTGTAATGTCTGAGTTATACCAGAATCACACAGTCGGTAAATGTCTAAGGCTGGATTTGAACTCTGGATTCAAATTTCCTAACTCCAGGCCTGGCACTCTATCCACCATGCCGTCTAGCTGCCTATTTATTTTATTAAGAATCCCTCAAACTGCCCTGTATTAGCCTTTGCAGAAGAGACTGGGTCAGGCAGTAAAAATATCTGAGGGAAAGCCTGTGGTATAAGAAAGGGGCCAAATCATGAGGGTAGCCATGAATACTTCCAAATTACACTTGCCCAACTTGCCATGCCGTGAGTCTTGAAGGAAAATGATGCTGAATTGCGGACTACCTGCATGTTATAGAGAAGAGAACCCTGTACTTGAAGGCAGAAGAGGCCACATGGTCCAGGGGAAGAATGACACTGAATCTCAGGTCAGAGACCCTGAGTTTGGCTCTGCCCCTTGCTATCTCTGTGGCCTTCGGCAAATCACATCATCACCCTTGACCTCAGTTACCTCAGTTATAAAATAGAAGAGTTGGAGTCACTGCCCTTCAATTTTTCATCCCAGTGCTAAGTCTGTGCTTTTGTGGTCCAAAGTCCTTGTTCTCCTCTTAATCTTTAATAAGTGATTTTTTGGGGCCTTGCTTTTTTTATATTGTAAGCTGAAGGGAATGGATTAAAATGCTCTCTGGGGTCTCTCCCGATCCTACGAGCCTTTGAGCTGGGAAAGGAAGGATGAACCATTAGCAGACAAGCCAGCTGGCTTGTTTCCAACTCCAAATTCCTTAGGTCTGAAGAGCCTTCAATTTATGGCTTTAAAGTTCTCACTCTCTCCCCACACAGAACGTGCTCGCCTCCTAAGAGTCCAAAATGTAAAGTGCATAGACCCAAACACAGAGAGTTTATCTGGAATCTGAGCACCCTGGAATCTTTAAGGATAAACATTCTGAATTAGGAATCAAAACAAACCCTGTTTCTTACCAAAAGTATGAAACTGAAATAAGTACTTCCAGGGTCTTATGGGGAATTTAATAGGATTGAGGACTTTAGACTTCTCTTGAAACTCATTTGGTTCCCATCTATCACTAGAAACAAAATTCAGCTTACATTCTCAGTTATGGTTGCTTCCTCATACTCAAGAGAGATCATGAGACCATAGATTTAAACCTGAAAGGGTTTAATGTAGGGGTCATTTAGTCCACTCTCTCCATTTTACATATGGGGAAACTGAGGCACAGTGACTGGCTCAGAATCACACAACTAGTAAGTTATCTAAGTCAAGAAATATCTTATCAAGATGGTTATTCACATTTCTATTGTGCTACATGCATTCTGGAATACTTTTCTCACAACAACCTTGCAGGATGGTGAGTTTGAATTCATATCATTTTACAGATAAGAATATTGAATCTCAGAGACTCTAAGGGACTAAGCCATGGTCACATAGAAAGTGAATGATAGAGGCTCAATTTAACTGTAACTCAAAGGTAAAATTCGTCTTCAGGGACTAAACCCCTTCCACCTATTTCCAGTTAGACATCCATCAAGGGTAAGCTTTCTGATGAGCTTATCTTATAAACTAATCTGCAATAATGTGTAATAATGAATTAGCCCTCCTAGTAACGCACAGAAGGACAATTAAAAGGAAGACAATGCTTCAACCCATCAGAGTGAGTTCAGTATTAGGTATTGTAGGCATCTTGGCAGACTAGTTAGGGAGATATTTGAAGG
The DNA here is from genome assembly GCA_028627135.1 of Pseudochirops cupreus. Taxonomy (NCBI): domain Eukaryota; kingdom Metazoa; phylum Chordata; class Mammalia; order Diprotodontia; family Pseudocheiridae; genus Pseudochirops; species Pseudochirops cupreus. Next base: position 329,162,036 of record CM053580.1, on the reverse strand, counting down.
AAGTGGAAGTCTTTTTATTTACAACCCTCAAAATGAACCTTGTAGGTGACTACTTCCTCTGTGGTTTTTTTTTTTTTGCATTTTTTTTTTGGAGGGGGAGGGTAGGGCAATTGGGGTTAAGTGACTTGCCCAAGGTCACATGGCTAGGGCTTTATTTGTGTGTTAAGTGTCTGAGGCCTGATTTGAACTCAGGTCCTCCTGACTCCAGAGCTGGTGCTCTATTCACTGTGCCACCTAGCCACCCCTTCCTCTGTTTTTGTATAGGGTAACAACATGGTACAAAAGAATCAAGTATAGGGCAGCTAGGTGGTACAGTGACTAGAGTACCTGGCCTGGATTCAGGAAGACCTGAGTTCAAATCTGGCCTCAGACACTTACTAGCTGTGTGACCCTGGGCAAGTCATTTAACTCTATTTGCCTCAGTTTCCTCATCTATAAAATAAGGCAGAGAAGGAAATGGCAAACCATTCCAGTCTCTTTGCCAAGAAAACCCCAAATGGGGTCACAAAGACTCAGACATGATTGAAATGACTCAACAGCATCAACAACAAAATTAATAAAATGAGGTCTGAATCTTGGAGTCAGAAGGTTTGGGTTCAAATGCCAGTTCTGCTACTCAAAGATCAACTTGACTGGAGCAAGCTGCTAGAGCTGTCTTCCCATCCCTGTTGCCTTCTATTTGTTTATTTTGTGTATGTATATTGTATATGTATAAAGCTTATACACACAATACACACACATATTTATGCGCATATACATATGTGAACATATACATATATACATAAATATGTGTACATATGTATAGATAGATATGCAAACATATCTGTATATTGTCTAAAATGATAGGATATTAGCTACTTGAGTGCAGGGATTATTTTATTTTTATCTTTGTAAATCTAGTACTTGGCAGAGAGCCTCATACATAACTTGTACTTAAAAAATAATTGTTGGTTAATTCAGTTTTCTCATCTATTAAAAAAATAAACAAAAAAGGAAGCTAGGAGGTTCAGACCTTAATTCAAATTCTGCCTCAGATACCAACTGTGAGCCCCTGGGCATGTCACTTGAATTTCTGTTTGCTTCAGTTTCTTCAGCTACAAATCAGGATAATAAGAACCTCTCAGCAACTAGGTGGCACAGTGAATAGAGCACCAGCCCTGGGGTCAAGAGGACCTGAGTTCAAATTCGACCTCAGACACTTGACACACTTACTGCCTGTGTGACCTTGGGCAATTCACTTGACCCCAATTTCCCTGTCTTACCTCTTCCAAAAAAAAAAAGAAAAAGAACCTCCCAGGGTTCTTGTGAGAATCGAAGGAGACGATATTTATAAAGGGCTCAGCACAGTGCCTGGCACATAGTAGGTACTTAATAAATGCTTGTTTCCTTCCTTTCTAAAAAGAGGACAATCACTGACATTGACACTTTGCCTCAAAATTTGCGAAGTATTTTTCCTGTGTAGCTAGATGTGTCTTTTGGGATATAAACTCTGGGAGGCAAGGGAAGGGGAAAAGCATTTTTAAATAGCATTTACTATGTGTGTCACTGGGCTAAAGTCAATCACTTTACAATCATTATCTCATTTGATTCTCCTAACAAACCTGGGGGCTAGGTACTATTATCATCCTGATTTTACAGTTGGGGAAATTGAGGCAGACAGAGGTTAAGTGAGTCACAAAGCTAGTAAATGCCTAAGACTGGATTGGAACTGAGGTCTTCCTGAATTGAATCCTGACTCTCTATCCACTGAACCACAACTCACTCCCTCCTCTGGCCCCCACTTTTGGAATGTGGCCATTGGTGTCTGGATCCTGCACAATTTACACTATTTTACCTCTCATTGAGCAATTACTATTCCCAAGTCACTGCCCTACTGAGAGCTTTCTCTGTATATGACTGGGGGCAAGGAAGAAAAAGTCCATGAGACAATGGATCTCAACAATTCACTCATCCTTATCCTAGACAGAAAAAAAAATGGTGCTTTGATTCATATTAAACCCCAGGCAAAGGAAGAAAACCCTGAATTTAATTTACTTCTTCCTTTTGGGAAGTTTATTTTAAAAATTGCTAATAAAGCTAAACAATAGGATTCTTTCTTTCAATTTGACTCAGCCTCCAGCCAGTTTATATCCTCCTTCTTTCTGTATCTCTGCATACGAATACCCAAACATTGTTTTTCTTTTCTGTAAGTCAAGTCAAGGTAACAAGCATTTATTAGGTAGTTACTAAGACTTTTGAGAGTCCCTTGGACAGCCAATATTTGAAGAAATTAATTCAAGCTATTCATTGGAAAGTCAAATGCTGAAGCTTAAATACTTTGGCCACATAATGAGAAGACAGGATGCATTGGAAAAGCCCAGGATGTTGGAAAGATTGAAGGTAAAAGGAAAAGGGGCTGGCAGAGGGTGAGTCGGATAGATAGTGTCATGGAAACATTGAACATGAACTTGGAAATACTTTGAAAGATAGTAGAGGATGGAAGGGTTTGTGTGCCGTGGTCCTTGAGGTCATAAAGAGTAGAATGTGACCGAACAACTGAATGACAAATGCACCCATATTGAGGACAGAAAGAAAATCTCTATATAGCTCCTGCTTACAAGCAGCTCATAATCTAACCTAGAGGATAACACAAAAAACAACAGCTAATGATTATATCTAGCTAATTGGCAAAGGAATTCAAAGTAAACAGAAATTAGAAAAGCAATTTTAAATACAGAAAAAGCTTTGGCATAAGCTTTTGCACTTTGGGTAGAGAAGAGGTGGAAATAAGAGAACATACTTCACAGTCTAGTATTTATTCTCCTAAGAAGAAAACCAGCAACCACCTTCTCATTGCAGTGGTTAAAAGCAGAGGCAGCTTTAGTCATCAGCATGTTGGCAAAGGTTTAACAACCAGCATTACAGGGAAAAAAAAGGTACCCGTTGACACACTTCTAAGTATAATCTTCACTACTGGTATTTTCTCCACTACTTTCTTAAGTCTGGACCAGGGGTCTAGATATAGTTAGGTTTCATATAAACCATTATTTTCTTCACATTGTACAAAAATAATTGACTTTGATTTAAGTGAGGGAGGACTGTGCAAAGTCATCAGCCTCACTTTCTCCTCCAGAGCCATCTGGATCCAGTGTCCAGATATCAATCAGGACAAATGGAGATGGCCCTGGATGCAATGGGAGACCTTGACCATTTTAAGCTAAGGTCTTTTCATGTTCTCACTTTGAGTGAGGTAATGCCTATTCCGTGAATAGGCCTCTTTAAGAAATGGGTCAAAGGATGACCCCTTTAATTAAAAAAAAAATTAAACTGGGAGGGGAAAACCTTCAGACTTACTGGCCAAAACTATGTACATTATGAGCCAGGAGGGTCCAAAAAATAATCATTAAGTGGTGCTTGAGCAGGGACCTATTGTTTTCCAATCTACAGCTCCAGAGTGAATTGGGTTTAAGACATGGTCTTTGAAAAAGAGCTCTAGACAGTAAACCCCAAGTTAACTAGGTAGCTTTCAGTCATTTAAATTGACCTTCCTTTGGGCAGACCACCCTCAGGTAAAGGGAGAGGAGAGGGGATGGAAGGAGAGGAGAGAGGAGGGACTGAGTTGCCCAACTAGAACTGGTCATCTGGGTCCCCATTCAGGCATCTTGGACTACGCATAGGTTGTGGTTTGTCTTTTGTTCTCAAAGAGGACCATGACATCAGGGAGATGAATGAAAACCTGAAAAGACCTTAGCTTAAAAGGGCCAAGGTCTCTCATTGCATCCTGGGCCATCTCCAGCCATCCTGATCTACATCTGGCCACTGTACTCAGCTGGCTCTGGAGGAAAAAGTGAGGCTGGTAGCCTTGCACAGCCCTCCCTCCCTTAAATCTAAGTCAGTTGCAAATCATGTCACATCAACCTGATGTCATGGTCCTCTTCTAGAATCAAGCACAAATCAGACATAACAAAGATAGATTGCTAGATTTGACCCTTGAGTCATAGATCCCCTTCCCCCACTCCCAATCAACAACACAATTAAACAAGACTAGATTGATAGCATTTGTTGGTTTCCAAAGTGTAAATCCTCACATAAAATTTAACAATCAGATCTCTAGCACCTGTAGGAGCTGGCTCCAGTGCACTCCTGGTTGCAGCACCTGGGCTCCATCAACCATACCAGGGTACCACAAATAAGACACAGGCAGTGACCTCACAGGCCACAGTGCTCCAAACCTCAGCCTCCTGTTCTCATGTCCTTCTTCAGCTGCCATTCCATGCTCTCACTGGAAGTAACCAGCCATAACTGTTGCTGCTGCTGTTGCTGCTTAACAACTTCTGCACTTAACCTTGCTTCAAATCAGCAGTTCAGCTACCCCATGGCTAGAAGCAGTCTTGTTCTGAGTACTTTGGATGGACCCCTGGGGATCAGTCTCAAACATCCCTCCTACATACAGCATCATTTTGACCTCACATCTTCTTTGAGAAGCATTATTATCTCTTTTTATATATGAGGAAACTGCTTGTTCACGGTCACATAGCTAATAAGTTTTATAGGGTGGATTTGAACTTGGACCTTCCTGACTGTGAATCTAGCTTTCTATCTGGTATACCCCACTGCCATTTGACCAACCTTTCACAGCACTAAATCCTTTGACCTTGGGCAAGCTACTTAAGACTCTCTAGGTCTTATTGGGGCAGTTAGGTAGCACAGGGAATATAGTGCCAGGCTGGGAATCAGGAAGACTCCTTTACCTGAGTTCCAGTGACTTACTAGCTATGTGACCTTGGGCAAGTCACTTAAGCCTGTTTGCCTTAGTTTCCTCCTCTATAAAATGAACCGGAGAAGGAAATGACAAACCACTCCAGTATTTTTGCCAAGAAAACCCCAAATGAGGTCACAAAGAATCATACATGGCTCAAAAACAACCACAACAAAGCCTCTTTAACAGCAACAACAATAATAGGCATTTATGTACTGTAGTGCTTTAAAGTTTATAAACCTCTTTATAAATATTATCTGATTTTCTACTTACAACAATCCTGAGAGACAGGGGCTATGATACCCCCCATTTTACAAATGAGGAAACCAAGGTTGAGTTAGGCTAAAGGACTTGCCCAGGGTAACACTAGTGTCTGAAGGGGATTTGAAGTCAGGCTTTTTCTGATTCCAAGCGGAGCGCTCTATCTACTGTTCTACCCAGATGCCTCTAAAACCAGGGGCAATTCCTCTTTTAAAACAAGATGGTTTGCTAGATGGCTTCTGCTGTGATCCCTTCAAGCTCCACACTTATCATCCTATGACCTTATGACCTAATGACGATGACTTATGACCCTTATTACCTAAACCACCAAACAGAAGGAGAATTATACAGGTTTAGACTGCGGACCATTCAAGATTTGCTGGATAATTGGGCAATTCTCCCGCTATTTCTGTCTACGCAGCCCCAGACCACACTGAACCAGTCTCTTACACTAAGCATGGCCCAGAAAAATCACACTGGACAGTGGGAAGCTTTCTGAAAGCTCTGGCAATGTCAGCTGCATCCCCTTAACATTTTCACCCCCTTTAAGTGTGAAATTCAAAACATTCCCATCCTGAAGATCAAAACAAAAACAAAAGTGAGCAGTATCACTGGCAACCAAGCAGCGAGCTCATTTAACTGGCTGGTTGACATGATGGTGGCTGCGCTCGTTAGCCACAGATGTCTGTCCAGGCATCTCCTTTCTGTTAACTCTTCTTATAGCATCCAGTGTCCTCACACACTCATTCCAGTGCTGGATTAATCAGTGTTTTACATTGTTGTCTAACCATCTCTGGGGGACTGATCTTGTCTTCTCACTCCTTGAGGGTAAGGACTAAGTATGCTTCTCTGTATCCTACTGTGCCTAGCACTGGGCTGGACACACAGTAAGTATTCAATAGGTAATGATTAAATTGAATTGAATTTTAACCATTCCTAAATGCCTGCTGGTCTTCCTTCCTCTCTTGTTTTCTTCTTTCCTTCCTCCTTCATAGCATTGTAGATTGAGAATTGAAAAGAACCTTGCAAGCGACTAATCTAACTACTCCATTTTGCAGATGTGGAAATTGAGACCCAGAGAGACCAAGTGACTTATTGTTGGATAACACAAATAAATCAGTGGCAGAGACGGGGTGTGAGCCCAGGGTCTATGTCTCAAAATCCAATCCTCTTCCCACCGTGCCATAATGCTCACCCTCTCCTTCCTTCCCTTTATTCTTTCCTTTTTTCCCTCCCTTCCTCTCTTGCTCTCTCTCCTTCTTTCTTTCCTTCTTTCCTTCCTTCCCTCCTTCCTTCTTCAATCCCTCCTTCCCTCCCTCCCTCCCTTCCTCCTTCCCCTCCTTCCTTCCTTCCTTCCTTCTTCCTCCCACAGATATCTTTTCACACCTATGTGACTTTTTATTCCTGGAGGAAAAATACCCTAAATTCATTAACTGTCAGTCAACAAATATTTATTAAGCTTTTATTTTGTTCCAGACACAGTGCTAAGCACAGAGAATATCAAGAAGGTAAAAGCTAAGGAATAAAAAAGTCCCTGCCCTCAAGGACTATACTTTTTAATGGGAGAGGCAATATGTAAATAACTAGGTTCACACAAGATCAATACAGAGTAGGTGAAGGTAATCTGAAAGGGGAAGGAAGCAAATGGAAGGTCCAGGCCTATTGCAGAAGGTGGGATTTGAGTTGAGTCTTAAGGAAAGGTGGAGGTGAGCCAGCAGAGCATTCCAGTCCTGGGGGACAGCCTGGGCAAAAGGCGTAGAGAAGGGAAATGGAGTATGGTGTTTAAGGAACTGCAAGTTAAGCCAGAGTAGCTGAATGGTAGAGTGTGTGGAACACATATGGAGTGAAGTACAGGAAATCTAGACTAGAGAGGTAGGAGGGGATCCAGGTTACAAAGAGCCAAAGTGACTTTTGGCAGATTGGAATGGGAAGTGAATTGAAGCACAGAGATCCATTAGAAGGCTATAGCAACAGTCCAGGCAAAGGTGATGGAGGCCTGACTAGGTTTGTGCATGTATGAATGAAGAGAAGTGGATAAATACTGGAGGTGTTATAAAAAACAGAAACTCTACTATTTGGCAAAGGACTGGCTATGGAGGGTGAGTGGAACTAAGAGTTGAGGATGATACCAATGCTGAGGATATTGGCTGGAAAGATGCTGGTATCCTTATGAGATACAGAGTTAAAGTCAACATTGTCTTCGATGATTCCTCAGTTTTTTTATCCATTGCCCTCAGTCATATTCAGTTCCTGGGGTCCCATCATGTTTACTCAATCTGGATGCCACCTGTATTGAAAGAAGCCCCTTGGCTATGAGTTTGTCTCTCCCTAGTTCCTCCATCAAGTCTTAGCTTTTCATGTCCAATGCCCATGGAGTCTTATTCTCTTAGATGACCTGGTGGTTCTTCCACGTAATGATGTCCTAGCTCACCCTATATTCCTGAAAGGATTGATTGTTATATACTGGTCAATCCCTCGGTCCAGTAGGTGTCCCTGTGCTTTCCTCTCTATGCCTCTTGGGGAATCTTAATATTGAAAGCAACTGAAAGCTTCCTTATTGTGAATTTAAAACCATAGCAATAGTCTTATTTACATTCATACCCCTAATAGTAACTCCTTGGAGGTTAGAAATCATAACTTAAAAATTTTTACAAGCATTTATTATCTCTTCCACTGCTTCGTTGAATTAATAATTACAGAAAAAGAAAATCTGCACAAGAAAAATGCATAATCCAGCAAAACAAATTTCTACCTTAGCAATATCCAAAATATATGTATGTCTCATTTTGTATTTTAAGTGTATCACTTCCCTGGCAGGAGATGAGTAGTGTGCTTATCCTGTGGACTCATAGTTGATCGTTGCATTGATCGGAGTTCTAAAGTGCTGCATAGGCATTTTTCTTCATAATAGTATTGCCATATGGATTGTTCTCCAGGTCCTATACAATTTACTGGGTATCAGTTCATAGTAATCTTCCTTGTTTCCTCTGAAGACTTTCATTTCATCATTTTTTATGTAACAATAATATTCATTTGGTAGTTCTTAACTTAGATTTTTTCCTTTGAAAAATGCTTGTCCATGTTCTTTGACCATTTATCTCTTATTTTTATTTTTACTAATTTGAGTCAGTTCCTTACATATCTTGGATATGAGATCATTATCACAGAAACTTGCTGCAATGATTTTTTTTTTCTCCAGTAACTTTTTTTCTTATTTTTAAACTGTATTGATTTTATTTGTACAAAATCTTTTTAAAATTATATAACTAAAATTGTTTATTCTATCTTTTATGATCTTCTCTATCCACTTATTTGGAAGTTTACTTCCCCTCTATCTATAGATGTGAAGGAGAATTCTTTCCTCGCTCTTTTTTTTTTTTTGGAGGACCAAAGGCAAGGCAATTGGGGTCAAGTGACTTGCTCAAGATCACACAGCTAATAAGTGTGTTAAGCATCTGAGGTGGGATTTGAACTCAGGTCCTCCTGACTCCAGGGCCAGTGCTCTATTCACTGTGCCACTTACTTGCTGAGAGGTTCTTATTATCCCAATTTGTAGCTGAAAAAACTGAAGCAAATAGAAGTTTAAGAGACTTGCCTAGGGGCTCACAGTTGGCATCTGAGGCAGAATTTAAATTAAGGTCTGAACCTCCTTGCTACCTTTTTTGTTTATTTGTATAACAGATGATAAAACTGAATTAACCAACAATTATTTTTTAAGTACAAGTTATGTATAAGGCTCTCTGCCAGGTACTCGATTTACAAAGACAAAAATAAAATAATCCTTGCACTCAAGTAGCTAATATCCTATCATTTTAGACAATATACAGATATGTTTGCATATATATATATCTATACATATATACACACATATTTATGAATATATGTGTGTTCACATATGTATATGTGTGTATTGTATGTGTATAGGCATTCATATCCTCATGTACACAAAATAAAAAAATGCAAGGCAACAGAGCAAGACAGCTCTAGCAGCTGAGTGCCCCAGAGATTCAGTGACTTGCTCCAGATCAACTTGGTCTTTAAGTAGCAGAACTGGCATTTGAACTCAAACCTTCTGACCTCAAGACTCAGACCTCATTTTACTAATTTTGTTGTTGATGCTGTTGAATCATGTCAATCATGTCTGAGTCTTTGTGACCCCACTTGGGGTTTTCTTGCTCAACTTATCCATGACTGGCTATTATTTTTCTAGTTATTTAGGTCTGTCTTTGTTCTGGAAAGAGTATTATGCAGTTGGATGCAAATAGTTTTGAGGTACAACTCAGTAGATAAAATCTCAAGTAATTTGAACAGAATTTCTCTTTCTAATGCTTCCTATTAGATTTTCTAGGTAATATTAAAAAAAAAGCTGGTGATTTACATGGTGATTTATTTTATATCAACAAAATTGGCAGCCCTAAAGCAAAATGACTACCAAAAGAATTAATCTCAATGGATTAGAGTGCTTCTCTGAGCAGGAACAGTTTGTTACTAACTTGGAAGGAGAGTTGATCCTAAACACAGTTGGCAATAGTGAAGTGGAAGAAGATTGGACAGCTTTCAGAGATTTGGTGTATAGCACTGCATTTGCTCACCTGGGTCAAGACACTTGTAAACATCAAGAATGGTTTGATGAAAATGATAGGGAAATTCTGACGTTGTTAAAAGAAAAACGATAACTCCATAGGGTTTACCAGCAGGATAGTTCATCCATTTCTATGAAGGCAGAATTTAGTTCCATCTAAAGTAAAGTACAATCAAAGTTTAGAGAGATGCGGAATTCTTGGCTCAGTAAGAAGGAAGATGAAATTTAGTTTTATGCTGATAGTAACAAACCAAAGTGCTTTTATGATGCTCTGAGGGTTATTTGTGGGCCAAAGTATATCTCAACTACTCATTACTGATTGAGCCACATTAATTAGTGATAGGGACATGATCCAGAGAGATGGGCTGAACACTTCCATAGTGTTTTCAATAGACTGTCATCAATCAGCTAAAGCCATTGGCTGTTTACCTCAGGTTGAAGTCAATCCCTCCCTAGTTGAAGTTCCAATTAAAGAAGAGGTTTTGAATCCCATTAGACTCCTCTCCTGTGGCAAAGCTCCTGGTGCTGATTCTATTCCAGCAGAGATTTACAAGATGGGGGAAGTACATTGATCACACAAAAGCTGAGTGAAATTTTCCATGTTATATGGCAAGAGGAGGTTATCCCCCACAAATTCAAGGATGCCTGCATTGTCCATCTCTACAAAGGTGAAGGAAATAGATTGTACTGTGACAATCACAGAGGGGTCCCCTCTTAGTTATTGCTGGTAAGATTCTTCCCAGAGTTCTCTTTAATAGGCTGACCCTTTACCTGGAAGATGATCATCTACCTGAGAGTCAGTGTGGCTTCAGAAAGGGCTGGGGAATGGTCAGCATGATGTTTCCTGCTGAGCAGATCTAGGAAAAATGCCAGGAGCAGAACAGAGATATGTAGACAATGTTTGTTTTTTTTTTTTAATATGAGATTCTTTATTAAATTTTTTTGAGTTACATATTTTCTCCCCGTCTTTCCCCCGCCCACCACCCCAAAACAGCCATCCCAGTATTTCCCCCCTCCCCCAGTCTATT
>CM053580.1:329121810-329150927 GCA_028627135.1 Pseudochirops cupreus | reverse complement strand
GACTTTAGTGGGAAGTATCTTTGTGTGCGTTTTGGAGTTCCAGGATTGGTTTAGAGTCCTATTTTATGGGTATTTTGGGGTGGCTATGTGAGAGCTGCGATATGTTGCTGCTTCTACGCCGCCATCTTGGCTCCGCCCCTGTAGACAGTGTTTGTTGATCTAAACAAGGCCTTTGATACTATCAGTCATGAGCATTTATGGAAAATTATGTCATCATTTGCTTGCCCAGAGAAGTTCATCAATATTGTACATCAATTTCATGGTGGCATGTTTCCCCAGATTCTGGGTAACAGATGATGCTCTTGTACTTTCCTAATCACCAATGGAGTGAAACAGGACTATGTGCTTGTTCCCATGCCTTTTAGCACGATGTTTTCAGCCATGTTGTCAAATGCCTTCAATGAAGATGAACATGACATCAGGGTCAGCTACCACACTGATGGTAAATTCTTGAACTTGAAAAGGCTACAAGCCAAGATCAAAGTGGAGGGAGTATTGGTGCATGATTTTCTGTTTCCAGATGATTTTGTATTCAATGCAGCCTCTGAAGCTGAGATGTGACAAAGTATGGATCAATTCTCTGCTGCTTGTGCTAATTTTGGCCTAACAACACCAAGAAAACACAGGTGCTCCTTCAGTCACTACCACATCGTTCATACATGGAACTACTGGTTACAGCAAATGGAGAAATTTTAAATGCTGTGGATAAGTTCACTTACCTTTGTAGTATACTTTCCAGGGGTGTATACATTGATAATGAGTTTGATGCACACATTGCCAGAGCTAGTTCAGTGTTTGGGAAGCTCCCAAGGAAATTGTGGGAGAGAAGAGATATTAGAGTTACTACCAAACTGAAGGTCTACAGAGGCATAGTGCTGACCTTATTGCTACATACCTATGAAACCTGGACAGTATACTAGTGCCATGCCAGGAAACTGAATCACTTCAATTTAAATTGTATTAGGAAGATTCTGAAGATCACCAGGCAGGATAAGGAACCAGACACTGAGTTCCTTACTTGAACTAAACTGCTGATCATTCAAACTCTACTACAGAGAGCACAACTCTGATGGGCTGGTCACATTGTTTGAATACGAAATGTATGCTTGCCAAAAAGATTATTTTATGAAGAACTCACAGAGGGCAAGTGCTCACATGGTAGTCAGAAAAAGTAGTACAAAGAGACTCTCAAAGTCTATCTCAAGAACTTTGGAATTGATTGCGTGACATGGGATACACTGGCACAGGATGACTCAGAATGGCATGCCCTCATCACAGAAGGTGAGCAAAATGAGCAAAGCAGAATTGAAGTAGCTCGAAAGAAATAGGAGATATGCAGATTTAGAAAATCCACCCCAAATGTGGGGTGGTTGCTGGTTTGTGGTAGAGCATTTGGAGCTTGAATTCATCTGATCAGCCACAGTTGGACATGCTGAAACATAACTATAACATAGTGATGTCACTTTGGTCGTCTTCAAGAATGAAGAACAACAACCGTTTTATATCCCATAGGTACGCTGAATTTATTGTTTCAATTAATTATTTCATTGACTCTTTAGAGTTTTCTAAATAAACCATATTATCTGCAAAAAGTGATAATTTTACTTTGTCTTTGCTGATGATTTTCCCTTGATTTTTCTTTCTTGTGTTATTGCTCTGGCTTGCATTTCTAGTACTATGTTAAATAATAGTGGTGATGATGAGCATCCTTGTTTTACTTGCATCTTGTTGTAAAGGCCTTTGATTTTTCTCTGTTACATGTCATGTTTGCTCTTGGTTTTAGATAAACATTGTTTATTATATTAAGAAAAAATCCATTTTATTTCTATTCTAATTTTAAAAATAGAAATGGGTATTGGATTTTGTCAAAAGCCTTTTCAGCATCTCTTGATATAACCATGTGGTTTATATATTATTAATATGGTTTAATTATTAATTAATTAATTAATGTGGTTTATTATTTTAATATGTTTATATTTGTAGAGTCTTCCATATGTTGAACTAACTCTGCACTGCTAGTATATTCTAATCTGGTCATAGCACATAATCTTTCTAATATGTTGTTGTAGCAAATTTGCTCATATTTATTTAAAATTTTTGAGTCTGTGATCATTAGGGTTGTTGGGTATTGCTTTGTCTCTTCTGATTAAGGTATCAAAATCATATTTATATCAGAGAGATTAAAAGGGTCTTTTATTTTCTTATAATTGCAAATAGTTATTGCACTATATGGTTTGTGTGTTTGATAGAATTTATTTGCAAATACAGTTGGTTCTACTCAACACTCCCCCACCCCCTTGGCAGTTCATTTATGCTAGTTCAATTTCTTTTCCTGATATTGAGTTATTTAAGGAATCTGTTTTTCTTTTGTTAATCTCAATGTTTTATATTTTTGCAAGTATCCATTTCCTGTAATCAGTTTTGTTAGCATGTAATTAGGCAAAATAGAACCATATAATTTCTTTTATTTCCTCTTCAATTGTTGTGAGTTCTTCATTTTCATTTTTGATGTAAACAATTTGTTTTTCTTTTTTCTCTTTTAAAAATCAGAGAAGCCATTGTTATCTGTTTCATTCATTTTTCAACAAACAACTCCTAGTTTTATTTATAATATCAGTGTTTCTTTTTTAGTTTCAATTGCATTAATTTCTTTTTTAAAGTTTCTGAATTTCTACTTTGTTTTTAGCTAATGATTTTATATATATACATATATACACATTTATATGTATAGTCTTATCATTGTCATTTTCTTAATGAAATTTCTATAGTTTCTATAATTTGTTCTTTGATCCACCAGTTCTTTATATAGTCTTCACATCCATTTTAATTCTTTCTTCTACACCCCTTTGTTGAATCTAATTTTTATTGTCTTGTAATCAGTAAATCGTGCCTTACCTCTTCTAGAATGATTGCTTACCCATAGGGTTATCTTTCCTGATAGAATTTAGTTCTCTGAGTCTGTTCCTAAAACCTTTCCACCAAAAGTTACTGGTAAAATAACAACTCTGATCTTTGCTGGATTATCTGGTAAGTTAATTCATGATAATGTGACTTACTTTGATGGAGCCATCATCTCATTGGTATGGGCACTCCTTTCCATGCTATAGGTTTCAACCAATCCACTCATTGTTTGGTGTGACAGTTGCTCAGATTTTTACATAAATCCTCCACAGAGGATTGCTGGAGGCTTTCCTTTAGGTCTTTTAACATTCTACAGCTACCAATGTAATATTCAGTTGGACCGTCTGTTATTGCTTACTCTTACTACATGAGTAGCCGACCTCTTTTACTGATCATATATTTCATGGGTGATATCGTCTACAATTAAGGACTTCTTAAGCTTTTTCCACTCATGACCCCTTTTTGGCAATATCGTTGGGGTTGCATGGCCTGAGAGCATGTGCAGTGGAAAGTGCCCATGCTTTGTGTTTAGAACCAAGTTTGCAGTGAAGTTGTCGCCATTCAGCACAGGCAAGCACTGCCAGAAACACTTTAGATTCATTACACATTTGATTTTTAATTAATTTTCAGTCATTGTGCATTCAGAAACCTTTTATTGTTGCCAAATTTTACTAGGACCCCATATGAGGTTACAATCCACAGTTTAAGAAGCAGTGGTCTACATCACTTCTTGCGTGCAAGTCATCGTTGAAAATAACCCATGGATCAGCAAACTATGGTTCACAGGTCAAATCGGATCCAATGTCTCTTTTTTTTTCCTTACTGCATACTAGTTAAGAATGGGTAAAAATCATTCTTAGCTCATTGACTGTACAATAAGGGGTGATGGGTCATAGTTTGTCAACTCCTTCTGAAGTCTACTGAGACCCATTATAAGTCTCTCTATCACCCTTAGGTTTGGCTATGATTTTGAGTCAAATATAATGATGGTCCCTGGTTCACAGTCTTATTAGTGTTCCTGAATAAATGCTGATATTTTTAAAGATATACAGTTTTCCTTTTATTCATTTGTTTGGGTCAGGGTACCTGAAAATCATTGCATTTACTGAATTGATTTGGAGGATCTCATACAATGATTTGTAGAATTTCTCTACCTTTCTATTCTCTGCAATAGATGCCATCCCCTTAACTGAAATTATCTTTATGGGGGTATCTTTACTTATTCTTATTGCAAACATTGTAAGGTGGGATACCTAAGTGTTCTGTTAAACCGTTTCCTCTTGAATTTGGGTGTACCATAAAACTAACTCTACCAACTCCTTGTTTGCCTCACCAAGAAAAACCTGTGAACTGTCCTTTCATTTAGCTGCAACTTCCTCATTTTTTTCTGGTTTCATTTATCTTGAGAATACAGATATTGGTATAGCCTCCTTCCTAAACTCTTTGGTCATTTTATGAGTATCTCATATTTAGAGTATCAATCGTTAGGTTAATGTCTATAGACAACCTAATACTTGTGTAATTCTTAGCACCCTCTGCCCATGTTCTGCCATGTGGCAACCATTTCTATAGAAACAGACTATGTAAGACTGAGAGCTATTTAAATTTTTTTAAATTTCTTTCATGGTTGTCATGGGCAAATAATTCATCGTCTAGGTGCCAATGTACTGGTGATGATCCTCTCTGTACTTAACTAGGCTAGTCCTAGGACAGCAGACTCAGTTTGTCACCTGGACCATACCTTATAATAATAGTTTAATATGGAAATATCTTTCCCTTCCCCAGCCAAAGAACATATTTGTAATTTTAACAGATCAACTTACTTCATCTCCTTGAGTCTGTTTTCTCATCTGTAAAATGAAGGGTTAGGAAAAGATGATCAATCTCTGAGTCCTTTCTCTAGTTCTAAGATTTTAGAGCTTTATGAACCTATGTAAGTCTTTCCACAGGATATTATGAAACATTATAAAACTGGGGACATGATTCCATTTGTAGGATGGACCATAACCAAATTATGGCATAAGAAGGTGCTTCATAACTGGGGCACTGACTCTATGATTATTAAATTGGTCTCAATTGTCAGCTCAATTTCAGTAAAATATACATATTTCCATTCCCGCCTCCATTTCCCAAACATTAAAAGTGATCAGACTGAATTGCAATTCAGCTCAGTAATTACTATGTTTGATCCAAGTATTTTCAAGAGGAGTCTCTGAAAAGGAAAAGTGGATATACAGTCTATTACCTTTAATTTGATTTTGCTATTCGACAAAATTAACAATACACAAACATTTGCAAAATTACATGTTTTCCCTCCACTACAAATACCAAATGCATTTCCCGTAAATTATGGCTCAGCTGTGCATTTTGCTGTTCTAAAGCCATTGCTTCCTCAGAACCAAATGAAAAGCTTGTCAGGCAATGATATTACAGATTACAAATTAACAGTCTTCATATGCTTTTGTTGCAATTACATTTTGACCAGCTTTAGGCGACTTTAGACCTAAGTTCCAAATAAAATGCGAGCTCGCTGAACTGAAACTTACAGTATTAGATTTATAATAAACAAAGGCAGGTCACAGAACCATGTCATTTTTCAAAGGGGAAAGGAAATCAAGTGGCTATGTTTAAACTTTATTCAACTTCTTCCTTGTACTGGTCTCAACCAGACCTTGCAGAGAGACTTGCAGAGAATCCAATATGGGGAATAATAAAGAACTCACATTGGAGAGGCTCCAGAGACTCTAGGAGCTCCCTTGCTTGGTCTCTGGATACTCATTACCATTTCCTTTCTTTGTCAGAGTGGGATTGATTTCACAGCCCAATTTGATTTCCACAGTCCACTAAGAGGGCTAATTTTCCATCCTGAACTTTTCAACTGCACGCACAATTTTTAAAACAATGTCTACACTTGTTAAATATTGGACACAGTTGTATGTCTCTGAAGTTCAACCTCCTTCTCTCCCTAAGACAGTGGCTTTTTGGAGTTCTGGCCCCGGGGAAAACCATCTTTTGGATTTGGTTGTCTGCAGTCAATCTGGCAGAGAAATAAGAAATAAGCCTACAAGTGATGGAGGGGGTGTGGGTGGGAGTTGGGGTGGGAAGGGGTGGAACTCTGATCTTGAAGGAGCCTATGTTCTAATCCCAATCCCATTATTCTAACTGTATGATGTTGAGAAAATCATAACCACTCCATACCTTAGTTTCATTAACTTTAAAATGGAACAAAAATGTCTGCCCTTCACACTCCCTAAGAATCTTGTAAGGCAGAGCTGAATCTAGGGATAGGCAAGAAGAGAGATTCATTAAATCTGCTATGATTTTTGGAACAAAAAATTCTTCTTCACAGAAAATCCTATTCCCCATGGAGCAAAGGTATGAGTCAAATTGCATGTGTAAAGGTGAAGGATCAAATCTTCTTGTGGATAATAAATAATAACAATAGCAACAAGCATTTTGTATTGCACAGTGTTTTACATGTTATATATCTATGGGGTACAAGTTTCAGACATTGCTTAGGATGAATGCATGCCATGTTCTGACTTTGGGGTGAGGATAAAATTAAATAGCACAGCAAACTTTCATTTATTCAGATTTGTCCAGGAATGGGCTACCAGTGGACTATTGGCATCTTTGCGATTTCAGGAAAGGGTAAGGAAAGCCTTCAGCTAGTTAGGGCACCCTCTCCTCCCCTCCCCCTTTCCACCCTTCTCTCCCTCCACAAAATTAGGAGAAGAGATGCCTCAGTCTCACAGGATGGGCAGGCACAGGTAGATGGTAGTCTGCATCATTAGAGGTCGCAGGCACATTCATGAGATTTGGGGTATTTTGAGAATTTAAGAATGAGATATTCTTATGAAATGAATATTACTCATAATTGAGGATTGCACCATCCGGGCACTGCAATGTTTAAAATGCATGAAGAGTCAATTAAAAAATCCGTTTCTTCAGCGATGTAGGTATTCATTGAGTTCTCTGCATGCTTTATGCACATCTATGTTCAACAAGCAATTATTAAGTAGAAGGCACTGTGCTAGGGGCTGAGAATAAAAAGATAAAATGAAAAACAATCCCTGTCTTCCAGGAGCTTACATTCTACTGGGGGAAATGCAATAGTTAGACAGATAAGTAAGTACCAGAAAGTTTGAGAAAGGAGAGAGCCCCCCAGATTGGGGAGAAGCAGGGATCTGGAAAGATTTCCTCATAGGAGTGTCTGGAAAGGTAGGTTGGAGCAAGGCTGAGAAGAGCTTTACACGTCAAACTGAGAATATTTCACCACGGAGGCAAAAAGGAACCAATGAAGGTTTTTTTTTTAAAAAATACCAAACTGCATAGAATATAGTTCTGATCTTTCTTTGATTCAACTCAATTAAACAAGCATTTGTAAGCAGTCTTCCTCTGGTCCAGAGCGCTCACCCTCATCAGCGGGGGGTTTTTGATGCTTAGATGCCTCCTCTCCTGGCGTTAGCTTTTCACTTTTATTTTGTATTCAAAGCAACCACAACACAGTTCCTTGCGCGTAGATGAGAGATAGAGTATTGTGTGTGAGGAAGAATTAGAAAGGTTCTTACCATGGGCCATGTTATAAAGAGTCTTATATGCCAAATGGATGTTTATATTTGAATCTGGAAGGGATAGAGTGTGTGTGTGTGTGTGTGTGTGTGTGTGTGTGTGTGTGTGTGTGTGTTTGCATGTGTAGGGGTGACATGGTCAGACTTTCACTTTAGGAAAATCCCTTGTGTAGATATGTAGAGGATGAATTGGGATGGGGCACTATAGTGCCAACACAATACACTATTCACAGTGGTAATGGTGACTGTAAACAAGCTGGCATAGTTATCAACTGCAAAATATAACAGACTCTCCATATAGAAGACAGGAGTAAAACATTTAGTCACATACCAGAAAACCAAATCCCAACATCAGAAAGTCAAATCCATCATAGTAGCAAAGAAGTTATTACACCATAGCACAGCATGAAGCCATACCATTCTTTAGCCTTCCCACAAACAAACGTTTACTCACAAGTCTAGCTGTATTGTGGGTTTGTCCTCTCCTCCCTCCAGCTCTGACTTCTCTGACTCTCAGTTTCCTGTGGGCTCTGCTCCACCTTTCAGCAAATTCTTCGCACCACAGTCTCCAGGTGATTACATTCAGCCTATTAGGTGTCAGGGAAGATTTTCAAATCAGGGAAAATCTCCAAATTCTCTTAGCCTTATTAAGGGGCAGGGAAGATCTTCAAATTCCCATTCCCATTACATTCAGCCCTAAGATCTTTCATGTCCTTTACGTAGCAAAAATACATTAATAATACATTTTATTACATAAGTTAATGAGAATTTAGGGGTAACTGGTGGGGTAACTGGTGTCAATAGAACTTTGCAACAATATAACAGGGATAATAGAAAGTAAGCACATAAAACAATATCTTAGGGTGGCGGTTTGAACACAAGCACCCCATCATTCCCCCCTCAAACAAATGGGACTCAAAATCTTGGGATAAGGAGGGAAAGTCTCTTCTCCATAGCTACTTCCTGCTGAAATTGGATGTAGAACTGTGCCTGCTGCAAAAGGTCCCATTTGAAAAGTCAGTTCCTTAGCTGGCATCCAGAGCTTGGTCAATGCCAGGTCCAGGGGTGATGCATGAGAGTTGTGGACAGGGGATGACATCCAGCTTAAGTGATCAGGCATCTGAATGTGGAGCGTACTAAGACTGCAGGAAACAAATCTTGCAGACAGGTTTAACAGACAAAAAGCCAAAAAGAAACATGGAGACAATCATCCTTCTGGAGTCCATAAATCCACTATCATAGCCTCATTCATGATAGAATATATGGGTTAAGGGTACAATTTGGTAATCATCTCCTAAATAATCAAGAGTTACAGTATTATCTTTACCATGTGCTAAAATCTCTGAAGCCTTTGGAGCATTGTCTGGTTTCCAAACTTTAGCTTCCAATTTTATTCTATCAGTAGAACCCAACCATTCAGTTCCAAGGAGGGTCAGTTTTCACAAGGGGTATTGTTTGATAAGGAATAATAATCACTTGAACTATTCTATCATTTTTACAAAACTGTATAGGTTCTTCACCCACATTTTGGAATGTCATAATAATTTCTTCTCTTTGATAATTAGAATCTATTACTCTAGTCAATACTTGTATTCCTTGAGCTGTTAAACCTGGTTTAGGTAATATCCGACCAAAATTATTTTTAGGGATTCTCATACATATTCCAGTAGAAATATTTCTTATTTCTTTTCTATCCAACCAAAAGTCCTCTAAACAACGTAAATCATATCCTGCCAAACCAGATATTCTTGGATGTGGTGCTGGGACATCTTGCCTCCCAGGTTAATACTCAATATTTTGGATCTTATGTGTCTGCTGTTTTCTAATTTGCAGATTTGGGGTCATCATTCTGGATAGAGGTGTACTTCCTCCCCATGGTCTATTATTCAAATTATGTAGAGCAGTAAACAAATTATCTTTCTAATGTTGATACGAATTATTAGAACTTAAACTTCCTTAACTATTCTTTCAATAATCCATTCTTTCTTTCAATTAACTCAGATGCGTGTGGATAACATAGGATATGAACTATCCATTCTATATTTTTTTAATATACAATATCTCTTCATTTCATTACCTTTGAAATGTGACCCTTTGAATCTGCATTGGGGGTTTCATAATATAAACTTGTGAGATCTAGAGTTTTACAGGTATTTTTCTGGGTTGCATTCTTATAAGGACAAGCCACTAGTATACCTGACTAGGTGTCAACATAAATACATATAAATTTGAATCTTTTATTTTGTGGCATAGGACCAATATAATCTATTTGCCAAATTTGGACTGGAACTTTCCCCCTTGCTATCTCTCTGGTTATTACGCAAGGAATAGTTCATTCCTTTTTCCAATTGATATATATGACATTCCTCTGCTATCTGTTACAACAATGAATGAGAGATATTAATACCTTGATCTAGTGCCTACAATGTGGGACCTGGACCCCTAAATGAGCAGCCATTTGGTGGACCCATTTTGCTAATACTGGATCATCAGTTGATGTCAGAGTAGGGACAATATGTTGAGTAGCAATCTTTGGTAGTTGATCAGCGTGTGTATTGTACTCACATTCTGGTTTAGTAAGGGCCATGTGAGCATCTACATGAAAAACTGACAAATTAGCAACCGAAGACATGTCTCATATATCTTCTCATAATTCTTTGTCCCAGACTTGTTTACCATGAATTTCCCAATTTTGATTTTTTCACATGGGCATCCATGTAGCTAATCCATTAACTACTACCCATAAATTGGTAAATATATGACACTATCCTCCTTGTTCTGTTTTGATCATTTGATGCACTGCCATAGAGGTGTACTTCCTCCTGCTGGTCATAATTATTCAAATTATGTAGAGCAGTGGCTTGTCCTTATAAGAATGCGACTCAGAAAAACACCTGTAATACTCTATATCTCAAAAGTCTATATTATGGAACCATAAGTTCAGAATTTTGACCACTTCCAATTATCCCAGTACTTTCCAAAGTTGGCCTAGTATATATATATATATATATATATATATACACACACACACACATATATATTTGCTTTTTGGAAGGGAGAAGACAGGGCAGTTGGGGCTAAGTGACTTACCCAAGGTCACACGGCTAGTAAGTGTTAAGTGTCTGAGGCTGGATTTGAACTCAGGTCCTCCTGACTCCAAAGCCAGTGCTCTATTCACCTAGTTGCCCAAAGGACCAAATATTTTGCTGTCCCATCAGTAAACCAGGCATGTTTCTTCTGTTCTTCAGTTAATCCATCATATCCATCGTTCCATTTTACCAACTGTTGCTTTGGTTCAGGGGATATATCATTTCCTCCAGTATATAAATTCATTATAGATTCATGCAGGGCTGAAACTCCATTTTTGCCTGTTTTAGATCTATTTTGAATATGTCATTTCCATTGAATTATGCTAGCCTCTTGTGCATGTCCAATTCTGTGAGAAGCTGGGGTACTCATTACCCAGGTTGCAATCAGGATTTCAGGCCTTTATGACCCAGAGTCAATTATTCAGTATCTACCAAAGTCCAATATGCAACTTGGGCAACTGCTTTTCAAAAGGTAAATATTGAACTCCAGATGAAGGGAGTTTCCTAGACCAAAATCCTAAGGTTACATTTTGACTTTGTTGGTTTTGCCATACACTCCAGTTTGCATAATCATCCTGTATAGTCACTTGTAATTCCATAGGCCAGAAATCTAGGGCCAATTGCATAGGCCATAAATCTGGGGCCAATTGTATAGCAGCCTTAGCTTCTTCAAAAGCTTTACTCTGCTCAAGTGCCCAATCAAATTCATATTTCTTCCTAGTAACTTTATATAACGGTTTCAAAATCTGTCCCAGATGTGGTATGTGATGTCGCCAGTATCCAAGTAATACTATAAACTTTTGGGCCTCTTTCTTATTGGTAGGGATAGGAAAATCCTCCCTCTTTTGTTGGGCTTGCAGGATAATCTCTTCTAGTTCCTTATTCCATTGTATACCTCCAAATTTTATGTGTTGAGGTAGCCCTTGAAACTTGAAGGGTTAATTTCCCACCCTTTGCTTTTCATATGCTCAATTAAAAGTGTTAAACTCTTCTCCACTTCTTTTACATTTTTTCCCTGTATCATAATATCATCTATGTAGTGAGTAAGCTGTATGCCAGGTAGCTCTAATTCATCTAAATGTTCAGCCACAATCCTATGACAAATATCCTGGTAGGGAGCGGGTAAAAGTATATCGTCTGCCCTGTCAAGTGAAAGCAAGCTGATCTCCTTGTTTAGAATCTATTGGGATGGTAAAGAAAGCATTGGCCAAGTCAGTAACTGCATACAAAGTCCCATTATATTTCTGGATCCTTTATATTAAGGTGATGGTATCTGGAATAGCAGGATAAAAGGGAGGAGTCACTTTATTCAATTGTCTATAATCCACTGTCATTCTTCACATCCCATCTGACTTTTGTACTGGCCAAACAAGATTATTCCAGTGAGTGGTGGTAGGGACTAACTCCTGCATCAACATTGTCCTTTATAATATTGGTAATTTCATCTTGCCCACCTGGCACACAATACTGGTTTAAAGTAATTACTTCACAAGGTTCAGATAAAGTGATTGGGTTCATTTTTATTTTTCCCACTTAAACTGTATTAATTCTTATCTTCCTTACTGCAAATTGATATCTTCTTTCAGGTAAATTTAAAGGCATACCTCACAATATATCTATTCCAATGATGTATTCAACAGTGAGTAAAATTACCACAATATATTCTTTCTTAGGCAATTGTCCATTTTTCATCATTAGTTTGACTTCTCTGACTGATATTTTAGCCCCTCCCAGTTCTGTGATGGTAATGGGAGCTCCATGTTTGAATTTATCAGGGTTCCCATAAATAAGAGAGTTCTCTGCTTTGGTATCTATCAATGCTCTTGTTACAGTATTTGATCCATTTTTTCAATATATGGTCAGATTAATATGGGGTCTTTAATCTCATCTATCTATTTCTTTAAACTTACCTGGGGCTTGGTCAATTTCCTATTTTCCCTGAGGGTGTGATAAACTTGGATACAATAATTCAGGAGGATCTGTAAGGGCAGTTCTTACTCCTCTATTCCATTTGACAGTAAATCCCTTTTCTCAGTACATTTTATACAGTTCATTAGTTGGAATAATATCAGTTCTTCCAAAATCTACCCTTGCTCTAAATAGAGCAGTAAATAATTCTTTTCTTGTCAAACTATTCTGACTTTGAATTTGCAGGCTAATTACTCTTCTCTCTTGATGAAATTTATCTTTTCCCCATTCCCCCAAGTTGTGAAATCTTATCCACCACTTCCAAAAGAGGGCTTCCTATTTCACCAATTAGTAGAGTCAGAATTAGGTGCTTATAAGTAGGAGGGGCTGTTTTCACTATGATATTTCTGTGAGGAACTGCTAAAGGACAATCATGATGGGCATTTGCATCTCCGACCATGATAGTTGTCTTCATTACCTCCTCCTTTAACTTTCTCATACAATCCTTAAGTGAACACCAGGGTCTTTCTCCATTATGCCACATTAGAATCAGTGGGATACAGTTTCTTGTTTCCATCAGCAGCTAAAGCTAACAGATTGGTTGTACGGTTACCTCCTTGCATATGGTAATCTCCAAAAGCTTGGTGTACAAAAGGATTCTGACTAATACCTATAAATCTTAAGCAATTCATGCTATCTACCCACACTCCTCTGGCTCCTTCATCACTAATTCTCACCTTTCAAGACACCAAAGATTCTCCCATCCTTTGAGTGAATCTCCTTAATATATCAGTAACCTCCTGCTGAGTGAAATCCTCAATTATCTCCCTGAACTCTGTTTGACCTCCCTGATTCTTCTGCTTTCCTCTCAGTATGTGGTGAACTTCTGCCCTTGTAAAAGCCTCATCATTTAGCATTGTGTCAATTTTTTATCACACATTCTCCTGGCAGTCATCATCATGGCACCTAGGTTTAACCTCTGCCAAAACTGTACGAACCTTCCTCCTGTTACTTTTCTGCTTCTTTTTCTCAGTCAAACTCACAATAGCCCTCTCTTCTACCATCTGAGACCCTTCAGCTTGCTCTTTTAAAGGAGAGCTCAAATGCTGTAACACAGAAAATTTCTTATATAGATCAGCTAACTTCCTCACCAACTGAGTTTTTTCTTGTAGTAGCTTATCTCTGTTTTTACGTATAATATGGTAACCTGTTAGTAAAACTCCACATGTTCTACACACTGCCTCCAGTTCTATCCCTGGTTTTATTGGTATTTCTTACAAACATGTTTCTAAATCTCTAGGTTCTCCCTTCTGTAATCTTAGTTCCCAGTTTTCATAGAACCCTATACTTTTAGTCTATTCCCTTGCTAGGAAGGAATAAGGTAAATCCTCCTGTTATGAGATATCCATTTCTTCTTCTAAATCCCTTCTGCCTCCAGATAGAAGTCTGATATGTTGTGATCCCATTGCCAAATGTAGCACCAACACAATATTCACAGTGCCAATGGCAACTATAAATATGCCGACATAGTTCTCCATTGCAAAATATAACAGATTCTTCAAATAGAAGACTGAAGCAAAACATTTATTCAGACACCAGAAAATCAAATCCCCAAACCAGAAAGCCAGATCCATCATAGTAGCAAAGAAGTTAATACACCATAGCACAGCACGAAGCCACACCATCCTTTAGCTTTCCTACAAACAAACCTTTAATCACAAGCCTAGTTGTCTCCCTGGGTATGTCCTCTCCTCCCTCCAACTCTAACTGCTCTGAATCCCAGCTTCCTGTGGGCTGTGCTCCACCCTTCAGCAAACTCCTCCCACAACAAGTTCCATGTGATTACATTCAGCCTATTAGGGGGCAGGGAAGATTTTCAAATCAAGGAAGATCTTCAAATTACCATTATCATTATAGCCACTAAAGATTTGTGAGCAGAAGAGTAGAATGACTAATTATAGACTATACTAAGTTGTAACCATGCTGGAGACAGAGGAGACAACTTCTTCATTCTTCCTCTCTTAGAAGAGGTGTGATTTTCTTTCAGTTCCTTCTTCCCTTGTGCATGTATCCTTCTTTATAAGCCCAGCCTGCCAAGATGGCTACTCCCAAGGAGGAAGAATATCCTGCCTTTGCCCCATGAGCCTGGGTGATTACTTGCCAGTTGATGTTTCAGAAAGAATCTGGCCCCAAATAATATTTTCTTTCTCTCTCTAATGCCCTGTACTTTCAATTAAATATGTAGCTTGAATGCCCAGTCAGTTTGCACTTACAAATCCAAATTTGGGTTTACAATACCTTTATACTTTAAATCTCTTAGCCTTATAAGTTTTTTTTCCTCTTTTGGTTCTTATTCTCACTGCTAGCATTCAAGTAAGCTGAACTGGCAGAGAATGGGATGGTCATCTAGATTTTAATTTGCTGTCATACAAATGGAAAAATACTGTAAGGTATAAAATTTATAGAAATTAAAGTTTTAAAAGCAGTCATACACTGCTACTGCAAGAGGATGGTGAAGAATGAAAAGAGACATGATTCTCTTCCCCTAAAATCAGTTCTCCATTGTGGAATAGGTAAATAAAGAGAGTAAGAGATGAATATGTGTGTGGAGTATTATATATCAGAGAAGTAGACCTCAATCTCTTCCCCCCTCCCATCCCTACCATGGGAAATTCCCCAAAGCACTTTCACCAGCATCTACATTCTTGCTTCTCAAATAATTTATGGTGAACTCTAGGGTTCTGTGCCTAGTTCCCCAAGGCTAGCCTTTGTCACTGGGGAGCTTGATGCCTTTTAGTTCTCAGCTCAACACATTATAGCCTCTAGATTCTAATTGGGATACTGATCCAATTCCAGCCTCCACTGTTCTCAAATGTCCCAGCAAGGTCCACTAAAGTTAAAAAAAACTGCATTCTTTTCTATTTTATTTGCTTGACTTCCATCTTACCCTCAAGTACCATTCAAACTCCAAGCCCCTAGTCAATGTCAGGGTCCAAGGTACTCTACTGTATACTTTTCCTTCAGGTAAAGTCAGAAATGTCCTCAGAGGTTAGAGAACATTAGGATAGGTGACTTCTAACCAGCAAATAGCTCTTTCTCCAACTCCCTTCACTTTGTACCCAAGCTATTTGGACAGAGCTATAAAAGGCAGGCTACATGTGTAAGGAATACTCATCTGATAATATATGAAGGATAGACTAGAGGGAAATGGCAGTAAGGAGAACAAATCAGTTTGTCTCTGGTGTATGAAGACAGAAGCTGTTATCAGTAACCCTGATGAGGGCACCAAGAATCTCTTTCCCTTTGAACCTGCATATAGCCACTTTATCCAGGGGTGCAGAACTTGAGGCCTTAAGGTTATATGTGACATTTGTCCTGTAAAATTTGGGTACAGTCAAAAGGCCTTAAGGCCACAGGTTCCCCATCCCTAGTTAGCTATTCCACCTTTCTAGGTTAATATTTCTACATTAGTCCTTATATTTCAGGCTTGACCATTTTGAGAAAGGTAGAGTAAATTATTTTTTGTGGAAGAATAAATTTAGCCATAATGAATCTATTTACCTGTGTAACTTGCTCTGTGTATCTTTGTTTTTCTTTCCCTTGACCCTTTGTATCTCTGGGAAGAGTGTCATGTAGTACAGCTGCTGGAATTCTCAAGGTACAGCATGTGCCAGAGGGCTAGACTAAATGACGACCCTTTATCACATGGTTCATACTTGACCATACCTTCCAAACACTTTTGTCTTCTCTCAGGTATGCTCATGCCAGACGTCAGGCACCAAGTATTTAAAGGGTCATCATAAGGAAAATCAATTAGATTGGTTCTTCTGGACCCTAGAATTCAGAACAATGGGTATAAGTTGCAGAAAAGGAAACTAAGGAGGAGAGAGATTAAGTGACTTGCCCAGAGTCATTCAACTGATCAGTTCCTGAGGCAGGATTCAAACTCAGTTCTTCCTGACTCCAAATCCAGTTCTCCATCCAACATGTCATGCTTTCTCTTTCTCTTTTACCTGGAAATGTCATGAGGATTGGTACTTCAGGTCCAGGCTGAGTCAACCCAGGGGTCTCCTACAACTTCCAACTGATCCAGAGTGGGCATGATGAGAGATCATGCAATAGTAATGAATTATGAAGTTCCTTTTGTATTGCTAAGCTGAGAGGTGCTTAGCACATAGTTCAAATTAAGTCTCTGTTAAAGAAACAGAAGTGAAGAACTCCTGTTGCTGATATAACAGGAAGAGGCTGAATAAGGAGGAGCAATACTGTATATAAGGAAAAACTCTAGCTGGGAGAATCAGAACTTCTTGGGATAAGCTTCATGGAGGCAGAAACAGCTACTGCTGGGGAGGCTGAAGAGGAAAGGACCAGGCTGGAGAGAATGATTTTGATTTTGGGAACCTGGGTGAAGTGATTTTGATTTTGGGAACCAGCTGGAGCTTCTGCTGGGGAGCTACCAACTTCCTCTAAGAGTTGCTGAAGACTTCCAAGGGCCAGATGGAGCTGCCAAAGAGTGAGGAAGCATGACTGTGATGCTGATACTTTGTATGAACCTGTTTGTGGCTTTGTTGAGCCTTGACTTCCCAGGAACAGAGACTGTGATTTAAGGTGGACTGGATGCTGTGAGCTTCAGCATGAAACAGGAACTTCACAGAGACCTGGACAAGGAACTGGGAACTGTCTGCCTTTAAACCCAGGTGATATTTTAGTGAATCCAGGTAGGATCTGGTACCATGGAAGGGGATCCAGGGACTCTGAGAGCCTATGCCAAGTCAAGATGAAAAGACCTCTCTGTGAATACTGGGTAGTGACTGACCCTGATGTGAGGTTTTGCTTTGGGACTTACTTTGGGAAGAGCTGTGTGATTTGGCCAGATGAGATTCTGGACAGCCATTGAGCTCCCCCAGCTTTGAAAATCCAGATATTGGTGCTTCCCTCTCCAGTAACTAACTAGGTATGGATGTAATGGTCAGACAGCTGGAAGCCCTGTCTGCTGAATTATGTAATTTACTTGTGATTTACTTTGTGATTGAATTAATGACTCTGTGATTCATTAAATGAATGTACTACCCAGAGGTGGAATACTTTGACTTTTGTATTTTGTGTCCCTTAAGGAGGCAAGCCTCTTTAAGGATGATTGAATGATTGAGTTGATTGAATGATTGAGTTACTAAGTGATTGATTGACTAAATGACTGTATTTTATTCAAAACCATGTGACCACCATGGTGAAAACTATTTGGCCATTTCTGTGATAAGTTGTTGTAAATGCTGGATTTTGATTTTCTGTGATACGTCGTAACATTGTGAATATTGTACCTTAATTTACTGTGAATGTTTTGCTCTGATTTTTTATTGAATAAATAGAGTGTTCACTATATTATATAATCAGAAAAGCTGTTCACAGCAGACATTCTCTGGAAAGCTGCTCATGTGTGGCTTTACATATCAAGAGCCATCCCTCAAGTGACTTCAGAAACCTTCATGGGCCAGAATTGTGAATTATAGGGAGTTCCTTACCCTAGGTTTTAGTTTCACCAAAGATATGATTGTTGGCTTAGTATAACACAAACACTTAAAAAAATTAATATTTTATTCCCCCACCCCCAGTTACATGTAAAAACAATTTTTAATATTGGTTGTTTTTTTTTTAAGTTTTGAATTCCAAATTCTATCCCTCCCTCCCTTCTCTCCCCCTCCCTGAGATGGTAAGCAATCAGATACAAATTATACATGTGCAATCAGGTAAAACATTTCCATATTAGTCATTTTGTACAGGAAGAAAGAATGAAAGAAAAAACAGGGAGAAAGGAAGGAAGGAAAGAGAGAAAAAATAGTACGCTTCAGTCTGTATTCAGACAGCAACAATTATTTCTCTAGAGGCAGATAGTATTTTTCATCATGAATCCCTTGGGACTATCTTGGATCATTGTGTTTCTGAGAATATCTAAGTCATTCACAGTTCTTCTTGTAATGTTCTGGTTCTACTCACTTCACTTTGTATCAATTCATGTAAATCTTTCTAGGTTTTCTGAAACCATCTTGCTCATCATTTCTTATAGCATAATAGTATTCCATTACAATCATATACCACATTTTGTTCAGTCATTTCCTAATTATAGGATATCCCTTCAGCTTCCAAACCTTAACTACCACAAAAAGAAGGACTATACATATTTTTGTACAACTAAGTTCTTCCCCCCTCCTTTTTTTTTTAATCTCCTTGCAATACAGACCTAGAAATGGCATTGCTGGATCAAATGGCATGCAGAGTTTTAGAGCCCTTTGGGTATAGTTACAAATTGGTCTCCAGAATGGTAAC
Source organism: Pseudochirops cupreus (assembly GCA_028627135.1). NCBI lineage: Eukaryota > Metazoa > Chordata > Mammalia > Diprotodontia > Pseudocheiridae > Pseudochirops > Pseudochirops cupreus. The sequence continues at coordinate 329,132,137 of CM053580.1, read as the reverse complement.
CCAAACACTTCTTGAGAAGCAGGGGAAGTCCAATTAAAGTCAGCTAACACTTTAACAGCAAAAGCACAGTGCCAGATACTCAGATACAAAGACAAAAATAAAAGACTCCCTGCCCCCAGAGAGGTTACATTCTTATTGAGTTATCTTCTACTGTACTATTGTCAGACTGGTTCTCCAAGAAATAGACGTCACACTGCCACCCCCAGGATCAATAGTACTGGATGTATTTAGAGCCATTATGGTAGCAATGTTGCTTTCCTACCAGTTCTCAGAAGAATGTAAGTTCCTTAAGGGCGTGATCTGTTTTATTTTGGTGTTTATATTCTCAGTGACTACAATAGTGCTTTGTACAGAATAGGCACTAAATAAAATTCAATGACTTGTTAAATGGGATTGAACCCCAGTTTCATGTGACTGATTTGATTGTTAGTGTTCCCCATCCAATTTAATTGCATGCATTCATTAATAGTATAGAAAGAATTTATTCCATAACAATACTAAAAAATAGAGTACCACTTTCAGTACTAGAAAATAGAGTACTACAAAGTCCTAGAAAGAAATGCTCCAGAAGATAAAACTTGCAAAGTGATTCATCCTTCCTTCTATTTCCCTTTCTTGGGTCACTATCTTGTTTGTGAAGGAAAAAATTACTAAAGAGCTAAATCTTCACCATGAATATCACATCCTTCATGATCATAGTAATGACTGAAAGTTACATAGCACTTTGAGGTTTACCAGGAACTTTACATACAATATTTCAAGTCTTATAACTATCCTGTGAAGTAGATGCTCTTCTCATTCCCATTTTACTGATAAGAGCACTGAGTCTAAGAGATGTTATATGGCTTGCTTAGGCTCACACGCTCAGTGAATATCTAAGGTAGAATTTGATATCGGATCTTCATGGCATGAGGTCTTCTACCATAATAGTTGTTTAATGCTTCCTCATGTGATATAATTTACCCTGTTTTTTTCCTCCTCTTTTCCTTTTTTCCCAACCCTTATTTATTTTTTATATCATAGCATCAAAGTAAACTTATAACCACACTCTTTATCTATGTATAATCCTTTTAACTGTCATAAGAGAGATATAGTTCTCAAGAATTACAAGTATCATCATCCCATGTAGGGATGTAAACAGTTTAATCTTATTGAATAACTTGTTTCTTTTTTCTTTCTGGTTTACCTTTTTACCTCTTTCTTGAGTCTTGTATTTGAAGACTGAATTTTCTGTTCAGCTCTGGTCTTTTCTTTAGAAAAGTTTGAAAATCTCCTATTTCATTGAAAATCCATATTTCCCCCTGAAAGATTATGCTCACTTTGCTGGATAGTTGATTCTTGGTTGTAATTCAAGCCCCTTTACCTTCTGGAATAATATATTCCAAGCCCTCTTATCCTTTCATGTAGAAGCTACTAAGTCCTGTGTAATCTTGACTGTGACTCCTTGATATTTGAATTGCTTCTTTCTGGCTGCTTGCAGTGTTTTCTCCTTTACTTTAGAATTCTGGAATTTGGTCACTATATTCCTTGGAATGTTCATTTTGGGATCTATTTCAGTAGGTGATCAGAAATTCTTTCAATAACTATTTTACCCTTTGGTTCTAGGATATCAGAGTAATTTTCCTTGATAATTTCTTGAAATATACTATCCAAGATCTTTTTTTAATCATGCCTTTCCAGTAAATTATCTCACCTGGATCTGTTTTCCAGGTCAGTTGTTTATCCAATGAGGTATTTTCTTCTGTTTTCACTCTTTTTTATTTTGTTTGACTGATTCTTCATGTCCCATAGAGTCATTAGTGTCCACATGCCCACTTCTAACTTTTAAGGAATTTTTTTAAAAAGTTAACTTTTGTACCTCTTTTTCCATTTGGCCAGTTCTATTTTTAAAGGAGTTGTTTCTTCCGTGGATCCCCCCCTCCCCAATTTGGCAAATTCTCTTTTTTAAGGAGTTGTGGTTTTTTTCAGTCATTTTTTTGCTTCCTTTTCCAAGCTGTTGATTCTTTTTTCATAATTCTCCTGAATAACTCTCATTTCTTTTCACAATTTTTTTTCTCTCTCTCTTACTTGATTTTTAAAAAACCTTGTTGAGCTCTTCCAAGAAGACTGTTTGGGCTTGAGACCAATTCATAGTGCCCTTTGAGGCTTCACACGTAGGCATTTTAACACTGTTGTTCTCCTCTGAGTTTGTGTTTTGATCTTCCCTGTTGCCATAGTAACTTTCTATGACCAGGACTCTTTTTGTTTTATTTTGTTTTTGCTCATTTAAAAAAACTGAACTCTGTTCCTGGGGCACAGGGGCACTGTCCCAACCTCTTGTGATGGGGGCCCAAGGTCTGGTCACTGGCTTTCCATGCCAGGGCCTCAGGTGCTTGTAGCTTGCCCAATGAGCTGAGATGACCTGGCCTAGTTATGCCTGTTGTGCAGGGGTTCCAGGTTTGACAGTTTGCTTTCAGCATGGAGGCTGGAGGCCCCACAGCTGGCCTGCTATGCCACTAGCTTGCTGAGCCAGAACTTAGGGGCCTTGGTTGCTGATCTGTGCTGAGGCCAACAACCTCCCACTGGCTTGCCTGGATACCATCTATGCTGGCTTGCACTCTCCTTTTGACCAAGTGAAACAGATCTTTCTTGAAGTCTTTCTAAGTTATCTTATGCTGGAAAATGGTTTCATTTCATCTTTTTGTGGGTTCTATTACTCCAGAAGCCTTTTAGAGGCTTGATTTAACATTATTTCTGAGGGAAACTGGGGAGAGCTCAGTCAACTTCCGGACCTCTCTCCTTCATCTTGGCTCTGTCTCTGCTTTTACAACATAGTTTTACCAGCACTTCATGAACTTATTTTTTTAGGATCCAGTGGTTTGGGAACTTGAGGCACAAGTATACCTTCTTGATTTTCTTATCCACCATCCTCAAACATTGGTACCAGAAAATCTATTAGTAAAACTGAAGAAATGTCAGTTGTAACTCAATTTTCTAGGATGAATTGGGGAGAACAGATTCACAAATAATTATGTGAAAGATTGAGGTGTATTGGAGTGGAGAATGCTCTGGGGTTCATGGGCTACACGAGCTGCTTTATCCAGTATTTTAGTCACATATACATACATGTAGATATGCCCATATATGTATATACATGTGTATATGTATGAATATGTATACATATGTACATGTGTTTTTTCTACCAATCAATCAACAAGGATTTATTAAATGCCTACAATGTACCAGGGAACTTGTTAGGTGCTAAAGATACAAATACAAAAGGGAGAAGTTCCTACTCTCAAGGTTCTTATGCAAAATTATATTTAGAGGCAGAAGACTCGGGTTCAAATTCTGTTTCTGCCATTTATTACTTGTATGACTTTGGGCAAATTAGTTAACTTATTTGAGCCTCAGTAGCTCCATCTGTAAAATGAGAAGGTTAGACTAAATATACTTTAGATGAGTAGAAAGAAGTGGACAGATGCAAGACATGTTGAGCAGATAGAAACATCAGGACTTGGCAACTAAATGGATAAGGGATGGGGAGAATGAAGAGTTGGGAGTGATTTCTGGGCTGCAAACTTGGGTTGCTAAAAGAATGTTAGTAAGGAAGTAAGAAGGATGGGTAGGTTTAGGGTCAAAATTGTATTGTACTTATGGTACTGAAAAAAAATCTTTACAGAATTAAAAATACATTTCAGCATAGTCCCAGTCCTCACTTATCCAGGCCTCCAAAAAGCATTTGTTGTGGAAATAGATTCCTTCCAACATTGCAGTGGGGACTATCCTATCATAAATCAGAACCTGGCCCCAGACATGTTTTTCATGGAAGCTATCAGCAGCCGAAAAGAGTTATATAATCTGGGGGAAAAATAGCTGCTAGCAGTGAAGGCGGCATTCGAGGCTTGGCATTGTCAATTGGAAAGGGCCCAGCATTACACAATAGTCCAGTCACATCATAAAAACTTGGAGATTTCCAAGATGACAGAAAACTGAAGCAGTAACAGATAAGATGGGCACTTTTCTTCAGCCAATTCACCTTCCCTGTAGTATGTCTTCCAGGCCCTACCATCCACTAGCAGATGCCTTGTCATGGAGGTTGGAATATATCCTACCCATCTCCCACTCATTCATGCAAGTTATTATTGTAGCCAGTGAAATTTTCATTGTCTCTACTTCTTTCTAGCTTTCTTCAACCTGATTTAACAGCCCTGGGCCCAGGATCTATGCCCTCATGCCTAATAGTCTATCAATCTAGCAAGAAAAAGCTTATCATCATGGGAGGGGCAGTGTCAGGTGGGTGTCTCCTTCTTCTGTCAAAGAGCACACATATGTAGGGACAAGGTACAATTGGCAACCTGGCTCTAATCTACTTTTCCAACCTTATTTTACACAATTCTCTTTCACCCATTCTATGGTCCAGACATACAAGCCTTCTTACTTTCCTTCACGCATAATATACCATATTCCGTTTCTGTACCATGATAATGTCTCCCTCAATTCCTAAAAAATACTTGTCTCTTATCTCATCCTTAGAATAGGTTGACAAAGTCATAGCATGGAAAGGATATTCAGCAAAGATACATCATCGGTTCAATTGAGCTTGGTTTCCCTACTTTTGTATTGCCCATACTGGTCTACTGGTCAGAAGTCTGAGAGAAGGTTCTTTTTTTTTTCTTTTCCTTTTTTGGACGGGGGGAGGCAGGGCAATTGGGGTTAAGTGACTTGCCCAAGTGTTAAGTGTCTGAGACTGTATTTGAACTCAGGTCCCCTGACTCCAGGGCTGGCGCTCTATTCACTGCACCACCTAGCCACCCCAAGAGAGAAGGTTCTTGATTCCTTGAGCAATGGCTTTTGTACAAGAAGAGCCAACTTAAGTCTCAAGGGTGGTTTCAATTCTTTCTAGGGAAAAGTTAGTCTATTTGGGGTAGGACCCAAGGAAATGTTAACCCAACCTACATGGTAGAGTCCCAGGAGATTTTGCTCCTGTTATAAAGCTTTTCCTGATCCTGTCTTCTTCACCTCCTCACCATAATTACCTGGTATTTGTATTGTATATATTTTGTATATGCTTATATGTGCACATATTATCTTTGATAATGTATAAGATACTGGAGGAAAGGGACTCATTTTCCATGTTTATACAGATACAGTAAATTCTTACAAATGCTTATTGATTGATTGATTCTGTAGTCACACCATGGTAGCCCTGTGGTGGACCACACAGGTCTATTCAAGATCTTTATTATCATCTCCCAAACCATCTTTGACTGGATGCCAGTTTCCCTAATCAGCCCTCCTCAAGGGAGTGATATGCCCTCCTCAATTGACAAATGGTCAAAAGATATGAACAGGCAGTTCTCAACGGAAGAAATATGAGCTACCAATATCCATATGAAAAGATACTACAAATCACTAATGATTATAGAAATGTAACTTAAAACAACTTTGAAGTTCCCTTTCAAATCTATCAGATTGGCTGAGTTGACAAAAAGAAAGTGGGGGAGGAGAGAAATGACAAAAGTTGGAGGAACGGTAGGAAAACAGATACATTTGTGCATTGTTGGAGCTGAGAATTAGTCTAGCTGTTTTGGAAAGCAATTTGGAACTATGCATAAAAAGTTACTAAATTTTACATGCCCAGTGATGCTACTACTTGACCTATGCCCCAGAAAAGATCAAAGAAAGAGGAAAAGGACACATATGTACAAAAATATTAATAGCAGCTCTTTTTGTGAAGACAAAGTACAGTAAATTAAAGAGTGATGCTCATTAGCTGGGGAATGGCTGAACAATTATGGCATATGAATGTAATGGGATATTCTTGTGCTATAATAAATTATAAATGGAATAGTTTCAGATAATCCTTGAAAGACATATATGAATTGATGCAGAATGAAGTAAGAAGAACCAGGGTAACGACTTATACAATAATGACATTGTAAAAACTAATAACTTTGAAAGACTTAGGAGCTCTCCCAAACTCAGTGACCAACCATGGTTCAAGAGGATAATGAAGCTACCCACTTCCTGACAGAGATGATAGTTTCAAGAAGCAGATCGAAATAGACTTTTTGGACATTTGGAACTTGTTTTTGCTTGACTACATATATTTCTTGAAAGAGATTTTTTTAAATTTTTTTTTCTTTTTGGAGGGTTGGGGAGAAAAAGAAATATATGTAGTTGAAAAATACTAATTTTAAAAAGAAATGTATGCCTCACACAAAGGACTCAATAGAGGTACTACCCGGGCTATTATGACCACTGCCAATCCCACAGTGACCCTAAGCTTTCAATCCAGAGCTCATGCTCTCCCCAGGGCATGCTGTTACATTGGTAGCATTGGATACTCTAATGAAAATGACTCATTACATCTCCCATACCAGATCTCCCATGGTATCTGACAGGGACTTTATCATTTCTTTTGCCTACAAGGTTTTCCAATTGGTTTCAATGTTTAGTGTTGCTTTTAATTATAGATTTAGAGCTGGAAGTGACCTTAGAATCATCTCTAAGGAAGTCATGCCCCAAGAGCACTAGATTCAGACTCAGACAATATGAGTTCTAATTTTGGCATTGCCAAAATGTGACCTTGGTAATTGTCTTTCATTTTTCTCTTCTGTAAAAATGAAGAGGTTGGATTTGATAACCTCTAAGGTTCCTTCTACTTCTAAATATATAATCCAAAAGAAAATGATAAATGTTGAAGGGGATGTGGGAAAATTGGAACACCAATTAACAGTTAGTAGAGTTGTGATCTGATCCAATCATTCTGTGATCTGGAACTATGACCAAAGAGCTATATATAAAACTGTGCCCAAAGGACTATAAAATCCTCTGACCTAGCAATACCACTACTAGGTCTGTATCCTAAAAAGATTTTTTAAAAAGGGAAAAGGATCTATTGGTACAAAAATATGTATAGCAGCTTTTTTGTGGTGGCTAAGACTTGGACATCAAAGGGGTACCTATCAACTGGGTAATGACTAAACAAGGTGTAGTATACAATTGTAATGGAAAACTATTGTACCATAAGAAATGATGAGCAGACTAATTTCAGAAAAAAACCTGGAAAGACTTACATGAATTGCTGCAAAATGAAATGAGCAGAACCAGGAGAACACTGCACATAATAACAGCAACATTGTATGATGATCAATTGTGAATAACTTAGCTATTCTCATCAGTGTTCCAAGACAATTTCAAAGGATTCATGATGAAAGATGCTATCTATCTCCAGAGAAAGAACTGATAGAGTCTGAATGTAGATCAAAGTATGCTGTTTTTCACTTTATTTTTATGTGTTTTTTCCCTTGTGCTTGTGTCTTTTTTCACATGACTAATATGATAATATGTTTTGCAGAAATACACATGTATAACTTATATCAAATTGCTTACCATCTCAGGGAGGGGGAAGCAAGAGTGGGAGGGAGAAAATTTGTAACTACATTTTAAAAAATGAATATTAAAAATTATCTTTACATGTAATTGAGGAAAAATAAAATATTATATATAAAATATACGCATGTATATATGTGTATGTATGTATATGTATGTGTATGTGTGTATATGTATGTGTATGTATGTATGTATCATGGGGGCTAGGGTGATGGTGCCCCCATGATCTAGAAAATCCATGTAAAATTTTTCTGGTCCTTCCTTTGTACCAGAGAAGTCTGAAGCTTTTATCATTCTTTTATGGGAGTATTTACCATACTTTATTGTAAAATTTGGGTTAAGTATTTGGTCATAGGTTATATGTAGGTCAATGTTAAGTAAAAATACTGCAGTTTCTGCAAAACTCCCCCCAAATCCCCATTTACAGTAATTTCTTATGCTGACATGCAATATCGAAATCGTGATGGGGAAAGTCTCAATGTGCACAAGATATGTGTAATCCTACAATCTAAGTCAAATGCCCTAATTTTCATATATAAGGAAAATAAGGCCCAGAAAAGTGAAATGACTTACCTTAAGTCACTCAACTAATAAACGAAAAAGAAAGAATTTGAACCCAAATCTTGCATACTACACTGCTTCTCGCTTTACTTGATCCCTTGCTTTCTTTGTCACTCTCAAGTTGATGATCATCTCCCCAATCTTTGCTTTCCTCAATCACACAACCCATCAGAGAGAATCAATAGGACACTGGAATAATGGTTCACCTATTATGTTACATCTCCTTTCATCAGGTCCATGCTTTACACCCCTCATAGAACCTTGTTCTAATCAGGGATGTATTCCTACATGTTTAATAAATGGAATCTCTGGGGCAAAATAATTTATACATTACATTTTTAGCTTAATCTGCATTATTAACATTTTCTGTATCACTTTAATAAATTTAGACAATCAATGAAACGATAACTCAAGCCCTGATTTGTAATGTTTGCAGATTTCCAAGATGTAAATGCTCACACTGAAAATTTAACAATGTCTTGGGAGCCAGCTTTGAGTTGACTTCAGCATACCCCTGCTTATTATCATTCCCATAGTCTGGCCCAATATGATGTCTTGGAGTATTGAGTACTTTAATGATTCATCCAGTGTCACAGTATGTGTCAGAGGTAAGACTTGAACACATATTGTCTTGGCTTCAAGATCAACTCTAGATTCAGTACTCCATGCTAACTCTCAAGACATGTATATAATTCATGGGCAGCTAGGTGGTACAGTAGATAGAGTGCCAGACCAGACCTGGAGTCAGTAAGACCTGGGTTCAAATCCTGCCTCAGACACTTATTAGGTTTGTCACCCCAGGCAAGTCACTTAACCCCATTTGCCTCAGTTTCCTCATCTGTAAAAGGAGCTGGAGAAAGGAAATGCCAAACCACTCCAGAATCTTTGCCAATAAAACCCCTAATGGCGTCACAAAGAGTTGGATAAGACTGAACAAGAAAAAGAACAACAACATAATTCACAAATAAGTAAATATACATACATTAGGTCCTTATATAATTATTTTTTTTACTGATGTGGTGCTTAATTTTAAAAAAGAAAAGAAGACCACTGACCTAGATCATTCCCTTCCGCCATTAAATAAGACAGGACCCAAACCCAGAGTATTTATAATGTATCTTCTCTCCACCTAGCACCTGTTGTTAGGCACAATGGCATGGCACTGTGATTTAGAATCACAACTGGATTTAGAATCATATGACCTAAGCTCAAACTACAGCTCTGTAGTTTGACCTCAGGTATGTGACTTCTCTCTAACCCTTAGGATTTTCATGAGTAAAATCATGGATTTGTCCTAGGGGGTTTTATAGCTCTAAACTTATGAGATAATTTGATGCTATCTAAAAATTTCCAGTGGAACTTAGAGAAGGAACTTCACCATGCCTCAGAAACATTTTCATCCTGGAAGATTACTTCAGTCCTGGAATTAATTCTTTAGAAGTACCCTCAGTCCCTGGAAACCCTCCCTTTAATTGAATGGCCCCTCCTAGAACCATTTAAGGAGGGTGTCCAGGGCAGTTATCCCTTCACTTCTTATCAGGCTGCGGTCTCGATTTCTCCATCATTTCCCTGCATGAGTACCTTCCCCTTCTTCCTCATCACCCTTTTTCAGTTTCTTTTCAAATATTCAACTTTCCCCATCAGAATGTAAACTTCTTGAGGACTTTTTACTTTTTGTTTATATTTGCATTCCCAGCAATTAACACAGTTCCTAGCACGTGATAAACACTTAATAAATGTTTGTTGACTGACAAACAAACACAGGAATTATATAAGGAATAAAGAGAAAGAGAAGAAGCTAACAAATATGATTTATTCAACATGGTTTTTTTTATAATTGAGCATCTGCACTATTTCAAAATGCAGCAAAATCTAAGTTTAACCCTTAACACAGAAATGAAATAAATATAAATCACGATGTGTTCTAACGTTGTTTTAAACATATTAACTTTCTAGATAATAATAATAATATCTTGTAATTTGTAGGGTGTGTTGTTGAGTTGCCTCTGACTCTTTGTGACCCCATGTGGGGTTTTCTTGGCAAAGATACTAGAGTGGTTTGCCATTTCCTTCTCCAGATCATTTTACAGATGAAGAAACTGAGGCAAACAGGGTTAGTGACTTGCCTAAGGTCACATAGTAAGAGTCTGAGGCAGGATTTGAGCTCAAGTCCTCCAGACTCCGGGCCTAGCATTCTATCCACTGTACCACCTCACTACCCATATAGCATGTTTTTTTTAAAATTGATTTATTTATTTACTTTTAGTGTACAAGATTCAGTTCCACAGTCCCTTGAGTTTCAAATTTTCTCCCCTCCTTTTCCCTCCCCCCAAGGCAGCATACAATCAAGTATAGCATCTGCAAATACTTTCACATTGGACATTAGTCT
>CM053580.1:329065128-329121310 GCA_028627135.1 Pseudochirops cupreus | reverse complement strand
ACTTTTTCCCCTGAACTAGGTAAATGGTATTTGATTAATTAAAGTAAGATTGTTAACCCATTTTGAGTTGCTTTCCTTTAGAAAAGCAGATCTAAGAACCTGTGCTAGTAGCCGCCCTGGGTGTGCTGGGGTGCTTGCTGTTACAATTAGTTATTCAAGTTCCTCATTATGTTATGGTGGTGGCAGCTTACATTCTTAGGCAGCTGGTCGGTATGTTTGCAAGAGCACTGGATTTGAAACTGGAAAGGCTTGTGTTCAAATCCCACCTCAGATACTTAGTACTTCAAAAGGGTAAAATGATTTGGCCCTGGTGAAATACCTAATATGTGTCAAGGTCAAAATTTCAACCTAGGTCTCTTACCTTCAGTCCTTATCCTGCATATTGCCTTCATATCCTAATTCCTTTGTTTAGTCATTGGAAGGGTAACAAAGCCAGAGGAGTGAAAAGAGGGAGGGGCAGGCCAATTTCTAGTGGTTAGAATATTAGTTTGAAAATCAGAAAACATGGGTTTTAGTTCTGGCTTTGACAAACATTTTCATGATCTATGTTGTGAATGTGTAGAAAAAATTTTTTAATTACTTTGTTTATTTTTAGTTTACAACATTCAGTTCCACAAGCTTCTGAGTTTTAAATTTTCTACCTTCCCCTCTCTTCTCCCCTCCCCAAGACGACATGCAATCTGATATAGGCTCTACATATACATTTACATTAAATATATTTTCACATTAGTCATGTTGCAAAGAAGAATTATAACCAATGGAATGAGCCACAAGAAAGAAGAAACAAAGCAAAATTAAACAAAAAAGAGAGAGAGCAGCTAGGATGCTTCAATCTGCATTCAGACTCAGTGATTCTCTTAACGTGGAGAGCATTTTCCATCATGAGGCTTTTGTAGTTGTCTTAAAACGTTGCTTTGCTGAGAAGAGCCAAATCTATCAGTTAGTCGTTGCACAATGTGGCTGATGCCGTATGCAATGCTCTCCTGGTTCTGCTCACTTCACTCAGCATCAGTTCATATAAGTCTTTCCAGGTTTTTCTGAATCCATCTATTCATCATTTCTTATAGGACAATAGCATTCCCTTACATTCACATGCCACAACTTGTTCAGCCGTCCCCCAGTCAATGGGCATCCCCTCAGTTTCCAGTACTTGGCTAACACAAAAAAAAGCTGCTATAAATATTTTTGTACATTTTCCCCGTTTGCATGATCTCTTTGGTATACAGTCCTAGAAACTGTATTGCAGGGTCAAAGGGTATGCACATTTTTATAGCCCCTTGGGCATAGTTCCGAATTGCTCTCCAAAATGCTTGGATCAGTTCACAAGTCTGAGAAATTTAGTAGTATTAGCCCCGTAGTAGCTTTGTGATACAGGGCAAGTCACTTAACCTCTGTTTACCTCGGTTTCCTCATCTGTAAAATGGGGATAATATGGGGATAAACCTCCCTTCCAGGGCTCTTGTGAGGTTTCAATGAGATATTTGCAAACCGCTTGGCAAACCTTATGACCCTATCTAAATGCTAGTCATCATCATAGTTTTTATTTCCCCCCTGAGAACAAAATGTCTGCTTCTAACTTTCAACTAAATTGGATCCAGATATAAATCAAGAGGAAATAAGGAAGGCAAACCCTTATAAGTTTTCAGCTCCTTAAAGGTTACCTTGGGGAATCTTTTATTCAAAGGAAAAAGGGATAAGGACCAGACCTGTGCTTTCATTGCCATAGGGAATTCCCAACTTCCTGAAATTGGTGGCTGAAGTGACAGCCTTAAAGCAGAATCCAGATAATCACTCAACAGGGATGTCATAGGGAAGATTTATGTATCTAATCAGAGTTGTGCTAGATAATTCCTAAGGTCTCAATCAACCCTGAGATTCTCTGATTCTAGTGCCTTGGACGCTGATTTCCATCGCTATAATCATCTCCTAAGACAATTTTTCCCCCACCAAGGATGAACAGAAGCATCTCTGTGCATATTCACAATACAGGTGATGCTTGGCAGAGCAGAATTAAAAACTCAGGTCTCTTGATTCTAATCTAATGTTCTAACCAATAGTGATTGGCACTCCCTTGCCTTTCTTTTCACTCTTCCCACTTATTTTCCCTTCTATTGGCCAAATCAAGGAATCAGGCAACGTATGGGACAACCATTGAGGGGAGGAGGAGCCCTGGGTGGAAATCTTGACTTTGACACATACCAGCTGTTTCACTTCGGCCAAGTCATTTTAAAACTTTGAGCATAGATTTCATCGTCTATAAAATGAGCAAATTGTACTTGTAGTACCTTACTTTGCAGGGTTCTTATAAGGGAAACTCTTTATAAAATTTAAAGAATATACAAATGTGAGCAATTATTATTCCCACCAATGGGAGGAAGGGTTTCAGTGATAGGACTTTACTTGGAGCCTCTTCTGAAAACTACTATCTCATCATAGAGAAGAGTATCAGGATTCCTGTTTCATCCCTCCTTTAGAAATTGGAAAGCAGCTTCATTTTTCCCTACTCACATTTGTTTCCATAGCTTTCCTTCAGCAAGCAGCGGATCTGGGTGTTTCTCTGCCCGAAACAGCACCTATATCACCTGCAGGAGATTCTTCTTGCTTCAGATTCAAAGAGAAGGAGAAGAAGAAGAATAACAGCCATAAAAGATGTATATAAAATGCTCCCAGAAGCTTTTTTGGGGGGGGGGGGGAGGAAGAAGTGAGTCAGAGAGACTAATTTTATCCTGGCTCTTCCTCCCATTAATTTGTGCCAAGTCTCAATTTCAAAAGTAAAGTCATTCCCTTTCCCCCATTCAGTGAGGAAGAGTCATTATAAGGCGTTGGCCTAAAAGGACTTCTTTCCTGTCTTCTCTAGTTAATAGAGCCATTAAAAAAATAAAAACAAGAGGTATTTATCTACTCTCATGAAATAGAGACTCTGAAGTAAGATGGACATCTCATTAACAGCCTGCCACCCAGTTGGGCAGGGAAGGTGTTGAGTTGTAGGGTGACTCAGCACTTGGGACTTTGGAGTGTTTGCTGTTTCTTCTTGCTGTTACCCATCACTGTGGATGCCAGCAGACTCCATGGCTGGTCCATTGGATGATGATGCATTTGTTATGTCGGGACTGAAGGGCGACATTTCACAACTGTTTTGTGCACAAAAGGAAGGATTGTTGAAGAAGAACATGGACTGAAAGATCTTTCTCTGCTTAAGGAGCAGATGTAGTTTCAGCTAGTGCCTCCTGGAGGAAGACGGAGAGGTGAGATGTTTAGATTCCTGGAATGATAGACTGTCAGGGATGGAAGAGACCCATCCCATTTTGTTTTCAAGAGTCCTTGGAGCCCTCCTACTGCCTTTTGATATATTTATTTATTCTACTTTTTATTGTATTTATTTCTAATTAAATATCTAATAAATAAATTAATCTAATAAATAAAAATGCATATCTAATTTATTCTATATCTGTGGATAAACCACTATATTGCTCTTTATCCAACTGACATGATATACAAACAATGCCACTCTCTCATTTCTCCAACTGACAACATGTACAAACCTTCCTTCTTTTTTTCTTCCTTTCTTCCTTCCTTCCTTTCTTCCTTCCTTTCTCTCTTTCTTTTGTTCTTCTGTTGTTCCTAACATCATCAAGCCTATTTTATCTCTAGACTCAGTGTCACACTTGGTAACTAACAACTCTAAAATGCATGTTATTTTGGAAAGACAAATTCAATCCATTCTCAGAAACTCTACTCTTAGTTTCTCAATCTTGAGCCCTCTCATTCATATCTATGCAGCTAGGTAGGGAAATGAATAGAGTGCTGGGTCTGGAGTCAGGAAGAACTGAGTTCAAAACTGGCCTCAGATGCTCATTAGCTGTGCGACCTTCAGCAAGTCACTTAACCTCTATTTGCTTCTGTTTTCTCATCTGTAAAATGGGGGTAATAATAGCACCACTTTGCAGGGTCATCAAATGAGACAACATTTGTAAAGCACCAAACACAGTATTATATGAATGTTGACTATCACTATTATTATTATTATTATTCTTCACTCCATACTGATTAATAAATTTAGAACTGGCAGAAACCTTAGAGGTCATTTAGTCCCACCCATTCATTGGAGAGGTAAGGACACTGAGGTCCTGTATTATTAGACCTCAGTGTCCTTCCTCTCTTTGTAGTCTGTCTCTTGCCTCGGATAGCTCTTTGCTAACTCCCTCCAGCTGATTGGACTGTTACCTTAGGGCATGGCTTAATCATTGTTCATCCAATTGTTTCCTACCTTCTGTCTTAATCAAAGAAAGATATTCCTGCTTCATAAAGGGAAAATAGGAGGTTAATATTTTGTTAACACAATCATATTTTATCATCTGTGATTATATCCTATCAGCTGAGCTTGGAGGAAGGGAAACTTATCCCCCTTCTAAGTACACACACACACATACACAGACACAGACACACACACACACATACTTCTTTATTAGTTGGAGCGTTTAGCCTGAAGAAGTGAAGACTTGAAGCAGAGAAGAAGACTACATAGCTGCTTTCTAGTATTAAAGGACTGTCTTATGCGGAAAAAATGAGATTTGTTCTGTTTGGGCCCAAAAGAAAGAATCAGAAGCAATGTGGGTGAAAGTTACAAAAAAGAAAATAAAATTAACTTTGATATAAGGAAAAACCTTCCAATGATCAGAGTTATCCAAAAGTAGAATGAACACCTTTGGAAGTCGTGGGTTCCCTACTTCATTAAAAGTCTTCAGAAAAATACAAAACGAATGCTTGCAGGCTAAAGCATGATGAGGATCCTGGTTCAGGTATGGATTAGACCAGGTAAGTTCTGAAGTTCCTTCCTCCTGTAAAATTCTGTGACATCAGTAATAGCTTGCTCAACATAGATATATAAAAGATAGCAGACACTTTGCTGCAATCACACATGGGCTTATAGAGTATGCCATATCATTCACCATATCATCCATTAAAGATCAAGCATCTCAGAAATTACACTGTGAAGTAATGGGGAAAAAGAGTGGGATCTGATCAAATTTGATTTATACACATTTTTTAGAGGAACACAGCTGTTGCATAAAAGGATGTCCACCTCCCCTAGTCAGTTATAGAATAGCATTTACTCTACTCTTCTCTCCAGGTCTATCAAAAAACATCATTGGTGGACTTCTAGGTGACCAGAAAAGTCTTGGAGGAGCTCTGCTTTCCAGAGGAATGCTATATTTTAATAGTTCATTAGTTTTATTTTAAGTAACAACTATTTTTTGAAAAGTTAAACTGTCACTCCCTCTTACCTCCTTCCCCACATCAAGCGAATTAAACAGAAAACCAGCTAAAACAAAAGCATCAATGCATAATAACATCTAGGTGGTACAATGGATAAAACATAGGAATTAAATTCAAGAAGACCCTTGAATCCTATCTCAAACACTTACTAGCTATTTGACTCCAGGCAAGTCACTTTCTCAGCCTCAGTTTCCTCATCTGGAAAATGTAAAATCCAATAGCACCTCTCTTGGCGTTATTGTGAGGAGCAAATGAGTTATCCTATGTATAGCACTTTTCAAATATTATAATATTTGAACTAAATGACAAATATTGTTGTTGTATAATCTGGCAAAACAATGACCCACATTAACCATATTCAAAATGTGGATTTCTACATTTTAAGTTCATTTTCATTCTTTTGGATTCATGATGTATCATTGTGTTGATGAGAGTTCTAAAGTCTTTTAGACTGGTTTTTCTCTGTAATGTTGCTATTGTATAAATAGTTCTCTTTTTTTGCTCACTTCTCTCTGTATCAGTACATAGAGGTCTCCCCAGTTTCTTCTAAAACTTTACATTTTGTCATATTTTTATCACACAATAATTTTCTGTTATATTCATTCTTTTTCGGGAAGGTTATAGTTCCATATTGTTTTTCCAGAATGATTGAACCAATTCATAGCTCTGGAAACAGTACATTAATATTCTTTTGGGAGTCATTTTTGCCAATCTTATAGGTATGAAGTGGAATCTCAGAACTGATTTAATTTTAGTGATTTGGAACATTTTTCACACTTCTGTTGGTATCTTGGATTATTCTCTTTGAGATGACCTGTTCATATATTTTAACCATCTATATTAAGAAATGATTTGTTTTTGTGAAATTTACACTGGAAATGATATATTTATCAGAAAAACTTTTTACAAAGGTCTATTTCCCCATTTAACTGCTTTCCTTCTAATTTTAATTACAGTAGGTATTTTTTGTCAAAAACTTTTTAATATTGTTAATCAAAATTGCCAATTTTATCTTTTGTTATCATCTATTCCTAATTTGGTTGTGAACTCTTCCTTAATCTAATTTCTAATTCCTCTAATTTGTTTATGATATGACCTTTTATGGTCAAGTCATGTGCATATTTGGAATATACCTTGGTATATGGTGTGAGGTATTGGTCTAAGTATATTTTCTGCAAGATTCCTTTCTAGTTTTCCCAGTACTTTTTGACCACTAATGATTGAAACTCAGCTCCAATAACTATGTTAGTTGGATTTATTAAACTACTAAGGGCTACTAAGTTTGTTTGCTTTCTGTATATTGTATATGTAATCTATTCTACTCACCAACTAATTTTTTAAAATTTAGTATTTTATTTTTCCCCAGTTACATGTAAAAACTATTTTTAACATTGCTTTTTAAAACTTTGAATTCCAAATTCTCTCCCTTCCTCCTTCCCCACTCCACTTCATTGAGAAGGGAAGCAATTCAATATAGGTTATACATGTGTAGTCATGCAAAACATATCCATAATAGTCATGTTATAAAAAAAACATAAACTAAAAAAACTCAAGGAAAATAAAGTTTAAAAAAGTATGCTTCAATCTGTATTCAGACACCATCAGTTCTTTCTCTGGGGATGGATAGCATTTTTCATCATAAGTCTTTCAGAGTTGTCTTGGATCATTGCATTGCTGAGAATAGTTAACTCATTCACAGCTGATCATCTTACAGTATTGTTACTTTATACACAGTATCTTTCACTTTGCATCAGCCTATGCAAGTCTTTCCAGGTTTTTCTGAGAGCTTCCTGCTCATCATTTCTTAGAGTACAATAATGTTCCATCATAATCACATACCATAACTTGTTCAGCCATTCCCCAATTGATGGGCATCCCCTCATCTTCTAATTTTTTACCCCCATAAAAGATCTACTATAAATATTTTTTGTATCTATAGATCTTTTTCCTTTTTGTTTCTTTTTTCTCTTTTGGGATACAAGACCTAGTAGTGGTATTGCTCAGTCAAAGGGTATGTATGGTTTTATAGTCCTTTGGGCAGAGTTCCAAATTGTTCCACAGAATGGTTGAGTCAGTTCATAACTCACCAACAGTGCATTAAAATCATTTTCCCCATATCCTCTCCAACATTTGTCATTTACTTTTTCTGTCCTATTAGCCAATCTTATAGGTATGAAGTAGTACCTCAGAATTGTTTTCATTTGCATTTCGTCAATCAATAGTGAGTTAGAGTATTTTTTCATGAGGCTATGACTAACTTTTATTATTTCATCTGAAAACTGATCATATCTTTTGATCATCTATCAATTGGGGAATGGCTCTTATTTTCACAAATTTGACTCAGTTCTCTATATGTTTGAGAAATAAGGCCTTTATAGAGAAACTTGCTTCAAAATTTTTTCACAGTTATTATTGCTAACTATATTTCCCTCCATCCTATCCCCCCCATTTATTCTATTCTCTTTCTCCCTTTTACCCTATCCCTCCTCAAAAGTGTTTTGCTTCTGATTACCTCCTCCCCCAATCTGCCCTCCCTTCTATCATCCCCCCCCTTCTCTTATCCCCTTCTATTGAGGACCACAGGTCAGTGGGACTCTGACCCTGATGGTTGAATAAGCCCTCTCAGGTTTTTGGCCTGCTGATGGGCCTGAATCGGTTCCCCATGCCCAGCAAAGTGCTCAAACATACAGGTGTGAAGATTTGGTCCTTGAGAAAAGCATAGCATTTACACCCACAGCCTGGGACAAAGAAGTATGCAATGTCCGCAGGGGAAAACAATTAAGAAGGGTCCAATAAAAGCCTGGACACAGGGTAATAAAATTGGCTTTTTACTTTCACCATTCAGAGAGTCCAGTCTCTCTTATGCACCCACTACCAGCCTCTGGGTCAGTGATTCTTTCTCAGTCCTGTCTGGGGTCGGCAGGGCTCCCATACTTTCTCAGCCCTGCTGCAGGATGGTAGGGCTCCCCATAATCAGCTCCCCACACCCTTCTATTCCTAATTTCCTGTAGTGTAGTTCTATACCCAATTGAGTGTGTAAGCCAATTCTGATGAGAATAAGATTCACTTACTCCCTTTCACCTTCCCCACCCCTTCCCTTCCACTGTAAAAGCTTTTTCTTGCCTCTTTTATTTGAGATAATTTACCCCATTCTACCTCTCCCTTTTTCTTTCTCCCAATACATTTCTCTCTCTCCCCTTAATTTTATTTTTTAGATATTATCTCTTCATCTTCAACTCACATTTGTGCCTTCTGGCTATATATACTTCTTCTAACTACCCTAATAGTAAGAAAAGTCTCATGAGTTACAAATATTATCTTCCCATGTAGGAATATAGTTTAAACTTATTAAGTCCCTTATGATTTCTCTTTCTGGTTTACCTTATTATGTTTCTTTTGAGTCTTATATTTCAAAGTCAAATTTTCTATTTAGAATGATCTTTTCATCAAGACTGTTTGAAAGTCCTCTAAGTCATTGACTATCTATTTTTTCCCCTGAAGGATTATGCTCAATCTTGCTGGGTTGGTGATTATTAGTCATAATTCTAGCCCCTTTGACTTCCAGAACATCATATTTCAAGCCCTCCAGTCCTTTAATGTAGGAGCTGCTAAATCTTGAGTTATCCCGACTGTGGTTCCACTGTACTTGAATTATTTCTTTCTGGTTGCTTGCAATATTTTCTCTGTGATCTGGGAACTGTGGAATCTGGCTATAATATTTTCATTTCAGCATTCCTTTCAGGAGGTGACTGGTAGATTCTTTCAATGTCTATTTTACCCTCTGGTTCTAGAATATTATAGTAGTTTTCCTTGATAATTTCTTGAAAGATAGGCTCTTTTTTTTGGTCATGACTTTCAGGAAGTTCAATAATTTTCATATTATCTCTCCTGGATCTATTTTCCAGATCAGTTGTTTTTCCAATGAGATATTTCACATTGTCTTCTATTTTTCATTCTTTTGGTTTTGTTTTATTGTTTCTTGATTCCTCATAAAGTTTCCTCATTAGCTTCTATTTGCTGCCTTCTAATTTTTAAGGAATTATTTTCTTCAGTGAGCTTTTGATTCTCCTTTTTCATTTGACCAATTATGCTTTTTAAAGCATTCTTCTCCTCATTGGTTTTTTGGACCTCTTTTACCATTTGGCCTAGTCTGTTTTTTTAAAGTGCTATTTTCTTCAGTATTTTTTTGTGTCTCCTTTACCAAGCTGTTGACTCATTTTTCATGATTTTCTTGCATCACTCTCATTTTTCTTTCCAATTTTTCCTCTGCTTCTCATACTTGATTTTCAAAATCCTTTTTGAGCTCTTCTATGGCCTGAGACCAAATTGTATTTTTCTTGGAGGCTTTGGATGTAGGAGCTTTGACTTTGTTGTCTTTTTCTGAGTGTGTGTTTTGATATTTCTTGTCACCATAATAACTTTCAATAGTCAGAGTATTTTTACCCACTGTTTGTCCATTTTCCCAGCCTATTAGTCAACTTTTAAGTCTTTCCTACAATAGGACTCTGCTCCCACGGTAGAGAGTGCACTGTGCCAAGCTTCAGGGGTTTTGTGCAGCTATTTTCAGAGATACTTCTAGGGACCTGTAAGTTTTCAGTTCTTTGAAGGTGGTATGATCTAAGGAGAGGTGTTTACTCCTCTCCTGGCCTGCGCTCTGGTCTATGAGTGACTACAAGCATTCTCTTCCCTGGTACTGTGAGGAGGGTACGTGTTCCACTGCTACTACAAGCTCTGCTATTCTAGTGTTCCTCCTAGCCCTGGTGCCACTACATGAAACTGCGACCTGGATCTTAGTATGGGCAAAGCAACAGAGTCCCGCCTCAGTGCTAGCAAAAAGATCCGTGTAATCTCCTTCTGACCTGGTGTTTGATCCCCTTATTATCTGTGGGCTAGAAGCTCCAAAAGCAGCCACTGTTCCTGCCACTGCCACTACTTATACAATCACTCCCAAGGCCTGCTCCTGGTTTCCTGGGGCCAAGACTGTTCTGGTGCAGCCTGTGCTGGACTGTACTCCACTCTCACCCTGGTGCAACAGACCTTTCCTCCTGATTTTCCAAGCTGTCTTGGGCTACAAATTTGCTTTATTCTGTCTTTTTGTATGTTCTGCTGCTCTAGAATTTGGTTACAGTAATTTTTAAAAGTATTTGGAGGAGTTGGGGGAGAGATCAAGCAAGTCCCTGCCTTTATTCCACCATCTTGACTCCACCCCCTCCAATTTTTTTAAACCAATACCAAATAGTCTTGATGATAACTATTTTGTAGTACAATTTAAGATCTGATACTTTCATGTCTCCTTCCTTCCCACTTTTTTATTATTTCCTTTGAGCTTCTTCATCTTTTGCTTCTCCAGATAAATTTTATTATTTTTTTCAATCTTTATAAAGTAATTTTTTAGTGCTTTCATTGGAATGACACTGAATAAACAAATTAATATAGGGAATATTGCCATTTACATTACATTGGCTCTACCTATCCAACAGACATTTCTCCCACACATTTAAGTCTATCTTTATTTCTATAAAGAATGCTTAATAGCTGTAGTCTTATAGTTCCTGTGTGTGTCTTGGTAAGTAAACACTCAACTATTTTATATATTCTAGAGTTCTTTTGAATAGAGTGTTTCTTCCTTTCTTTCCTACAGACTTTTGTTGATTACATTCAGAAATGCTGATGTATACATATATGTTTGTGTATATATACTTAAAAAAAAGCTGTTTGTAAAGAATATCCATAGTTCATATATAATCCTTTTCTGTTATTTACCATAGGAATATTCATATTTGTGGATGTTACTAAAGTTCCTGACAAAAACGATCAAAAACTTGTTCCTCTGGGGGAAAGAATAAATATGCTAGCTAGAGCTAAGAATGGCTGGGATGTAATAAGCCTATTTCCTCCAGACCAAGACTAATAGTAGCTCAAATTAGGATTTAAAGTTTACAAGGGCAGGTCAGTGGATAGACAGCTGGCACTAAGCTCAGGAGGACCAGAGTTCAAATGCATCTCAGATGTTTCCTAGCTGCGTGACCCTGGGCAAGTACCTTAACCTTGTTTGTCTCAGTTTCCCTATCTGTAAAATAAGCTGGAAAAGCAAATGGCAAACAACTCCAGTATCTTTGCCATGAAAACTCCCAATGGGGTCACAAAGAGTCAGACTTGACTAATTGACTAAACAAAAAGGTTTACAAAGTGCATTGTAGACATTATCATATGTGATCCTCTCACAACAACCTTGTGAGATAGGTGCTTTTATTATTCCCATTTTACTGAGGAGTAAACTGAGGATCAGAGTGGGTAAGTAGATGGTGAGAATCAAAGAGCTAGCAAATTTCTTACATAGGATTTGAACCTGGTTCTTAATAACAACACATCCATGGAATCTCTCTGGTGTGCCTCACTGTGACTGAAGTGCTGGGGTTGATGTTAAGTTTGGGAGGAGTTCCAGGAGAGCATAGAAATGGATACATAGGAATAAGAAAATAGGCTTCTTGTTGCTGGCACCATCTAGTGTGTTTTCACTGAGATCTTTGCTCCTGGGGAGCACTGAGCATGTTTGCTTCAGTAAGATATGTATACCTCTCATCCATCAAGATGATGAAGGGGGAGGAATGCCTTAGCAAGCATGGGTGGGGCCATGTACATTCTTCTGGTCAAAAATAATTTTTACAGCCAAGCCATTTTTGAAAACTACAGCACAATTCCATCATCATGCTGTTGCCAGGATACCAGGATGATGCCCATGTTTTCAGTTCTATTGTTAGTAAAAGGCATAGGGGCAGAGGCACACAGCTGAGACTGTACCCCAGCAGCTCATATGCTCCTAGATTTAAAGCAAGAAGGAACTTCAGAGGTCATCTGGTGCAACCTTTTCATTGACAGATGCAGAAGAAACTGAGACTAAGGGAGGTTAGGAGACCTTCTGAAAGTCACATGAGATATAAATGGTAGAGCAGGAATTCTAACCCAAATCCTTCAACTCCAAAGCCCACATTACTTTGCCAAAGCCAGCTTGTGCTTTCTTAACTATAGACCTCTTAAAGGTGGGGGTGGCTAGGTGGCACAGTGAATAGAGTATGAGCCCTGGAGTCAGGAGGACCTGAGTTCAAATTCAGCCTCTGACACTTAACACTTATTAGCCATGTGACCTCGGGCAAGTCACTTAACCCAAATTGCTCTGCCTTCCCTCCTCCAAAAACAAAAGAAACCAAAAAGATTAATCCAGGACATCCTTCTGTAGGAATCACATAGCTATGTGTAAGAGCATCAGAGAGTGAATAAAAAGTCAACTCTCAAATGACTAATCTGGAAAGGTCTTACATGATTATACATGTATAACGTATATCTGATTGCTTACTGTCTCATGGAGTGGGAGGGGAGGGAAGGGAAGGAGGCAGGGAGGGATAGAATTTGGAACTCAAAACTGAAAAAAAAAAGTTTAAAAATGGTTTTAACATGTAATTGGAGGAAAATTAAAAATATACATGTATTTACACATATATACCTACCTATATATACCTATGTATATTTATGTGCAGATATGCATATATATATATGCATTGAATAGATAGATAGATAGATAGATAGATAGATAGATAGATAGATAGATAGGCAGAGACAGACAGACAGACAGACAGATAGAGAGATATAACAAACTCTCTAAGAACCTCAAAGCATCTCTGCTGTGGTGGGCTGCTGTTTTCTGGCCCATCTTCCTCTGTTTTGTTTCCCGTGTATCTGACTGATACGCTCTGGATAAGAGGTTTGTTCAGGAACTCATGTGTCTGTTGATGTGAGAGGAAGCTGAGGAAGTCTATAATCTGGTAGCTTCCTATTATAGATTGGGCTATAATGGAAAGATGCCAACCTCAGGGTTAGGAAGACCTAAGTTCAAGCTCTACCTTCAATGTACACTGTGACCTTGGACAAGTTATTTATAAACCTCTCAGTGTCTGGAGAACTTTTCATTTTTGAGACAATTGGAGTGAAGTGACTTGCCCAGGGTCACACAGCTAGTAAGTGTCTGAGGTCACATTTGAACTCAGGTCCTCCTGACTCCAGGGCTGGTGCTCTATCCACTGAGCCACCTAGCTGCCCTGGAACTTTCTAAAACTATAAATGACAAATCAGTTGTCAACTTACACTGATTAGTTGATAAGTACTTGTTAAGCTTCTACTGTGTGCTGAACACAGTGCTAAGCATTATGGATGCAAAGATAAAACTTGAGAAAGTAACATTCTACCAGTGTGCACAATTTAAGCACAGAAAAGTAAATGGAAGTAAGGGGTTTAGGGATTTTTTTTGGTTTGTTTTTGGTGGTAGTATGGGGAAGAAATCTAGATAGGCCTAATAGAGGAGTAATCTTTGAGCAAAGCTTCGAAGAAAATTGATTTTCTTGTTGAGACTCATCCAATTCTTTGTGACCACATCTGGGGTTTCCTTGGCTAAGACACTGGAGTGTTTTGCCATTTCCTTCTTCTGCTTATGTCACAGATGAAGAAACTGAGGCAAACAGGATTAAGTGACTTGCCTAGGGTCACACAGCTAGTAAGTGTCTGAAGCTGGATTTGAATTCACAAAGATGAGTCATCCTGACTCCAAGCCCAGAGCTCTCTCCACTGCACAGTCTAGCTACCCTTTGAAGAAGGTTAGAGATTTTTTAAAGTAGAAATGAGGAGAGGGTGCATTCTAAAAATAGACTATGGTCTGTGCAAAGGCATAGCTTTGGGAGATGATGCATTAGAATGAGTCAGTGGGCTACTGAGTTTAGGACATAGGACTGAGATTCCATGCCTTAAGCTCAGGAAGAAGCCAACTTGGGCCTCAAGTATTTAGGAAGAATACATACTTAGGACTCACTGTAACTCGATTTATTACCACAAAGAGGATAGCGTAAACAAAGAAAGCAAGACTAGGTTAGGATAGGGGATAGCATAGTTAAGTAGGGAGGATACGTAGAATCTCCACCACAAAGGGCCATTCACATGAGGACAGGGCACAAGGTACAAGGTCTCAGGATGCCCACATTGAGGGATTTTACAGTGCTGGACATGAGGGTCAAGCAAAAGGATCCTTCTAGGGTAAAAAGGTTGGCCTTATCCAAGCAGACTTTTCCAGAGGTTGGCTCATTTGCATATGAGAGCCATGTACTATCTTGCGTGAATCACAAGGAAGGGATAGAAGATACCAGCTTAAGGCGCACTAGTTTTCTATGGCCATTAGGACCACATAGTTTAAAGAACTCTGCAGCACACAAACTATAGATGGAATGCTGGCTTTGGAGAACAAAACAAAAGCCAGTTTGAGTATGTAGTACATGAAGGGAAGTAATGTATAAAACATCTGAAAAGGTAGGCTGAAGTTAGCCCATAAATGTTTTTTTTTTCTTGCAGGGGGGAAGACAGGGCAATTGGGGTTAAGTGACTTGCCCAAGGTCATGTGGCAATAAGTGTTAAGTGTTGAACTCAGGTCTTCCCAACTCCAGGGCCAGTGCTCTATTCACTGAGCCACCTAGCCACCCTCCATTAAGGGTTTTAAATGCCCAAAAGAGGAGTTTGTATTTGATCACAGTCAATATGAAAGCCCTGGAGCAGCGGAGCACAAACGCGTGCTTTGAGGATGACTTTGGCATTGGATGTAGGATGGATTGGAATAGGGAGAGACTTGAGACAGGAAGACCAGTTGAAGATTATTGCAACACTCCAGGAAAGAAGTGAAGAAGTGATGAACCAGGGTGGCAGATGTGTGAATGGAAAGAAGGGACATTTGATATTTTTTAAAATTAAATTTCATTTTATTTTCATAAAGATTGTCCTTCTCTCTCTCCATTGCCTCCCCCAACTCCCAAAAACACAAGAGGGAAACAGCAAGAAAAATAAAACCCTAGTTACAAACTTGTATAGTCAAGCAAACAAACAAACCAAAAAAAAAAACCCAAATAAATGAAATTCCTCAGTGTTTTCATTCCCACCACGACCACCAAATAAAAAAAATCTCAAGTTGCACTCCAAATCCATCACCTCTCTATCATGAGGTAGGTATCATATTTCATCATGAGTCTTCTAGAATTGTGGTTGGTCATTTTGTTGATCAGAATTCAAGAGTCTGTCAAATTTGTCTTTACAATATTGTTATTTTACAAATTATCCCCCGAATTTACTCACTTCACTCTGCATCAGTGCACATAAGTCTTCTGAGGTTTCTTTGAAACCATCCCAGAATAGTAGATTTGTGCAAGATGCTATCAATGAGGTAGAATGGAAAAATCTTAGTCATTGATTAGATACTGGGAAATGAAGAAGAATGAGTGATTGAGGATGACATTAAGTTTGTGAACTTATACATCAAGATGATTGGAACAATAGTGGTGCCCTTGACAGAAATAGAGCAGTTAGGAATAGAGGGTATTGTTGGTGGTGGTGGTAGTGTTGGTCCTTTGATGCCATGACTTGCAAGTGAATTGGATTTAAGAGAGAGAGGGCTGTGCAAGGTCACCAGCCTCACTTTCTCCTCCTAAGCCACCTGGGTTAAGTAGTGAGATATAGATCAGGATGACTGGAGATGACCCCTAGGAATAGAGGTAGATTTGTGATGAAGAGGGTTTCCTCATTGACATTTCTCCATATACATGAAATCACAAGTATCAACAAAAACAAACAGATTCAAAACAATACTAAAAGAGTATATCTGATGTCAACACACTATACATTTTGGTGTCCTGAGACAAAACACTACTTATCCCTCCCTAGTTACAGTTTCCATCATTGGAGAAGATTGGCCAGTGGTAAGCATCTTTAAGACACAACAGAGAAGATGCACCGTACTTTCCAATGGATGGTGTGATTGTGTTTATGGCATAACAATCTGTAGTGTGTTTTCACCATGTTTTCGAGACTCACATAAGACACTTTTATACTTACCTGTCTTGAGTTAGTTATCACTCTACACATCCTCATTCAAAAGTTGATTCACTTAATTCTCAGCTTCCCAGTGAAGTACTTGGCTAAGCAAGGAGCTTTGGACTCCCCAGACCCATTTATCATCTTGTCTTTGGGGCCTTTGTTTCCTTGTTTCCTTAGAACTAACTTCTGTTCTGAGGGAGATTAAGCAGGAAGTCTTTAAAAACAAGATTAAAAACAAATAAAACAGAACAGTACTCTGTATTCTGAATGACACACCCCTCCCCTCACCTTTATACCAATATTCAACCATGTTCCTCCTTTCTGACAGGCTGATTCCACAGCACAATTTGCTTGCTTCATTGGAGGAAAACACCATCAGTTTTGCTACTAGTTATCTAATAGGAAGGTTTCATAGATCTAGAACATGAAGAAACCTCAGAAATCACATGGTCCAAATTTTTCATTGTGTTGTTGTTCGGTCCTTCAGTTGTGTCCAACTCTTTGTGACCCTGTGGACCATGCTCTCCATGGGGTTTTCTTGACAAAGATATTGGAGTAGTTTGCCATTTCCTTCTCCACTGGATTGAGGCAAACAGGGTTAAATGACTTTTTCAACATTCCATAGTTAGCAAGTGCCTGAGGCCAGCTTTGAACTCAGGTGTGCCCAGAGTCCAAGCCCAACACTCTATCCACTCAACTGCCTAGCTTCCTCCCTCATTTTACAAATGGGAAAACTAAGGTCTGGGGAGGTTGTGACTTGTCCAAGTTCACATACCTAATAAGAATCAGAAGCAAGATTTGAACTGAAGTCCCCTGACTCCACAGACACTGGGCTTTCCAGATAACCTTCCTATATTCCTCATTCTCTCCAATGTACAAATCTGACCCTATGGAGTTTTTCAACAGGGCATAAGTTGCCAGTGGAAATGAGAAGCCATATAAGTCTCGCCAAAGTATTGTTCACATGCAAGTCAAGACATAACCCTTGAAATGTCATTGGTCTGGTTTGAGAATGAAGGATGAACAACATCGTGACAACTTCCTTGCTCAGAATCTGTCCTTGTTTCTCCATCAAATCCAAATTCTTAACCTGTCATTGAAGACACTTCACAGTCTGACCTCAACTCATTCTTCTAAGATTTTATCCCATTACTTGTAGGCAGGAACCTTCTACTCCAGCTCTCCCACCAAGAGGTGGATTGATTCTCCTCTGCCTTCGCTCGTATGTTCTTCTTCACTGGAAATTTCCCCATCTCCCACACCCTCCACGGCCATTCTTGGTCTCACATTTCCCTCAAAGCCCAGCTCAAGTTTCATTTCTAACTTCAAGCCTGTTCTGACCACCATAAAACACAAAACATAACACAAAACACAGCGATTTCTCCCATTTCTTAACTGCATCATTTTGAGAAGAAAGGAGATGACTTAAGAAGAGAAATATGAAATCTACAGTCACCACTGTACCACTCAAACACAACCATGCATTGCTTTTCAGAATTACCTTTGTGTGTTCATTTAAGAGCACTAGCTTTGGAGTGAGAGGATCTACTCCCCAATATCCTGGTGCTTACAAAATCCAGGGTGACTGGTAACTTACTTTCCTCTCCATGGGCCACAGTTTGCTCATTTATAAAATGAGGGGATTGACTTTTAAGAACCCTTCCAACTCTAAAGTTATGTTCCTGTGATTTGTCTAATCATGTCTTAACCTCCTTGGGCCTCAGTTTCCTCATCCATAAAAGAGGAGATTAGACTAAATGGTTTCTGAGGGCCCTTGCAGTTCTAGAGCTATGATGCTATATACAAATTTATATCTCTCTGTTTTATCTCCACACCCAGATTCTTGGCATTACCCACTGTGCCCAGTACAGCAGTTTGAAGCATGTTATAGACACTCAATAAATTCCTAGTTGATTTGTTGATTGATGGAAAGCAACCTAGAAATTTTAGGTTTAAAGTCTATTCTCACTGCAGTTATGAAACTTCAATGACAAATTCCTTTTCCCTGTGGATATGGATCAAATTTGTCTTCAAGGTCACATCTTTCCTCCCCGGACAAAGATTTGTAGAGTTGAGTGAAAAAGTTTCCTATGTACTTCTGAAACATACAGGCAACATCTTGATTGAATGAGTTTCACAAAGGAGGCTAAGGGAGATTCCCATAATGTATAAAATAGCCACTAGGCTGAGTTTCCAGAGGCTGAGGCTTCTCCTTTTCCCTGGAAAAGTATAAAAAACAAAGGTTCCCCCACAGGTCCCTGAGCACATGCCAACTGCTCTGTGGGGGAGTCTGACCTTGACAGGCACTTTTTGAAACAGGAAAACAATAAATGGGAGAACAGTTCTCACCTTCTGATACTCCCCAGTTCTGTTAAAGTGTTCTGGAATTTGTCTCTTCTGCACGGCTGGTGAATCCTGAGCAGTGTGACAGTTCCTGGCTCTGCATGAGAACCTTAATGATGCGGACTTATTTTTGTGGCCCATGTGGCCAATATCCTGAAAATCAACAATCTAAGAGACCCCATGGGGATCACAAATCTGGGCATATCAGGACTACTACTCTTCTGCTACAGAGCTGGCCTGAGGGGACCAAGGGGTTTCTGGAAAACAAGTCAGAAGAGACCTGTGCTCCAGGGGTAGGGGTCACTCAATATGTCCAGAAGGTCTGGGCTGGACAAGGTTGGAAGGAAAATTACCAAAATGATTTTGTCTCTTGGTAGGAATATAAATGATGTGTCAAAAGACAAATCCCTTCAGGAGGAGTGAGTGCTAACAAGCATGACCTTTCACTTACATTTCTCAGTTTATATTTTATATAGGAAGGGAAGATGGCATAGAGGAAGGAGTTTTAGACAGAAGAAAGTGAGCTCCTGATGTTTGCTGCCTATGTGACCTTGGTCAGATCACCCAGTTAGCCTCTCTGAGTCTTATTATCTTCACCTGTAAAATGAAAAGGACTGGATTAAATGGCACATGAATCTCTTCTAGCTAAAGGGTTTTAGTATTAGGGTTAAATAGACTTTGAGAGATCATTTATTCCCTCCTACCCCATCTTACCCTTGATCTTATCTCTCAAATTAGATGGCAAGATTCTCTGGGCAGGAATTGAGGCTTTTATTTTCCTTGTATAAGCCAGCAAGTGCTGAGCACACACTAGAATGTTTTAAAATATTTGTCAACTTGAACATATCTGTGACTAGATTAATTAGAAACTCTCTAGAGGAGGTTTCACATTCACCTCAAATTGTCTATTTACTTAAAATTTCTGATGTGTGACTTAAAAGCTCTCACATTGCAACTGGAACCTATAGCTCCACTTTTGGAGCATAGCAGGGCAATAATACATACTCTCGTTTGCAGTGTTTCACCCTCATTGTCCCTTACCTTTGCAAAGATAAGGAAGGAAGGAAGGAAGGAAAGAATGGAATGGAATGGGATGGAATGGAATGGAAATAAGAAAGGAATGGAAAGAAAGAAGGAAAAATGAAGAAAGGCTAGAAGAAGGAAAGAAGGAAGGCAGGAAGGAAGAAAGAAATGGAGGGAAGGAAGAATGAAGGAGGGATAGAAAGAGGAAGGAAAGAAGGAAGAAATGGAAGAAAGGAAGTCAATGAGAGAGGAAGGAAAGGACAGAGGAAGGAGAGAAGAAAAAGAAAATAAGCATTTGTTAAGTATGACAGCCACTGTGCTCAGCATTTTAGAAATTTCATTTGATCTTCACGTTAACCCTGGGAGATAGGTGGCATTAAATATGTATTTTCTAAACTCTTTTCCATAGTTAAACTTGGGCACTACAATCACACATCATTTAGTATCATATCATTTCTCATTGTTAGTGTCATGGAGAACATTGTTTTCCAGATGCTGTTTATCTCCCTCTGCATCAGTTCATACATCTTCCTGGGGATTCTCCATATTTGTTGCTTCTCATGGCATAGTAACATTCCACTACATCCATGTGCTGCAGTTTGTTTAGCCATCTTCCCATCACTAAACACCTATTTCTTCCCCTAGGCCTCAGCTACCATCAAAAGATCCAGTCAAAATTTGCCATGTGACTTCATATTTTAAGAACAAGAGTAATTTTCTCAAAATAGAAAGCATATTGATACCAAGGAAACACAAAACTACAATAGCAAACAATATGCAAAACATGATCTCTATCTGAAGTCACCTTCTCCCATATTCCCTATTTCCAAATCCATATGTAACCAAGACTCAAACGGCTATGCTTGAGAGGAAATATCGTTAGCTACCAACATATTGAAGCGCCTTGCCTGACAGCCATTCCTCTCTTTCCACACTCTATCTCCCACATCTTTCTCTTAACCTTAGCACTTCTCAGTTTTTTCTTTTTCATGAGTTTATGCCAACCCAGTTGGCAAATCTCAAGATAGGTGGGGTCTGGAACTCCGCTGAAAGGTATCCACTAAAACCATTCACTAGAAAACACAGTTCACAGAAACTGAGGACTGTGTTTATCAGTCACACCCATGATAAATACAGTTAAAGGTCATCATCAGATTTCTCCTCATATTTTCTAAGTAATCATTTGTCAATCAATCAACAAACATTTATTAAGCATCTACTATAAGTGAATCCATCTATGGACTCTTTGTACCCAACTGTAGTAGAGTGTTCCAAGCTCATATTGTTCTGATCTTGTTGTTTGTTCTTTGTTCTCAAAGTGGACCATGACATCAGGAAGTGATGCCATGACTTGTAACTGAATTGGATTTAAGTGAGGCAGGACTGTGCAAGGTCACCAGCCTCACTTTATCCCCCAGGGCCATCTGGGTCCAATGGCGAGATATAGATCAAGATAACTAGAAATGGACATCATCGTTCTGATCAGTCGTAGTCGGACACACTATACCTTGACTCCAACGTAGTGATGTGATTTAGATCCTCTTTGAGAACAAAGGACAACCACCAACTATGAGTAAGGCACTATGCTAGGCATGGAGATATAAAGAGAAAAATACAACAGTACCTTCCCTCAAGGAGATTACATTTTACTGGGAGAGACAATATGCATTTGTAAAAGGATCTACAAAATAAACACAAAGTGATGCTTAGTGGGACAGGGAGTAGCAACTGAGAGGACCAAGAAAGCCTTCTATAGAAGGAGTCTCAGGATCCAAAGAAGCTAAAGATGAGAGGACTGGACATTCCAAGCTTGGGGCAGGGGTAGATTCATCAGCTGGTTTCTAATTGTCTCCATGCATTCTCTCAGAGCATCTTTATCCTTCAGAACTAATAGAAACAAGTGTCAGATACCACTCTATGGAGATGGAAGCCATCTAACCTAGCCCTTCATTTTCCTGATGAAGAAACTAAGGGCTAGAGAGTTTAAGTGACCTGCTCCAGGTCACAAGACTAGTAGCAGGCAAAACCAGGACTGAAACTCAGGGTCCGTGACTGCAAGTTCAGATGCACTACTACAACCAAAAATAACCAAAAAAAAAAAAAGAGAGACATAGAGATACATATGAGGAGAATTCCTAAAGTCTTACATAGCAGCCCATCAGATAAGGCATTCATTGAGTTACCATATGTGGGGAAATGACCTAATACCATGACAGCTTGTTACTGATTAATTTTATTTGATGTGGGAGGCAGCACATATTTTAATAAGGGCTACTTGTAATTGCCAGCAGACTCTATCTTGGGATACCATTAAGAGCAGGATAGGCCAGTGTTAATAGTAATTACATACCATATGTATTTTAAAAATACATAATCCATGTTTGACATGCCCATTTGAGACTTAGCTGTGTAATTAAATCTGAGATGTTGCATAAGAAAAACCTAAGAACTCTTGTTAACTAATGACATAAAATTAGAGTGTTATTAGTGTGTGCAGCTTGGGGCCTATAGCCAGTGTAACTATAAAACCCTTAGCAAGGCATTTCTCTCATTGCTATAAATGGGTTTGGTTATATTCCACAGAGCAGAAAGAAGAAAAAAGATAAGAA
Organism: Pseudochirops cupreus; assembly: GCA_028627135.1. Taxonomy (NCBI): domain Eukaryota; kingdom Metazoa; phylum Chordata; class Mammalia; order Diprotodontia; family Pseudocheiridae; genus Pseudochirops; species Pseudochirops cupreus. The sequence goes on along the minus strand of CM053580.1, from coordinate 329,099,159 downwards.
GAAAAAAAAGAATGTGTGTGTGTGTGTGTGTGTGTGTGTGAGAGAGAGAGAGAGAGAGAGAGAGAGAGAGAGAGAGAGAGAGAGAGAGAGAGAGAGAGAGAGAGAGAGAGAGAGAGAGAGAGAGAGTGTGTGTGTGTGTGTGTGTACATACACATAAAAATTCCAGAGTTCAAAAAACAAAGAGGGAGACCACCGCCAGGCTGCCACCCAATAAAATGGAATCTTTGACTGTTCAAAGGGCAGCCATAAAAACCAGCCTAGGCAGCTACCAGTTTCAAGGCTTGGGCACTGGGTTCTCCTGTATTAATTATTAACCTGGTTAATTTGTGTGGTTTCACAAGTGGATGATTACAGGGTTCTGCCTCAACTCTTCTGTTTTTAGAGCGATTTTAATTTATGTAGGCGAGGTCAGGGGGAGGGAGGGAGAAAGAATGGGAAATGCTGGCCTCTGGAAGTGTTTTTTTCTGTTTGGACCCACAAGTAAGAACAAGTTCCATGAGCAGAGGTGCAAGGACTGCTATTGCTTATGGGGTGGTAGAACTAGATGGTTATTTCAGTTTCTTTTCCATAGAGTAATGAAGAGTAGAGAAGCATCTTTGGTCCATAGCAGGTAGCTTGAATGTTGGCTTTGATCTTGGGTGCTCAGACTGGTGGGGTAGGAAGAGCCCATGTTTGGTGCCAGAGGATCTATATTAGAATCCTGGTTCTGCCAGTTATTTTCTGTGTAACTCAAAGAGGTTCATTTAACCCCTTTGGAGCTCAATTTCCTTATCTATAACATGAGAAAGGGATACTAAATAAATGCCTGCTGATGTCCCAACCTAAGCAAATTTTTCTTATTTTCACTATGATATGAAGAAATGAGATAACGTCTGGCTGGTTTAAAGGGGGAAGACCAATGAGTGGGGGCTCAGAGAATTATTGTGAGTAGTTTGGAATCTCAAAATGCAACAGCAGCTTAGGGCATGATCATCGCACAAAAGATGAGAACTACCTCTTTATTTCTACTGAAGCTTGAAAAGTGAGGCTATGGGTTCAAATGATCCTGTGATCCTTCTTTCAATAGACAGTTCAAAGGTTCAAGGGCGTAAACAAGAGTGTTTTTCCAAAAGACCAGATAATGGGGACCAGATATCCTGAAACTTTAAGTAACAATGGAGAACCAGATGTTGTGATGGCCACCACTGAGCCACAGGATGAAAGAATTATATGCTGAAGATAGTGGCTGGATAGTAGATACTTGGTATCTACCTTATCAGCCTCTATTCCACAGAAAAGTACCACACAGTCATGAGAGGGAGCAAGGTTAGAAATAGAAAAAAATAATAAATGAGCTCAATGACTATACAATGCTCCTGGAAACCTACCATGGAATACTAAGGAATATCTAAGAATTAGAATGCAATAAGACTGAGAGGAGACAAATATTGAAAGAAGGAGATGCTGGCTTGGTGTAGGGCTTGGGTATTGATTTGGATTCGTGAAAGGAAGGAGATCTCAGAACAGAGAATTCAAATGATGCTTGGTATGGTATAATGGAAAGTGCATTGGAAAAAAATGCTTTGGATTTGAAACTGAGGAAACTTGGCTCAAATCCTAGCTCTTCAATTTACTACATATCTGACTCTAGTAAAGTCGTTGAATCTCTCCAGGCTTTGGTTTTATCATCTAGAAAATTAAGGGCTTGGACTGGATGATCTTTGTCATCCCTTTTGTCTCTGAATGTCTCTCTTTTTCAGGTTCAACTTTGGTGCCATTTTAAATCCAATTTCCCTACAGGAGAAGTAAGGACCAATTGTTGTCCCTCATGCCAGCTTACATAGAATCATAGGAGCATAAATTCAGAGCCGTAAGATACATTCAAGACCATTTGGTTCAGCCTTCTTATTTTACAGTTAATAAATTGAGGCCCAGAGGGGTTATAATTTGCCCAGAATTTTACAAGTAGTTGATGATTGAGTTAGGATTAGAATCCAGAGATTTAAAATACAAATTGTTATTCAGGTGTCTTTCAGTCATGTCTGGCTCATTGTGATCACATTTGGGGTTTTCTTGGCAAAGATACTGGAATGATTTGCCATTTTGTTCTCCAGTTTATTTGACAGATGAGGAAACAGAAGCAACAGGGTTAAGTGACTTGCCCAGTGTCACACAGCTAGTACCTGCCTGAGGTTGGATTTGAACTCAGGGTCTCCCTGACTGCAGGTTTGGTACTCTACCCACTGTGCCATCTAGCTGTCCCAAATTGGGTGATACTGTACCACAAACTATGGTTTGTAGCCTTTTGGGACACAGAAATGGTTTCTAGAAGCCTTTCTCATGCTCTTTATTTTTTTTGCTTTTTGGAGGAGGAAGGCAGGGCAATTGGGGTTGAGTGACTTGCCCAAGGTCACACAGCTAGTAAGTGTTTAGTGTCTGAGGCCGCATTTGAACTCAGGTCCTCCTGACTTCAGGACTAGTGCTCTTATTCACTGTGCCATTTAGCCGCCCCACTCATGCTCTTTATTCATGGGCTTAAGTTTAAATTCAGAAATCTCCTGAGAGATAGATGTGTATGGGTATGTATTCAGATAAGGGGAAGTCAGAGGTACTCACCAAGTAACTCTTGTGTTCAATCAAACAATATTCATCCAGCACCTACTGCACGTCTAGTCCTTTGCTGGGCGCTATGGACAATAAAGAAGTAGATGTGTAGACTCTGATCTGTATTACAGGACAGGGGATGTTTTGGTTTTGCATTTGCATCCCTAGAGCAGTGCCTAGGATATAGTAGGTACTCAATGAACATTTATTGAATTGAATTGAAATATATAAGACACAGAACCTTCTCTTGAGGAATTCACAACCTTGTTAAAGAGATAGGACATTGGCATGTTAAATGGAAGTCAATTGAAGTTAATTAAGAATGATTTTCAACTGGGTGCAATAGACACTTACGCCCTTTCAGAATTTTCAGGAGGGAGAAAGAAGTATAAGGTGGGCAGAAAGGGAGGGTTACCCAAAGGAAGTAAAAATTGACCTGGGTCCTGAAAATTAGATAAGATTTGGTCAGGCATAGGGGAGAAAGAGGAAACCAGCTAACTGAGGGAAATAGTGGTAGATAGGAAAGCTACTTTTAAACTGGATTGTGGAGGACCTTGAATGTCAGATTACAGGGCAGCTAGGTGGTGCCTGAGGCCTGTAGTCAAGAAGACCTGAGTTCAAATCCAGCCTCAGACACTTACTAGCTATGTGACCCTAGGCAAGTCACTTCACCCTGTTTTCCTCTGTTTCTTCATCTGTAAAATGACCTGGAGAAGGAAATGGCAAACTAATCCAGTATCTTTGCCAAGAAAATACCAAATAGGGTCACGAGTCTGACATGACTAAAAATACTGAACAACAGCAACAAAATTTACCCAATAGTCATTTAAGCCTTGAGGGTAGAGACATTATACAAAGTCAGCAGGAAGATTCTTATGCCATAAGCATATTGTGGACAGATAATAGATATAGAAATTGGAAGCAGGAAGATGAATGAGAAGATGATACTTACAATCTAGCTGTGAAGTAACAAGAGTCTCAACCAGAGTGGTGACATTGAGAAAGGCAAGGGACAGATGATCTAAGCAGAGTTGCCAATTGTTAAATTTTCAGTGCAAGCATTTACACATCAGAAATCAGCAAACACTGAAAACTAAGGCTTTATTTATTGCTTTATCAAGCAAGTATTAGAGAAAATATTAATAATGAAGGTTAAACTTAAAAGTGTGTTATGCAGTCATTTTGTCCCCAGAGATCCAGTTGTTAAACATTGACCAACATACCCCTGCATATATTGTTGTCTGTCCTTCATTCTCGAAGAAGATCATGACATCAGAGAGGTGATGCCATGACTTGTAAGTGAATTGCATTTAAGCGAGGGAGGGCTGCACAGTCACCAGCCTCCCTCTCTGTTCTGAAGTCATCTGGGCCAAGCGGTCAGATATAGCTCAGGCCAACTGGAGATGGCCCCCCACAAGGTGTATATGGAGGATATGGAAGGTATTCTCAGAGAAAAGGTTTTTAGAGACTGCGCCATAGTTAGATTGTGAAAACCTTTCATCTGAAAAATGGAAGTGGTCAAATTCAGTGTCTCTAATCCCTTCGAGCCCAAACATTTGAGGACATTTTAGGACCTACCTGGAAAAAGCCAATTCAGAGTCACCCTTCTTTCTTTTGGAAGGTGTTTTCTTTTGTTCAGCTTTCTAGCCTGTGCCTGCTCTCAGTAATACTCAGCACTTTTCCTCTTCCAAGTGTTTTTTTGCAAATATTGACTTCTTTAGAAGATAGAAAGTACAGAAGTTTGAGGGAGATAGAGAGTTTGCCCTAAATCTTCATAGTGTTATTTCCCCTAGGCAATAGTAATTCGATTAAATAAAGCAGCAGCGCCCCCTCCAACTTCCTCCCCCCACTCCCCACATAGGGAGGACAGACTTGTTGGAGGGATCCATCGGGAGGGGTTCTCCTCCAGACTTTCTCTTTTTCCCTCCCAGGAGGGTCTGAAGCACTCAAAGCCGCACTCAAGCAATCCACCTGTAGCAGTCGCTTCAAGGGCAGTTGGTCACTCATGATCAAGGCCTTATTACAACCACAAATGGCCAATTTCAAGGACAATTATTTTTATGGGCAATTTAGACATGACAAATAATAGCCAGCCCCACACAGCATTGCCCTGAAGGGAAGTCACCCTTTCAGAATTAGTTCCAAAGAGTAATTTTTATTAAATAATAAAATGCATATTACAGAGGCATTAACAAGACTTTTCTCTTTAATGCCCGAATACCATTGACATTCAGAGTCACTGTCGGCCTCTAAGGATATGTGCAGGAATACAACATCTGCTTTGTAAATAGACAGGTGATCCTCCCTTTCTTACAGGATCTCTGCTCTTGAATTCTCCTCTACCCATTCCTCTAGTTTCAGGTGATGGGAACAAGAATCCTTGGCATCCTTTTTCCTCCATTTTCTCTTTTCATTTTTTTTTCTTCCTTCCTCCTCTCTTAGCTCAAGTAGCACCTTTCTGCAACTGCCAGTGCCCTCCCTTGTGTTTAACTACTTTGTATATGTTTGTGTATAATACACGTGCCCATGTGGATTATCTAAATATAGACATGGTGCTCATAGGTGGCATGAAGAGATAAGATCAGAGGTTTGGTCTACCTCTTCAGAGAGGGATGAACCGTGCTAGCTGGGGCAGAGGGGAGGAGGCAGGTATGACCCAGGAGTACCCAAGTCTGAGTACTCTTCCCTTTAGTCTCTGAGAGGAGTATGAATATATTTATCTGCCCCCCTCAAATATTGGTAATCTAGGGGATGATGAGTTCAGAACAAAGATCACTTCCCTAATCACTCTTAAGGAGGGTCACCCTTAGTTTACACTCCCCAACTTTGTTCCTTCCCAATAAATTTTTGTTCCACAAGAGACCAGTATAGATAGTAAATACCAAGTAAACTTATTTATCCAAACAAAACAGCCAACAGAAATGAGTTCTATTGATTAGAATATACCAAAGCATCCATAAGATGAATGAGCTCTTCAGCTGGCAGTGAAATGAGAGCTGAGCTCAAATCTAGAGTGATAAAGAACAATCTCACCCACAGGAGGTCCATTCTCAGCAGTCTCTAAAATCTCAAGTCCAGAGACATGATGTGGCTGGCTTTCCAAGCATGTCTGCCATTCCAAAATCATTACCATTTTCCACAGGCTCACAGAATGTGTCACTCTGAAGAATGTCTGGAAAATATTTTTGTAAATCTCTTTTTGCAAATATACAGCAGTAGCTCAGCATTCTCTCTGTCAATCAGGAGTCATGTATCCCTTTGTAAGTAGCAGCCTACAAAATGCCTTGGGCTTCAGTAGAAGTCAGAGCACATGGAATTTTTCATGTTATATTTATGCTGCATGTATTCATATATGTACTAATCGTTCTTCCCATTAGAATATAAATTCCTTGTAATTAGAGAATCGTCTCATTCTTTGTATGTGCATCCCTAGTGCTAAGTACAGTTCCTGGAAAATGACAGCTCCTTAATAAATTAATGGTTGATCAATTGATTTCCTGAATCCAACAACTATTGGTGCCCTCTCTCTAAAAGTGAATTTTATTTAAAAACATTGTATTCATTCTCTTTATATTTATTCATATAAATGAATTTAAAGTTAGGATAAAATAAAAACCAAACAAGAGCCTACAATGTATCCTTTTGAAGTCCCAGAAGAGGACACAAAGGCTCTAAATGCTGTCAAATTGGAATGAGTATTTGCAAAGCGGTTCCTTGCTTCCCTTGACGCCCATAGAGACGGAGTGAACACCACTGTAAAAATCCAAAGAGCTGGCTGCTGGGCTTCTGGGAGAACGTGAAGGAGAGGTTACAATGGGGAAAGAACGCATTCATGCTTTACAAATATATGAGGGATCTTTCTAAAAAAAATTTTTTTGTAGAAGGATGTGTACCCACTTCTGTGCAACACAATTGGTGGTGACAAGACTGTGAAGCAGTAGAAAATGAATGGGCCAGAATAGAGAGATCCATTTTATACAATATTAAGAAAGACAGTGTATACAGGAATTGACCATTACCAGAAAAAAAAAGCGCTATTTTTGCTATGTGAGGAAAATAGGTAGACATCTGGGATAAACAAAAAAATCAGTCCTCTTATGTTCAGTGACTTGGGACTCTGATAGTAGAAGCAATGTTATATTTAACTCAATCAAAACTAATATCTTAGGCAGTTTTGCTTCTGACAGAAATGTAGTGTTATATGACGCGAAGCAAGCCATTCTTGTGAAGAAGATAAAGTCCTTTGTTTGATATTCAAAGTCCTTCACAACTTGGCCCCCTCCAGTCTTTACAGTCTTCTTACACCTTACCCCCAGCCCTGTGTATGGGGTGCTCAAGGACTAGCACCTCTGGTGTGAGGCCTTGCTGAACCTTTTTCAGGGCCGCTCATCCACTTTTGGTGTCCACCCATTACTCAACTCTCACCTGGAGTTCCAAGAAGTTGTAGCATGAGGTGCAGACACACCATGGTAAAACCATCTCAGCAGATGGATTAAACCAGGCTGAGAGTAACCAAGAGGTCTCAAACCCATTGGTGAGTTAGATGGGGTGTCTACCCCAATCATATGAAGATTTCCCCCAAGTGGAATGGGTAGATGAGAACATTTTGTTCCAAGGGCCATGAAGCCTGCTGAAGCAGGTGCTGTGACATGCTTAGATCTTGCTCAGACATTGAAGACGCCACTGCATCTTGACTTTTGTCTTGCCACTGGACCAATAACTCTGGAAGAGAGAGTGAGACTGACAGCTTTGTGCACAATTCTGCCTCACTTAAATCCAATTCACATACAAGGCAAGACGTCACCCTGTGACGTCACTGGTCCTCTTCAAAACAAGGATGAACAACAACCTCTATTCCCACCTACTCTGTCATTCAGTGATACATTAGCGTCCTTGCTGTTCCTCAGCCAAGACTTTCCATCTTCAGACTGGGCTTTTTCATCTGCTGACCCCATGGCCTGGAATGCTTTCCCTCCTCATTTCTGCCTCCTAACTTACCTGGCTCCTTTCAAATCTCAGCTAAAATTTCACCTTCTATGGAATGCATTTTTTATAAAAAGAAAGGATTAGATAAATTGCATTGTTTCCAATTTATTCTGTATATAGCTTGTTTGTATATTGTTGTACATGCTCTGTCTCCCCCATTATCCTGTGAGTTACTTGAAAGCAGGGACTGTCATTTGTCTTTCTTTGTATCCCCAGTACTTAGCACAGTGCCTAGCCCAGAGGAGGCTCTTATTAAATGGCTGATGTTTGATTTATCAATGGATTCTATCTGTTGCCAGAGGCTCCTGGAATTGTGGGACTGTCCTATCTATTCAGTTTTATGGGTAGGTCTTTTCTCCTCCTTTTGTCAGAGAGGGAAAGAGGCTTCTGCTGTATATATAGGTGGCAAGTCCTCTTCTTGGTAAGAAGGATGGGAGAAGAAGCTTGTTTGGCCAAAAATAAATGGAAGAGAAATGGAAATTACTGCCAGGTTTAATGACCAGAGAGAGTAAAGAACAGAAATAAGATATTCTGGTTGTGGAAAATCATGGAGATGGCAGTGGTTAGTTGAACAAAGCACAGAGAGAGAGTCTGTAGAATAGATTTGCTGGGGAGAATGGATCATTCCAGACACAGATTTGACTAGTCCCTAAAATCTTCAGAAACAGGACCTGTCCAAGAATATAGTACAACTCTAGAGAGAAACTGAGCCTACACCTTACTTACTGGAGTTCTCAATTTGGAGGAGCTCATTTATCCAACTACTCTGGAGGGAAACAGAAAAATAATGTATTCATTTAGCTTTATGCTGAGTCCCTTCATGCCTAACACTTTGTAGCCCAAGCTGAGAAAACTTGGGAAACCCTCATACATTGTTAGAGTTGGAAAGCTTCTCATTTGGCATCTGAAGCCCAAACGAATAAAGTGATATGCCCAGGGTACTACAAAGTATTAATGGTATATTTCGGGGATGTAAACCCAGGTTTATTGACCCCTGGGCCAAATCTTTTTCCATCACCCCACACTGTTACTAAGCACCTGACGCTTATCAGGTATAATCCCACCTGGGCCCCAGCCAGTTCATCCAACATCAAAACTTTCATCACTCAAGCCCGACAATTGTGTTCCAATGTTCCAAGATTTTGCTTACATAATGTCCCGGCTATGCATCAAAGGCTTTGGAAGAGGATCATCACCACCACAATATCTGGGGACAAGCATACCAAGGAGCCATAAAAATTCCTGGCTCTCCAGTTTAGCCTGTTATCTTTAGGGAATGCTCTAAAGGTCATTACCTGAACTCGTCCATTTGGTTTCTTCCCCATAAAGTGTGTTGGCCAAAACAACCTCTGTTTGTTGTTGTTACCTGGTAGGATACAGATCTGGAGGCCTTCTTTTCAAGTGATAGAATCACACAATGTTAGTGGTTTAGGGGGACCTAGGTGACAATAATATATTAGATTTATCTATCACTATAATGGGGTAGCTATTTGGTGCAGTGCTGGCCTGGAGTCAGAGAAGACTCACCTTCCTAAGTTCAAATCTGTCCTCAGATACTTACTAGCTGTCAAGTCACTTAATCCTGTTTGCCTCAGGTTCATTATCTGTAAAATGGGCTGGAGAAGGAAATGCTTAACCACTCCAGGATCTTTACCAAGAAACCCCAAATGGGTCACAGAGTTGGACATGATTGAGAAGACTCAACAACAGAAGCACCACAGTTTTTGAAGTATCTTCCTCACAATAAGCCTATATATTAGCTCTATTTTACAGGTTAATTCAGTCTAGGCTCAGAGACATTAAATTACTTGCCTGTCGTCACACAGAGAGGAAATGACAGAGCCAAGACGAAAACCCAGGTCACAGTTAGACTGACCAACAATCACTAGGCTTCTACTTATGGCCAAGTGATTGTTGAACATGTACCAGAGGGAAAACCAAGGCATACCAGGAATGCATGTATGATTTAACATTAAAAAGGCTATAAAAATAGTAGCATAATAAAAATATAGTCGACATGACCATGTCACACAGATAAAGGAAAATCATTTGACAAAATACAGTTTTCTTTATGTTAGAAATACATTTTAAAAGCATAGTAATAAATTGACCTTTACATGACAGATAATATTTATCTGAAACCAAGAGCTAGCATGATTTTTAATAGAGAAATACTGGAAACCTTCTCATTAAGATCAGGATAAAACAAGGATACCCATTGTCACTACAATTATTTAAAGTGGTTCTATGATAATCATAACAATAAGACAAGAAAAAAAGTGGGAGAATAAGCATAGGCAAAAATACAAAATTATCTCCATTTATGGATGTTTTAATGAGAATCTTAGAGAATTATTTAGAGAATCCTAGAGATTTAACAACCCAGTAATATCTTTCTACATTGTGTGTAGCACAAACAAAATCCCAAAGGAGGACATAGAAAAAAGATATTCCATTTAAAATAATTACAAAATGCATACAATATCTGTGACATGGTCTATAAAGTCATCCTCAGGACTTATTTGAATACAACTTCAAAATAATCTTCAGAAAAATAAAGGAAAACAAATGACTGGAGGTATTCATTCTTCATGATTGAGATATAATAAAAATGACAATGCCACTTCATTTAATTTACAGATTTAGTGCCATACCAATGAAGCTATCAAAAATACAAGATGATTAAATTCATCTAGATAAAAGGTCAAGAATCTCTAGAGAAATAATGAAAATAATTAGGAAAGGAAAAAAGACTAGCTTTTTACCAGATATCAAAATAGAATAGAGCAGTAATTGTAAAGAAAAAAATTTTAAACACTGGTTTTAAGACAGGGTAAAGTTGTTCAGTAGAACAAAGTAGGTAAGTAATACCCAGAAGTGTCCAATATATATGTGTAGTTTTCAATAACTCACACTGATGCCAGCTACTGAAATAAGGACTCCCTATTAAAAACAAACAACTGTTGAGAAAACTGGAATCGGTCTAACAGAAATTAGATTCGGACCAACGTCTTAAGCCATATACCCCAGTAAACTCAAAATAGATAGTAAATAGAGATAAAAAGTCATGACACAATGAAAAAAATAGAGGAGAATTTAAGGAAACACTTTGTACCGTTGTGGCTGGCTGGAAAATTCTTAACTAATTAAGGGATGGAGATGATCATCTGAGATAAAGGAGACAATTTTGAAGACATAAAATCAAAAAGTTCTGGTATGCACAAAATCACTGCAGCTCCAATTAGAAGAGGAGCCGTCAATTGGCAAAAATTACTACCACAAATATCTCTGATAAGCCAAGCTATGGAAGGAATTGATATAAATATGTAAGAATGAAAACCGACCCCAACAGATCAAAGTCTAAGAATAGGCAATTTGAAAACAAAGAAATACAAGCTATCAACGTCCACAAGAAAGAATGATACAAATAATAAGTGAAATGTAAATTAAAACAATTCTGATTTTTTACTTCAGAATGATCAAATTGGCAAAGATAATAAAACATCGAAATGGTAAATGTTGGAGGGAGATGGACCCTGGGGAGTCATCAGTCTGTACCTCAGTTTTCTCGTCTGTAAAATAAAGTTGGTCTGATTGATTTCTGAGGTTCCTTCTTGCTCTGCATCACGCGAGCTTTCAATTCTTAACAATTCCAAAATCTCTGTCTGATGTCCTGTATTTTGGAAATGTTTCTAGAAAGAAAAGGTTCATTGATAGTCCGAAATCACAGAATCTGATAGTTGGACTCGTACAAACCAGTATCTCTATTATAACAAACCTGGCAAATGTTCATCCAACCTCTTCTTGAAAATGTCTAAAGAAGGATAAGCCACCACCTCTTTGGGCATTCAACTTGTAAAGAAGTTCTCTCTGACTAAACCTAAACTTAGCTCTCTGCAGCTTTTGCCTTTTGCAATGGCCCCACTTGGGCCACATTGAACTAATCTAGTCCCTGCTCCAGAGGAGAGCTTGAACACAATTATCATGCTTCCCCTAAAGTCATCTTTTCTCTAGATAAAACATCTCCATTTCCTTTAATCAACCAGTATAGTGTGAATGTCTAAGTGGCCTGACACTCTGGTTATCTGCCTGGCCTGTGTGATGATTATCGAATCTGGTCTCCAAACCTCACGCCAGCGGGGCAATGCTATGTAAGTGTGGGACAAGGAAAATAAGAACAACCAACAGAAATCTCCCAAATTCTCTCTTTCTCCCCCAGAACTATCAGAGGTAAAAGTCCAAGCTTATCACACTCTCTTCCAATGTGTTTCTTGAACTTTGAAAGACCAGCTCATCAACAGCCATCTGTCTCAAGTCCATCAGATTGGACTCAACTGAAATTTAAAAAAAATATTTCTGAGCCTGGAGTCATTCTTGTGACTTAGGTTTTTCTTTTCCCTAAAGACACTGATGACCACAAGCATTTTTTATCCTTCCCACTCATATGAAACGGACTAAATGTGCTAACCAGACATATTGACTGAATACATGTTCTCCCATCTCTGCACTATCCCTATCCCACCAGGCACTGTCAAGAGGAAGGGAACAGGAAGGAAACAAGTATTGATTAAACGACTACAATGTGCCAAAAGAGGCAGCTAGATGGCTCAAGTAGATAGAGCGCTGGGCCTGAAGTCAGAAAGACCTGAGTTCAAATCTGGCTTCAGATATTCTCTACTTGTGTGACCCTGGGCAAGTCACTTAATCTCTGTTGACTTAATCCACTGGAGAAGGAAATAGCAAAATACTTCAAGTATTTTTGCCAAGAAAACCCCATATAGAATCACAGAGTTGGAAATGACTGAATGTCTGAGCAACAATGTGCCAGAACAAGTGTTATCTCATTTGGTCTTCATAATAGCCTGTGAAGTAAATGCTACTATTATCTTCATTTTATAGTTGAGGGAACTGAGGCAGATAGAGGTTAAAAGTCTTGCCCAAAGTCACATGGCTAATAAGTGTCTGGGGCCAGATTTGAATTGATTCAGATAGTCTTTGACTCCAAATTCTGGGCTCTATCCACCGTGCCACCTTGTAGTACAGGAATGTGAAAGAAGAAGGTATGGGCCCTACCCTCAAAGAGATTATCATCTGAGAGGACTGAGAGATGAAGGAGAGCAAAGGAAGAAAGGATCCCCACACAGAGCAAAACAAGAAACTATTTACAACCAAAACATGTTGACAAGACATAATTGGCAACAGCTGTATAGGGCTATGAATACCCCCAGCGGCTGTCTCTCAAAGCATCACTGGGTTGGGACTCTGGGGGCCCTTGTGGGTCTGTCTCCAGTTGGAGTGTGCCTGGATTAACCCTGGCTGCTTCAGTGACCCTGGTGTTGAAGCCTTCCCTGGGGAGCCTGTCGGCTCCAGCCAATAATAGTAATAAGTCATTTATTCCACAAACATTTTAATCATGGATTTAGAGTTTAAAGGGATTTTAGAAACCACCTAAGTCTACCCCATCCCCTTCATTTTACAAATGGGGAAACCAAGGTCTAGTGTAGTTAAATAATTTGTTCAAAGTCACAGGCAGGATTTGAACACAGATCTTTTACCTCCAAGTCCAGTTCCCTATCCACTATATCACACTATTTCTCAGTGTCTTCAGTATTTATAATGCCATGTGTCTTATAATTCAGTTCTGTGTGGGACATTTAAGATACAACCCCTTCTGATTCATCAAAGATTAAATTATGTTCAGCAAAGGTTTAATACAAAACATTTTATTGCATTTCAAATTCTTTGAAAATCAGAAATAGAGGTATCCATAGATATTATGTATATAATTATGTATGTAATATCAGACACAGTTCCAGTATAAGTTGGTTTGGTTTAATATTTTTTCTTTATCATGAAGAAGCATTCAATGAGGGGTGTTGAGGAGGAAATGATTGGTGTAAAATAAAGTTCAGGAACCGGATTTGCCTCTTGGTTTTTTACTTGTTCATATGTGGCCCAGACAGTAAGTATAGTTTAACCAAATTTCCTAATTAACCAAAATAGTTCATTCCTTGGCCATTATAGATAACAGAACTTTCATAGCCGTATTGATGTTTTATTTTCCGTTGGTGGTTTTAGTCATTTCTCCATGTAGATGTGTTTTATTTACCAAAGCAGACTATAAACTCATTGAAAGGAAGGACCCTTTGATCTGGGGCTTGTCTGTATCCAACCCTCAGCCCTTAGCGTGAGGCCTGGACCATAAAATGACTTCAGTTCACATTTGCTGATTAATTTGTTGGCTGAGTTGACTAGAGTTATCATTTAGATAATTTTTTTATCTTCACTCCTTATAGTTTATTGCTAATGTCAATAGACGTCAGAGGCAGACCCCCAAAGCCCAGAAATACTCAATAGCTCATCTAGGTGGCAAACCCAGTCAGCAACAATGGAGATGAAGTTAGCTATCATGTATACCTCCAGGAAGTCTAATCCGTACACTGCAATTCTGGATTGGGAGACATAGGGCCTGGGTTCAAATCCTGGCCTTGGCTAAATCCCTGTCTTCTCTGGGTCTGTGAAGGGATCTTTGGAATACAAACTCTGCACAAAAGAAGCTCTAAATCTCTCATCCAAGAGAACATAATCTCCTATTCCATCATTTTTTAGGGATACAACCCTAGGCACTAACTACCTGGTGAATAGAAAGTACTAAGTGCTTATTGGATTGCATTGAATTGATGAAATGAGCCTATTACTAGGCTGCTTCTTTTAGGCCTTCTTCTGCAGACAAAGCCAAAAATTTGGGAGTTGTAGTCCTGAGTTATGATGGGTACCAACTCCATGAAGTTTCCATGGGGCATTATGGGTATACAGGTTAATCAAGAACAATGATTTAGAGTGGAAGGGGCCTTTTAATTCCTCTAACCCAACCCTCCTATTTTATTTGAAATGGCAGTTTCCCATTATGTATTCTTGAGGAAATTGTATCCCAAAGAGGAACAGTAAATTATCTCAGGTCACACAAAGGGGCAGCCTCTATCCTTGACCCTTTGACTCCAAATCCAGTCTTCTTCCCACTTCACTACACTCCTCCTTGCTTCCAGTCTTCCCTTGCTCCTTGCTCACCATTCCCTCTAATAAAAAAAACACTATGTTTTCTTACCAGCCAGTTGATCTCATGATACAGCATAAAATACAAGCTCATGAAAACAGCATTAGCTTTCTGGTACCTTGGCTTTGATCTCTGATTATCTAGTCTAATGACTGATTATGTTTCTCAGGTCACTTTTGCCCTTAAATAATTTCTGCTTTGCTATTTTCCTGGGGAGGGGAAAGTGCTATCTGAAGTATGAAATTAGTCATGCCTTTGGTATGACATCACCATTTGGGCATATCTCAGTGAAACGATTGCAAACCTGAAACATATTTGAACCACTTCCAAGTTCATCCAGAGCATGACCTTGAACGTTTTCTTAGTTATGATTTCCTCAGAAACGTTCAATTTAAGGGAGTTGGAGGAGGGGGTGGTGGCAGATCATGATCTGCTCATAGGCACAGGGGTGAACCAAAAAACACCAGTAAAAGAGTTTTCCCTCAACTAATTATTTTTCTAATTATTGATATATTTTGTTTTTATATTGCCTTTGTTTCCAAATACATCCCTCTCTCCTCTCCTACCCAGAAATCTGCCCCTTATAATAAATATAATTGAAAAGAAAGGAGAAAAAGCAATGAACAAACACAAGTAGTGACAGCATATGCAGTCTTCCCCACCTGTAGGCCCCCACCTTTGACAAGGAAGGAAAGAGGTGCATTTTCTGGACTCCTCCTGGGGACCAAATTATAATTTCTTTCACTGTCATGGTTTTTTCTCAACACTTACATTGTTGTAATCATTGCATCTTTTGCCATTTTCCTGATTCTCCTGACTTCACCATGCACGAGGCAGTTTAGATGTCCCTGTAAAATATTTATAACCTTTCCCCATCCTCTCCCCCAGATCCCAGGTAAATTCAAGCTCCGCCCCTGCTTGGGCATAAGCATCCTATTTGTCGTCGTTATTGTTCAGTTGTTTCAGGCCCGTCCAACTCTTTGTCACCCCTTTTGGGGTTTCCTTGGCAGAGATACTGAAGTGGTTTGCCACTTTCCTTCTCCAGCTTATTTTAGGAAACTGAGGCAAACAGGGTCAGGTGACTTGCTCAGGGTCATATAGCTGGTAAGTATCTGAGACTAGATTTGAGCTCAGGTCTTCCTGACTCCAGGCCCAGAGCTCTATCTGTGTCACTGATATCCAGAGAGTAGCAGGGCAGTGGGCTAGTAAAGCAAATCCCACTGAAGCTGTTACACTGTGGAGCCGTGGAAACATGAGCCATAGAAGGCACACAGACCCTTTTAGTAGCAATGACATTTGAGGAGTTTAGGTAGATATGGAAACTGTACTTATCTGTTCTGTCATCTTTCTAGATTTCCTCCTTCTTTATAGAATATATTTAAGTCATTCTTGGATGATGGATATGTTTCACCTAAGGTTTTAAATTTTTTTTAAATTTTAATGTTTAATTTTTTATTAATAAATTTGTTTTTAGTTTTCAGCATTCACTTCCACAAAGTTTTGAGTTCCAAATTTTCTCCCCATCTCTCCCCTCCCTCCACTCCAAGATGGTGAGCATTCTGATCACCCTTTCCCCCAATCTGCCTTCCTTTCTATCACCCTCCTCCCCTTCCCTTATCACCTTCCCTTCTATTTTCCTGTAGGGCAAGATAAATTTCCATGCCCCATTGCCTGTATATCTTATTTCCCAATTGCATGTAAAAACAATTTTTAACATTTGTTTTTAAAACTATGAGTTTTACATTCTCTCCCATCCTCCCTCCCTCCTCATTCTCATTGAGAAGGCAAGCAATTCAATATAGGCTATACATGTGTAGTCATGCAAAACACTTCCATAGCAGTCATGTTGTGAAAAACTAACTATATTTCTCTCCATTCCATCCCACCCCACATTTATTCTATTCTCTCCTTTGACACTGTCCCTCCTCAAAAGTGTATGCTTCTGATTATCCCCTCCTCCCACCTGCCCACCCTTCTATCATCCCTCACTCCTCTCTTATCCCCTTCCACCCTATTATCCTGTAGGGTAAAATAGATTTTCATACAAGATTGAGTATGTTATTCCCTCCTTAAGCCACATCTGATGAGTTTAAGGTTCACTATTCTCTGTTACCTCCCCTTTTTCTATCAAACTAAGATTATTTAGTCTGATTTTTTTTCCTCCCATATGCTTATTTTTCCAGTCAATTACTTGACTTTTCAGCTCTATGTTAAGGTGGGATTCTGTTTCCAGAGTGGAAAGTGTACTGTTCCAATCTTCAAGGGTTTTGTGCAGCTTTTTTCAAAGATATTTCTAGGGACCTCTAAATTTTAAGCTTTTCCAAGGTTGTTTGATCAAAGGATAGGTGTTTACTGCTCTCTTGGTCTGTGCTCTTTTCTATGAGTGACCACAAGCACTCTTTTCTGCCTTGGGACTGTGAAGAGGGCTCCCTCTTCATTGCCACCACAACCTCCACCAAGCCAGTGCTCTTCCTGGCCCCAGGACCTCCACCCAGGACTGTGACCCAGATTTGCATGGGCAAAGCAAGAGAATCCCTTCTTAGTATCAGCAAAGAGATCCCTGCAATCTTCCTCTGATCAGCCGCTCAATCCCCTCACTGTCCATAGGCTGAGAGCTCTAAAAGCAGCCACTGCTGCTATTGCTGCTGCTGCTGCCCTAGGGCTGGAACTGGGACAGGCTACTCTCTCCCCCAGGTCCAACAGACCAACAAATGCCTCTGCTGTTCATGGGATGAGTCTGGAAACTGCCACAGCTTTCAGTGACTTAGTGCCCTGAGGCCAGTCTGTGCTAGTGTAGCCCATGTTAGACTGCCCTCTTCTCTCAGACTGGTGCAACAGACCTTTCCTGTCAATCTTCCAGGTTTTTTTGGGCTGAAAATTTGTTTCACTCTATCATTTTGTGTGTTCTGCTGCTCTAGAATTTTATTAATTTTTTTTACAGGTTTTTAGAGAGATTTGGGGGAGAGCTCAAACGAGTACTTGCTTTGGCTCCCATCCAAGGCTTTTTACTCTTTGGGAGGGTCATTCCTGCAGTGGTCTCTATGACCTAACCTATGAAAAAAAAATATTCTAGATCAACAGGGATTCAGTCAAGGTGGGGGTCCTAGAGGGGTACCTCTCTGCCTCCCTTCCCCAATGAAGTAAGGCTGGAAGCCCTTCATGAGAGCCTGGATCAGGGTCACAACATTCCCCACTGACAATAGGAAAATAGCCCTAGAAGCCAGGGGATTGGTAGGTCTCCTTTTCTCCTCATCCCTCAGGATCTAATCTGGTTTCTAGTCCCAACTCTGCTACTGATTAATTTTGTGTCATTTGTCCTCTCTGGTCCTCAGTTTTCTTATCTGTCAAATGAGGGGATTGACCTAGTTAAATTCCAGATTTCTTTCCTGATCTAACATTCTATGATTCTATGAGCATAGGACTCTCAATAGCACAAACACAAGACATTCTTCTACACAGGGAGAATCTGTAAATATCTAACAAGAACATGAAAGGACCCTTCACCTCCTCACCTCTGTCTCTTAGTTTCCTTGAATTGCTCCAAGTCTCAGATCAGAGCCCACCTTTGTCAGAAGGCTTTTCCATGACCCCAGCAGCCAGTACAACATGCTCTGAGACTATCTTCCACCTACTTTGTATATATCTCAAGTACCTGGTTATTTATATACTGTTACCTCTATTATGTGAGGTCTTTAAGAGCAGGACAGATTTTTGCCTTTCTTCGTATCCCCAGCACTTAGCACAGTGTTCAGCATGAAGTAATCACTTAATAAAAGTTATTTAATTCATTATTTGATTGACTAATGGGACCCAGTCAGTTCTGGACACATGCATGCTGAGCAGGTTTTATGTTGGTGGATGCTGGCCTTTAATGAAAACAGTTAAGCTCCTTGTTGTCTACATCTCATAAAGACATTGATATTATCTTTCTTTGTACCCTCGGTGATTAGCAGTGTCTGGTAAGTAGTCATAAATTTTGGTTGACTTGCTGACTCTTGATACTTCCCATCCCTAAATCCCTGGAAAAAATACTTAAAGCTTAGGTTTGTCCTCATGACAGGGACTTCAGCAAAAGTCAGAGTAGAAAGGTTCTGAATGTATGGAACAGAATAGGCATAGGGTGGTACAGCAGAGTGCTAAGCCTGGAGTCAGAAGGTCTCATCTTCTTGAGTTCAAATCTGACCTCAGACACTTACTAGCTGTGTGATCTTGCGCAAGTCACTTAACCCTGTTTGCCTCAGTTTCCTCATCTGTAAAATGAGCTGGAGAAGGGCATATCAAACCACTCCAGTATTTCTACCAAGAAAATTCCATATAGGGTCATAAAGTGTCAGACATGACTAAAATGATAAGTGAGTTATTTCTTTCACACAAAAGACATGCTAAACATCCAATACTCACAAACTTGCACTGACAAAGCAACATATTGAAAGATATGTTGTAAAATCAATAGTAATAACTTATGGGTACTGCTATATTTTGGGGGACATAAAGATTTAAAACCGTCGAAATATAAATAACTTTGAGGGACCACTCAATTGACAAATCCCATTTCATCTTGTCTTGGCACTATCCAAATAATTCTCTCCAAGTCCTTTTCTTCAGGCAAGTCAAACAAGGTCATAGTCTTTTTCTGTTTGCTGTCATCTCTTCCAAGAGGAGCTGTAGTAGTTCAATTGGCACCAAGTGAGGATTCACAAGGAGTTCAAATCAGTCAATACTTAAAGAAATTAATTCAGCCTATTCACTGGAAGGTCAAATACTGACGTTGAAGCTTAAATACTTTGGCCACATAATGAGAAGATAGGACACATTGGAAAAGACCCTGATGTTGGGGAAGACTGAAGGCAAAGGAAAAGGGGATGACTGAGGATGAGATGGATAGATGATTATCATGGAAGCAATGAACATGAGCTTAGACAGACTTCAGGAGATAGTGGAGGACAGAAGGCCCTGGCATGTGATGGTCCACAAGGTCATGAGGAATTGGACATGACAAGGATGGAACAACAACAAGAAGACCCACAATTTCCTGACTGCTCAATCCTGTAAGGCTGCTCTGAACATGGAGACTTCCCTCTCTGGGAGAGGGAAACAGAAACCAGAGGAAGTCAGGGGCCCAGGCTCAATAGTCTCGCTGAGTCCTTGCTCTAGCTGCTTCCAGGCTAGATACTTCCAGGGTGGAGATGGCTACTCCTTCCCTACCTCTGATTGAAGAATTATATGATGCTACCTGAAAAGTCAGAGGAAGATAGTGAGTTGGAAGCAATTTCCCTTTTTAAAATGATATACTGTTAAAGAAGAGAGACAAAACTAAGAGACCACTCAGAATTTGCTTCATCATACCAAAGAATCAAGTCCTTCAGGACTGAGTCAAAGCATGTCCAAAGAAGTAACCTAATGCTTTCTTTTTGAAAGCCCATTCCCTTGAATATTCCATGCAGTTCAATCCTCATGACAGGTAGATATATTTAGCAAACTACCACACACATGATTTGACTTGAAACATACTGAAATCACTTCTGTTCTCAAATATGACTGGCTTGCTAAAGTGAAGGCCATTGGTGGAATACAAACTGTCAAATATTTATTTATCAAATATTGAAATCAAATATTAAATCAAATTAAAATCAAATATTAAAATTTATCAAAATTTAAAATTACAATGCAAATGAGTTATCAAATTATCTATTATTTGTCTAACTTGGTCTTGAGGCAGGTAAGGGGTACAGTGGATAGAGCACTGGGTATTGAGTCAGGAAGGCCTAAGTTCCAATCTAGCCTCTGACATTTCCTAGCTGCGTGACCCTGGATAAGTCACTTAACTTCTGTCTGCCTCAGTTTGCTCAACTATGAAACAACAGCACCTACCTCAGGATTATTGTGCAGTGAAATGAGATAACATTTGTAATGCTCTAAGTACAAGTATTTAAGAAATACTTGTTTCCTTCCTTCCTTGAGGGAATAAGATATGAGAAAGGAAAGTATGAAAACTGAGACACTGAATGATCCTGTTGGGACCAGGCTAAAGGTCATATAGGTAACCAAGCAACATATGGAAAGAAAAGGGGCTCCGAAAATATAATCTGTATAATTCACAGTTTTGTTAAGACCTTTCCCATCTCTAGTCACCTCCTTTGTAGTCTGTAAGAGAGAAGGAAGTTTTAGAGATGTTCCATGAATTCCTCATGGTGCATAAGTAGCCTTTCTGTGGTCTGGTGGCTGCCTAGTTAATATTTATTGTATTTATTGTCTAGACCAGGTTGCACAGTTGGTTTGGGCTTGATGCTAATGAGGTCAAGGTCACAAATTCATTCCCCATAAACACCAGTTACCATCTGCATAAACTTCCATCCAGTGCCCCCATGTTCCATTCCTAATCCCCAGCAGTCAGCATTCAAGTGAATGTCTTTGGTCACACAGGGAGTGAGTGGAGATTTCAAAAATGTTCCTTACCTACTAACAAGTGGGAAGAGGGATTTACAGAGATAGTATATTGTTAAAGTATAGACTCTCCATTACCTAGATAATTCACAGCCATGGACCTTGGGTTTGGAAGGGACCTCAGGGGCAGTCTGGCCTAATTCATACCCAAATCAAATCTCCATTGTAACAACCCCAATAAATGGTGTTCAGCCTCTGCTTGAAGACCTCTATGAAGGGAAACTAGATACTTTCTGAGGTAGCCCATTCCACTTTTATGTGTTTCTGATTTTTAGGGCTATTTTTTCTTTCTATTAAGCCAAAAGTTGCCTCTTCCACAAATTGCTTCTGGTTCTGACCTCAGAGGTCATATCTCATTTTTTAAAAAAACTAGTCTTTATATGAGATGATCTCAATGCCCTTTTCCATTCTCTTGACATTCATCAGCTTATTACTTTCCCTCTGTAGCTCTGTTTGGTTTCAACTCCATGGAACAAGATGCAGGGACTCCCTAGTGTCCTCCTACCCTTTTTTCCAGCTTCTGTTGGTAAGTCATCTTCTCCCTTTAGATTGTAAGCTCCTTAAAGTTAAGTACTGTCTTTTTGTCTTATTTGCACCTCCAGTGCCTAGCACAGGTCCTGACACATAGTAGGGCCCTAAATGATTATTAAATTGAATCATCAATGTCCTTCTTAGAGTTTTCTATGATCTCCTGAGGTTTCACAAAGGTACAGGTGACAATTCCAGAAATAATTTAAGAGGTATTGTAAAAGAGAGAAAGAGAGAATATTCATTTATTAAGAACCAATTATGTTCTAGGCATTGTGCTAAGTGGTTTTACAAATATTATCTCATTTGATCTTCACTACCACCCTGTGAGGTAGGTGCTACCTTAAATCCCCATTTTATGGTTTAGGAGAAAGAGAGAGACTGAGATTAAGTGACTTATCCAGGATCACACTGCCAGAAAGCATGTGAAGCTGAATTTGAGCTCAAACCTTTCTGACTCCAGGTCAGCATATATATACTGACATTATAACTAACACTATAGCCTCTGGACCACCTAGATACCTTTTAAGAAGACGTAAAAGATCAAAACAGAGTTGGTATGAATAAAATAGATCAAAGGGCATTTATCAGACACTTACTTTGTGTCGAGCACTGTGCCAGCTTCTGGGGATACGAACAGAAAAAAATAAGATGGTCTTTGCTCCAAAAAAGCTCATGCTGCAATTGGGGGTGGAGGGGAGTGGCACATATGAAACAAAGGGTAGCTGCAAAGCAGATGACAAGGCACAGGGATGCACAGGAATTCCCACCCATCAGTGGGTCAAATGAGTGTCAGGGCATAGATACAGAACATGGAAAAGGGCCAAGAGGACCTTAGGAAGCAAAGGCAGGGTAGATGGAAAAGTATAGGAGTCCTTCATCTCACTGGAATGAAGAGAGTTAGTGGTTCCCACCTCCTGCAGGCAGTGTGAGCAGCCAAGTGGTTGAGATGGAATCTAGGCAGCCTGAATCCAGGGGAAGGAGCAAAGAAAAAGCAAGAGGGAGAGGGACAATCCAGAGCCCATTGAGCCATGACCATGAAAGTTCTCCATGATAATTTTAGACATTTGGGTCAAGAGACAACTTTAGAGTTGATATGGCTCAGACTTTACTGGCCTAAGGTAGCAGTTAAAGGATGTAAGAAATGTGAGGCTTATACTCAGTGCATTCCAAGAAAACTTGTCCTGTTTACCTGGAGAGCATAAGCATTAGCAACCCTGTGATGCGCATGGATTCCTTCTCTCTGGAAGGAGAAAGAAAAAACATAAGGCAATATCCTAGTGGTAATAAACTATATCCCCCCAATATGCCCAAGCCTAACAAATTAGGAGCCAGACTATTTCAAAGAAGCATAAGTCATTTGGTAGTACTTTGTAGAGGTTCCCTGCTAGGAGCTATGTTGATCAGGATTGAAATTTTAAAAGGTGGGGCAGCTAGGTGGTGCAGTGAATAGAGCACTGGCCCTGGAGTCAGAGGACCTGAGTTCAAATCCAGCCTCAGACACTTGACACATTTACTAGCCATGTGACTTTGGGCAAGTCACTTAACCCCAATTGCCCTCCAAAAAAAAAAGCAAAAAAAAAAAAAGAAATTTTAAAAGGTAACTAGTTGCTCAAAGAGATGATAGACTTAGCAGGAATCAAGGTCTAGAGCTATGCCTTGTCCTCCTCAAGGAGAACCACTGGTTAATTTCACAATGCTTAAAGAGATGGAGACCCTGATGCCCTGGTACAAAAGACTTAAGATAGTCTGCAAACAGCACTTCTAAAGCATACCATATAACGCCCTTGTTCCAGAAGCTTCAGTGGCTCCTTATTGCCTCTACAATCAAATACAGACTCCTTTGTTTAGCATTTGAATCCTCTCACAAGCTGGCTCTAACCTCTCTTTCCAGAATGATTTCACCTTGGTCCTCCTTTCATAACTATGTTCCAGCCAAACTGAATGACATTCTATATCCTGCCCCTCTATCTTTTCATAGACCATCTATGGTCTGGACTGTTCTGCTTCCTCGATTCTTCCTCTTTGGAATCTCAAATTTTCCTCAAGGCTCTGCTTGGCTGACTTTCTACACAAGAGGCTTTTCTTTTTCTCTCCTAGTTTTTGGTGTATCTGTTCAAATTTACTTTTGATTACATTTGATTTGTTCATATTTTGTATTTACTCATCTGTGTACATAATGCATCCCCCCTCTTAATTAGAATGTAAGCTCCTTGAGGGCAAGAACTGTTTCATTTGTGTCTTCGTATCCCTAATATCTAGCACAGTGTCAGGTAGACTGTGGGTACTTGTTGAATGATTGTTGTTGAATTAAGTATGATGTCATGAAGAAAGATATAATAAACTTTGTTTTAAAGAATGTATTGGCATGTTTTATTTTTACAATATGAACATTTATAGATCACCCCCACTCTGTGAGAGGTATCTTGTTACAAAGTGAAAACAATTAAGCAAAATTAATAATACAGTGACCTAATCTGAAAGTTTATGCAACATTCCATATTTGTAACACATCTCACATCTCTTTTTTTGAACTTTGACTAAAAGAAATCTATTTTTTTCCTCCCTCTCACCCTGATCCTATGACAGAGAGGGAATAACATTCTCAGGTACAGAAATCTTACTTACCCTATAGGAAGCAGGAGGGGAGAGGGGAAAGAAAAAGGAGAAGGTGGATAGAAAGGAGGGAAGAAGTAGTCTTGGAAAATAGAAAGAAAAGGGAGGTGGTAATAGAAGGGAGGCAGATTGAGGGATGAGGTGGTCAAAAGAAAAACTCTAGTGAGGAGGGAAAGGGAAAAAGGAAAGAAAAAAGCATAAATGGGGTCAGAGGAAATAGGATGGAAAGACACAGATAGTAATCATGATGGTGAATGGGATGAACTCTCCCATAAAATGGAAGTGGATAACAGAATGGATTAAAAACCACAATTCTACAGTATGTTCTTTACAAGAAACACATTTGAAGCAGAGAGATACTCACAGAGCAAAGGTAAAAGACTGAAGTAGAATAGATTATGCTTCACCTAAAGTAGAAAAAAAAACTGGTAGCAGTCCTGATCTCAAACAAAGCAAAAGCAAAAATAGATCTAATTAAAAGAGATAAGGAAGGAGACTACATGTTGCTAAAAGATACCATAGACAATGAAGTAATATCATTACTAAACATATATGCATCAAGTGGTATAGCACCCAAATTCTTAGAGGAGAAGTTAAGGGAGTTACAGGAAGAAATAGACAACAAAACTATACTAGTGGGGCACCCCAAACTCCCCCTCTCATAACTAGATATATCTAACCACAAAACAAGCAAGAAAGAAGTTAAGAAAGTGAATAAAATTTTAGAAAAGGTAGATTTGATAGACCTCTGGAGAAAACTGAATGGGGATAGAAAGTAATATACCTTTTTCTTGGTGGTACATGGCACCTACACAAAAATTGCCCATGTATTAGGGCATAAAAACCTCACAATCCAGTGCAGAAAGGCAGAAATATTAAATGCATCCTTTTCAGATCAAGATGCAATAAAAGATTACATGTAATAAAGGGCCATGGAAAGATAGACTAAAAATTAATTGGAAACTAAATAATCTAATCTTAAAGAATAAGTGGGTCAAATAACAAATCATAGAGATGACCAATAACTTCATCCAAGAGAATGACAATAATAAGATAAAATATCAAAACTTAGGGAATGCAGCAAAAGCAGTTCTTAAAGGGAGTTTTATAGCTCTCAATGCTTACATGAATAAAACAGAAAAAGAGATCAATGAATTAAGCATGCCACTAAAAAAACTAGAAAAAGAACAAATTGAAAATCCCCAATGAAATACCAAATTATAAATTCTGAAAACGAAAGAGTAGACTAACAAAATTGAATTCAAGAAAACTATTGAACTACTAAATAAAACTAAGAGCTGGTTTTGTGAAGGAAAAAAAATAATAAAATAGGTAAACCTTAGGTTAATTTGATTTTAAAAAGACAATCTTAGTGAAATGGATGAATATCTACAAAAATGTAAATTGCCCAGATTAACAGAATAGGAAATAAAATACTTAACTCCAAATCAGAAAAAGAAATTGAGCAAGTTTTCAGTGAAGTCCCTGAGAAAAAATCTCCAGGGCCAGATGGATTAGTGAATTCCACCAAACATTTAAAGAAAAATTAATTCCAATACTATATAAACTATTTGGAAAAATAGGCAAAGAAGGAGTCCTACCAAATTCTTTTTATGATACAAATATGATGCTGATATAGGTAAGAAGCCAAAACAGAGAAAGAAAAGTATAGGCCAATTTCCCTAATGAATATAGATGCAAAAAATTTAAATAAAACATTAGCAAGGAGATTACAGCCACTTATCTCATGGATAATGCATTATAACCAGGTAGAATTTACAATAGGAATGCAGGGATGGTTCAATATTAAGAAAACTATCAGCTTAATTGACTATATCAACAACAAAACTAACAGAAATCATATGATTATCTCCATAGACGTAGAAAAACTTTTGACAAAATATAACAGCCATTCTCATTAAAAACACTAGAGAATGTAGGAATAAATGGAGTCTTTGTGAAAATGATACATAGCATGTCTATATTCAGGGAAAGATCTAGAAAGAACAGAGTTTAAATGCAGACTGAAGCAAACTACCTACTCTCTTTCTTTTTCTTGTCTGGCTTTGTTTCCTCTTTCCCATTGTTCATTCCATCAGTTACAACCCTTCTTTACAACCTGACTAATGTCTAATGGGAAAGTATTTATGGATCCTATACTTGATTGCATGCTACCGTGGGTGGGAGGAGGGGAGAAAATTTGAAATTCAAGGGATTGTGGAACTAAATCTTGTAAACTGAAAGTAAACAAACAAATCAATAAAAAAAGAAAAAAAAGAAAAAAGAAAATGACACATAGCATCTATCAAAAACCATCAGCAAGCATTATATGTAATGGGGATAAGCTAAAAGCATTTCCAGTAAGATTGGGGGTGAAACAAGGATGTCCATTATCACCACTGTCATTCAATATTGTACTAGAAATGTTAGCTTTAGCAATAAGAGAAGAAAAAGAAATTAAAGGATTTAAAATAGGCAAAGAAGAAACAAAGCTGTCACTCTTTGCAGATGATGTGATGATGTACTTAGAGAATCCTAGAGAAACAAGTGAAAAACTACTTGAAACAACAAACTTAGCAAAGTTGCAGGATATAAAATATATGAAAAAAATCCACATAAATCATCAGCATTTCTATATATTACCAATAAAGTCCAACAGCAAGAGGTAGAAGGAGAAATCCCATTCAAAGTTACTGTAGGCATTATAAAATATTTGGAAGTCTATCGGCCAAAACAAACCCAGGAACTATATGAATACAATTACAAAACACTTTGCACACAAATAAAGTCACTTGGAAACACTTGGAAAATAGCAGCTGCTCATGGGTAGACTGAGCTAATATAGTAAAGATGACAATACTAGGGGCAGCTAGGTAGTGCAGTGAATAGAGCACCGGCCCTGGAGTTAGGAGAACTCGAGTTCAAATTCAGCCTCAGCTACTTAGCACAAAAACTAGCCATGTGACCTTGGGCAAGTCACTTAATTCCAATTGCCCTACCTTCCTTCCTCCAAAAAAGAAAAAAAATGGCAATTCTATCTAAATTAGCTTATTTATTCAGTGACATACCAAAATACCAAAAAATTATTTTATAGAGTCAGAAAAAATAATTTAAAAATTCATCTGGAAGAACAAAAAGTCCAGAATACGAAGGGAATTAATGAAAAGAAATACAAGAGAAGGCGGCCTAGTTATACTAGATTTTAAATTGTATGATAAAACAGCAATCATCAAAACTACTTGCTACTGGCTAAGAAATAGAATAGTGGATCAATGGAATAGGTTAGGTACACAAGACACAATAGTCAATGACAGCAGTAATCTATTGTTTGATAAATCCAAAGACTCCAGCTTCTGGGATAGGAACTTACTATTTAACAAAAATTACTGGGAAAACAGGAAAATAGTATGGCAGAAACTAGGCATAGACCAACATCTTATACCCTGTACCAAGATAAAGTCAAAATGAGTGCATGATTTAGACATAAAGGCTGTTAACTATAAGCAAACTGAGAGAGTAAGGAATAGTTTACCTGTCAGATCCGTGAAGAATGGAAGAATTTATGACCCAACAAGAAATAGAGGACCTTACAAAATGCAAAACTGATGATTTTGATTACATTGAATTGAAAAGTTTTTGCACAAACAAAGCCAATGCAACCAAGATTACAAGGGAAGCAGAAAATTGGGAAAGAATTTTTACAACCAGTGTCTCTGATGATGGCCTTACTTCTAAAATATATAGAGAACTGAGCAAAATTTATAAGAATACAAGTCATTCCTCAATTAATAAATGGTCAAAGGATATGAACAGGCAGTTTTTAAAGGAAGAAAGTAACACTATCTATAGTCATGAAAAAATGCTCTAAATCACTATTGAGTAGAGAAAAGGAAATCAAAGCAATTCTTAGCTACCACATCACACCTATGAGATTGGCTAACATGTCAAAACAGAAAATTGATAAATGTTGGAGATGTGGGAAAATTGGAATACTAATGCATTGTTTGTGAAGTTGTGAACTGATTGTAATGGCAAGAAAAATAGGATATTTTGCCATTTTTCTAGATTGAGTTTTAGCTAATCAAGTGCCTTTGAGCCTTGCCTATGATTGTATCAAGAGTCTTTGATTGGAAACAGTATACATTGTATTGCCTTTAATAGGTCTAAGGGATTTTGAAGCTTTCCCTTGCCCATTAATAGGCTGAATGTAATCACATGGGAGGCCACAGTGGGAGGAGCTTGCTGAAAGGGTGGAACAGAAAGGGTGAAGCAGGAAGGAGTGGAGCAGAGAAAAGCATGAACAGAGCTGGGAGCAAGCAGAACTGAGAGATAGAATATTTGTGATGTTGGCACTCTGTTGATCTGTGTTACTTTCTCAGACAAAAGTCTTATTTATTGTTCTGTGTTTATTTCTCAGATAGCAGCCTTGTCTGTTGATCTGTTGATTTCTTAGATAGAAGTCCTGTCTATCTGTTATTCTGTACTAGTTTCTCAGACAAAAAGTGAATCACAATGATAGCTCTGGTAATGTGTATAAATATTGTTGTAGCCCTGTTAAGCTTTGATTTCCTAGAAACAAAAACTGTGAACAGTTTGCAATGGAGCAATACCTGTCAGCTGAGATATGGAACAGGAGCAAAGAGCTGCCTAAGTGTGAATCCAGGCAAGAGTTGGGAGCAGTCAACATGTGGAGGTGGAGCCCTGGGTTTGGAAGCCAGTCTCAAGTCAAGAAGAAAGAGGACTTTACTTGGATACTCTGTATTGACTGAGGAGATTGTAACTTACTGTGACCTAGGGGTTGTGGCAGCAAGCACCCTAGCATACCCAGGATGGCTGCTAGCACAGCTTCTTTCATCTGCTTTTCTAAAGGAAAGCAACTCCAAAAGGGTTAACAATCTTACTTTAATCAAACATATATCATTTACCTAGTTCAGGGTAAAAAGTCAGTACCCTGAACTTCAGGGAATACAAACAGAGTTACAAGCAGATAAAAATACATACAGAGGAAATAACACAATTTGGGAGACCAACAGACACGGCTTCTAGCTGCCTGACCATCACACACATACAGTGAGTCACCAGAGAGAGAAGCACCAGCATAGTGTTTTCAAAGCTCAACAGCTGCCCAAAGTCTCATCTGGCCAAATCGTACAACTCTTCCCAAAGTGAGCAAAACCTCACCTCAGGGGTATATATAGCTTTCTCCAGGGTCAGAGAACATCACAATCCTCGTGACCCACTTGACAGCAAAGTAACAAAAGTTGTGCCTTCCTGAAAAACAAGCCTTCCACCACAGGCTCCATGTGACCACATGCAGCCTATTAGGAGGCAGAGTATATTTTCAGATGAGGAAAGGTCCTCAAATTCATCTAGGCCTATTGACGATCAGAGAAGATCTTCAAATTCCCTTTACCATTACGGGGGAAGACAATGTTTGTATTTCCCCTACACCTTAAAGCTGACTATAAGACTATGTGGTCACCTTAGTAAGAAGTTGTTATGTTATGTTGTTGTGAATGTTATCCTTTTAGTTTTCTAAATGTTATACTTTAGTTTATTATTGAATAAATAGAGAGCTCATTATACTATGCAATCAGACCCTTAAAGTTATTCACAGCAGCAGTCTTCAGGAGAGCCTCTCGTGATTGACTTTACACTGATCCAATCATTTTGCAGAGTAATTTGGAACTATGCCCAAAAGGTTATAAAACTGTACATACCCTTTGACCCAGCAACACCACTTCTATGTCTGTATCCCAAAGAGATCATACAAATAGGAAAAGGACCCACATGTAAATAAATATTTAGAGCAGCTCTTTTTGTGGTGGCAAAGAACTGGAAATTGAAGGATGCCCATCAGTTGGGGAATGACTGAATAAGTTGAGGTACATGAATGTAATGGAATACTATTGTGCAATAAGAAATGATGAGCAGGCAGATTTCAGAAAAACCTGGAAAGACTCATATGAATTGATGCCAAATGAAGTGAGCAGAACCAGGAGAACATTGTACACAGTAAGAGCCACATTGTGTGATGACTAATTTTGATAGAATTAGCTCTTCTCAGCAATGCAAGAATTTAAGACACTCCTTTCAAAAGGCTCATGATAGAAAATGCTGTCCATGTCCAGAAAAATAAGCCTGGAGTCTGAATATAGATGGAAGCTTACTATTTGCTCTTTTTTTTTTGGTTGTTTTGTTTTGTTTCTTCTTTCTGGTGGATCCTCTCTTTGGTTCTAATTCTTCTTTACAACATGACTAATGAGAAAATGTGTTTAATATGAATGTTTATGTAGAGCTTATATTAGATTGCATACTGTCTTGGGGAGAGAGGAGGGAGGGAGGAGGAGAAAATTAAAAAATCAAAATCTTATGGAAGCCAATGGTAAAAACTAAAAACAAATAAATTCATTTAAAAAATAATTTCACAGAGATAGTTATGTTATTTTTGTGTGCATGGTGAAGAGATCCTAGTGAGCTAATAGTATAAGTAGATAGATTTAGAACTGCTTGAATTGCCAAATTAAATCATATTCTTTCACTGCTCAGTGTCAGATTGGGAGGAGATCTCCAGTTTTAAGTGCTCCAGAGAGTTATTTTTGGCATTGCATTACCTAACACTTTTTTTTTTTTGGAGTGGGGAAGGCAAGGCAATTTGGGTTAAGTGACTTGTCCAAGGACACACAGCTAGTAAATGTGTCAAGTGTCTGAGGTTAGATTTGAACTCAAGTCTTCCTTACTCCAGGGCCAATGCTCTATTCACTGTGCCACCTAGCTGCCCCTTAACATTTTTTTAAAATTGGAGAGTATTCTTCTTACCTCTCCCAAGTTGGAAGTGCAGTGACCACTGGTGGGCCCAGTTCCAAAACTAATCAGCATGGAAGTTTTAACCTGCTCTATTTTTCTGAGTGGGTATACCCCTCCTTAGATAGCTTGGTGGTCCTCTCACTGCAAGGGTTCATTAAATTTATGCCAGACTTAGGGTTGATATTTGATCAACCTACTACAGTTCAGAACTCTTTAACTCTCTCAACCAAACAACCTCAGATACCCCAGCTACCAGGACTACAGGAATGTACCATCATGACCAGCCTGCTTAGCATTTTTTTATCAATGGCTTGGCTAAGGTATAGATGACATGTTTATCAGATTTGCAGATGACATAAATGAGGATGGATAGCTAGCATGTATGATGACAGAGTCAGGATCTAAAAGGAACAAGATGGATTAGAATGTTGGGCCAAAACTAATGAAGATCGATTGATTGTCTTTCATTTTCACTACGTGACCAGCTTACCTTCTTTTCTAGTCATATATTTCCTTGATGACTTTTTATGACTTTTGACTTCTTATAGTTTCATTTAGAGGGAGAATGCTGATCTACATATGGTTCTATCCCTGCATTAGTGTGTCATCTCATTGTTCATTGTATATTACAAGTACCAACATTTAAATTACAGTTTGTTGGGTGGATTAGGGATTATTTACTTCTTCATACAGTACCAGGTGACACAGTGGATAGAGTGCTGGCCCTGGCCAAAAAGACTCATCTTCCTTGAGTTCAAATGTAGCCTCAGACACTTTACTTTGCAAACCTGGGCAAGTCACTTAACCCTGTTTGCCTCAGTTTTCTTATCTGTAAAGTGAGTTAGAAAAGGAAATGACAAACCACTCTAATACTCTTGCCAAGAAAACCCCGAATGAGGTCACAAAGAATTGGACATGACTGAGAAATGATTGAACAATGACACCCTTGACTCATTATTTTGGGAGGGAAAAGGGGTTACAGTTTTGTACTTCTGACCATTTCATGGATGCCCACAACTACAATTTCATGATTTGGTTGTCTGGAAGATTTCTAAAAGTTTCATAGAAAGTGTTGGCATGCCTTGGTACAAAGAGTGTCCTTGCCCTATACCAAGGCAATTTTTGTCCAGTCTTCTGACCAAAAAATCAACTTCCTACAGCTATGCATGGTACTTTTAAGTCTCATTATTTGAAGAAAGTTCTTCTTTTGGCTTAAGTCACCTGTTTAAAATGAAAAGACCCCTGGAAGAGGACAAACATTGTAAGCCATTAACATCTTAACAGAGATTAATTTATTTAGAGATTAAGAAGGCAGTTCACCTGGGATCCAGTACAAGAAATTTTGGTGGTGAGAAAAAAGGAAAAACCAGTCTGGATCATGGGGTTCTGCCTGGGAACCTTGAGTGAAGTGTCATGGCTAGCCGAGTAGTGGGGGCCATTGGACACTTATGGGGGCAGTGCACAGAGTGACATGGAGAACATGAATACATAAATGTAAGTTCTCACTGGCTAGCACTATGCCTCACACATTAAAAAAAAATTAGGTCACATTTATGAAACACTTGATATGTTCCATCTGTTTTGATCCTCACAACACCTACAAGGTAGGACAAGCTGAATTGTGTTATGATTTCACAGTTGAGAAAATTAAGTCTCAGAGATAAAGATTGCTCTGGGTCACACAGCTAGTAACTATCCAGCAGGGGAATATTGTAAGCAGCTCTCCCCAAGTGTTAAATTTTCAGTCAGGGCTCGATTTATTGTTTTGTTGATTATCTAGACTTAAGAAAGTGTTAATAATGCAGATTAAACTTAAAAATTCATTCTTTGTGTGTTTTCCAGAGAGACAGTCATTAAACATTTACCAGTCTATCTCTGTATAAGAGACAGGATTTACACCTAGGTTAGCTTGATTTTCAAGTACAAGCATTGAAGTGCAACAAGTCAGTTGAATAAACAGAAATAGACATTAGCAAAGTGTTGGAAGAGAAGGAAGATGAAGGAAGAGGAAGAGGGAGAAGGGGGAGGGGGAGAAGGGAAGAGAAGGAGTGAGGAGAAGGAAGGGAAGGAAGGGTAAGAAGGGAGGAGGAAAGAGGAGGAGGAAGGAGAAAGAGGAGGAGGAAGAAGAGGCTGGAAGAGGGGAGGAGAAGGACAGTGGAGCAGGATAGAGGAAGGCGGGGGAAGGAGGAAGAAGGAGGGAGAGGGAAGGAGGAAGAAGGAGGGAGAGGGGAAAAGGGAGGAGAAGGAGTGAGGAGGAGAAAGAGAGAGGGAGAAAGAGGAGTGAGGAAGAAGAGAAAGAAGAAGATGGAGACCAGAGGAGGAGGGAGGAGTAAGGAAAAACTGTAACGAAGAGGAGGGAGGAGGAGAGTACAGAGGTTTTCAAAGGCAACCCACTTCTGTCTTAATTTTACTATGACTCTAAATGTGGCTCTGAGTAGCAGGAAAAGTGTGTTTCCTGTGCCCCTTAGCTCTTCATAACAGTATGAGCTATATGTTTTATTTTTATAGCACTTTGCAGTTTACAAAGGACTCTAACATCCATTATCTCATTTAATCTTTACAACATCCCTCTGAGGAAGACAGGATAAGTATTATTACCCCCAGATGGTCTCCTATGTCCAAGTTCAGTGCACTTTTTTCTATGCCCCCTTCAATACTCTACTACTACACTCTCTTAAAAGCTCCCCAAAGGTAGGAAAGGGATCCTTTTATTAATTTTTATTTCATTTCTCCCTATCGTCCGGCACCCATCATAGTATTCTGTAATCAGTAAGGCTTACAAGACACAAAAAGTGACAAAGAAACAGAAAAAAGAGACAGATCTACCAAACAGAAAAAAAGAGAGGAAAGGAAAGGAAGAAGGAAAGGAAGAAGGAAAGGAAGAATGAAAGGAAAGGAAAGGAAAGGAAAGGAAAGGAAAGGAAAGGAAAGGAAAGGAAAGGAAAGGAAAGGAAAGGAAAGGAAAGGAAAGGAAAGGAAAGGAAAGGAAAGGAAAGGAAAGGAAAGGAAAGGA
>CM053580.1:329025212-329057400 GCA_028627135.1 Pseudochirops cupreus | reverse complement strand
TTTGTGATCAAGATATTTAGTAATTATAAATTTAGATTAGTGACTGATTAAGTTAATGGTTGCCCCATGAGTGGAAGTTTGATTATTGTATTGTTTCTTGTTAATGATTGAGTTGCCCCAAGAGTGGAAGTTTGAGTATTCTATTGTTTCTTGTTAATGATTGAGTTGCCCCATGAGTGGAAGTTTGATTCTATTGTCCCTTGTTCTGAATATTGTGGCCACTGTAGTGAAAACTGTGTGGCCATTTTCTGTGATAAGATGTAATGTTATAAAATGTAATGTTGTGAAAATTATATTGTGATATATTGTGAATGTTTGTGTTGATTTGTAATGGAATAAACAGAGTGTTCACTATATTTTGTAATCTGAACTCTAAAAGCTGTTCACAGTAGCATTCCTTTGGGAATCTGCTGGTGCATGGCATTACAGTGGTTACTGTGAGCGTACCCATAGGAATGAGGTCCCAGATTCATCAAAATATGGGAGTTCAACCACAGTAACATTGAGCTTTGTCTTAGTCAAATTACCTGTAGACTATGGTTTTTGAATGATGTTCTATGAATTTAAATGGATTTGGGGCACCACATTTTAGTAAAGATACGGACAAGCTGAAATACAGTCAGAAGAGGACAACTAAGATGCATCAGGCACTTGTGACCACACCACATGGTGATCAATTAAAGGAACCAGCAATGTTTAACCTAGAGAATTGAAGACATAGGAGGAATAATAATAATAATAGTTAGAATTTGGGTAATGCTTTATTCTCACAACAACCTTTTGAGGTAAGTGCTATTATTATCCCCACTTCATATATAAGGGAACTAAGGGAGATAAATGAAATGACTTGTCCAGATTAACAAAGCTAGTAAGTGTCCAAGACTGAATTTGAACTCGGGTTTGTTTGTTTGTTTTTGAAGGGGCGTGGGAGACGTGTTTTTTTGTTTGTTTGGTTTTGGTTTTGGTTTTGGTCTTTTCGAACCCTGGGTCCAGTGCTCTATCTACTATTCCAACTACCCACCTAATATGATGACTGTCTTCTGATATGTAAAGAAATCCTAGAGAGAAGAAAGATTGGAATTTTCTACTTGGCTTTCTAGAAGGTACAACTAAGAACAATGGGTAAAGGTTGCAGAAAGGTAGATTTTAGCTCATAGTAAGGAAAAACTCCCTAATTGTCTCTCCCATTAGAATGTGAGCTCCTTGAGAGAAGGGATCATGCTTATGTTTTTCTTTTTAAAAATTTTATTTCATATATATATATATTTTTTTTTTTTCTTTGTATCCCAAGGTTAGCATGGTGCCAGGCACAGAGTAATTGCTTTTAAAATGCTTAATGACTGACTGAATGACTAATAGTTAGAGTCACCCCAAAGCAGGATGGGTTGCCTTGAAAAGTAGTGGCTCCCCCTCTCTGGAAGTCATGAAGTAGAGCCTAAATGACTTTTTCTTTAAATTTAATTTTTCTTTTTCATTATGAATGAACAAAGATTAACAAACACAAACATTTTAATGCATAAAGAATAACAAAAAAAAGAAGATGGTATATGGAATGAGGAACTTCTATCATGTAAAAACTTTTTTGTGTCTAATAAATTTAACATGCTAATAACACATTTGCTTTTGCTCTTATCTGCATCCCCTTCTGAACTTCCTTCTCTCTTCTATATATTCTTAAATATTTAATTGATGGTCTTTTTCTTCTTTGTTTTTACATCATTATCACCACCCAATGATTTTTTCCTTGCCACTGTTGAAGTCTTTCCTAACAACAAATTAATATGATGAAACTAAAACAGATTGGTGACCGCTTTTAAAGGATGTCATCATAGTAATTATCATTCAAGTTTGGATCTGACTAGATGATGTTAGTGGTTTCTTCCAGCTCTAAGATTCTATACCTTCAATTTATGTATTTGGTTTATTCATCTCCACTTCCACCATCGAGGCTGTGAGCTCATTGACAACAGAGACTGTCTCAATTCATCTCATACATTTCCAGAGCCAACACAGTGCATTATACATAGGCTTTAATGTATTCTGTACTATTTTGGTCCACATCCTTTCCTAAATCCTTCATAGAAGTACCCACAGAATGTTAAAAGACCAGGATGAAGGCATCCATAAAGAATTTATGGTCTAGAGGCCTTCCTCTAGAACTGTTAACTACAGCACTCCACTATACATCTGTTTCCTCTCACTCTTGCTTACATGACTAGCCTACTTCCTATTTGGATTATACATTTTCTAGATGATACTTTTTTTGTCTTTCTTTGTATAAAAGTCATTGTTTATATGCCACAACCTACATCCACCTCTCATTGCTCTTTGAGTCACCTGGAATTTTTATTCTAGCAATCATGGTGTTCCATGATCTGCAGTCACATTGCATCATTAAAAGACCTTTAGTATTTTTTTTAAGTGTGCGTTTGTGTCAGAAAATAACTTGGGGTCATTGAAAATGCTTTTCAGTTCCCCAACTGAAATCCTTTTCATTCTATTCCTCCTATTCATTTGTGGGTCTAGCTTATTTTCCATCTGCATTTTCCATCCAATATAGAACCATGGTGTGTAATTCAATGGGCTGCCCATCTAATTGTATATCATGGCTTGAATAATGGCTATTCTTCATCCATTTGGTTTTTCCTGTGTACATTGTTAGACTAATTCCTTTTGAACCACTGTGGATCTCATTTAGGAGGCTCTCTAGCCAGCACTTCTTAAACTGTGGGTAGAGACCCTATATGGGGTGGTGAAAAACTTGGCAACAGTACAAGGTTTTGGAGCACACAATGACCAAAAATTAATTAAAAATCAAACATGTAATGAATCTGAGGTGTTTCTGGAAGCATTCTCCTGTGTCGCCTCATGCAACTTCACTACGGCCTTGGTTCCAAACACAAAGCATGTGAACTTTGCACTGTGCATGGCCCTCAGGCCACACAACACCAACAGATGCTACCAAAACATGAAAAGGGGCACGAGTGGAAAAAGTTTAAGAAGCCCTGCTTGAGTCTAGGCTACTAAGGTTTAATGAAACCAGCAAAATGTGATCCACAAACACCTGGGGCACCCGCCATCTTGGGGAAACTCTCCTATTTGTATTCTTCACACAGCATCCTCCATAACAGTGACCAACTCCTGTGGTGAGTATATATGTTTTATGCTTTGTTTGATACAGATCAGTAATTCTCAAATCTTTTGTCCCCAGAACTCCTTTATATTATAAAAAATTATTAAGGACATCAAAGAGCTTTTGTTTATATTTATGAGTTTTTCTTTTGTTTTAGTTATCATTCTATGTATTTACCATGTTAGAAATTAAGACATCTTTGCATTACTTTGCACTACAGCTCTGTAGACCCCCTTAAAGAATACTGGGTACCCCAATGAGTCCCCAGACCACACTTTGAAAACTGTTGAAAGATAATCAGAAAATCATTGAAGGGACTTATCCCTGTGGTTATAATGACAGAACTCTTAATTCTTTCATTTTCCTTAAGCATGTCAATGTTGATAGCTTCTCCAGTAACATAATATCTCAGGCATTTGATGAGAATCTCACATTCCTATTATCAACAATTGACAGTAATGCTCTATTTGGAGTCAGAAAACCTGGTTTCACAGTCCAGCTCTGCTACTTAGTATGTGACCTCGAGTAAGTCAATTAATTGTCCAATCCACTTTAATGCTAGTGCCTTTTTTCTGAGATTATGTCCAATTTATCCTATATCTCTCTTGTTTATACAGAGTAATTTCCATATTGTTTCCCCCATTTATTATGAGCACCTTGAGATCAGGGGTTGTTTTTGCCTTTCTTTATGTCCCTGGTACGTAGCATAATGCCTTTCATATACTAAGTGCTTAATACAGCTTATTGACTTGACTGTTTCCTCAGGAGGTTAAACTAGATAACTACTGAGGTGCCTACCAGTTTTAAAACTATAGTTCTCTGTCTAATGCCTAAAAGTTATGCAATTCATAGAACTGCTGGTCTATTTCTGCTGTTATCACCAACATTGCTGTGGAAGTAGATGAGGCCCATTTTGTAGTTTCTTTTGTTTCATTGACTAACAACGCCAAAGAATTCATCACCTGTTGGTCAATGTGATGGGTGGCCAAAGGGTTAAGGGAAGAAGTTGACTCAGATCCCAGAATATGGAGTAGAAGGCTGCTCAATAGCATTTAATAATAATACTGATTTTATATTTGGAAACCTTTAGCCTTATTTAAGGAAAATGATACTATAAGTCTATTTTCATAAAGTTATGGAGGGAAATAGGACAGACAGAACAAATGACAGAGGGAAGCTAGGTGGTTCAGTGGATGGAGTGCCACACTTGGAGTCAGGAAAATGAATTTTCCTGAGTTCAAATTTGGTCTAAGACATTTGCTACCCATGTGACCCTGGGCAAATCACTTTTTTTTTTTGCTTGTTTGCCTCATTTTCCTCATTGGTAAAATGATCTGGAGAAGAAAATGGCAAACCACTCCAGTATCTTTGCCAAGAAAATCCCAAAATGGGGTCACAAAGAGTCAGCCATGACTGAAAAATAGCTAAACAGCAATAATAAATGGTGGTCCTTAAGGACATATACAAAAAGATTCCCCAGACATCCAAGGGAGGAAAAGATGGGTACGTGGAGCCCACGGGACACAGAAACAGCAGAGACTAGGACAGAACGGATACAGTAATCAATATGCAAGCGTAGTAAGACCATTACCAGAGCACTGGAGTTCAGACTAAGCTGGTACAACACTATGTTGGCATATGCCCAAAACACCATAATAAGAGCTCCATCTCAACAGGGGAGAAATCATGTTTGAGTGACATTTGTGAAAGAATGAGGGAGGAATGATGCCTAAAAAGATCATGGTGATAAGTTCCTCGATAGCATAGATTGTTAGCCAGTCTGGACTAGCTGTTTTTGTTTTTATCTTTCTGTCCCCAGTGTGATGTTTAGTAAGCTCTTAATAAAGGTTTTGGTTTTTGTTTTTGATTGATTGGTGAATAGGATGTGGCTTACTACATGTGGTAATGTCACTGTTAAGTCGGACTTGAGTTAGGCATACAAAGGAAGATTCAATTTCTCCCCAAATGTTAACTGAAGTTATGGGTTTTTATTCAAATATTTAGATAAATACAGATTTCCTTGACATTATATCAGAACCTAGTGGCCACAAAGGAAGAAGACTGAGGAAAAACAAGCGATATCAGGGTGATGAGTATTTGTCGTATACAAACAGAAGGAATAGTAAGTAGGTCATCAGGATTAGACTCAAAGACTTTCCAGCATCGCAGAACCTACAAGAGCTTCAGGTTTACGTTCGTGATCTTTCAGAATGCCTCTCACCTCCACAGGATCATGGGGAATTAGAGTAGAACTTTTTGCGCTGAGCATTATGCGTAGTAGGCACTTAATCACTCAACATGCATCTAACAGATGTTTATTGAATTGAATTGGCCCCTGTATAGAATGAATATCCCCATTTTTTGGTTAAATAAGCCTATGATGATTCTGTGAGAAGCAACAGGACAATCAGTTAGAACTATCAAGTTTTGATTTTATTCATTTATGGCCAAACCCCAATTAACCAGAAATTAACCAGTTGGGACACTCAATTAACCAAGATTTTTTTGCTTTTCATAGTTTTTAAGGGAAAGTAGAAAACTTACACACAGAGAAAAATTCATATGTGGAATGCTTAAAACAAAGCAAATCTCTCAGAGTATGTCTTGGGATCAGTACATATACAGCCCAGCCTCCTATACCTTCCTTATTTACAGATCTGGAAAAAATACAAATTTCTTTTAAAACAGTCACCCTTAGGCACTTGAAAATCTTTAGTCATATTGAAAAGGTGATGAATATGTGTACCTTTTTAATGTGATGTTCTTATTTAGGCAATTGGAGGACTCATACATTTTGAGCAGTTTTTTTTTTTAATTTAGTTTACCAGAAATTCACTTATTCCCCAATCACTATTCCCTACCTTGGAATCAAGAAAATCCATCTTCATGAGTTCAAATCTGATTTTAGACCCCTGCTAGTTGTGTGAACTTGGGCAAGTCACTTAACCTTATTTGCCTCAATTCCTAATCTGTAAAATGAGCTGGATAAGGAAATGGCAAACCTCTCTAGTATCCTTGCCAAGAGAACCCCAAAATGGGATCACAAAGAGTTGGACATGACTGAAATGACCAAACAACAAGAACTATGGTTAGTGAAGATTTTACTGTACTTAATAATCTTTGTTATATTTTCTGTTTCTCTTACAAAGAAAAGAGCTATTGATGTTTTTCCTTTCCCTTATTCTACTTTTCCTAATATTATCACTTTTAATTAAGAAATAGCACAGAGGGGTGGCTAGGCGGTGCAATGAATAGAGCACCAGCCCTGAAGTCAGGAGGACCTGAGTTCAAATCCAACCTCAGATACTTAACACTTACTAGCCATGTGACCTTGGGCAAATCACTTAACCCCAACTGCTCTGCCTTGCCCTCTCCCAAAAGAAAAAAAAAAGAAAGAAAAGAAATAGTAAAGGGAAGAGGGCTCAGAGTTAGAAAAACTGTATTTGAGTCTAGTCTCCTTCACTTACTTGCAGTGTGACCTTGAACAAATTATTGGTCCTGTCAGAGCTTCATTTTCTTTATTTTAAGGTGAAGGTGCCTCCTTTTACTTACTGAAGAGGGGTTTTGTGAGGATCAATAAAGATAATCACTGATATTTATCTAGTTAGCAATTTAATATTTGCACAGAATTTTCAACCCACTGTTTCATTGGATCCTCATTAGTAGGTACTACAGCTATGATTATCTCCATTTTATAAGAAGGAAAACTGAGGCTCAGAAAGTTGGAATGATTTGCCAGGGGTTACACAGCTAATAAATGTCAAAAAGTAGGATTTGAATCCAGGTGTTTCTAACTGCGAGTTCAACCTATCTACTTTAGCACATTTCTTCTCAAAATAAAGTATGAGGAAAATATACACACAGAAAATAACAACAATAGCCTAGTATTTATTTATCACCTTCAGATCTGAAAAGGTATATACATATATACATACACACATATTTGCATTCCTTACAACACCACCATGAAATAGGTACTATCATTATTCCCATTTTATAGATGAAGAAACTGAGGCCTATAGAGTCTTGGAATAACTTGACCAACTATTAAATATCTAAGGTAGGATTTGAACTCCCAACTCCAGTTTCAGTATTCTAGTAAACCTCCTGGTTGCCTATATACACTAATACAATGGGTACCCATTCAACTGTAGGTCATGGTTTGGACAAGAGGAATTCTGGAATACCTACAGATTCTGGAAACTGTAAAATGTAGTACAAATACAAGGTATAATTGAGAGTCTTTTCAAGACCATTCCTATTTCTATCTAATTATTTCTCTTTAAAAGACAAGGTGATGAAAAATCAGTCTCTTTTCTGGCATATACTCACTTTATGTCATAGTAGAACAATATTTTCCATGTTAACCCTCTTGCCTCCTATTAATATAATTCTTTTCCTTCTGAAGTTCTGTTTATAACCTCAACTCTGGAGACATAATGTCAATGCAATCATAGGCACAAATGGAACCCTTTGAGGTTAGTCCCACCCCCCTTTCCCCAACTACACCTTCCATTGCATGGATTTTCTGAACAGAGGTAATTCATCATCTTTCATACTGAATCGTACTATGGGGTTCTTTTTAGAGGTGGGGGTGAGAGGCATGGAGAAGAGAGGGATTATGGGGAGAGAGAAGCAGTTGTTACAAGAAAATAAGAGGGTCACACCCTACACTGTATTTATTCCCATGCCCAGAAGGGCTGTGTCTAGCCCTGTCTTCTGTGTCTCATTAGTTGAATCCCTTCCCACCCACCCCCATTCTACTCCATTGAATTAAAACACGAAATTTCTTCAGGGTAATGTTTATGAAATGCATGTGTCAACAGCAAATTAAACTTCCTGAAGAGGGAACCCAAAATCAATATGGAATGTACAGAGTGACTTGACATCCCTGAACGGTTCTGAGCCTGGAAGATCTGGGTGTCTCCAAGTGCTATACAAGGTGTCCCAAAAGTCTTAGTGCAGGTTTAAGCTAAGTTTAAAGCTTCCCTAAGAGTTTGGGGACACTCTGTATACTGAAAAATGCCTTTTTAAATGGAATGGTTACAGAATGCGATGTTCTATTTCTCAAATATTCTTGCTCACCAATGATCACTATGTATGTTCTCTATGAATCACCCATGCTTAAAGAATTAGAATATAGCAATTACAGCCTACTAAACCTGAACTGAACTTGGGAACATAGGATTGAAGCCTGAGAAGAGGCTTAGAGATGAACCAGCCCAAATTCTGCATTTAGCAGATGAGGGAACTGATTCCCAGTCTAGTGACATTACTTAGGGAATCTTGTTAGTACAATCATATATTGGAGTCAGAGGACCTTGGTTCAAATCCTGACTCTGACACTACCTATGTAACATTGAACCTCTCAGAGACTCAGTTTACTTATGTATAAAATTAGGTGGTTGAGATAGATGATTTCTAAGGCCTCTTCTAGCTCTAAATCAGTAATCCTCTGATAGGTACCTATTGTCTCCCATGTCTTGGTATCCCAGCACTGAGTACACTGTCTATCTCATAGTAGGCACCTAATAAATACTTGTTGATTAATTGACTAATTATAGAGTTAGAGTAGAAGGAACCTCAGAGACTATTTAAACCAATTCCCTCATTTTACAGATGAGTAAATGAGGCCCAAGAGGCATCCCCTCCCCCCAAAGAAACCTCACCAATAAATGCTGAACTCTGGATTCAAACCCAGGTCCTCTGACTCCAAATTCAGTATATTTTCCATATATCATATAGCCTCTTATAATCTAACCTATCTTTGATGACTCAGAGGGCATTTCAGGATCCACTGGGGCCTCAGGCTCTTCATTATGAAACTCAGTTCTTGTACAAGATTATCAATCAGTAGTATGGGACATCCGACTGGATCTCTGCTGAGTTTGTGGTATCAGGAGTTTGTCTTTTCTTATTATTTCCTTATGCTAGTCTAATTATGTGTCATTTGTCTTTTTAAAAAAAGTGCAGAATGTGAACAAAATCAAATCATTTAAGCTTTTCTTATTTCTGTTTTTCAGATAAATAGAATGTTTACTGTACCCACTAAAAGTAGATTTTTAAAAGTACAGCTGAATAAAGCAGGGTGGAACATTAAAAATGGAGTCCTCTTTTGAATAAGGTCCCCTTGTCTCAAGGGACTGATTTTCCATTCCATCCTTCATTAGTCACCATGTGAGCCTTCTGGGCAAATCTGGAAAGGCTTCCATCTGGAAAAGGAGAGAACACCATGTCTTACAACTGAATGAAGAATCTATTCCTGGAACACTCATCAAAATGCTGGCAAACGTTTGGCTCCATTCATTCATGATTCCATGGGCTAATGCTGATGGGCTATATAATGAGCCAGCTGTCTCCCTAGTTACATCCTCATCAACTAGAGGGGCTAT
This sequence comes from Pseudochirops cupreus, assembly GCA_028627135.1. NCBI lineage: Eukaryota > Metazoa > Chordata > Mammalia > Diprotodontia > Pseudocheiridae > Pseudochirops > Pseudochirops cupreus. The sequence goes on along the minus strand of CM053580.1, from coordinate 329,047,875 downwards.
GTTCAGCTGCATGTGGGCACACACATTGGCAATTACTTATAATTAGCAAGTGTGTTTGCCATCCTTTCTCTTCTGGGGAACCAAGACCTGAGCATCTCACACACGTGTGGCTTTCATTGAGCCGGCTGTAGTAGAGGTAAAAGGTCAGGGTCTTCTAAGGCTTAGCTATAGTGTGCCTTAGTTTATCTGCCATGTATTGCATGAACCAAGAGGGAAAAAAAACACCTCTTATTAAAAAAAGACTAATGTTAATCAAGAGGGAATATTTCAAATGCCTAAGGAAAAGAGATATCATAAATAGCATGAAGGCAAAAAAAATCTTAAGACTATAAATAATTACTTTACACAACCATCTTTAAAGTTCTCATACACTACATATGTATAAGTTTAGCACAAAATGCTAAGCAAATAAAAGGGGGAAATGTGAAACAGCTGGAAATGCTGAAGACTTTCCTCTTTCTCAAAAAAAAAAATCAAATGATAAAAAGTGTTGCAGACAAGTTTGTTTTCTAGACACTGTTATTTTTAGGTAATGTTAATTAATAGCATGGAGAATTAGTGCAAATTAAGTAATTAGAAATAAAGCTTGCAGCAAGAACTGACTTGTGTTTACAGAAGCATGATTAAATGATTAAAACTGATCCTTTCTATTAGTTGTTTGATGACAGTGAGAAAAGGAAGAATTCTCAGCATCAAAACAGGGAAATCACAGTCCTCGGTTAATGACTAGCTCAAGAGTTAGAATGATGATAAGAGCAAAGGGCTCACAGGAAAAACGATCTTCTAGTTAAAATAGGTAAAGCTTTATTTTTACCTTCCCAGATCTTCCATTGTCTTATTTAGAAAATTTTTGCCTTCGGCATTCAGATTAACTGGATAGGACCAACACTAAGCATTTGTGTCATTTCCCAATATAGGTCAAACAGTTGCCAACGTCTGTGGGAGGTGGTGGCATTGCTAACATGGCAATGCCCATGCCGATGGGACAGTTGCTTCTCAAACTTTTTGGTCTCAGGGTGTTTTTAACCACTTAAAAATGACTGAGGACCCCCTGTCTCTCCCCCCCCCCCCCACTAAGAGCATTTGTTCATGTGGACTATATCTGTCAATATTTTTGTGTTAGAAATTTAAATGTCCTGGTATTATTCTAACAAACTAGCTTGGACTTCGTGGACCCCCTGAAAGTGTCTCAGGGCCCCCAGCATTCCTTTGACCATACTTTGAGATCTGTGGCTTTCAGCTGTTTGTGTGACAGTTTCCAGGTCTTGATAGGTGCCCGTCCAGGGGAGCTGCTTCTGATGACATTAGCTCTGCCCAAGTTTATCCAGACCTCAGGAGGGAATAATTCAAGGTGGTAAAATAGCCATGGCAATATCAGACTTGAGGCATTTCAGCACCAATGCCTCCTCATTGCCCTTAGGATAAAGAAAGGAGGGAAGGAAACAAGCCTTTATTCAATACCTACTATGTGCCAGGTACTTGATAAGTATTATCTCATTTGATTCTCGTAACAGCCCAGGGAGGTAGGTGCTTATTATCCCCATCTTACAGTTGAGGAAACTGAGTCGGAGTAAAAGTAAAGTGACTTGCCCAGTATTACACAGCTAGTAGTATCTGAAACTAGATTTGAATTCAAATTTTCCTGACTCCAGGCCCTGTACTCCAACTACTGTACCACCTAGCTGCTGCTAAAATAGAAATTTCTCAGCCACGCATTTAAAGCCTTCCATTGTCTGCTTCCTATCCACCTTTTCAGACTTATTTCACATTATTCTCTTTCATATTTTCTACGTTCCAGTCAAACTGGCCTTCTAGCTGTACCCCGGCCCCTTTCCTCCAACTCTCACCACCGTCAAATTCCATATCCTGTCTGCTCTTCACAGACTGTCTGTCACCAATGCTTGGAATGCTTTCCCTCCTCTCAAAAATTCCTCTCAGAATCTCTAACTTCCTTCAAGGCTCAGCTCAAGGTCCCTTTCCTACAAGGAGCCCTCCCTGCTCTTCCCCTTCCACCACCACCCTCAACTCCAGGTATTCAATTTCCTCACTCAAATTTTGTACTTCTTCATCTATAAAAATTATCTATAATAATATCACCCACATCACAGTGTTGTTGTGAGGGTCAAGAGAGAAAAAATGCATAAAGTGCTTTGTAAACCTTACAATGCTTTGTCGTCTAGTTGTTGTTCAGTCATGTCTGTCTCTCTGGGGTTTTGGAGTGGTTTGCCATTTCCTTCTCTGGCTCATTTTAAAGATGAGGAAACTGAGGCAAACAGGGTAAAGTGACTTGCCCAGGGTTATACCACTAGTAAATATCTGAGGCCAGATTTGAACTCAGGAAGATTCATCTTCCTAACTCAAGGCCTGGTACTCTGTCCATGGCACCACCTAGCCATCCCTAAAAACTCCTTATATAAAGCCCTTAATTGAGTTATATTTAATTTTCAGACTTTCTCAGAGGTACTTACCAATAGTTTAAGGAGGCGAACTACTGTCATCAAGGAAGGATGGTGGAGAGTGGATTTGTGGAGGTTATTCCATCCTCAGTCAATTGTAGTGTCATAGAATCTACCCTCCAAAGAAGTTATCTAGACCTCCCCCATCTCATTTTATAAAAGGAGAAACTAAAACCTAGGGAAAATCGGGGAATTGTCCACAGTCACCCCGTTAGCAAGCAGAGGAGCTCGTATTTGAACCCAGAACACTGGGCCACAAATCCAGTACCTTTTCCACTATTCTCCATCAGATGCCTTAGACTGGGAGACAAAACGGTCTAATCCAAGATGAAGCAAGACCCTTTGAGAAGTATGAGGGCCTGAGATGCCAGGGAGAGAGAAATTATCCTTAGCATTTCTTGACTAGGGCGCCAAAGATCATGTGTGTGAATGTGTATACACACGTGTATATATGTGTGGTGTGTATGCATGTGTACATATAAATATATGTATATGTATTATGTTATGTATATATCTACATGTGTATGTGCGCACATACATTTATATAAACATATGTACGTATAGGAATGTATGTGCAATACATACAGTCTTTAAACAGCAATCAGGCACCCACTTATCAGGTTATTAGGCTTCTGGCAACCTCAACAATCTAAAGACAGCCAAGAATCTGAAATAATTAAAAAAGTCCTCTGAGTAGCTCAACAGACTTTCATGGAGGCTTTATTCTGAAGGGCCTCATTCCAAGTCTATTATGCAATGTAAAAAAGCTTGGCTATCTGAAGAGTAGAAGCAAGAAATTGGGATGGGGAGAGGAATGGACAGCAACAGCAGCTATAAGCTGCAGGCCTGGAAGAGAGTGTTGAAACTGAAGAGCAAAAGCAGGAGGTAGCAAAGAAACATCATCTGGGGCCCTATGACTTAGAAGAAACTCTAGGAAGTTACCTGACACAATTAAGTGACTTACTCTGCCAGGGCCACAGAACTGGTGAATTAGAGAGACAGGGTTTGAACCCAGTCCTCCTGACTGAAGGCCTAGTTCTCTATCCACTGCATCACTGCTGACTGTCTGAAAAAGTCACATAAATGAAGTTTTACTGGAGATGGAAAAAGGCGACCTCAGCATCACCAAGATTTGAATGAGAGGAATTTGGTACCACGGAGGGTATTCAATGTAAAGCAAAAGGAGAAAACATTTGGCTACTTTGATTCTTTCTATCATGGGCGGGGTGGGGGTGCGGGGGGGGAAATGGCTGCTCTTCCGGAATTCTCCATTTCTTTTCATGAGATTATCATACTCTTAATCCAAAGTCATCTTTGGTTCCTACCTCTCACTCATGTATCACATGCAATAGAAAGCCATGTCTACCTCAATGCATTTCTCATATCCTTTCTGCCATAGTGAGGTCTATACTGTGTAATGTCTCCATCACCTCATAAATTGTCCTTATTTCCAAACCCAGTCTTTTCCAACCCATCCTCTACACAGTTTTCAAACTAATCTGAAATCTCCACACAATGAAGAGATCTCAGAGTTGGAAGAGGCCACAAAAGTTGCCCAATCCACCTTGTTTGTGAAAAGGAATCTCTTCTATGACTTCTGTGACAGTGGTCCATCAGGCCTCCCCTATCTTATGTTCCCCTAAAGAAGTGATAACTCTGTCACTCCCCTTCTCAAAGCCCTTCAATGGCTTCATTTTCTTGGATAAATGCTAAATTTTTTGTAGTCTGGTATTCAAACTCCTCCTCCCCCCATCAGAAGTCAACCTCTCCTTCCAGCCTTATCTGCTGCTTGTCCTCCATGTGTACCCAACATCTGAGCCAAAGCAGGCTGATGGCTCTTCTCCAAATATACATGACAGCCTTTCCTTTGTGCAGTTTCATTCCTGCTCTTCTGTCTATACTTGGAATACCCTCCTACTTGCCACTCCTATCTCTACCTGCCAAAATGACACCCTCCTTTCCCAGCATGGTTCAGATGCCACCATCTCCATGAAGATTTCCTCTTTGTCCCCCAAACAGATGTGTTACCTCCCTCCTCCAAAATGCCAAAAAACCTCCTTTATGGCATTTATCACATTGCAATTTCTACGAAAGTTCCTGCTCTGCTGGCCTTATCCGCTTAGTTTAAAAGTTGTTTGGATGGCAGGGACAATGATACGATTCATCAATGCTTCTTTGTAGTAGCTACAAAACAAATATTTCCTAGAATGAATGAATAAATGTCAGAATCTTCATTTACTTTGGACTGAGTCACAAATACGATGATCCTCCACTTGATGGTAAGGGGTATTTCTATGTGAACAGTGATGATAGGAAGGTCTTTCTCCCCTTTAGAACAGCTAATTTAATAGTAAATGTTTGTATACTGCTTTAAGGTTTGTGAAACACTTTCTGTTCATTATTTATTTGATCATCACAACAACACTATGAGGTGAGTTCTATTATTAGACCCATTTTACAGTTGAGGAAACTGAGGCAGACAGCAATTAAATTGCCATGTCCATGTCACAAAGCTAGGCAGTGTCTGAGACCAGATTTGAACTCAGTTCTTCCTGGTTCTAAGTTCAACATTCTATCTAACTGTGCCATGCTACTTCATCTCTGAATAAATATACAGTATGATTTCCTGAACCTTAAGATTATAGGATTTTTTTTCTTCCTATCTGAGTTTGTTTTTAGAAAAGCAATGTGTAATTTCACCTTATCTAAAAAATACAAAACCAATCTTTCTTGTTTTTAATGTTCTTCCAAGCCCACCCTCCCTGAATGCCATGTACACAGTGGTTTCTGTTTTCTGAACTTTCCCCTTCAGTTCACATAGGACCAAAAAGGAAATAATAGTAATTTACTTCCTCCGTCTTAAATGGGAGAGGGAGGGCAGAGGAAATCCCAGGTGGCTATGGAGACAAGCATACTTCAATAGTCTTATTGCAGCAAGGCATAGTAGTAGAAGAGAACCAGATTTGTAATCATGGGAAAATCATTTTTAACCTCTCTGTCTCGGTTTTGGTGTCTATAAAAAGCAAAAAGTCTGGGACTAGGATGACTCCTAAGTTCCAGCTCTAAATCTGTATTCCTACATATCAGAGTGGTTTTTCTAGCAGGAAGGATAGGTTACACCCAGGTAGAATTCATACTTTCTTAGCCAGATCCCAAAGTGACCAATGACATGTATTTGTTCCTAAATGGCTGAAGACAAATGTGGAGATGGAGTCTATGACCATGAAAGATTTTTCCTTTGTGTGAAGTTAAATGGACTAATTTGTAATATTCCTCTTGAATGATTAGGTTTGTTGTTGTTGTTGTTTTCTGACCATAAAAACTCCATAGAATGTAAGGTCCTTAAAGGCAGACACGGTTTTTCATTTTACTTTTGTATCCAGGTGTCCTGCACATTTAAATATAGGTTGAACTCAATTGAAACACCACATATGACTTTTTCATGGTAGGTCACAGTCAGTAGGAAATGATATTATTTTCTTTACCTCTTTTTAAAAAGAAGAGTGTGAGATATTGGGTATTGAGTTTTTGTTAAGAGAGTGGCTAAATATGAGTGGCTAAATTTATTTTTCCTCTGAAATAGTAACAGACCTTTTAGCTTAAAAGGAAACAAGCTGACATCTCTAACCTGGAATGATTTCAGTGAAGCTTTTGGTTCTAACAAGGAAGAAAAAACTAAAATGGGTCCCTCCTCCCAGGTCTTTTCCTTCTCTCCCTTCTCTTTCTCCCCTTCTCTTTTTTCTACTTCTCTACTTTTCTTCTACTACTTCACTTCCTTCTCTTTCTTCTCCCTCTTCTCCTTCAATGCCTTCTCTTTCTTCTTCCCTTTCCTCATCTCCTTTTATTCCTCATCCTTCCTTTTATCTTCCTTATTCCTCTTCTCACTTATTTCTTCCTTTTTCTTCTCCTCTCTCTTCTCCGTTTGCCTCTTTTTCCATAGATGTGTTCCTGATGAAACTAATTCTATTATTCTCTTTTTTTTTTTTGCTTTTTGGAGGTAGGAGGGCAGGGCAATTGGGGTTAAGTGACTTGCCCAAGGTCATATGTCTAGTAAGTGTTTAGTGTCTGAGGTCACATTTGAACTTGGGTCCTCCTGACTCCAGGGCCAGTGCTCTATTCACTGTGCCACATAGCCTCCCTAATTCTATTATTGTAATAAAAGCAGAAAGAAACTAAGTAGGCTGGAATGTATATCAGAGAAAGGTACCAGGGAGATGACGTAAAATAATACAATAGAGCAATGGACCAAATTTCAGGAAACATACACGTAAACTATTTTTTTCATGATTTTGGGAAAGTCACTTCAGTTATCTAGGCTACAGCTTTCTACTCTGTAAAATCATACTCTTAATACAAAGTCATCTTTGGTTCCTACCTCTCACTCATGTATCATATGCAATAGAAAGCCATGTCTACCTCAATGCATTTCTCATATCCTTTCTGCCATACTAAGGTTCTATACTGTGTAATGTCTCCATCACCTCATAGATTGTCCTTATTTCCAAATACAGTCCTTTCCAGCCCATCCTCTACACGGTTTTCAAACTAATCTGGAATCTCCACACAATGAAGAGATCTCAGAGTTGAAAGGGGCAATGGAAATCAACCATGTTGATTGCTATCGAGAAAGATAAATTGAAAGTGTACTGTAGTTTTATCAAAAACCGATATCCAATTGTCTGATTTTAGCCAATACTAACAGAAACCCTTAAAACATATATGATCCAAACAATTTATATTCCTTAGGAGCACCTAGAGTAAATCACTTCCTTCTCTTTTTCCCACTTCACTTGATTTCTGCCTCCCAAAGTACGCCTGGGATTTCATCCAGAAGCCTTCATTCCCTATCCATCTTTTATCTCCAAGTTGGCCCAACTTCTATTTTTGACCTTCTGTCTTCTTTACAGCCTGAATTTCTACCTGTTGCCTCCTTTCTTTATCTATCTTCTTACTGTCATATGTCCTCTCTTTGTCAAATTCTGTCACCACAGCCTCCTACTTTATCTAACCTTCACTCCTTGCTGCTCAAATTCCTGCTTCAGTGACTTTCATCTATAACCCGAGGTCCATAATTAGATACCAAAAAGGTTAAGAACCACTGATCTAGTAGTCAAAGGATATGAACAGAAAATTCTCAAAAGAAGAATTACAAACTATTAATAATCATATGAAAGAATGTTCCAAATAACTAATAATAAAAGAAAGGCAAATCAAAACAACCCTGAAGTTTTAGATCCCACCCTGCAAATCTGCAAAGGTGACAAAAAATAGGAATGGCCAATGTCGGAGGTGTTGTGAAAAGATAGGCACAACCATGAATTGGTAGTGGAACTGCGAATCAGTACAATCATTTTAGAAAGCAATTTGTCATTAAGAGATGTAGTGACCCAAGTTTCCACTATTAGCTGTTTACTTCATTGATAAGAAGAAAGTGTCCATTTGCACCAAATATATAAAGCAGCACTTTTTTGGAGATGGTATTTGTAGAGGCTTACCTCAGTGCCTGTCACATGGGATAGATTTAATAAATCTTTGCTCCCATTCCCAAAGAATTGGAAACAAAGTAGAGGTCAATTGATTGGGGAATGGTTAAACAAATTGTGCCACATGAATATAATGGAATAATACTATGATATAAGAAATGATGAATGTGATGAATACAGAGAAACATGGAAAGATCTACATGAACTGATAAAGAATAAAGTAAGCAGAGCAAAGAAAACAGTATATGCAGTATATGGAAAATACACCAAAAGAATTTTAAAATTAATGTTGCAAAATTACAGAGAACAAGTATAAATAAGAATTTAAATAAGAAATAAGAAATGTAAAGCCCCACCCCAACCCTTCGCAGAGGTGGGAGCTTTATGACTGATGCATCGCACATATTTTCAGGATTTTTTCAATATATTGATGTTTTGCTGGGTTTTTTTTGCTTTTTTTTTTAAATACTTCTCTGGGAGATTGTCTTGAAAACAAAAGACATCAATAAAAATGTATTTTCAAAAAATTAACAACATCTGGTCAGTAGTCTTGTTTCATCTATGATCCAGCAGAATGAAAGTACTCTGAATGAGTGAGTCACTGAACTGAACAATAAGCATTTAATATGTACTATAATTGCCCTAGGTGCTGGAGTTACAAAGACAAAAGGGACACAGTTCCTACCTGCAAGGAGCTTTCATTGTTGGGGGGAAAAGGGAATTATCTATTTTAAATAGTGTATCTTCTTTGCTTGTAATTTCACCTCCATTAATTTCCATCACCGAAAAACCACCATCTTAAATCTCAACTTCAATCATCTCCGTTCCCTTTCAGGTTTACACTTTTATCAGAGAAAAGGAAAACTGTGATGCCGTCTAGTCGTATCAGCTATGTCTGACTGTTTGTGACCCCTTTGGGGATTTTCTTGGCAAAGATACTGGAGTGGTTTGCCATTTTCTTCTCCAGCTTATTTAGCAGATGAGGAATTGAGGCAAAGGCATAGATAGAAGAGTTGAGGAAGAGTTGATAACAGAAATTAAGGAAATATATTTTTCTTTTCACAAATGACTAGGTGTTGGATAGAACACTGGGCCTAGAGTCCGGAAGACCTGAGTTCAAATCTAGCTTCAGATACTTACCAGCTGTGTGACCCTGGGCAAGTCACTTAACTTCATTTGCCTCAGTTTCTTCATCTGTAAAATGAGCTGGAAAAGGAAATAGCTAACCAAAACTGCCAAATGGGGTCACAAAGAGTTGGACACCACTGACATAACTCAATACCACCAACAACCATGACAACAGTATCCAGAATGCTAAATCTCAAAATGGCATGAAGCTGGCAAGTAAAGCTAAGAGCAAGAAAAAAGATGCGTATGTAAGTAGGTGAGTGTGTGTGTGTGTGTGTGTGTGTGCACATGTGTATGTGTGCTCAAGCATATGTATGAGTATATTAGTGGTGAAAAGCAGATGATCAAAGAAAGGATATGAATATTGTGCTGAGAAGGCTGATAATACCAGATGATATAGAGAAGGCAGATCTGAATTTGCTTCTGTTTTCTCTGCCAGGAAAACTCTGAACTAAAAAAAGACAGAACAAAAATGGAGAACAGGAAGTTGATTCATAAGGTAAATAGGGAAATAGTGAGAGTGTATCCAGCTTCCTTTAAGGAGTTCAAATCATAGGATTCCAAAGGGATACAGGGTATCTCACACATCTTAGTCACCTTTCTGATAAAATATCACCAACAAAAAATAAGAAAAATTATAACACTTAAAATAACAACAAAATAGACTAAATACCCTCCAACAAGAATAAAAATATTGGAATCAACCTATGCACACTTCAATATTTTCTTATATATGCAACCATTTCTAGAGAAATATGGAAAGAAACAAACAGTTGGAGAAATATTCAGTGTTAATAGAAATAGCTGAATTTTTCATCATTTCACTCTTCTAATTCAGCCCCTCATTCCTTTTGACTTGGGCTATTTTCATAATCTACTGTTCTCTCTATTAGTCATTCCCTTCTCCAATCTTTCTTCTTAAAAACGGCCAAAAAAGAATTGGCCAGCCAGCATCTACATGAACACCACCAATGACAGGGAATTAACTGCCTCAGGAGGCAGACACTGTCCATTCCATCATGGGAAAACTGAGTCTAAGTCAAGGATTATTAACTCTTTTTGTGTGTCCTGGACCCCTTTGACAGTCTGGTAAACCTTAGGGACCCCTTCTGGGTGTAGTGTTTTGAAATGCATAAAATAAAGTGCATGGGAATATAAGTGAAACCAGTTACATTGAAATATAGTGTGTGAGAGAGAGAGAGACACTGAGAGAGAGAGGGAGAAAGAGAAGGAGAAGGAAAGGGAAAGGGAGAGGGAGAGGGAGAGGGAGAGGGGGGAAGGTAAGAGGGAGGGAAAGAGGAGGGAGAGAAGGAGGGGGAGGGGGAGGGGGAGAGAAAGTTATTAGAGTTCGGATTAAGAACCTCTGCTCAAAATGTTCCTGTTAAAAGAAAAATTCTGGCTTAGGCCTCTCTCTGGTCAATTAAAGGCAAACTCAGGAAATAAGACAAAAGGAGTTTATTGGCACCCCAAGGCATCAAGCAGCTGGAATGGGGCTGGCCACCAAATCCAAGCACCAGCCGGCTTTTACAGACAGTTTTCTTGTAAAGATCTCAAAAACTCAATGAGAACTGAAAAACTCTCCTCTCTCCCACTCTTGTCAACTCTACCCCACCCTTTACACAGGTGGAGGGTATTGATCTCCACCAATGAGAAGAAAGTCCTATACCAATGGGCTTTGAGATTGGGGTTACATTCATTTGACTTGGAATTATTAAAATAGCAGATTAGTTTTTTTTAAAAAATGGGAAGAGTGTACTGACATTATAAAGGACAAAATTATGGGAGAATCAGATGAAGAAGCCTGGGCTGTTTACCCTAGGAGGAGGAACTTGATCACTGTCTTGAAGTATATGAAGGATGGTCCCATGGAAAAGGAAGGGTCCCACATTCTGCTTGGCCCTAGGCTTGGTATAAAGAAAAACTTTCCAAAAACCAGAGCTCTCCATAAGTGCAATAGGCTGTCCTAGGAGATGATGCATTCCCTTTCATTGGAGGTCATGCTGTGTAGAAGTAATTCTTGATCCAATATGGGCTAGATGGCCTCTGAGGTTGCTTCTGACTTTGGGATTGCAATTCTTTGAAGAAGAGAATCCATAGAAATTCTTTTCACCTCTTTAAGCCTGAAAAACCAGTCCTCCTATTCATTGGTGTCATTCTTTTTTTTCCCCCAAATTCTCCCTTTATTAAAAAAAAAATTTATAAATGAGAAAAATAAACAAGAAAATTGATTGCTTTATAAAGTAAGCTTTTACAGCAATAAATATGATTTGTAACTTGTTAACTAAATTCATCAAACAAGTATTTATGAAGTTCCTGCTGCATTTTTGTCCAAATTAAATAAATATCATCAAAGATAATTAACATAGAGAAGACTAGGTGACAGATATAATTACTATTCCCAAGAACCTGAAAAAGGTTATCAAACAGAAGGTTATCATACAGAAAGGCTATCAGAGGGAAGGTTCAAAGAACACGAAGGGCTGTTACAGGGAAGGTTCCCAAGAACCTGAAGGACTATTATATGTAAAGTTCTAAGAATCTGAAGTGCTCGCCCAACATACTTGGTCCCAGGGGTTAAAACATGGAGCAATGGGGAGAAGCCATAGGAAGCTGTAATGGGATTTGAAAATCTTCCATGCCGTTGTATTGGCAAGCAAACAGGTACTTAGCATCTTGTTTCAAGTTCATGATTGTATCAAGTATTAAGATCCAGAACTTGTGAATCCCACAGTGGGATGAACTTCTTGATGTAACAGGAAGGGGTGGAACAGGGAGGAGCTAATACCATATATAAGGAAAAGTCTAAGCTAGAGAGCCAGAACTTTGGAGAACTGAATTGAGAATTGCTGAGAGAGAGAGAACTGCTGGAATCCTGAGAACTTCTAAGGACTGCTAGGAGCTGCTGAGAATTTCTGAGAGCCAGCCAGAACTGCCAGGGAGGAGAACTGCTGGGAGCCAGAACAGCTGGGAGCAAGCAACATGGAGGCTGAGGAGCTACCGTGAGTGAGAAGAGGAGGAAACTTGCTTGAGGGAGTGAGTGAGAGAGAAGGATCCTTGCTTGAGGGAGGCTGTTTTGTTTTGAAGGCTTGGGAATGCAGGTGTTTGCTGTGTTAACTATGTGTACCAACTTCATGATTACTGTAATGACTTTGATTTTCTGGTTTGGGGACTCTGTTTTCTGGTATTTGAATAAATACTTTGGTTCTGCCCTCCATGTGGAGAGCCTGTTACATTTTGTGATTAATGATTACACCAGCATATTCATAGCTGCCATGGGCACTGTGAATATCACATTGGTTGTATAGAAGCCATAATCCAACTTGATGTCAAGAAAAAATATCTTTCAACAATTAGAACTAACCAAAAGGAGAATGGGCTTCCTCAAGGAGAACTAGATTCCACTCATTGAAGATTTTCAAGCAAAGGCTGAATGACTCCTGATTGAAGATCCAGTTCTCAGATTCTGTGTGTGTTCAGTGTTAAAATCCTATTCAAATACTTACAAAACAAAAACAGTCTACCCCTTATTCCTCTAATAGAGAAATATAGCTGAAAGGAAGGAAGGAAAAATAGATGATAGATAGATAGATAGATATATAGATAGATAGATGGATAGATGGATAGCATTATAATTGGTTTCTTTTGTCATCCTATGTATTTTATTTCATGCATTTAAAAACCTTAATCTAAGAAAGGGTCTATAGTCTTCACTAGCCCGTTAGAAGGGTTCGTGGTAGAAAAGCCATTAAGAATCCCTGTTCTAATTCTTCATTTCTCTCTTCTGGCATGAGGCAGTCATTCAATGAGCATTTACTGAACACTCATTTTGGGCTAAGACGTTGTGCTAAATGCTGAGCATACAAAGAAAGGTAAATAACAGTCCCTGCTGTCAAAAAGCTCACAGGCTACTCCATACAAAGAAGATATATATCTATATCTATGCAGATATACGTATTTGTATATGTATATGTAAATATGCATGTGTATGTGTATATGGGTGCATATGCATATACACACATGTATATGTAGAGAGATACACATATATACATATATACACATTGATGTGTGTCTATATACGGCTGACAGTTATTGTTGATGTTTGTTGCTTATACTAAATCGATGATGATCACAGAGGGAAGACGCTAACACTGTGGTGGAGGGACTGGAAAAGATTTTCTGAAGTAGTTAGAATTTCAGCAGGGACTTGAAGGAAGTCGGGAGGAGATGAGAAGGAAGCAAATGTCAGGCATGGGGGACAGCCAGTGAAAAATGCCAGAGCAGGGAGATGGAGTGTCTTGTGCTGTGCAACAGCAAGGGAGCCAATGCCCCAGAGTACACAGGGGGGAGTAAGGTGTGAGAAGACTGGAAAGGTAGACAGGAACCAGGTTATGACCCTAGAAGGAGAGTTGAGTTGACTTTTGACTCTATCACTAATGAAGATGGGTTCTTGAGAAAACTACTCTCTCCCTCTGGATCTCAGCTTCCTCATCTGTAAATGAAGAGGTCAGATTCAACAGTCATTAAAGTTCCTTTCTAGCTCTCCCGTTCTATTTCATTGCTTAGCTTCAGAGTGATGTCCTCAAAGGCTGCAAAGCATTACTTAAGGTATTTGGAAGCTCTCATGCAAGCGATAGGGTTCCATTGATTTGCACTGAATTAGACTCTCCATTTTCATGGCAAACAGATGAGGAAGTACTTTCTGTATTATCCCTATCTAAAGTAAATTAGGTGTGATATCATTTCCCATTTTCTATCTGACTTGGTGCTCCCCCTCTGTACACACACAATTATGGAAAATGAGCCCTGCAGAGAAGCAAATAGCTTTGAGCGAATCCAAAACATGAAGCTGTGATGCTTATTAGGCCATTAAAAAGCAAATGACTATTTTCTTGAAGGCAGCCCTTGTTTCTACTGCCCTTGACAATATCCTTAGTAACAACAAACTTTTCTATTGACTCAAGATAAGTTCCATAAGGCCATTAAAACAGCTCATTGTTCTGCCGGGGTACCCACTGATGCTGACTCTTTATTTGAGCAGGATAGGAAATGTGCCCCAGGCCAAGGAAATCATGAAAGCGGTAGGTGCTATGAGTTCTGCAAATACTACCCAATATACGACAGTTTAACTCCTTATCGGAACAGCACTCATCTGGGGCCCCTATGAACAATTATATTTTATCAGTTTTACTTGGCAACGCTTATGTATAAATACAGGTCATGTGTTTTCACAGCTAAGTTCCAGAAATAGACCCAGTTTGGGGGTGACATCACTTCTCCCCCAGCAGAAACTGCTTAACTCTTCAAAGTCCATCCATCATTGCCTCTCCAACTCCCATCACAACCTTGATCAGGTCTCAAGGATCCAGATGAAGTTCTGGGCCTAGTCAAAGTTAGAGAGCTAATTCTAATAAAAGGTAAAGAATTTGTCAAGATACAGGGTCTATACTTGCTAATTGAGAGGTACACATCTGGTTGGGTGATTGGCTTTTAATAGAAATGGAATCAAACCTAGGTTTGATAAAGCGATTTGGGGAAACCAAATGCAAGCACTGTCTGAATCCAAATGCCTATAAAATGAAAAGATGGTGATACAATGTTGGGAGGAATGGATGCCTTATTCAAATAGTATGATTCCAGAAAATGAACCATTACATTTCCTGCAAAACACAGAGCTCTCAAAGGGTATCTGGAGTATTAAACTTTGAACTGGGAATCCTTTGCTTTACATCCAGCCTTAGACACTCACTAGCTGTGTGATGCTAGGTAAGTCATGATAAGATCATGGAATTTAACGATAAAAAGTACTTTTAAGGTTCTCTAGTCCAAATTCACCATTTTACAGATGATGAAATTATTGTTGTTGTTAGTCCTTCTTTCTCCAAGAGTGCCAATGACGTCACAAGCCTGATATCTTGATTTGCTCATAAACTACATAGTCGTCAGCCTTGATCTCTCCTCCAAAGTCATCAGAGTCCCATGGCAAAACAAAGGTCAGGATGACTGGAGATGGCCCAGGATTCAGGGGGCACCTTTGGCTTTTCTAAATTAATTACTGGTCCAAGGCCATGCTTGTCCAATGACTAAAGGCTACATGATTGAGACGAAGGGGGTGACTAGATGGCTGTGGATAGAGCAATTGGACTTGGAGTAAAGAGAACCTGAGTTCAAATCCAATCTCAGATAAAATCTTGGTGGGGCAAATCACTTAAACTCAATTGCCTCCCTTTGCCATCCCCCTCCAAAAAAAAAAAAAGAGTATTGAGACGAAAGATGGCCCAATTTATCATCCCAAAACTACCATCCCAGTCTGAGAGAGGAAGACCCTCAGAGTTTGGAGTCAGAACTTGCAGTTCACACTCCCAGAACGTGTTTAGAGTCTCTGGCAGGAATTGAATTCTTCCTGAATCCAAATCTAGTATTCATGACGCTGTTCTTCCTCCTAAAAAGGAAACAAAAAGGAAGTTTTGCAATGAAACAAAAAATTAGGCAGAGAGCTTAGTTGCTAAATCTAGTTTAAACACAACAGATTAGCCCAATTATCAACATGCTGAATAGGGAAGACAACTTGCCATTTGGGTCACTTATGACCAAACATCCTGTTGTATGTTTTCCTAAGAAAAGCTGAAAAGACAGGATTTTTCCCCCAAACTAAATTCAAGTTATTCAGCATTCTGAAAAACTGATCTTAAACACACCTGCTCTGTCTGTAGCAGCCAAAATTTGAAATTAAAAGGACAAGAAACTGATGGCCAAGTTCAATATGTCTCTCCCACCCCCTACGTAGCCCACTTGAATTTCAACAGCTGTCTGCTCAACATTTCAGCGTATCATCAAATTATGGTTTTCAGAAAAAGAAATCTTTGACTTGGCCCTGGAATCCAGGAAAGGAGAGCATCTATACTTGCTAGGGTTATCATAAAAGAAGGCAAGAAAATAGAATGGAAAGAGTCCTGGCTTAGGAGACCAAGGCCTTGCTTTGGTTACCAGTGTGACCTCCGGCAACTTATTTTTTGTTCTGCACCTCAATTACCTCTCTATAAAATGCCAGAGTAGACCAGGAAAGGAAGAAAGATATGTTCCTTGTAACATTTAATTCCTGAATGATGGGGAGAGGAAAAGTTGTGGGTCAGATATTGGGAGTAATGTTGGTAATGTGAAAACAAAATGTTAATATTTATTTATTTATTTAAAATTCCCACATGTTCCTTTTCTTATGGAGGAGAAAATCCAAGGGCGTCATTGGATGCTCCATAGTTTTTAACCCCATCACCCCATAATAATGAAAGGTTCCTGGGTTCCTAGTGGTCCCCAGGGAAAATTTGAAGTCCTAATTTTGCATCTCCCTCCAAGAATTCAGAAACAGAAATGTGTGGACAATTTTCTTAGCACCTATAAGTCCAGGAGCATAGCATAGCACCATCAAATTTGAAATAGCCATGATGGTCAAATAAGGACCTTATTTGATTTTTTTAAGCTAGGAATGTGCCTCCATCTGCAAGATTGAATGGAGAAACTTTTGACTAGGATTTAGTGAACTCCTTACCACAAACGTAAAAAATGCCGGAATATGAAGTCAATTGGTCAGCAAACATTTATAAAGTACTTACTATATGCCAGGCACTATGTTAAGTGCTAGGGATAAAAAAATAAAGCAATAGTCCTGTTCTTGAGGAGGTCATAGTCAAGCAACTAGGCCCAAACAAGATATATACAGGGTGAACTGAAGATAATAACAGAGGGAAGGCATGAGCATAAAGGGAGACTGTAGAAGCTGAGACTCAAAGTCAGGGAAGCCAGGAGGCAGAGGTGAGGAGAAAGAGAATTCCAGGCAAGGGCGCACAACCGTTGAAAATGAATAGAGCTGGGAGATGGAGTGTCTTGAGGGAAAGGAGTGAACAAAGAGAGAAGAATCTTAAATTCAAGGTGACATAGCAATGCACTAACCACGATGGCAAAAAGAAGAAAGAAAACAAAATCAATGAAATGTGTAAAAATGCACAAAAGAGAACAAAAGGAAGTCCTGAAGCAGATACAGACAAAAAGTGTTGATTGAGGTTGATTATGGTTTAAAACAAACAAACAAAGCAAACAGTATATTGTAGCTTTGTGGTTTTGTGTGCAAACCCTAGGATTATTAAATATACATATATAATATATATATATATATATATATAAACAAAATATAAGTTCGTTAGATTGTAAACTCCTTGAGGGTAAGGATTGTCTCTTTATTTTCTTTTTCTGTTTCTCCAGTGCTTAGAACATTACCTGGAACATAGTAGATAATAAATATTCATTGAATTGAATTTAATGGAAATGCCAGTTTTTGTTAATGACTGTCAAGTTTTTCTTTTATAAAAATATTTAAAAAAAAGAAATCAGTAGCCCCCCCTCTCCCTCCGCCACTCTTTTGGTTACAATAGGACTTCCCAGAATGCTGCTCTTCCCAAGTTCTCCTAGTAAAATAGCAATGGGTACTAAGAAATAGTATGATGCAATGGAAAAAGCATGGTTCTTGGAGTCTGAAGAACGAGATTCGAGTCCCTGTCATTTTTTAGCTCTGTGACCTTTGGCCAATCAATTCACCTCTCTTTGTTCCCTCATCTATAGGATGGGGGACACTAATAGTTACACTAGCTGTGGTATAGTGTTGTTGTAACAAAAATGCTTTGTAAATTGTGAAGTGCTTTAAAAAGAACTTTAATGATTATAATTACGTATAGTAACTCAGAGACATTTACAAATCACTTTCCTTCTCCTGGTTCTTAACAGGCATTGTACGAATACAGAATTAGAGGTAGAAGGGACCTTGCAGATCTTCTAGTCACCTAACTTTAAAGCTAGAAGGCAACTCAAAAGCCATCTAGTCTAACACATGTAATGCAGATCAAAACAATTCAATAATAATAATAATCTAGCACACTAAGGCTTGCAAAGCACTTTACAATTATTATTACTTGCCCAGGGTCACATAGTGAAGCTTTGCTTTCAGTCATATCTAACTCTTCATGACCCCATTTGGGTTTTCTTGGAAAAGACACTGGGATGGTTTGCCATTTCCTCCTCTAACTCGGATGTAGAAACTGAGGAAACAGGATTAAGTGACTTGCCCAGAGTCACACAGCTAATAAGTGTGTGAGGCCAGATTTGAACTGCGGCAGATGAGTCTTGCAGACTTCATGCCTCGAGTTCCACCGGCTAAGTGCCCTGTTTGCTCTTAGATCTTCCCAAAGATAGGATCAGTGGCCTATATACTGCGCCATCTAGTGGCCTAGATATCTTAAGTGACAACCAAATTCACAGAGGCGCTAGGAATCAGGGGAGATTTGAACCCAAGTAACCTGACTCCACAACTTGTGTCCTTTCCACTGTACCCTGCTGCCTCGCATCTTTGGTTCTTATACTATGGGCTGAGGAGCTATTTCAAGGGGTCCATAAAATTTAGATGCACATCAAGCATTCTCATTTTTAACCTTTATTTAGAGCCAGCAAAATATGCAGTGTCATTCACAATAAATAAACAAACATGCCTCCTGTTGACTGAATAAACAACATGTCTCACACATATATACATTTCTATTTTTCAAATAGATGCTGTTGTGGATTTTAATATATCAATTCTTTTAAAAAAAACATTACTGAGTTCACAGCAGTTTTTGTCAACACATTTTTTCCATCAACAGATACTAAAAATATGACAAGTGTCATATGGGAGAACAAAAAAAAAATTTTTTTTTTAATGTTGAAAAGGATCCTTATATCAAAGAATATTGAGAGCCACCAAGCTAGCCTAGTCTTTCACTGGACAGGTAAGGAAACTGAGGCCCAGAGATATGAGTGATGTGCCAGAATTATAGAACTAGCTAATGGTAAAGCTAAGACCAAGACTTATGTCTCCTGCGTCCTAGTCTTTGTCCAATCAATAACCTGATTCCTTTCTAAGCTTCATCTTTTCAATGAGATGCTATTCCTTTCTGAAACTGCTAAAGTAAATAAGTAACTATGAACCCAAATACCTTTAGCCTCCCTTCTCAATATCCCTTGAATTCATCCCCTTCTCTCCATTCATGTGTCCATTAATCTGACTCAAGTCCTCACCACCATCTTTCCTGGACGATGGCAATGGCTTCTCAACTGGACTTTTTGCTTCTAGTCTTTCCCCTTTCCATTCCACACATTTGCAAAGATGATCTTCTGAAAACATAGGTCTGACCATGCTTCTCAGGTAAAATACACGCTTCTCAGCTTGGAATGAAAAGTATTCCATAAACTGATTCCATACTACCTTTTTAAACTTATTTCATATCACTCTCCTACACACACTTTATATTCCAGTCCAACAGATCAACTTGCTGCTCCCCAAACTCAATATTATGTCTCTATCTCTATCCTTTTACACAGGCTATCCAAACTCTCTCTCCTTATGTCCACTTCTGAGAATACTTGGTCTCCTTTAATGTACCTCCTGCAGATGCCACCTCCCACAGAAAGCCTTTCCTCTTTCTCCTAATTTTTAGTATTCTGTACCTGTTCAAATTACCTTGAATTCATTTATCTACTTCTATAGTATACCCGTTGTAGAATGTAATCTCCTTGAAGTCAGGGGGAAAATGTTTTGTTTTTCTTTTTATATCATCAGAATGTATGATGCCTTACACATAGTTGGTCCCTTAAATGCTTGTTGAATTGAATCCAATTGAAGTGACATATTTACATTTTTTTTTCTTTTTGGGAGGGGAGAAGGCAGGGTAATTGGGGTTAAGTGACTTTCCCAAGGTCACACAGCTAGTAAGTGTGTCAAGTGTCTGAGGCTGGATTTGAACTCAGGTCCTCCTGACTCCAGGGCTGGTGCTCTATTCACTGCTCCACCTAGCCTTCCCTGACATATTTACATTTAATAAAGTCTTTCTTAATATAATGTTAAGACCCAACAAACTGATTTTTATGTCGGACATTTCAGAAACAGTGGAAAAGACACTTAAGGAGTAAGGAGGGGAGGACTTTAAGTCCCCTTCAAATTATGCTACTAAACAACTATACTTAGAGCTGAATCCAACCTTGCTTTGTAATAGATCTCATTCAGCCTTTCTTCATACTAAATAGTAATCATAACTCACGTTTCTCTAGGTTTTAAGGTTTACAAAGCACTTTCCTCACAGCAAATCTGTAGATAATGCAAGAATTGCACGTCCATTTTGTAGATAAGGACACATAAACGTGTAAGACATAAAACTTTAGAACATAAACTGAAAAATTGAAGAAAAAAGCCCTCCTGTTCTCAGCTACATTGGGTCTTTCATTCTGTGCTCTCATGTGGTTCTTAATTCCTGGCTCTTGACAACCAAGTGCTCTGCAAACGAATTTTCTGCTGTCCCTAATAGATTTAAGCCCTTACTCTTTCCTCTCTTCCTACTGATCAGTCAGTCAGCACCTCCTTACATGGTGCAGACAAGGAAATTAAGGCACTGGAAATTGAATTTGTTTGTTCAAAGCCAGAGCATAAGTTAGTGGCAGAGATGGAACTATATAACCCAGGTGTGCTGTCTTCACTGTGCTTGTCATTGTTCTGACATGTTCCTTTGTCTCTTTGGTATGAAATGGTGAAGTCTAATGGGTGGATTCTTCTACATTCAGGGTTCTTAGCCTCTGTTATGTCATCACCCCCTTTAGCTGCCTGGTGAAGGCAATCCAATCTAACCAATCCAATCAACATTCATTAAGCACCTACTATATGTATCTCTAACGTTCTAAGCATTGAAGATACAAAGACAGCCAAAAAAGTCAACTGCTTAGGCCAGTTAGGTGGCACAGTGAATACAGCACCAGCCCAGGAGTCAGGAGGACCTGAGTTAAAACCTAGTCTCAGACACTTGACACACTTACTGGCTATGTGGCCTTGGGCAAGTCACTTAACCCAAATTGCCTTGCCTTGCCCCTTCCAAAAGAAAGTGTCACCTCCTTTCAAGGAACTCACAGTCAACAGAGGAGACATTCAAATGACTATGTACAAACAAGATACAGACAGGATAAATTGGAAGTAGTCTCAGAAGGAAGGCACTAAGGTTAAGAAGGCCTGTGAAAGTACTTCTTGCAGAAGGCAGGACTTGTCTGAGACCTAAAGGAAGCCAGAGAAGCTGGGGGTTAAATGAGGGAGGACAGAATTCTAGGTGTGGAAGATAGCCAGCCAAAAATGCCTGGAGTTAGAAAATGGAATGTTTTGTTGGAAAAATAGCAAGGAGATCAGTGTCACTGGATCTCAGTGGCTTTGTACTCTGGCTAAGGTGACTTATGTCACCTTATGTAAGCAGTAAACATAAGCTTTCACAGCAGGGCTTGAAACTAGAGCCACTGACACAGGATTTTTTTTTTGAGGGGGAAAGGCACAGCAATTGGGGTTAAGTGACTTGTCCAAGGTCTCATAGCTAGTAGGGAGTGTCAACTCTCTGAGGCTAGATTTGAACTCAGGTCCTCCTGACTCTAGGGTCAGTGCTCTATTCACTGCACCATCTAGCTGCCACGATGCAGGGATTCTTTATCAGAGGTCCATGAACCTTTTTAAAAAATTTATACTACATGCTTTAGTATAATTTTTTTCCTTTGCAGTGCTATGTATTTTATATTATACATTCAAAAACTTTATTCTAAGAAGAGGTCCATTAGTTTAGCACAGCGCCTGACCCATAGTAGTGAATGTGGATTGGATTGGATTGGCTTCACAAGGCAGCAAAGGGGGTGATGACAGCTCAAAAGTTAAGAATCCAGAATGGAGAAGAACACACTCATCAGACTTCACTGTTCCATGCCAAAGAGACAAATGAACAATATGGCAAACATAATGAACTGAGATATATGACTGGGTAATATAGCTTCATCTCTGCCACTGGATGACTGTCTGAATTTGAACAATTTTAAATTCCAGTGTCTTGGTTTCCCGGTCTATAGTAAAAGGGGTTGGACTAGAGCCAGAAGTCTTAACCTTTCTTGTGTATTATGGATCTCTTTGGCAGTCTAGGGAAGCCTAGGCATTCCTCAGAATATTTAAAATGCATAAAATCAAATACATGGGATTTTTGAAGGAAACTAATTATATTGAAATTAAAATGTGCATTTTTTTCCTACCCAGGCTTGCACACCCCTTTGAAATCTATGCATGTTCCCCCAAATTAAGAACCCCTAGACTAGATAATCTCTTAGGTCCTTCTTAGCTCTGAGTTATGTATCTGTTTGTATATTATACCCCCTTGGAGAATTTAATCTTCTTGAAGGTAACAGTTAATTTTTTGTTTTTCTTTTTATATCCTCAGAACCTATGATGGCTTGCACATAATAGGTCTTTTAAATGCTTGCTGGAATGAATCAAATTGTAGTAAACATATTTAGTAACTAGGTGGTTCAGTGGACAGAGCACCATGGGTCTGGAGTCAAAAAGACCTGAGTTCAAATTTGATCTCAGTCACTTACTAGCTATGTGTAATGCCATGCACCAGCAGATTCCCAAAGGAATGCTACTGTGAACAGCTTTTAGAGTTCAGATTACAAAATATAGTGAACACTCTGTTTATTCCATTACAAATCAAGACAAACATTCAAAACATT
>CM053580.1:328989280-329024712 GCA_028627135.1 Pseudochirops cupreus | reverse complement strand
ATGACCTCATATGAAAGAGGCAAGAGAAAATTGTTACAGTGGAGGGGAAGAACAGGAAGGCAAAAGGGAATTTGGCTTAAGGAGGGAATAACATACACACTAAATTGGGTATCTTACCCTACAGGAAAGTAGGGGGGAAGGGGATAAGAGGGGGGATGATAGAAAGGAGGGCAGATTGGGGGGGAGGGTAGTTAGACGCACACACTTCTGAAAAGGGTCAAAGTAGAAAATAGAACAAGTCAGGGGGTGAGATAGGATGGAGGCAAATATAGTCAGTTTTTCACAATATATCCACTATGGAAATGTTTTGCATAACTATCCATGTGCAACCTTATCTTCCCAGTAGGGATGGGTGACAGGGCAAGAAGGGAAAGAATCTGGAATTCAAAGGTTTAAAATAAAATATTTAATACACATACACACATACACACACATATATTTTACGTGCAACTGGGAAATAAGATATATAGGCACTGGGGTACAGAGATCCATCTTGCCCTACTGGAAAGTCAGAGGGGGAATGGGGGAGGATATAGGGGAGAGCAGATTGGGGGAGGGAGTATTCAGTGGGATCGTTGTTTTGGGGTGGTGGGTAGGGGAAAGATGGGGAGAAAATTTGTAACTCAAAATCTTGTGGAAATGAATGTTGTAAACTAAAAATAAACATAAAATTTAATTTAAAAAAGGAAATTATTGAGAACCCTAAAAGGTTTTGGTTTATGAGAGTTATATCTATATTTACCATATTAGAAATCAAAACACCTTAATATTCTTATGAAAATTGTTTTGAGTTTGAGAACTGCATGAAAGGGTCTTGGATACTCCTGGGGGGGGTGTCCCCAAACTATACTTTGAGAGCTGCTGCTCTCAGGATAATCTTTGAAGGTCCTTGGGGGAGAACAAGAATAAGAATTGCATGGGATGAGAAGGTATGAATGAGATATAGCCCACGCTAATGGAAGATACACTCACAAATGACTGTAGACTTGGAGCTAAGAGAAATGTTGGAGGTGATTGAATCTCATCCTCTCATCTTATAGTGGAGAAAATTAAGGCCTAAAGATGTTAAATAATTAAAAAAATAACGGGGCAGCTAGGTGGCACAGTGAATAGAGCACCAGCCCTGAAGTCAGGAGGACCTGAGTTCAAATTCAACCTTGGACACTTGACACTTAATTAACTGTGTGATTTTGGGCAAGTCACTTAACTGCCTTGCCTTCCCCCTCCAAAAAAAATCCTAATAAATAACAACAGCTAATATCTACACGGTTCCTGCCATCTGCCAGACAGCGCTAAGGACTTGACAAATATTATCTCTACTGATCCTCACAACAACTTCTGGGAAGTAGGTGCTATTATCATCCCCATTTTATAGATGAAGACACTGAGGCAAGCAGAGGTTGAATGACTTGGCTGTGGTCATATAGATAGCAACTGTCTGAGGCAGGATTTGGACTCAGGTATTCTTGACTCTAAAACTAGCACCCTATGCGGCAGAATTGAATGGGGGCACCTTGCATACCAAATCCAGGCACTAGAACACTGCATGTCATCTAGCCACCTAAACCAATCCTGACCACAGATTAATGAATTATATGGGTCAATAACCACAGAAAACCATTCTTGCTGAAGTCAGAATAGAACACCCTGCATTCAGCTCTCTGTTCATCTGTGCTCATCCTGTCATTCAGACAGTATTTACCAAGATCGACTACCTGCCCAGCACTGACCAACAACAGGGGACTTTCATTACCCTTTGCAATGTCCACAGAGGCCTGCCTTCACATTCCATACTCAATCTTCCGCTTTCCTTGCTCCCACCCTCAATTTGACCTCCCAGTCCTTAGCTAGGACCTTGGTTGGGGAAGAGGTTCGAGTTTCTAGAGGATAACTTGTTTACAGAAAAATTCAACCCCTGAAACTATGGAGGAGAAGCTTCTAAAGGAGGGAAGATCAAGCTTGCTTCCCTGATGGGATCATGCAATGCTCATCTTCCTGAGTGTCTCTTGGGGGTGGGGAAAGGAAGGAGAACCGTGGAACTGATGCCACCAGGTGGCTGTGAATTTTGGCCAGCATCTCAGATTGTGAGCTTCCAGAAGCATCTCCTATCGAAACCTTTCATCCTACTGCCATCTCGTGGCTAAGTGGAGACCAAGCACGCACTCTTGTCCTTCATTTTCCCAGGCAGTCCTCCGAGCAGGCCAGACTCTACTATTTAAGGGTGATGTTAAACTTTAACAGAGTGTGAACAATTGACCATTCCCTCAGTCCTTGCCACCACCAAGAAATCGGAACTCCAAAGCCCACGCATGGATCTGGCAGGTTTCTCTACAAGTGGTGATGGCTGAAATGGAATGTGTCTCCCTGGAGAGGATACCAAACATATATGTATTTTGAGGGAAAGAGGCATTTACAGGCCCCCAGAGTGGGAATCCATGTACGCATTCCTGCTAAGTCCCCAGCCTAATATGAAATGCCTCCTGCAGCTGGTAATCCCACCACAAATAGAGATGGGGGAAGGGGGAGGGCACGGCTTATCCAGAAAATGTACTCATTTTTATTTGAGAGGGAAAGAAGAGGCAGACAGACTAAAGCACTTTCCCAAAAGAAGCCACTTTCCATTTACTAGCAATGAGGAACATTTTTTATTTTCCATGTTCATCCTGTAATTAGTCCTTTCTTTAATTATTTTACTTATAAAAGGTAACTTATAAGTTTGGTTGCATGACACCATAGCTCCCCAGACTAAAAATGTTTCCCACATTGGGTTTGAAAGTTTCATTTGCTATCAACATACATTTTAAAGACCTACTATGTACTAGGCACTGTGTTAAACTCTGGGAGAAACACAAACACAAAAAAGTCTCCTCTCTCAAGGAACTCACTGTCTAATGAATATATGTACATGTGTGTATGTGTACATATGTGTACACACATGTATATATATCTTTTGGAGTAAGAGACTGCTATAGTAATTATATATATACATACATGCATATACACACACACACATATGAGGGCATTTAAACTGTTATACATCATTAGCTTACTAATTTATGTGACATTCTCACAGCTCCCTGAGAATTAAGGGCAGGGCCCTATAGAATGGAATACTACAAAAGGAATTTTTGAGACAGTTCTTAACTTTTTTCATGTCGGCTTCTTTTGACATTCTAGAGAAGATTATAAATCCCTTAACAGAATAATGTTCATAAATAATTTGAAGAAAATGCTAAATTTTGTTAGAAAATAGTGAAAAGAAATATGCAAATTTTTTTTCTCGCTCAAATTCATGGACCTCCTGAAAAAGAGTAGGTGAACCTTAGGTTAAGAATTCTTGTAGAAGAAAGATAGGGAGATGTTTGGGTAGAGGTCAGATGGGTATAGGGCAGCTAGGTGGTGCAGTGGATAGAGTACTAGGCCTGAAGTCAGGAAAATTCATCTTCCTGACTTCAAATCTGCCCTCAGACACTTACTAGCTGTGTGACCTTGGGCAAGTCAACTTAGCTCTGTTTACCTCAGTTGCCTCATCTGTAAAATGAGCTGGAGAAAGGAAATGTCAAACCACTCCAGTATCTTTGCCAAGAAAATCCCAAACAAGGCCATGAAACGTCAGATACAACTGAAACTACTGAATAACAAAATAACATCTAAGTATGATCCTGAAGTAGGAGTCACTGAGTAACCTGCAGAAGGCATTGTCAGGGTAAAAGGCAATTGAAAGGGAAAAAGAAAGGTATGAAAGACAGTGTCAAATTTAGTCATTATTTTGTTCAATGTTTGCCTTGACTGATTGTTAGTTAACAACTAATAGAGTAAATTCTGGGACTCAATAAATTGGGACCGTTGCCCTTGACCTCAAGCTACTGGTGCCTGGGTGATAATTCTGTTTGGTAGATTATGGGGAAGGAATAGTTCCTCCCCCCCAGCTCCTACAGTTAAATTAAGTGCCTAAAACTAAATACTCCTCACTCTACTCTCACCACAAAGCATCACAGGACCCAAGCTAGACCTGGAAGGAACATTGAGGTCATGGAGTCCAACTTCCAACTTCAACACATGAGGAAACTCAGGCTCAAAAGTTTAAGTGACTTACCCCTTGAAGATGAAAGGGAAATCTTGCTGATTGGTTGATATTTTCTCACTTTTTGGTTCTTAGTATCCCTATTTTCCTTCCAAATTCAGATCAAGAAACATCTCTTGCGTGAGGTCTTTCCTGATCCTCTCCCTGTCCCAATTGCTGGGGCTCCCCTCTTCCTGTTCCCTTGTATTTGTTGGGTCATCTCCAGTCTTCCTGATCCATATCTGGCCACTGAACCCAGATGACTCTGAAGGAAAGTGAGACTGGGGACTCTGCACTTGCATGTCATGGCATTACCTCTCTGATGGCACGGTCCTCTTCAAGAAGGAAGGACAAACCACAGCAACAACCTAGTGTTTGCTTTGTCTACATTTTGTCTATGTTTACATGTTATCATCCCCTGTAGTGTATAAGCTTCTCAAGGTTCAGTTCTCTTTCATCTTTGTGTCCCTACCACCTAACACAGTGCCTGAAACAACTTTTGCTTGTCATTCAGTCACTTTTTTAAGTCGTGTCCAACTTTTTGTGATGACACAGGGTTTTCTTGGCAAAGATACTGGAGGGATTTGCCTTTTCCTTCTCCTGCTCATTTTTTTTACAGGTAAGGACATTGCCCATGGTCACACAGCTAATAAGTGTCTGAGGCTGGAAAGAAAACTCCTAAAGATGGATTCTGATTCCAGCCCAGTGTTTTATCCACTGTGCCACCTACTGCCCCACCCCTAGACTCCTAGAGCATACCTCTACTCCCTTTCCGTAATAATAATAGCTAAATTTTTATAACATTTAACACATGTCTTCTCATTTGATCCTCACAACAAACCCATTAGGTAGATGCTTTCATCATCCCCGTGTTACATCAAGGGAAACTAAGACTGAGGGAAGTTAAGTGACTTGCTTAGTATCACTCCGCTAGTAAGTGTCTGAGACAGGATTCTAACTCAGATCTTCCTGATTATAAGTTTAACAACTAGTTGTCCCATAAAAGTCATCTTGTGAGTGGAATGATATTATAGGCCAAATGGCCATGTACTATTTCACCTTGTGCATTGGTTTTACAAATCTGTACCATAAAGCTCAACCTGAGCTTAGGCCCTAAAAGACTAATCAGCAAGAACAGTAAAATGTCTTTAAAATACTCTTTGTTTTACCTGATTCTATTACACTCTGGATCACATCAATTTCCTCCACCTCCAAGCCCAGTTGTGAAGTCAACAAAGTTTGTTTCAGGAGTCCATTTTCTGTGCTCCTCCTTCCTTGACTCTAATGTTGTTTTCCCTTAACACTTTCCAGTTGTTATTCAGGCCTTTCTTGGTCTACTCTACTTCTCTACTAAACTCCCTAAATCCTAGGGCTTATCATTTCTTACCACCAAGCTCACCATTCAAATTGTCTTTTTTTGAATCTTATACATATGTATATGTATGCATATATGTGTGTATATGCATGTGCATGTGTATATTCATATATATATGCGTTGTAGTATATGTATGAGTATTGTGTATATGTATATGTGTATATGTCTATCTGTATATGAGTATGTGTATATGCAAGCATATGTGTATACATGAGTATATGTATGCGAATGCATAAATGCATGTGTATATGAGTATATGCACATGCATGTGTGCATGAATGCATATGTATGTATATTGTACATATATTTAACATGTGCATAATGTGCAACATATGCACATGCATGCACACATAAATGCATAACATATGCGTACGCATAACACATGTGTATATATGTATGACATGTATGTGAGCATATATGTGTGTGCATGTCTATGTGTGCATGTATGCATATGTGTATATTTGTGTGCATAGCCTATGGGCATATGCATTTACATGTATGTCTGCATGTGCATACATGTGTTATGTATGTATGCATATTGCAAGTGTATAACATGTGTACATATATGTGTTTGTGTGTGTATGTATAACACTTGTGTGTATCCATATGTGTATATGCATAGGCATATGTATATTATGGAAGAAGCCTCTTCCTTGGGCCTGGCCATTGGTGGCCACAGACTCTGCTGGCCTCCTTGAGGGCCTCTGCTGACCGGCCTCTAGCATTGATAATGGAGCAGCCATGATAGGTGCTGGCAGCTGATCAGGTCATGTGGCTCCTAGTCACAGTTTTCCTGTTGGCCTGAACACGGTAACAAATCAAACTGGATCTTTTCAGTCAGACTTTAATTGCACTTGGCCACTGTTGACAGATGGACTCACTCCATCTTGCATATTTCCCTTCTACTTCCTTCTAGAGGCTTAGGAGACCCATGCTGGGCCAGAAAAATCTGACTAAAACTCCTTTGCTCCACTTTGTCCCACTCAAGTCAGGTTGTATTTAATGAGGCTGCATCTTCCTCCCCTTCCCAGTTTCTGTTACACAACACTCTATCATGTTAACTTAGCCTTCACCCCCGAATTGGGATAAAATACTTGAGTACACATTTTAAAAGCCCTTGTCCCTACAGTGATCCTTAATCACTGCCAACCAAACCCAGGGCCAGCCCAAGGTCAAAGCTTGAAGTGTTGTCTTTCAGCAGCCATTGATTCATCCCCCCTTTCCTGGCTCTTCTCCTTTTCAGTGTACCTACTATCCCATAAGGCTCCTAGATGTCCACAAGCTGCTTCTTTTTTTTGTTTTGGTTTCTTTATTTTGTTTTTTAACTTGTAAAAGGAATATTTACTTAGCAGGTGTTTTTTTGTTTGTTGTTGAGTAAAGAGAGTTGTTCCAAAGCAATCCTCTGAAGCCATCAATCTTTCTAACCCTCCTTGTATACACAGGCAATCCTCCCAAATCTCTTTATATTTACAAGGTCCCTGGGCAGAATAGAGGCATTTAGGTGGCACAGTGGATAGAATGCCAGACATGAAGTCAGGAAGACTCAACTTCCTGTGTTTAAATTTGGCCTTAGACACTACCTGTGTGACCCTGGGCAGGTCACTTCAACCATTTGCCTCAGTTTCCATATCCATAAGATAAGCAGGAAAAGGAAACAACAAACCAGTCCAGCATCTTTGTCAAGAAAACCTCAAAAGGGGTCATGAAGTGTCAGACATGACTGAACAACAACAAGGGGAGAATGGACTCAAACTTCTACACAAATGGTAATGAAACACACATGTAGAGAACATATGTGGCAAAAGTATAACTCAGAACTCCTGGTAACTGGATGTTTTTTCCCTCTTTCATAAAGTCCTCTTGAAGTTTCTTTTAGTGTGGCTCAATTAGAGTCAGTGTCTTTGGAGGGTCCACAGCTAATGCTTTGCTCTTTCCAGAGGGGTAATGCTCCCTGAAGCTACCTTTTCTTGGAGTATCTAGTTCATCCTTGGATTGCCCTCTAGCTCAGATTCCCATGGAGATCCTGCTCTCAATTATCTCTCTTCCAGGGAAATGCTACCAATGCAAAAAACAAGACAGCCACAAGAACTAAGACAGATGCAACCACCATCCATAATTCCAGAGGACTGCTGATGAAACATGCCATGTCCCTCCTAGTCAAGAGTTGATGGACTCAGAGACATATTGCGTGTATAGATTTGTATATAGCCAATAAGGAAAGTTGTTTTGCTTAACTATTCATATTTGTTACCAGAAATGTTTTTCTCTTCTCTTCTTTCCAGTGGTGGGGAGGAAAAGGGAGGGAGACAAAAATAGATTTCTGTTCATTAAAAAGAAAACAAAACAAAAGCTGCTTCTATCACGTAGTGCCCTTTGAGTGACAAGCCCCCTGCACTTACACTCTTCAAAATAAAATTTACATTCCCTTAGTGCCTGAGTCTTGACCAGGGTTAACTAAAAATCTGTTACAGGAATGCAAGTTAGAATTTTAATGGGTGGTAATGGCCCAGCCTTCCCAGATTACATTTACATTTGTGGAGGGATCTTCAATGTATTATGTCCCTGAAGAGTGTAATGTGGGAATTAAGTTGGATTAGAGAAGGGGGCTATTTGGCATCTTTCAAGTCACAGTATATAGGTATACCTGATAACTGCCTGGGTACATTGGCCCAGGAATGGAAAATGCTAGAAGTAATGAAAGATGCCAAAAAGTCTTTACAAACATTTATTATGCATATTTCATGAAGACCCTTGATATTTGGCATTTGAACCTGGCATTAAAAGAAGATACTGGGAAAAAGGAGGGCTCAGAGTCCTTCCTAGCCATGCCATGTAGAGAAGGAAGGGTAGAGTGGAGGTCAGTAACAGAACTTTTGCCTGATGCCTTACCCCTGCTCCCAGGGCTCTGACTGATTTCTGTGGAGGAAGATGGCGATCAGAGCTGAGGGGCTGAGTCACAGAGACTGAAAAGTGCCAATGGAGTGGGGCAGAAGATGATGGATAAATAGGTAGATAGAGAGATAGAGAGATGATAGCTAGCTAGCTAGCTAGATAGATGGATAGACACAAAACTGATATACTGTGGCAGTAAGAATGTGTTGAGAAAGAAAGAGAGACAGAGACAGAGAGTCAAAGACACAGACCTAGAGCAGAGATATAGATAACAACAGAGTTAGAGAAATAAATATAAATGATAGAGAGAGAGAGATAAAGACAGTGAATGGAACACTGAGCCTGAATTCAGGAAGATTCATCTTCATAAGTTCAAATGTGGCCTCAGACACTTACTGACTATGTGACCCTAGACAAGTCACTTAACCCTGTTTGCCTCAGTTTCCTCATCTGTAAAATGAACTGGAGAAGAAAATGGCAAAACACTCCAGTATCTTTGCCAAGCTCACCAGATTTGCCAAATTGAGTTACAGTTTGACATGACTGAAATGACTCAACAACAACAACATAGATTATATAGATGATGTGGCTGTAGTTATAGTTGGTCAATAGATATTATTAAATACCTGTTATGTGCCAAGCACTGTGCTAAGTGCAGGAAATATAAACAGAAGTTTTAAAATAAAGATAGATCTAGATATATCGATATAGATAAACAGATGTAAAGAGGAGTGCTGATAAATGTTTAACACCTGGCTTTCTGGGGGAAAAGTATGTACCACACATGTTTAATTTAATCTGCACTATTTACATTCTCTTCATCACTTTACTAAGCCTAGACAATCAACAAAACACTAAGTCAAGCCCCAGTTTGTAGCATTTGCCTATGTCTGTCTGAGGTATAAATGTTCACACTGAAATTTTAACAGTAGGATTAAAATACTACCTCTGTTCCTTACAAGGTGTTTCACCTTGGACAAGTCCCTTAACATCCCTGAGCCTCAGTTTCCTTATGTGTAAAATAGACTGGAAGGTTTCTAAAGTCCTGTTCGTCTATAGCTCTGTAGCTCTCTTCTTGGTTAAATGGGTCCATAACACTTGTATTGCCCCCACTCCCAGAGTTGTTACAGGTCCTGCTGTGCTTTCTTTCCTTGGGCAGATGGGTAGAGCAAAGCCCTTTGCAAATCTTAGAGCACTATATAAGTGGACAGAATTATTATCCCCTACCCTTAGCCCAGCTCTTTGGAAGGCCCTTTTGATGGCAACTGCCCAGAGAAGGAGTGGTTTCAGCTAGTTGTTATTAATTGGATAATTGTAATGATTTCAGGTCAACATGCTGAATAATGCATCCTTCTGGTATAAACCAAAGAGTTTATAACACAGAAACAGCCTTATCTATTGACACTAGCATATACATAAGGTTTCACAGGAATTGAGAAAATGGCGGGCAAAATCCTAGGAGCTCTTTATCAAATTCCTATGGTGCCATGACACGTGAAAAGATAACTATTAACACATGGCCATAAGTGCTAAAGGAAGGGAAGGAGTACAATGACTTTTTAAAATCTAGAATGTGAACTACAAGCAGACAATCTATGCCTCTTTGTACCTTCTACGTTACCTTACCTCGAGTGGTAAATATGATTCACAGTCTCATAGATTCATTGATACAGAAGAGATCTTAGCAGTGTGGGCTAATACAGGGGTTCTTATGGTTGTTGTGGTGTGGAGTCCTCTGACAGTCTGGTAAAACTTTTGGATTCCTCAGGATAATGCTTTTAAATTCACAAAATAAAATACATAGGATTACAAAGGAAACCAATTATGTTGAAATGTAATTATCAAATTATTTTTAAAAACAAGTTCACAGATACTAACATAAGAACATCTGACGTAGCGGAAGGCAGCAGAAGGCACATCTGCCATGGAAGGAGTCAGGTGGTGCAATGGATAGGGTGCTAGACCTGGAGTCAAGAAGAACTGAGTTCAAATACAATCTCAAATTAGCCTTGTGATACAGGATAAAAATAACAGCTAATACTTGTGTCATTTTTCAAGGTTTCCAAAGCGCTTTAATGTTTGTTTTCACATTTGGTGCTTACACAAACCCTTGGAGTTAGGTGTACTTATTATTCCCATTTTACAGATGAGGAAACTGAGGCCGAGAGAAATTGAGTGACTTGCCCTGAATCACACAGCTGATAAGTGTCCAAGGCAGAATTTGAACTCACGTCTTCCTGACTCCATGTTCAATGTGCATAACTTCTTTCTGCCTCAGTTTTCTCATCTGTAAAGTGGGGATGATAACCACAAATAAGATAATATATGTAAGGTACTTTGCAGACCTCGAAGCACTCCATAAGTGTTAGCTGTTATCCATATTATACCAGATAGCATGCTGGAATTGGAGTTAGGAAGAGCTACGTTCAAACCCTACCCCTGGCATTCACTAGCTGTATCATCATAGACAACATAACCCCTTTGGCTTCTGCTTCCGCATTTTTAACATGAGTGTGTTGGATTAGATAACAGTTGCAACACCTTTTTACTCTAAACCTATTGAATGATAAAAATAAGAAGGGTCATTTACATAGTATTTTAAAGTTTGCAAAGCAAATATATGACCTCATTGGAACCTCCCAATTACCCTGTAAGATAGGTACTGCAGGCAACATGGTCTCTATTTAACAGACAAGGAAGCTCAGGATCAGAAAAGCTAAGTGACTTGTCCAGAGTCACACAGCTACTATGTCTCTGCAGGAGTGTTTGCATTCTGATCTTCCAAAGCCAGCATTCTATCCACAGTGTATTTGACAAATAAAAGCCCTCCCTCCCTTTTTTCAGCCTTTCTTCTACTCCTCCCAACACTTTCTGATTCTATAGTGTGTGAGAATGACATTCCTGAAGGAAATGGTTAAGTATGGTCCAAACAAGAGAGGGAATCATTGCAGCTACAGAGGCCACTTGGGTGGCTTTCATAAAGACAAGAAATGAACTGACCCCTGGGACACCCTGGGGTGTCATGAAAGGATTCAACTGGAGAATAGGATGTGAAAATAAGTGATGACAACAATGGTGATGCAACATTTTCCCATCTCTCTGGAGTGGAGAAAGAAATACATGGAAGTAGAGAGTTTTGTTTATGACCTTTATGATCCTTGGAAGATTCGGGCGTGAGGACTTTCCATTCTAACTGAAAATGTGCTGTTCAGATTTGAGCTTGTGACCTTTGGAGACAATGTTGTCACTTTCTATTTTGTTCTGATTCTCTCTCTTTTCAGTTGGGACTAATGAGAAGGGGAAGTGGGGTGTAGCATGCCATTGCACATGCACCTTGTCAAAGTCAAGCACAGCCCAGTGAAAGGCACCCTGCTCTGGAGTCAGAGGACCTGTGTTCAGATTCTGCTACTGATACTAACTTTGGACATTGGGCAAATCACTTAATTTTCCCTTGTCTTCACTTTCCTCATCTGTAAAATGAAGAGACTAGATAACTCTTTCAGCTCTATGATCTATGATCCTTCGATCCATATAATCATCAAATATGGTTATTGTAAGGGACAATAGAAATTATTTAAACCAGTCCATCGTGTACATTGACCTGACATTTGGGGTTTACTGCAGATCCAAGATCTCTATGCTTGGGCTTGTTTTTTTTAATTTCATGTTATGGACAGAGTTCTTAGAAGATCTGGGTCCAAATCCTGACTCAGATACTTTGTGACCCTGAGCAAGTCACTTCATTTTATTGTATCTCTTTCAGTCAGTCAGTCAACAAAGACATATTAAGCTTCTGCTACGTGTCAGGCACTGTGCAAAGCATTGGGGATACAAATATGAGAAAGAAATACACTTCCTGCCCTCAAGGAGTTTACAGTCTAGTGGGGGAAGACAACACACAGAGGAAGAAGGGGAAAGTAACCCAAAACAAGATGACTGGCCTGGGCACCCTCCTTAAATAGAGAGGTTCTGAGAGGAAGTCTCTGCTGTGCCTTCTACTCAGAGGGGTCCCAGGGGCAGAAGGTCCTGATGAAATGTGAGTTCCAGGGTTGACGTGATTTTGCAGGATGAAGAGGTTGCTGGGACTGATGGAGCAGTCCTCTTGTGTTAAAGAGAGACAGAGACAGAGACACAGAGAGACAGAGAGACAGAGACAGAGAGAAAGTAAAACAGAGAGGTAAATGCTATTATTATCCTCACTTTACAGTTGAGGAAACTGAGGCCAGTTAAAGTTCAGTGACTTGCCCACACAAATCTCTGAGGCCAGATTTGAACTCATTTTCTTGACTACAGGCACAGTGCACCACCTAGCTGCTTACCTAATGACTGGAGCTGAGTCGTACCATCCTAGGAGTCAAAATCTTTGCCTTGGTCCTGGAGGAAGAGAGTGACTATTAGAGCCAGATTTCAATGATAAAGATCCCCCAAGCCCTGAATAATCAACTCTCCTTTAGTCCACACAGTACAAAACTCACAATAGGATGACATATAACAGAGTTAGTCCAATCACCTCATTTTACAGACAAGAAAACTAAGGTACAAGAAGGCTAAGTGACTTATCCAAGGCCACGCAGATAGGTATAGGAGGTAGGATTTGAACCCAGGTCCTATTTCTGCAAGATCAGTGTCCTTTCCTCTGAGCCATACTGCTCCTATCCCCTGAGTTTCAAGTCTATACAGATAATGTAGACGTGGGTTCAGAGATGTACAGAATTATTCACACCAAAGGTTTGGGGGAAAAATGAAGACTTAGTTTCCTCCACCAGGTTCTTTAAGGCCTAGAAGTTGGATTAATCAACTGCAGGTCTTGAACTTCTAAAGAGTGAACAGGCTCCAATTGCCCTAAACTCTTCTCAGAACAAAGTTACCCGGAAGCTGTCCCTGGTGCTGCCCCAGACCAAATATGTAACTAGCCTAGGTCAAACAGGGCTTCGACTCAGGAGGTCAGGAATGGGCATGATAGAATATGATTCATTTCCTCTCTAATTGAATGAGCTTTTTCTTTATGGTGGTTGTGCCTCACCTGGTGGTTATATGCCCTTGGGGTCTTTTCACCACGGTACTCATCTCCTAGGACTTCCCTCCCCCCCTCCCCCCAACCCTCTTCAGATTACCATCTCTCCTAGAATGATGACATTCATATAATTTCACTGTCTTCTGTGCTTCAAGGCCTACAGACAAACAAATAAATGCTCCTACTTATAGGTCTGTCTCAGACTCTCACCTCAAAGTAGACCTATGCTGACACATTGGTTCTAGATATTTCAAGTGGTAACAGTGGGTAGTTACTATTTTCAGTCTCGCATCTATAAGGATATAGACCCATACTTGATCCTATATGCCAATTTTTAATGACTGATCAGTAGGGGATCGCAGACTGATATCATTTCTGAACCCCAAATAATAAAACTATTCTGTCTCACCCAGTCCCCTGCTACCTCACAGGTACCAAGAGTGAGGCTCAAGAGGGAAATCTACCTCCCAAGGTTATTGTGAAGATCAGATAAGCTAAGACATGTTAAAGTTCTTGGCAAACCTTAAAGCACAGTAAAAATGCTTGCTATTATGGAATAGATTAATTTACAAAGGGAGAAGGAATTCATGAATAAGGCATGAAATCATAGTGGTACAAAATTATCTCCCTAGTGTTTTCTCCATGCCTACTATACCAACCTGTTCCATTCTCCCATTGTGTTAACTAGGCCCTAATCAGGACTCTTGGCTGTACAGAGTGTTCAAGAAGACTAGCACCTCTGGTGTGAGGGTTTACTGAGCCCTTTTCAGGGCTGCTCGCTCACCTTTAGTGTCCACCCATCACCCAACTCACCTGAAACTCCAAGGAGATAGAGCATGTGCAGCTGCCATACCCCAATAAACTGTCTCTGTAGATGGGCTGAACCAGTTGAGGGTAACTGATAGGCCATGAACCCGTCAGTGAGTTGGAGGGTATCTACTCCAAGCACGTGAAAACATTCCCCAGTAGAATGGGCAGATTAGAACAATTTGTTCCAATGGCCATGAAAATAGCTGAAGCAGGTGCTGTGGAGTACTTAGAGCTTGTCAGACACGGAAGACGCCAAGGTCATCCACCATATCATGCACCGTTACCGGTCATCCTGACTTTTGTCCTGCCACTGGACTTCGATGACTCTGGAAGAGAGAGAGGCTGCCAACTTTGTGCAATGCTGCCTCATTTAAATCCAATTCATGCACGATTCAAGACATCACCCCATGATATCTCTGGTCTTCTTTAACTGCATCCAGAGAAAGAACTGGTAAATAGAAGAATGCATAAAATGATTTACATACATATACATATTTATGTCTAATGGTGACTATCTCTAGGGCAGAAGAAGAGGGAAGAAAAAAATGGAAGAAAAGAAATTTACATGATAACTTTATTATATTTTTAAAAGAAAAAGCAAGTTGTACATAGTCAATTTGCAATTTCACATTCGATCATATTTTTTTATTCTATTACGCTATGGAAATGCTTATTTTATTTCATAAATTGAAAATTAAATTAATTTTTTTTAAAAAAGAAAGAAAACAAGGACAAGCAACCTCACAAGCCCAAATGTTTCAATTAGTACTGAAATTTATATCCTCCTACACTAAGATACCTGATTTCCTATAATAAAACCTTCCATATGCTTCTAGCTCCAGTACTCACCCCTTCTTCTTGATATTCCTACCACTTCCTTATAGAAGAGTTTTCATGAGTATAGTTAGGTAGTATAGTGGACAGAGTGTTGGACTTCGAGTAAGGAAGACCTGAGTCTGAAAACTGCCTCAGAAACTTATTAACTCTGTCACCCTGGGCAAGTCACTTAACTTCTGTCAGACTTGGTTTCCTCAACTGGAAAATGAAGATAATAATGGCACCTGTCTCACAAGGTTATTGTGAAGATCAGATGAGCAAATGCATGTTAAAGCTTTTGGTAAACCTTAAA
This sequence comes from Pseudochirops cupreus, assembly GCA_028627135.1. NCBI lineage: Eukaryota > Metazoa > Chordata > Mammalia > Diprotodontia > Pseudocheiridae > Pseudochirops > Pseudochirops cupreus. The sequence continues at coordinate 329,009,429 of CM053580.1, read as the reverse complement.
GCATGGTATAAATGCTTACTATTGTGGAATGGATTAATCTACAAAGGGAGAAGGAATTCATGAAATCATAGTGGTACAAAATTATCTCCCTGGTGTTTCCCCCAGTGCCTACCATACCACCTGTTCCATTCTCCCATTGTGTTAACTAGGCTGTAATGAGGACTCTTGGACTCTGCCTCGTAAGTTTTCCTCCTTGTGGGTACCAGTAATGTCTCTGTGCTCCAAAATGTTCTCCTCGCCTTTGGTTTTACCCGGTTTCGCCTGTGCTTGGGAAAGACCATTTGTTATATCTATAATAACCTCTACACACCTGCAACTAACTGGCAAAGTATCCCTATGCCTTTCTGGCCCTGTCTCTCTGCCCACACACCATGCATCAGTATGATCCTAATGAGCTGATCCTGGGGAGAGAAAAATGATGTGTGCATATATAACTAGGGAAATACACTCCAGTCTGTCTATTGATTAGTACTTCAAAAAGACATCTCATTTCCCCATAGAACTCTAATCTTGGAGATTCATAGTTGATAGCAAAGTTATGTTTATTTAGAAGTAAAAACTATGATGCTAATGAACTCAGTTTGTTCTGACTGCCATGACATATTAACTTTAGTTAGATTTTTTTCAATTACCAAGTTTTCTTTCCTTCCCCCCTCACTGGAAAAAGAAAGAGAAAACCCTTGTAACAAATGAGTATGGTCAAACAAAACAAAATCCCCCATTGGTCACGTTCAAAAATGTATGTCTCATTCTGCAAGTTAGCTTTTTTATCCAGTTAACCCTACCAAAGGGCATGGCCTTTCAGGGAGGCTAGAGGCCCCAGAGACAGCTCTTGCTACTTCAGACAAAACCCTTATCTCTGGTCTTAGAAGGAGGAAAGTTGGGGGGGAGGGGAGTAAAAGGGGGACTGCACTGTAGTAAACATCCCCAGGCGCCAGAGCCAAACATTCCATTTTTAGTGTGGGCATTAACACCATGGAAATAGCAAATCACTATAAATCAGCCTTGATTTGTTGTTTTGTTGATTTTCTCTAGACTGAAGAGAGTGATGGAGAAAATGTGAATAATGCAGATCAAAATTTAGAATGTGTCTTGGCTTTTCAATATGTAGTAGACAAGACCTTCAGGGGTCCCCTGGCTCCTTTAAGAAAATGCTCCCTCTTCTATGAGGCCACTAGGCAGATATGCAGGAGGAGTATAATCTTGTTGGATGGATACCTCCATTGGTCCTACGAATAACTAAGGAAAATTCAGGGTAGTTAATTAGCAAGTTTTGTTTGTGGCTCCCTGTTTGTTTATGCCTCTGGACATGGTCCTAGGATGAAGTCTTAATAAATAATTAGCCTTAGGATGGGGTAGGGAGTGGTCGATTCCCAATTAGGATCCTTGCATTCTGGTTACGGAAGAACTTCTGCTATAGGGAATATAAGCCCTATGATTTTCTTGTATCTTGCCTCTGTATGAAATGGTTCTGTAATAAATAGACTATCAAATACAGCTCTGTCTCTCTCTTTAGTCAGCTGGTTGCTAGGCCATACAACTGTGCTGGTCATAGTATCAATGTACTGATTGTTAAACATTTACCAGCAAACTTTGGAGGAAGGAGGTCTATGCAGCAGTTCTTTTCAAAAAGATCTGGGGATTTTAGTGGACACAAGTTCAATATGAGTTAATAGCTTTTTATGATAGACAAATGTAAGTTTACGTGACCTCAGGTTGCTTGCAAGGCCGATTGTTGTTTGTCTTCTGTTCTCTAAGAGGGCAACGATATCACAAGGGTAATGTCTTGACTTGTGAATGGATTGGGTTTAAGTGAAGCCTCACTTTCTCCTCCAGAGCCATCAGAGTCCTGTGGTGAGACAAGGATTAAGATGACTGGCAATGGTCCCTGTGAGGCAGAACATGCAGAACTATAGGAGTGATTATCCGGTCTAATAACATCTGTAGTTTTGGGATCAATGCTGGGCTACATATTTTAGAAGAACACCAGTTAGCTGGAGAGCATCCAGAAGAGTTGAGCCAGGCTGGTGAAGAGTCTCAAGGCAACATCACATGTGGATCAGCTGAAGGAACTGGGGATCCTGAGCCTGGAAAAGAGAAGACATATGATGGAGGAAAGACTTTCAGAGAGGGGCCACGATAGTTCTCCTCCAGCGTGTGAAGGGGGATTGCAATGATCTACTTGGGTCAAGAGGACATAACTAGGAGCAAATGAGGCGAAGTTGCAAAGGGATGAATTTATGTTTAACAATTCCAGCTAAGGGCTATTCAAAAGATCAATGAAGGGGCAACTAGGTGGCGCATCGAATAGAGCACCAGCCCTGAAGTCAGTAGGACCTGAGTTCATATTTGACCTCTGACACTTAACTAGCTATGTGACCTTGGACAAGTCACTTAACCTCAATTGCCTTGCCTTCTCCCCTCCAAAAAAGTTGTTTTTAAAAGATCAGTGAGTTGTCTGAAAAAGTAGGGAACTCTCGCTTCTCTGAGGTCTTTATGGGAAAGTTGGAGAACCATCTTTCAAGTAAAGAATAGAGGAGATTCTTACATAGGCACAAGTTGGACCAGATGGCTTTGGGGACCCCATTCAACTCTGAAATGTTGAGCTTATGGAAGTAGCGTCATTGATTTCTTCTTCCTACTTCCAGAAGTATTATCCTCTATAGGATCATAGATTTGGAACTGAAAAGGAGCTCAGAGGCCACTTAGTCCAACTCCCCTATTTACACATGAGGAAATTGTCACACAGTCAGTAAATTCTAGGAGTGAGATTTGAACCCAGATCCTTTTATACAAAAGACTTCCTGGAGCTGTACAAGACACTTTGTTCTAAAGTGGGAGCTTGCACTGCCATCCACAGAATCAGAGAACCTCAGAGTTAAAAGGGACATCAGAGATTATGAAGTTGAACACATAGCTGAGCAGGAATCTCATAATCCTGATGGGGACTGTGAACACCTCTGTCACTCACACTCTTTGCACCTGATAGCTGTTGGTCCATTCCTAATTGCAGAGATTTATCTTTGGTGGAGAGATACATTGCTTCCTTTTAAACTGTTCAGTTGCATTCAGAGCATTTGTTTTCACCACATTCACCACATGATGCCAGATTTGGGAACAGAGAGATCTAAAGTATAGCCTTCTAGCTCCCTGCTGAAAATGCAGCATCAGTGGGCATATGCAATTTTTCCCAGCAGGAAACTTTTCTCATTTCATTCACACACAGTCACCCATACTCAACAACAAAGCTAATAAATAGATTCTTCCTGCTTTTTCCAGAATGGTGACACAGAGGGAAGGTTACCCTCCCACTCTGGCTCACCACTCTCTCTTTTCTTGCTTTTTCTCTGAGAAAATATTAAAGATAACCTGTAAATATTTAAGTGAGTTTGATGCTGACCTAGCAAGGCCTTGTGAGAGGAAGGAAATGCCAAGCATAAATTTTATCTAAATCATTTAAATTGTTTGTAGCATCCAAGTGATAAGGTAAAGATGGACATTGTTGAATTCTATTTGGTTCTACAAAAGAAAAGTCATGATATTTAGAAAGAAAGAGTGAAGGGGACTGAGCCTATAATTGCATTGTTAGGAAGAACTTCCAAATAATGAAACTCCTCCAGTACCGATTGGCACCAACGTTGCAACTTAGGGCTTTAGAGCATTGCATTGAGCACTGAGAGACTTCCCAAGGTCATACAACAAGCCTGTGTGAAAGGTGGGACATGAAGTCAGTTCTTCCTGGCTCCAAGGCCAGCTTTCTATCCATGGTACCATACTGCCTTTCATGGAGAAAAGTTTCTTTTAATTCTTCTTGGTGTGCTTTAAGTTTTTCTTAAAGGAGGAGGTCGTGGCACTATGTGCTTTCATTTAGTTTGATCCAAATATTACTTTAGAAGACATGTTATGTCATTTTAGATGACAAAACCCCAGTGGCCTCATTGACTCAGACAATCCAATGCAGTTAATAAACTACTTTATGTTAACTGGCTGAATAATGAGAGGATACAGAAAAAGTGTGACTGCCTTAAAAAAAAATTAAGCTGCTCACTTCAAACTTTCTATATCATAAGGGAAATTCGTTGTAAACACATGCTAACGACAAAACTGTCCCATTTCACCGTGGATGCTTCCTCCTACAGCTAGGCTTTGTTGCATTGTTGGGGAGAGCCTCCGTCCAATACAGACGCTTCTCACAACCTGGGCAAATTGCATAATAAGTAAAATTAAATAAATTATTTAATTGAAGCATACCAACAAAACAACAAACAGGAAAATAGACACCACAAAACATTTCTTAATTCTTCATAAATCAATGGGAAACAATCCTCCCCATGACTCGTTTGTCAATGAAAAAAAAAAAAAGAGGGGCAGCTAGGTGGTACAGTGACTGGAGCACCGGCCCTGGAGGCAGGAGGACCTGAGTTCCAATGTGACCTCAGACACTTGACACACTTACTAGCTGTGTGACCTTGAGCAAGCCAGGCCTGGCGCTCTGCGCCACCTAGCTGCCCCTAGGCTTCCTTGAGTAGTTACCAAACAGCTTCCTGGCCAGCTTCTGGTTTCCTGGCAGTCATCCGGAGAAGCTCTGACCTCACCTGCTGCTGGCTAAGGCAAGCCCCACCTCCTCAGCTTGCTCCATCCCAGAAACTACCTCAGTTGCTTCAGGCTTCTTCAGTCCTAGAAAAGCTTGACTCCATTTCTTTCCTCCCAATCTTTGGTTTTAGGCATAAGCACAGCAAACCCTTGTCCACATTGCACTTAAAACAGTACAAGATAGACAATGTGTGATAGGCTGGAAGGTCTGGAGGTGGTCAGGGCAAAGAGAGATCGTTAAGGGATGGATGGAGGTGGGGATCTGCAGGGGGCGCCTCATGGATGATATAGGACGGAACTGGAGCTAGGTGGGAGCATATCATATAGATAGATGCCACCCAACAAAATGAAGACTCCTTTACTATTCTTTGAGCTGGTAAAGGATACTTTTTCAGATAGGGACTGGATCTGGGATTTCATTGATACAGGGAACTTGCTCTAACAATGCAGGTCAGTGCTTTCTTGGAAATTTATAGCCTTAGAGAGTTGCCTAGATTTCTGAGGAGCTCTAAATGACTTGCCCAGAGTCATACAGCTAGTATATGTCAAATAAAAGAGACAAACCCAGGTCTTCCTAGCTCAGAGGCTAGTTCCCTACACATGATTATGGCACAATAATACTTAGGCTTAGGGGGATGAACGAACTGAATAAAAAGATTACCCATACCCACCAAGTGTTCAGAGACCAAATCGTTGCCTAAATCAAGCTCATGGCCTGAATGTTTGAGAAGGTGAATTTCAAAATTCCACAGAGCAGGAACACAAAAGAGTTTAACACCAGTCTTAGAATATGAGACCTGGAAGGAATTTTAGAAATTATTTCATCTTGTTAGATCTCCTGGACCATCCAGGACAGGCAGTACCCTAGGTTCCAAACTTCTCCCTCTCTCCTTCCTCTATCAGATTTAAGATTAATCTTAAAAGGTAAGATGTTGGGGGTGGGGAAGGAAGAAAACAAGTATTTATAAAGTACTTATAAAGTCAGGCATTATGCTAAATGCTTTTAAATATCTCATTTGAACCTCACAATGATCCTGAGAGGTAGAACATATCCCCACTTTACATTTGAGGGAACTGAGGAAGACAGAGGTTTAGTGACTTGCCCAGGATCACACAATTAGTGAGTATCTGAGGCTGGATTTGAATTCAAATATTCCTGACTTTCTATCCATACACTACCCAAGCTGCCTTTGCATTTTTGCTTGTGGGAAATGGTGCTGAGATTTTAATGGGAGACTATCCTTGTACTGGATAACATTTGCCTTTTAAGATCAATGTTTAGAAACAACTAGGTGGTACAGTGAATAGGGCACCGGTCCTTGGAGTCAGGATGACCTGAGTTCAAATCTGACGTCAGATGCCTAACACTTACTGTGTGACCTTGGGTAAGTCACTTAACCCCAATTGCCTTGCCTTCTCCCTTCCAAAAAAAAATCAACGTTTAGTGTCTCAAACCAAATAATTGGCTTAAAATGGGAACTTTCAGCATGTGCCATTGACAGTGAGAGAGAATTGTTTTTGAGGGGGGATACAGGAATGAGATGGAGAACTTCCAATGACACTACATTAGCTACCTCATACTCTGTCTATATCTAAGTCTTGGCCTAGACTATTCTTCTTAATACTTTGGCTCTTTGTAATACTGACAAATCGTCACTTATCCAGGGCTTTGGAGGAGTGTTTTACATAACCATATTTCCTTTTTGTTTGTCACAACATCCCTGTGATGCAGTTATTTTAAGAAAACTTTAATGGAAATGTAGAATTGCTTGCCTTTTCAATGAGTGGGAAGGGGAAACAGACAGGGAGAAAATTTGAAACTCAAAATTTTGAAAAATGAATGTTAAAAATTGTAATTAGAAAAAACTTTTTAAAAAAAAAGAGATGTATTATAGAAGACTCTATACTAATTAGATTATTAAATATTTTTCTGAATTTAGTTATCTCTGATGTCACCAGGCTAACATATTTCAGGGACTGTGCCCCACATATAGTATGGGAGTGTCACTGTGTGACTTACAGGGAGGCAGAATAGACATATCTAGACTCTTCTCTCTCCACCCTTCTCCAAGAAAGAGAAAGGGAAGGATGAAGTTGGAGACAGAGGCTACAACTCTGCTCTTCTTGGAGAGAGGGGCTACCAGGCTAGAATTATATCTATCTGCCCTCTTAAATATTGTTAGTTTAGGCAATGTGATTTTCAGGTTCAGACTAACTTCATTAGTTAGTTTAATCATTGTTTAATTATTGACGGAAAGAGAATCCCAAGCTTTTTATTCAAAACAACTCAATACCAGTTCCACTATGAACACACATAGCAATTAGCCAAGAAATTTATTTATCCAACCTAACAGCAAAACAAAATATGAAAGATTACATAGAAGAATAAATGTCAAACAATACAAAGTGATGGAGCTGTTCCATTGGGAGTGAGATAACTCAGTTCAATCAAGAAAAAAATCACCTAAGGGATGAGACTTCGCCAGTCTCTAGTGTTGCAAACTGGGGATAGAGATATAATGGAGACTGCACACTCCTCTCAAATCAGCTTCTTTGTAGAGTCTTTTCCTTCAGCAATCTGAAGTAGGATTGACCTCATCCATCTTCCTTCTTAAAGCCAGAAACACCCCCAAGCGGCAGAGCCCGAAGTTCAAAGACTGGATCTCTCCTGCTCTCTTACATTGCCCTAACCTTCTCTTAGGCTAGTCATTGATCTCTACCACTAAAGAGAGAGTGTCATACTGATAGACTAGGACTGGAGTTAAACTTACACATACACACACACATACACACACATACCACCATCATCATCATCATCAAAATGCTAACAATGAACAGGGAGAAAACAACAACTTTATGCACATAGTTTTCCCCTTTGAAGATATGTTTAGACTGTCAATTCCAGACTTTAGATGGAAAATATGTATATTTCCCAGTGCAATTTTCCTGGCTAGGGGCTCAGAATCTATCAAAGAGAAAATTATGATGATGATGATGATGTTTATGATTTTTTTAAAATGAGCCTCCCTTTCTGCCCAAACTGAAAGTGTAGGGACTATTCATAAGTAACAAAAGCCCAATCCCACCACTGATCATTTTGGAAACTTTAAACTGCTTTATTCTCAACCTGGGCTGGCTCACCCCATCCTGGGTAATAGTAGGTATCCTTTCTTAGGGGGCTCTTTACTGCCAAACATAGTTTGGATACCTGAATACCCCATCAGGTTAGCTCACTGAACCTCAGAACTCCTGAGTCCACTAACCTCAGCCTCCCTGGTTGCTTGGTTTACATGACTATACCACCAACCCATCAGAAGAGAAAGCTATGGACTCAGCCTTGTTGTTCAGTCATTTCAGTCCTGTCCGACTGGCAAAAATATTGGAGTGGTTTACTATTTCCTTTGCCAGCTCAATGAGGAAACTTGAGACAAAGTTAAGTGACTTGCCCACAGTCACACAGCTAATAAGTGTCTGAGACTTGATTTGAACTCAGATCTACCTGACTCCTGGCCTGGCACTCTATCCGCTATGCCACCTAGCTGTCCTCATATACGCACATATACACACACATACATATAAATTCATACACACTATATATAAATGTACATATATTATTATTCATACTTTTAAAAATCTTAATTGTATTGATATCTTTTGTTTTTATATTATCTTTGTTTCAGAATATATCCTTCTCTTCTATCCAATAAGCTATCCCTTGTAATAAACATAAAAAATAGAGGCGAAAAACCCAGTTCCATAATCAATGTATCAATAGTGCCTGACAGGATACATGACATTTCACACCCATAGTACCCCACATCTGCAGAGGGGAAGGTGGCATATTTTGTAAATTTTTCTCCAGAGTCAAATTTCTTCATTATATTTATATAGCATTAAGTTGTCATCATTGTCTTTCTCTTTACATTAGCATATATTGTTTTTCTAGATCTGCTTACATCCCCCCTGTATCAGTTCATCTAAACCTTCCTATGGTCTTTCTCTCCTTTACTTTACTTCTTTCCTTTGCCTGGGAAAACTCTACAGATGACGCAATGCCTTTGGGGGCCAAACAGTTGAGTCAAGTGAGAAAATGCCTGCCTTGTGTAGAAACAACATCAGTGACATATTCAAGGCAATCATCACAGTATTTTTAAAAGCTGTCATCCTACAGAATTTCCACTTGAGTGTTGAAATGATAAATATTCATTAGTTTTTGAAAGCTTGAAAAGATAGAAAGCCACCAGAAAGGTGATCAATCTTGATGTGATTATATATATATAATCACATATATATATATATATAATCACATTTGTTTACATATATATGTGTATATATGTGCATGCATATATATATATATATATATATATATATATATATACAAAACAAATGACATAATTTCTTTCAAGTTACATAGACTTTATTCCTACCATGGACCCTGTGGTTTGAGGAATGTCTGTAGCAAACCAATCAGCAGCCACACCAAATTACATCTCAATCAATGTTAAAAGGCATTTGACATTTCTCTTTGATTTATGGATTAACCTTTACATCAAATTCAGTCTAACATTCATTGTTTTCATCAGGCCTGATATTACCGCTGTAACTGCTCACTCGGCTCATTGCAGAAACCTGGTTCAATTAATAGCTTTCCCCTTTTGAGATCACAATTGCGCGACTAATGAAAAGTCTCTTTTACACAGTTGAGAGACACTAACCTATAACCAAATAAACCAGGCCCCAAACAGAAACCTATAATGAGTTACATAAATGGACTTGGTTTGTCTTCCCATGCATTTCCATCTGAACTGGCTTAGTGATGGGAATTGAACTATAAAAATCCCAAGTTCCACTGGGGGAAAAATACGTATTCCTGAAATATTTTTGCTGTACAGGAAGCAGAGAGTTTACAGATGCCACTGTTTTCAACAAACCTTCCCTTGGCATGAAGAGGATTTCAAGAATGTAGGCAGGACTCAGCCAAGTTTGTGTGGATGTTAGCACTGTTCTCTGGTACTCAGTTACATACTGAGCTAATCACCTGCATAACTGATCAGCTAAAAGTTAGGCAGGAATAAAAAAAAAAGCACCTCATATACACACTAGACACATGTGCCTAGTGTCAACTAATGTTAAAACACCCTGCTGATTAGGAAAAGAATCCCAAGCTCACTAAAGCATCTAAATTGAAGACACAATTTTTTTTTCTGGTGGAAAAATCAGATCTTTTTAAGTCTAAATAAGAAACCATTGAGATTTAGGCAAAGGACGATCTACCAGTGAGTGAAGTAGAGCCATTTCCTTCTATTGCTTCTTTTTTTTGACGTGGGGGAAAAGAGGAGGAAGGAGAGGACAGAATTGTTAGGATGGATGTGAGGGATGGGGGGGAGTATGGTTGTAAGATATTGCTCAGGGCTGTCCTATTGCTAAATGAGTCACACTTAACCTAATCTCTTATCTGGAGACCAGTAAGTAGCAATCTTGGTGCTTGGTGCCAATCATGGAAAAGTTACACGAAATATATCATCAAATCAACATTATCAAATAAAATTCATTTGGGGCTGGGAAGAGCCCCGGGTCACTTTCCTCTCCTGAAGCTACTTGTAACTCTATGGGCTGGATCACCATGGCTCAGCTGCCTTCTCACTCTGGCATATCTCTGGCCTCCTCCTCCTCCCATTGGTGAGTTCCCCTTGGAACCTCCATCCCAAGGAAGGGCCCAGGGCTTCCATCCTTTATTCCTTTCCCAACTCTGCTTTTGACTTTCTGGACTTCACCAGTCTGCTTCATCTGCCTTGACTCCAGCCCTGCAGCCTTCTCAGTCTGGAGCATTCTTCTTCCCACCCCACCCCTCCTCCACCTTTCTCCCCACCCCAACCCTTGCCTTCAGCCTCTACCACTTTTCATCTCTCTTTTCTATACTGTCTCCTTCCGTTAGAATATAAGCTTATTGAGGGCAGCAACTGCCTCCTTTTTCTCTTGTATATTTATCCCCAGCATTTGGCACAGTGCCTGGCACATTTAACAAATACTGTTAATTTGACTTCTAGACCACTGTTGAAGAGGTCATTGGAAGGCCAGTGGCCAGAGCTGGTCCAGGGGAGATTTTGTATAGTTCTTTTCCTAATCTTCATGGTGTTGTAAAATAATTAATACAGTAAGCATATATACATATATATGCATATAAATGTATTATATATGTGTGTTTTTTTTCTTTCAGCCTCTCTGAAGCCAAAAGGGGTAGGAAGAACATCATATGGTAGCTTCCCACGTTAACTAATTACTTTCGCCAAGTAGGAGCTAAGCTCAGCTATTTCTACACTGCTAAAGGAATAAATGTATTGTCAATACCCCCTCATTTTCAGCGCCCTAATTCAAAGGCCTGGCTGCTACCCCTTAATTGTGATTTCTGTGTTCATACGCAACAAACTAGTCATTCTAGTTAATCAAAATCATAGAACTGGAAGAGTCTTTAGGGAGTATCTAATCTTCAAGACTAATTTGTTCAGAGAATTCTTTTTTTTTTACAAGAAATATGGCAAAACTCATAATTTTTAGTCCTGAGCATGAGAGGTAAGGATCAGGAGTGGAGAATATGAAATATTCCACTTAATAAAGGGGAGCCAGGGAAACTTGAGAGCAAAATAATGCATGTTTGACTATTTTCACCTTGCAAATTGCCATGCATCATAATTACTTTGATACATTATTTATTTATTTAATAGGGAATCACTGGAATTTATTAAATAGCAAGGTGACATTGTCAGAATTGCCTTTAAGAATATATATTTGGCCTCTCTGTAAAATGGAAATAAAATCACTCCCTTTTCCAACATCCTTTTATAGTTGCCTTGGCCCTCAGAATTTTTAACCTTTAATCTCCGGAACTTCTGCCCTCGATCCTGCTCTCCTGACTGTTGAGTGCCTCACCTAGTCCACTATTTCTGGCAGATCTCAGTAACAATTTGCTTCCTACTCTCCAACCATATTTTCTATTCCCTTAACTTTTTGGTCTCTTTGTCACCATTTTTCTTTTTCTTTTTAATTAATTAATTAATTTTTTGTTTTCAACATTCATTTCCACAAAATTTTGAGTTACAATTTTTCTCCCCGTCTTTCCCCTAGCCCCACCCCAAAATAGCAAGCCTACTGAACACCCCTTCCCCAATCTGTTCTCTCTTATACCCTCCCGCATCACCTCCCCCTAAATTTCTATTAGGGCAAGATGGATTTCTATACCCTATATACTTAATTTATTACTTTGAAGGAGAAAATATTTCTAGAATCAAAATATTCTTACAGAACCCCTTTTTATATCCCCTAAAACAACAGCGTTCCTTAGAATACAATTTAGAAAACTTTGTTTCTTTTTATAGATAAGGAAAATAAAGTCAAGAGTGTTAAAATGATTTGCCTAAGGTCACATAGCTAATTGTGAAGTGGAAATTTTCCTCTAGTGACCATTGCTTTCCTAGTCTAAAACATTCTCCCTTTCAACATCCTCTTGTCCTCAGCTCCCCATTTTATCTGTCCATTTCTCCTACCCCAGAGGAAATAACTGACATCTATGTAACTCTAAGATTTGCTAGGTATTTTACATGTATTATGCCATTTAATTCTTACAAAAACCCTCTGAGTTGAGTACCACAGGTATTATTATATTCTAGGTAATTAAACTTTTGAAGAGGGATTTGAACCTATATTTTCCTGACTTTAAGAACTGTACTCTATTTGCTCACTACCCTTGATATGAATACATCTTATTATACAAGGACTTCATGACTTAATGTATCACTTTTCCTAGGGGAACTTTCATCTTAAGAGAGAATACCAAACGTTAGGTTAATTTGAAAGGACCATCAGTAGGAGAGATTGTTTTTCTTAAACAATTTTTTTTTGGAGGGGGAAGGCAGGGCAATTGGGGTTAAGTGACTTGCCCAAGGTCACACAGCTAGTTTTGTGTGTGTGTGTGTGTGTGTGTTAAGTGTCTGAGGCTGTATTTGAACTCAGGTCCTCCTGACTCCAGGGCTGGTGCTCTATTCAGTGTGCCACCTAGCCGCCCCTAACAATTTTTTTTAATTGATGTCTTTCTGTTTTTACATCATGTTTGTAACAATGATCATTGCCATATGCTGAACTGGTGAATAGACAAGTAAGGTGGTCAGTCAGTTTTATCCTCACCTCTCTTCATCTTTTTACCCTCACCATCATTCCCATCTGCTGGCTGCTCCTCCCTAGGGATGTTATTTTTCTCCTAGTTGCTCCCTCAACTCCTCCCTTGTATGAGAGCAGTTTCTTTTCCAACTAGACTATGGGCAAAGGCAGAAGCCTGCCTCCATGCCCCAACCAGCTGGCCTCCATGAGAAACCCTGAGAAATGTATTCTCTTTTTTTTAAGAAGTCGGCAACTATGGTAGTTATATTTTTCTGTTCTCCTCCCAGGTGGTTTCAAATCACTTCCCTGCAATGCACAATTAAAGCAAAAGAATATATGTTTTAATAAAGTGTTTGATCAACAGCTTTATCACATTTATCAGCTTAAAAAAAACTCCACTAAAGTATACTCTTAAAGACACAAGAATAATACCTCCCATGCCCCAGGCAAATTTCTAGTTCAGAATCCTGTACTTGTCTTCCAGGGAGAGACAGGAAAAGGGGACTCTGGTATATAGCAGTGACAGTATCTTTCCACAAACATGAATTGAACAAATTTTATATAAACCACCAGAGAATCACTCCTACTGTTGGCAGCTTCTCATCCATTTCTCTAGGGAAACGGCTCCTCTGTGGCTTCAATTTAGAATTTTCCTGCCTTTTCTCCAGCTTCTTACCCCGACAGGTCAATAGCTGAGAGAGGAAAACTTATGAATCAAGGCACAGACCAATGCCAGCCCCAAGATCAGGTCGAATGAGGGTAGGGGTGGGAAAGAAGAACGTTAATCCTTCTTTTTTAAAATTAAATTTTATTTTCAAGTCCAAATTCTTTCCCTTCCACCTCCCCCCCCCCCCACCTATTGAGAAAACAAGGAAAACAAACTCATTACAAATAGGTATAGTTAAGCAAAACAAAAGTCCGAAAATGAAAATGTTTCAGTCTGCGCTCTGAGTACATCATCTCACTGTCTGGAGGTAGAGAGCATGCTTCATCATGAGTCCTCTGGCACTGTGTTGATTCTGTCATTAGAAAATTTTTATATCCTTTTATTAATCCAGTAGCAATTCCATTGTTTTGATCAGAGTTCTTTAGTCTTGTTTGTTTTTAGAGCTTTGTTGTTGTATAAATTATTCTCCTGGTTCTATTCATTTCCCTTCATATCAGTTCACGTAAGTCTTCCTTAGGTTTTTCTAAAATCATTCCCTTATACCCATCAATTGGGGAATGACTGAACAAGTTGTGGTATACAATTGTGATGGAATACTCTTGTGCTACAAAAAAATGACAAGTAGGAAACTCAGAAAAACCTGGGAAGACTTATATGAACTGATGCAAAGTGAAGTCAGCAGAATCAGATAAACGTTGTACTCAGTAACAGCAATATTGTACAATGTTTAACTGTGAATCACTCATCTAGTCTCAGCAATACAATGATCCAAGATGCTTCCAAAGGACCTATGATGAAAAATGCTATTCACCTCCAGAGAGAGAACTGATGGAATCTGAATGCAGATAAAAACATACTCCTTTTTTTTACTTTATTTTTCTTGGTCTGTGTTTTCTTTTGCAACAGGGCTAATAAGGAAATATGTTTTGCCTTACTGCACATATATAATCTATATCAAATTGCTTACCTTCTCAATAAGAGGGGAGGGGAGAGAGGGAGAGAGATTTTGTAATTCAAATTTTTTCTAAAAAGAATGTTAAAAATTGTTATTACATGTAATTGGCAGAAATAAAATATTAAAAAATAAATAAAATTATTCCCTTCATCATTTCTTACAGTGTAATACATGCCATCACATACAAATACCATAACTTCTTCAGCCATTCCCTATTTGTTGGGAAAACCCCTCAGTTTCCAATTCTCTATCATCAGGAAAAGAGCTTATCTATTTGTGTATTTTTCTAACATATGAATCCTTTCCCTCTTTCTGCGATCTCTTTGGGACCTACAGACCTAATAGCGGTAATTGATAATAGTGGTAACGGTGAGTGTCAATCCCTCTTAATTCTAGTACCATCCCTGCATTGATTACTTTTATTTATCCCTGTTTGTACATAGTTATTTGCCTGTTGTCTCTCCCATTAGAGTGTAAGTTCCTTGAGGGCAGGGACTATCTTTTACCTTTCTTTATATCCTCAGCACTTAGCTTAGTGCCTGGCCCTTTTGTTGTTGGTTAATAGCTCGCAGTCATGTCAGATTCTTTGTAACCCCATTTGGAGTTTTCTTGGCAAAGATACCAGAGTGGTTTGCCATTTCCCTCTCTAACTCGTTTTACAGATGAGGAAACTGAGGCAAACAGGGTTAAGTGACATGCCTAGGGTCACACAGCTAGTTTGAACTTAGGGCTTCCTGATTCCAGGCCCTAGGCTTTATCTACCTCGCCATCCCTTGGTAGGTACTTAATAAATGTTTTTTGATTGACTGATTGTCAAGGAGACCCATACTTGAAACTTACTTCCCAAACCCAAGGGCCTCCATTTCTAGCATCCTGATCTCCTTGTTAAGTCATGAAGAAGGCACGGCCGAGACAACCGTTACTCTTTCATTTCTGAATATTCCATCATCAATCACCCTCTCCAATATTCCTCCTTCCTCAAATCTGTGAGTTGTTCTTTGCAACAAAGCAGAAAAAAGGAATAGAAAAAAGTAGTTCAGCTAAAGTAACCCAGATGTAAACTGAATCTGACCGTATATGTAATATTTCACAGCCATGGTATGCCATCTCTGAAAAGAAGGAAAGGAGATATGTTGT
This sequence comes from Pseudochirops cupreus, assembly GCA_028627135.1. Taxonomy (NCBI): domain Eukaryota; kingdom Metazoa; phylum Chordata; class Mammalia; order Diprotodontia; family Pseudocheiridae; genus Pseudochirops; species Pseudochirops cupreus. The sequence goes on along the minus strand of CM053580.1, from coordinate 328,993,926 downwards.
CTCATCTATTCGCCAGGGTTAAACTTATTTATTATAATTACACAGCATTATTTTGCTTCTCTTGATGTAACAATGGTGTCTTGGCTTCCATTGACTGAAGGTCAGTGTGTTATATTTCACTCCTACCCCAAGGTTCTCCTGTACCCTTAGGAAGGTGTCTACTCACTTTGCCAGTGGCTCAAATTCCCACCAAGAGTGTTCCCCCAATTCCAGGAGGTCCTTAACACTCAAGTTCCATTTAAACAATTGATAGTCAGATGAGGTTTTACCAAGGAATAGTAATTTCAGTGGCATGGCATAGTCTATAAATACATAAATATCAATATTCCTTCCAAATTCCCTCAGTATCGGGAAGGGGAAGGGAATTCGGGTCACCGTGTAGCTTGGTTCCTGGGAAGCACAGCCCAGCAAAGATCCAAGGGCAAAGCCTCCCCTGGACTCGAGTCCCGGGTACTCTGGCTTTGGAGGACTTCATTGCTGGGCTCTCAGCAACATCCAGTCTGGAATCTGGCCTGTAAAATCACCGTGGCTCGAGTACAAGTCCAACGTAGATTCTGCCGCTTCACAGAGCTTGTTGTTTGTCCTTCATTCTCGAAAATGACCATGACACCAGGAAGGAGACCTGATGACCTCCAAGTGAATTGGATTTAAGTGAAGGAGGTCTGAGCAAAGTCACCAGCCTCACTTCCTCCTTCAGAATTGTCTGGATCCAGTTATCTGCAGTGGAAAAGGGCAAATGAAACAAAGCCTAAATTCATTTCTCGGGGTCACAAGGCCTAAAAGAGAGGGGAGGCAGGTGATCTTTCTCCTCACTCGGCACAGTTCTTGGTGCTATAAGTGAGCAGAACTTTCACTTCTTCTGGATGCGACCAGAAAAGGAAAGTAACTGTCCCAGTCTGGTCTCAAAACCAAGCAGAGGAGCTGATGGGAAGGGGACAGTACATTTAAAACAAGGACGATCAGGGGAATCCATCCTTGATTTTCTGAACAGGACCATCTCTCACAGAATCTGACACATGCTTTGGCTCCTTGCCAAGGCACACATACCTTGCTGTAGTGAAGAAAAGGGAACACTTGATAGACCCTCTGTGATAGGAAAGGAATCCCATGATCATCCTTGCTGCTCATTCATGCACCAGAATTTGTTTAACCAGTCCCTCAATCACTAGACACTTACATTTTATTTTCATCCTTTGCATCTCAAAAAGTGCTGCTTACTACTTGGAAAATTTTTCTATATACAATGCCTTTTTTTTCCCTGTCTTTGACCTCTAATAGGGCATTGCCCAAGCAGGGGAATCAAAGAGTTTGGGTATTGGACACTTTAGTCATTTTTAAAAATATAAATCCAAATTTCTTTTTTTTGAATAGTTGAACCAATTCCCAGCATGATCAGTAGTATAATAATGTATCTGTCTTTCCATAATCTTATTTCCATCTTTTGTAATTTTTGTCAATTTTTTGAGTTTGAGGCAAAACCTTGGATTTGTTTCCTTCTATTAGTAGTGATTTGAAGAATTTTTTCACAGGGTTAGGGGAGGTGCTTTTAGGTTGGTACCTTTGAGACACTCAATCTCTGCAATCAAACCAGACAGGAAACTATTCATTCCACTTACAAATAAGACTAGCTCTGTAGTCATGTGGATATTTTCTCAATCACTTAATCAGTGAGTGCTGATCATTGAGAGGGTCAGACTTTGTGTTCAGATAAAAGCCTAATTAGAATCAGCCTTAAGAGTAGGCAGAAGAGGTCTTATGATTTGAGAGGATCTGGAAAACCTCCCCATTTCTATCATGGTATCTAAAATTGTATCACTAGGCCTGATGTGGTGACACATACCTGAGAGGCTAAGGCTCACAAATTACAGTAGGCTGTGCATTCTGGGTGTCAACACCAAATTCAGCATCAGTATGGTGGCAAAGCCTGGAAGTGGGGGTCACTAGGTTGCCTAAAGAGCAGCAAACCAACCCAGATTAGAAAGGAAGCAGGCTAAAGCCCAGTAGTAGGATAGAACTCATGAGCAACCTCTGTATTGTAGCTGGAACAAGACAGAGAGATCCTGTTTCTAAAAATAAAATCTAATACAGTGGTTCTCAATCTTCCTAATGCTGGGACCCTTTAATACTCATATGTGGGCATATCTGCATGTGGGCAGACTTGCCTGGAGACAGATAGAGGAGCGGTGTCTCAGTTCCTAAGACCATTGGAAATATGTGTTTTCCGAGAACCACTGATCTAATGGAACAGATTCCTCTAGATTCAGGTACTATCTTCTATTCAAATGCAAACACCTGTGATAAAAATGACATATTAATATCCCCTACCCCCACACCCTCTCTCTCCCTCTTTGGTTCTGTACCTGAATCTGATGTCATTTGTGTGGAAATTCCTTTCCAATGAAGACAAGTTTTTGAGATTTTCTTAGCAAAGATACCAGAGTGGTTTGCCATTTCCTCCTCTAGCTCATTTTACAGATGGGGAAACTGAGGCAAACAAGGTGAAATGGCTTGCCCAGAGTCACACAGCCAATAATTGTCTGAGGTCAGATTTGAACTCTGGTCTTCCTGACTCCATTCAGCCACCTAACTGGCTCAGAGAAAATGTGAATTCCAATTAAAACTTAAAAGTGAGTTTTATGTATATTTTCTCCACACACCCCTCCCTCCCCCCAAGCTGGTTGTTAGATATTTACCAGCACACTTTTGCCAGTATGTGTCAGAAGCAGTCCTTAGACCCAGATCTTACTTCCTGTGAGTCTAGCATCGCATCCTGCCTCTCAAAATTAGGATATTACAACTCCTTAGCATGAATCAACATATCACTTTTGTTTTCCAACATGATGCAGAGCTGAGAATTTAGCAGTTTTTAATTGAGGGTTGTTAGGGAATGATGGGGCAGCTAGGTGGCGCAGTGGATAGACGGCTGGGCTTGGAGTCAGGAAGACTCATGTTCATAAGTTTAAATCTGGCCTCAGACACTAACTAGTTGTGTGAGCCTGGGCAAGTCACTTCAACCTGTTTGCCTCAGTTTCCTCATCTGTAAAATGACCTGGAGAAGGAAATGGCAAACCACTCCAGTATCTCTGCCAAGAAAACCCCAAGTGGAGTCACAAAGAGTCAGACACAACTGAAAAACAACTGAACATCACAGGAATTATAGTGAATTAAGAAGTTACAATGGGGCCGCTAGGTGACGCAGTGAATAGAGTACTGGCCCTGGAGTCAAGAGGACCTGAGTTCAAATCCGACTTCAGACACTTAACACTTACTACCTGTGTGACCTTGAGCAAGTCACGTAACACCCATTGCCCTGCCTTCCCCCCTCCAAAAAGCAAAAAAAAAGTTTCCAAGAAAACAAATTTGGAGAGAAAGAGAAAAGTGATTCCATATAGAATGGAGAAAGAAGAGACCCCCAAGAAAAATCCCACCTACTTCCTAACTTTGCTGAGGAACCATGAAGAATATTCTCTCTATAGCTATGCCTTCCATTCTTCAGATCACTGGGAGAAAAGCTATTAAGCATTTTAAAGGATGTGGCACTATACAAAATGATATGCAGAGATTACGTGTGTTTAGATTAATATTCTAAACTCTCTTTATGAATCCAAGTAAGGCACTTTATCCAATAAAGAATAATTTGCAGTGCCTGTAAACCTAGTCTCAGCTGGCAGTGCTCAGAGACATGGGGTGACTGAATGGGTTCACAACTATGACTCCTCAGGATAGCAGAGGAGGAAAAGATCCCTCATCAGAATGTGAGTTCCTTGAGAGTGGAGACTGTTTTCGGCCTTTGTTCTCCCAGCACAATGCCTGAATCATAGTCAGCACTTAATAAATGCTTGTTGATTTAACTCGACTCATGATTCCTTCAAGAGTCAAGCAGGCCCGGGGTTGTGTGACCCAAGTATTATTGCTCAGTGGTGTCCTTTGTGACCTTGTGGACATGCCAATATTATCCGTGGAGTTCTTCTGGCAAAGAAAGCAGGGTGCTCTGCCATCTCCTTCTCTAGTGGATTAAGGCAAACGGAGATTACGTGACTTGCCTAGGTCACACAGCTAGTCAGTGTGTGAGGCCAGATTTGAATTCAGGTCTTTCTGACTCCAGGCCCAGTGCACTATCCACTGAGCCATGTAGCTGCTGCCAAGATAATTGTATACCTAAGTATAGCAAAGAGCAAAATTCCACAGACGTAGAGATTTAGGGGAGTGCCTACCTACGTGTTCTTCTTTTTGCTGTTTTGCCAATCAGGTAAAAAGCAACATTGTGGGTAGCTGAAGTTCATGATTTCATAAGCAGTCCTTTTGTTTCCCCTTGTATAGCGAAATGTTTGTATTGGTAGGTGACTGCTAAGTTAAGGACTTTTCTTTTTTGATAGAAGAAATCATAGAATTGGGCCCTTAGGAGAACCTCAGAGAGACATTCAGATAGGCCAGTATATATATGTGTGCATATATATATATCCATATATATGTGTGTGCGCGCATATATATGTATACACATGCATACATATATGTATATATGTGCATATGTATGTATACATATATGTGTATATACATATACACATGTATGTATATATATGCTCACATATATACATATATATATATATCCACTGGATTCATTCATTCTTTTCAGAAATCTGCTCCTG
>CM053580.1:328918612-328988780 GCA_028627135.1 Pseudochirops cupreus | reverse complement strand
AGGCTAAGTTATACACACATGTGTATATACATATTACATAGACTCTGCAGGCTGACTTTTAGATATATTACATATGTGTATACATACTTGCATACATTATACAGACTTTTGCAGGCTATGATATGATATGTGTGTGTCCTAAATGTATACCTACACATATATATTACATAGACATTTGCAGGCTCAAATTTTAGATACATTACATATGTGTGTACATATATATATACTTTGCAGACTAAGTTTTAGATATATTTCATGTGTGCATACATGCATACATTACATAGACTTTTATAGGCTATGTACATTTATATATAGTATATACATACACATAGACATTACATAGAATTTTGCATACTAAGTTTTATATATTGCATATGTGTGCATTGCATAGATTTTGCAGGCTAAATTTTAGATATATTACAAAAGTATATATATATATATATATATATTACATTACATTTTTTTGCAGGCCCTGTCCATACAGCCAAAAATCCACCCAAACTACAAAGTAAGTGATCTGTTTTTCAACTTTCAACACAGCCAGTGGACCATGCAAGTTCATCTGGTTCACTTTGCACTTTTTATGCCACATCCCTCGTCCAAATGAATTGTAGACAGCATGGGAAAAACAAATAGCGTGAGTTCCGAAGCTCATAGAAAATTGTAAAACACAGCAGCACACACTGTCTGAAACAAAGCTACTTGAACTCCCGAGTCTTCACCCTTTGGATTTTTCTTCCCTTTGTCTCAGAGTTACGTGAAAAAAAGACAAGGCCCTACAGTAAGGGGGTTGGACTATGTCTCTGCGATCCCTTACAGCTCTAAAATCCTATGGTAATAATAAGTTGGCATTCATAGAGCATTTTAAGGTTTGCAACATAAGGTTATCTGATTTGATCTTCACAACAACCCTGGGAGGGAGACGCTATTGTCATTCCCATTTTACAGATGCAGAAACTGAGGGTCAAAGAGGTTAAGTGTCTTACCCAGATGTCAAGGGTGAGCAAGAGCCAGCTTGTGTTAATTTTCAAGTAGAATTAAATATTCAGCATTTACTCCTCTGAAATATACTGCAACTAAGGGCTTGATGGATTTGTTGATTTTTAGAGTTTAAAAAAATGTGATTCTAGCTCCAGCATTCTGTGATTCCATGAGATCAAAGGAGATAACACAAAATGCTTTACAAAATTAAAAGCACCATATGAATGCTAACTATCAGGGAGTTCATGGCCTTGAGAGCATTCTATGCCTTTTTCTATAGTATCTCTACCATAAACTCATCAAATAAGTAGCAGTGTTTTTGCTGTTTGGAAACAATCAGCTTTCAGGAAGGGCATGCTGGAGGCAACCCATTCCAGCTCATCCTAGCTTATGAGAGCCAATTGTCAAATTTTCAGTGCCAGTCAATTTGCAGCAGCTAGGTAACACTGTAAACTCAGGAAGTCCTGGGTTCAAATGTGACCACAGATATTTGCTAGCTATGTGACCCTTGAGAAGTTGCTTTACCTCTGTTTGCCTCAGTTTTCTCATCTGTAAAACAGCACCTACCTCCCCAGGTTGTTGCAAAGACCAAATGAGATAATAATTACAAAGTGCTTAGTACAGTATCTGGCACACTGTAAGTGCCATATAAATGTCAATTTGGATTATTAATAATAAACATTTATTGTTATAAATATATATCTATATATATGCAATTATTATTATTATTATTATTATTAACTACATCCAGCTGGAACTTGAGATCCACAGGCACTGTGGTTGGGAGATCCATCCTGCCCTACCGAAAAGTGACATAGGAGAGAATAGATTGGGGGAGGGAGGACACACCGGGATGGCTGCTTAGGGGTGGTGGGCGGGGGAAAGACGGGGAGAAAATATGTAACTCAAAATCTTGTGGAAATGAATGATGCAAACTAAAATAACATTTAAAAAAAATAAAGTGGTAACGGTGGGCAACTAAAAAATAATAATAATAAACATTTATTAACTATTAATTATGTGCTAAGCACAGAGCTAAGCATCGGACGTCCTAAGAAAGGCAAAGACAGTCCTTGCCGCAGGATCACAAGCAAGTCAAGTCCCCTCCAGGAGCCTCATCTTCCCCCTCTGGAATATGGGGATGATAACCCAAGTTCTGCCAAAGGACTTAGATATCATTCCCTGATGAGAGCTTTGTACTGTGATGACCAGTCACACCTGAATGAGCCATTAGACTTCATGTAGTCATTCTACTATCCTTTATTAAGAGTCGATTTTGAGCAAAACACTGGGTCGGCATTATGGAAAAGCAAGGATCCTGAGACAGGAGGTCACAAAACAAAGCAACAAGCAAAATAGTTTTTGTCCTCAGGGAGTCTATATTCGATCATAGGAAACAACATACATATGCAGTACCATTATATATAAAATAGAGGCAAAGTAAATGCAAGGTAGTGTGGCTTGTGAGGGAGATGCATTAGCCCCAGGGAATCAGGAAAGGTATCATACAGAAGGTGATATTTGGACGGAGCTTTGAAGGAAAACATTAAGAGGTAGAAAGGAGGAAGGGATGCATTTTAGCATGAGGGACAGATATCCTGAAAAAAGGCACAGAGATTCGAGGCAGAAAGCTGTATGTAAGGACCCACAAGAAATGATTTGGCTAAACCAAAGAATACGTGAAAGGAGTGATGTAGAAGAAGACAGGAAAGGTAAATTGGAGGCAGCTTTGTAGAAGACTCATGAAGCTATGCCTGTTAAGACCTGTGCCAGAGCTCAAAACCCTAGAAAACTCTCCTAAAAGCAAACAGCAGTCTCCCTGCTTGGTATGAAGCTAGGGGGCTGTCAGTCAGAGAAGCTTAAAGAGGATGTCCAGAGTGGGAGGGAGGATGCTCCAGATGACCCCTAAAGTTGTTTCTTCCAACTCTAAAATTCTCCCTATGGTTTTTCTCATTAAAAAAAAAAAGGAACATTTCAGAGAGACAAGTGGCTTAGTTCCAAGGGTCTTCCCCTTGGCTCCCAGCTGGCTGTGTAATCAGCAGGGCAGGTTCAGTGCACAGGGCCTGGGGCAAATCCCTACATGTCCCCGACTCTACTCTCTGTCTGAGCTTGCTGGTGCAGAGTTTTTCTCTGGAAGGACATTGAACCATTACTCACTTTCTGGCAGGGGCTTCTAAAAATCGGCACCTTCTTCATCCACTCAGCAAAAGGCCCATAAAATGCTTGCTGGGATGATGGGAGATCAACAATCTGCTTGGGAACAGGCTATATGTGTTCAGCCACAGTTGGTTCGTCCAGGAAAGACAATGGCAATGAGATGTCTGCCTGACCAGAAAGGCCCCGGCCTCGACTCAGTGAGGATTATTGGTGTGGCTGATTACGGTGCTGGCTCTGTTCTCTTTAGGAAATCACTTCCCTGCTTTCATTGACCTGGGGGCATAAAGAATGCCTGCATCTCTTGGGAGCTGGGGGACGCTAGGAAAATTCTCTTCTTGTGCCTTGCTTTCTTCGCTCGTGCCATTGTCTGGCATGTGGGGAACAGACTATTCCTTTTTGTTTCCCCATTTCTGTTGATGTAAATTGTTTATTTCAAATCCCCAACCACGGGAAAGTAGAGGCAATGATGGACCCAGAGTCAAAAAAAGCCTGAGCTCTGATGCTCCCTCGGACGAGTATGAACTAGGGGCCCACAGGCAAGTCATTTCACTCTTCATCTATAAAGTGGGGCGCTGGCTAGGATGACCTCTGAGGTCCCTTCTAAGTCCTGAAAGTTATAATCACACAGCCTATGACCGTCCTTGTACAATTGGCACCTCCTCCATGAAGCCTTCTCTGATCTGACTTCCCCCTGCCCTGCTCTATTTCCTTTCCCAAATTTTTCACAATACATTATCTCAAACTCTGTGTATTGACTTTATTCTCTCTTGTATCATAATTATTTGTGCGTTTGTCCTCTCTTTCACCTTAAATGGTAAGTTCTTAGAGAGCAGGGTCTATGATATAGATATAGAGAGACATAGATGTATGTATACATGTATACATGTATGTCAAATGCATATGCATGCACACACATATCCATACATGCACAATCACCCTTACCCACATTTCTCTAGTACTTAGAACAAAACTTTCTACATCTTAAGGTACTGAATCTTAACAGATTTAATTAAATCGTTCTTTGTGAATAAAACCTATGTGTTTGTGGTCTGGAATGTGTGGAGACAAGGTAGAAGGAGAAAGGGAAGAGGGAGGTAGCTGCTAGTCAGTGATACCTGGCTTTGTGACAGGGGTAGAGGAAGGCCATGGGCTTGGTGCTAAAGGCAAGTCTCCCCCTGTCAGTCACACAATCCTCAAGCCTACTTAGCCTTGCCAGGTACTGTTCGGGGACACAAAGAAAAAGCAAAACAGTCCCTATCCTCAAATAACTCAAATTTTAATGAATGCAATAAAAGAGAAATGGTATCCTGGGGAGCTGACTACCAGTCATAGATGAAAGGATCATAGATTTGGGGTTGGAAGGGGCCTTCATTTTACAGATGAGGAAACTGAGAGCCAAAGTTGTTAAGTGACTTACTCAAGGTCACATAGATTGAAGTGGAAGAGTCAGGATTCGAACCCAGATGCTCTGAACCCAAATCTATTATTCTTTCCACTATATAATACTAGATTATGAGCCGCCCCCCAGGACTGAATCCTGGTATGAGAGAGGGGAAGGACACAACGTACCAAGTAATAATCCTCGTTCTCTGATAGGATGTGTAAGCTTTTCTTGCTTTAAATTAGGTGATTTAGGGGTAGCTAGGTAGCACAGTGAAAAGAGCACCAGCCCTGGAGTCATGAGGACCTGAGTTCAAATTCAACCTCAGACACTTGACATTTAACTAGCTGTGTGAACTTGGGCAAGTCACTTGACCCCAACTGCCTTCCCTTCCCCCCTCAAAAAAAATATAGCAGTTTGTCTAGTCCCCAACAGTTATAATAAAGTTAGAACATTGGCTCCTGGAGCCTGGCTTTCTGAAAAAAGGTTGGGTGTTGGTTTTGTTTCAACAAGTTGGACCTGGACTTGGAGCTCAGTCTTAGGATGAGCATTTGGAAAGAATAGGGATCTTGTGTTTGGATTTGGAAGGGATCTCAGAGGTCATTTAATGTAATCCTTTAATTTTACAAAGAAACAGGTCCAAGGCTTAACATCAAACAGGTACTAAGTTGGAAAGTCAGAATTTGTACTTGGTTCTTTTGATACCAAATCCATCACTCATGGTGGATGTTATGGTATCCATTGTCCCATACTGCTTCCACAGGCTTTTACAGAGGGATGTGTTGATAAATATTTAATATCTTGTTCTCTGGGGAGAAAATGTACACAGAACATCCTTTTAAGTCTATTATTAAAATTTTCTTCGTCACTTTTAGAAGTCTGTTGTGTTCAACTCTTCATGATCCCATATAGGGTTTTCTAGACAAAGATACTGGAGAGGTTTGCCATTTCCTTCTCCAGCACTTTTTACAAATGAAGAAACTGAGGCAAACAGAGTTAAGTGACTTGACCAGGGTCACACAGCTAGTAAGTGTCTGAGGCCAGATTTGAACCAGGAAGATGAGTTTTCCTGACTCCAGGCCGTGTGCTGTATCCACTGGGCCACCTAGCTGCCCCCTCATAAGTCTAGAAATCAACAAAAAATTAAATCAGGCCCTAATTTGGAACATTTACCAATTTCTGATGCATTACTGCTCACAATGAAAACATAACAATTGGCTCCCAAGAACCAGCAGGGTCGGCTGCTGCGTTCTCCTGCTTCCAAAACTCACCACACGTTGTTTCTCCTTTGTCCATTCTATTGTGGTCTTTCAATGGTTTACCGAACTGCTGAAGGTCACGGGATTAGGGACTGTTGGCAGATTTGAAATTTTAAGTTTAAAACATTTAAGTTTGAAACTTTAAGATAAAACATTATTTGTCTCAGGGCTGTGAGAAATTGTCCTCCCCATTTCATTTTTATTCACTGTAAAATATTGAATTTTCAAATTGTAAGGAGTCCAGAGGCTGTCTAGCCTAACGTGCCCATTTTCTAGATGAAGAAACTGAAGCCAAGAGAGGGCAAGTCAATTGCCCAAGATTATCAAGCTCGTTAATGACAGAGTTAAGATGCCACTAGAATGCTAGAATTGTTCAGTTTCCACTACACCACACTGGCCCTTATAGGATGATCTTGTTTATCAGAATGAATCATTTTAATTCTGTTTGTTTCATTAGCAAGCATACTCCAGGCCCTGGGAACCATGAAGAAAGTACAAACCACTCTGCATTTCCTGTGTAATGTGCGATAGCATCATCCTAGAGATGACAGGACCTCTTGACCAGGCATTCTTAACCTTTCTGGTGTTGTGGACCTCTTTGTCAGTCTGGCAAAGCCAATGGCCCCCTTCTCAGATGAATGTTTTAAATGCTTAAAATAAAATATATGAGCTGCAGGGTTTGTTGTGAAAATCAATAGTTTTTATTATTTTTTTTAAATGCTTGTTGTCAGCCTGTTGTCTACCCCTCCCCAAATTAAATTAAAATATATAGGATTATGGAAGAAACCTATTATATTGAAATAAAGATGTACATTTTCCCATCCAAGCTCATAGACTCCCTCAAAACCTATCCATGGACCTCTTAAGGAGGTCTCAGACCCCAGCTTAAGAACTCCTGTTCTAGACTATGACTGAAGGTGTTTCCATAGAAGATGTAACCAGGAATTGTATGGATGCACCAAGAGAGAACAGAAGAAGCTAGGCCCACTTCAGGCTACTAATTTTTCCTTCTGTCCATTTTCTGAGTGTCGTCTACTGAACTATAGCTCTCCAGCAGCACTGAAACCCCTGAGAAACCAAACCAAACTAAACCAAACCTCCTTCCTGCAGCCTAGCTTCTCATGTGTGGGCAGCCTCCTTGTACATCAATAAATCACTAGCAGCTGGGGGGCGGGGGGGAGGCGAGACCCTGTTCCCTACTGCTTCCTGAAATTAAAAATGACCTGCTCACCTCTGATAGTGACTGTCATATATTAACTGGGCTCCTCCCAGCCTCTGTTCTAACCTGGCTCCTTTCATCAGGGGGTCTGGGAGAAAACTCAGGCTGTAGAAACTGTTTATTTAGAGTTTGCTGTGGCTTTCTTTCCCCCTTAGGGACCAAGTCACAGCTTCTGGAAGTGAGGAAGGAAAGGACATCACATAAACATCTCCCCTCACCCTCTCTCTTTTGCTCCTCCCCCTCCCCCAATTTCCTTACATTGCTACTTCTGGAGGCCTTAGGTCCTCTATCAAATCATCCCTTTTTAATTTAACATGAATTAATTAATCACCCAGGTGTTCATCCTGTGTCTCCTTTAGAGCCAAAAACCAGGCATGGTTCCTTGTTTGCACAAATACCCCCACCCCTTTTCATCAGCCACAAGGATTGGATGACAAAGAGGAACAGACAAGTTTGAGGTTCCTGACTCTTCCACGGAACCTAGCCCAGGAAAATCACATGGCACACACTGAATAAATACCAACTGGATTGGTTTATTCTCTCATTTAGCCTCCTCAGGACTCTCTCTGACACACAGGCCTCAGGGTCCTCGATTCCCTTCACTTCCTGGAATGCAATTTTCCTACTTTCCTATCTCCCAATCTCATGCTCCCTGGGGCCTCCAACCTCCCTCCCTAATGCATGTAGCAAAAAAGATGAGATCAGAGATCGTGGGATCTTTCTAACATAGCCTTTGTATGCTCCCTGGCAACTAGTATGTAGCAAGAGTACTATTTTCTAAAGCTACCAGGGGCCAAGGAAGGGGAGGAAAATCATCCTTTTTCCAGGGCTTGAGACAGATCTGATCTTATCTATTCAAACCAGAAGTCTTTAAGACCAGCCTTCCAGCGGACATGGAGTTATAGGCCAAAAGGAGTAAAGCTGGGTCCCAAAGACAAATTCCTGGCCAAGCACACACTTCAGAGTTAAATGGCAATTGGGTACATTGTTCTCCTTGGGTATGGGCAGGGCTACCTAGGCCATAGATGAAGATGGGCCTACCCATCTTAAAGCCTTTCCTGTTCAGTTTCAAAGGTGGTTGCCACCTGGCACAAAAGTCACTGAAGCATTCAGGAGGTCACTCCTATCCGCCCAAGAGAGCCTATTGTTAAATTTTCAGTTTGAACTTTTATGCCTCTGACATCAGCAAATACTATAAATCAGGACTTAATATATTGTTTTGCTGATTTTCTAGACTTAAGAGAGCATTGGAGAAAATGTTGATAATGTATCATAAACTTAAAAGCATGTATTTTTTTGTTCAAGAGAGTCAGTGGTTAAATATTTGCCAGCACATCCCTGGCCTTACAGAGTTGTCCCTGCCAATAGTTTGCACCTAGTACTGTCTGCATACCAGCATATCACCACTCTTACCTCTCTCTCTCTCTGTATCCCTCTCTCTCTTTCTCTCTGTCCCTCCTCTCTCTCTCTCTCGCTCTCTCTCTCTCTCTCTCTCTCTCTCTCTCTCTCTCACACACACACACACACACACACACACACACACACACACACACACACACACACACACACACACACACATACACACCACATACGTAGGTCCTAGTTGGTAGTTCTACCAGCAGAAGTAGCTGCTCCTCAAGAGTTATCTCCTTTCCACATAGCTGCCAAAGTGATAGGGAGGCAGTGTGGAACAGTGGAAAGTGGCTTTGGATCCAGAGAACCTGGGTTTGAATCTCAGCTCTGGTGTCTATTTCCTTTATGAATTTGGACAAATTAAGCTCCCTGAACCTAGTTTCCTTGTCTGTAAAATAGAGAGATGGGGGGAGGGACTGGACAAGATGCCCTCTGAAGTTCTTTCTACTTCTTCATGACCTAAAGCACAAGTCTGACCATGCCACACTCCGTACTCACGGCCCACTGCCTCCCTTGACTCCGGAAAGTAGTCAACAAGCATTCCCTAGATCAGTGGTTCTCAACCTTCCTAATGCTGCGACCCTGTAATACTCGTATGTGGGTGCATCTGCATGCGAGCAGACCCACCTAGAGACAGATAGAGGAGTAGTGTCTTGGTTCCTAAGACCATCGGAAATGTGTATTTTCCAATGGTTTTAGGAGACCCTGTGGATCCCAACCCACAGGTTGAGAACCACTGCCCTAGATGCTTATGATGTGTCAGGCACTGTGCTTGGGATACAAAGGACACAAACACATTTCTTGTCCTCAAGGAGATTCCATTCTAATGGGGAAGACAATATGTAAATAACCTTGTACACTCAAGACAAATAACTGGAAAATGATCTCAGAGGGAAGATGCCAGCAGCAGGGTTGATTAGGTAAGGCCTGCAGAAAGTGGAATTTAAGCTGTCTTGAAGGATGCAAAGGAAGCTGGGAGTCGGAGTCAAGGAAGGAAAGCTTTGCAGTCATATGGGATGGGCAGAGGTGGGAGATGGTTATTGTAGGCAGTAGATCCTAGGATCAACTTCAAACTCTTCTGTTGGTCATTTAAAGCCCTCACAACCTGTCTGCAGTTGCGTTACACACTGAACCCTTCACGCCTTCTTCAGTACAGACAATCTGTCTTTCTTGCCCATCCTCACACATGACATGCCAATCTCCACTTCCAAGCCTCTCTATGCAGATTGTCCCTCTTTCCTGGAATTCACTCCTTCCTCTCTCCCAGTTCTTTGAATCCTTAGCTTCCTTCAAAGCTCCCCTCAGGCACCACCTCTTGGGCGAAGCTTTCCTGACCTCCCCAGGGTTGGTAAAAATCCTTCAAAATGACCTTGTACAGGAGAAATGATGAAAAGAAGAAGGAAGAAAGAAGCACTTCTAGACCTCAAACTATAATATAAAGCAGCAGTCATCGAAAGTATTAGGTATTGGTTAAGAAGGGCAGCTAAGTGGTACAGTGGACAGAGTAAGAGTCCTGGAGTCAGATAGATTCATCTTCCTGAGTTCAAATATGGCCTCAGACACTTGCCTCAGACACTTACTAGCTGTGTAACCCTGGGAAAGTCCCTTAACCCTGTTTGCCTAAGTTGCCTCATCTGTAGAATTAACTGGAGAAGGAAACGATAAACTACTCTGATATCTTTGCCAATAAAATCCAAAACAGGGTCATGAAAAGTAGGCCATGACTGAAAATGATTGAACAGCAATAACAATGGTTGAAAAAGAGAGATAAATCAATGGAATAGAGTACACAAGGGAGACCTAGAATCAATGGAACTCAGTAACCCAGTATTTGATAAAGTAGAAAACATAAATTATCTAGGAAAAAACCTCCTTACTTAATTTAAAAAAAAAACTGCTGGGAAAACTAGAAAGAAGTCTACCAGAAATTAGACTTAGAATAACACCTTACACCATATTCCATTTTGGAAGGCAATTTGGAATTGTGCAAATAAAGTGACTACACTGTCCACACCCTCTGAACCAAAAATTCTGTTAGTGGACTTATACTCCAAGGAAGCCATCATTAAAGAGAAAGGCCTCATAGGCTCCAAAATATTCGTAGCAGCACTTTTTGTGCTATGCTAATTTTTGGAAACAAAATAGATGCTCCTCAATTGAGGAATGACTAAACAAATTGTGGTACATAAATATAATGGAATATTATGGTGCTATGAGAAATTATATGTGTGATGCATACAGAGAAGCATAGAAAGATAACTACGAACTGATACAAAGTGAAGTAAGCAGAACAAAGAAAACAGTATACATGGTAACTGCAACAATGTCAATGGAAAGAATGACACATCAAAAAAATCAGAAGTAAATGTAATGAAGGGTCAAAGATCAAATAAGGCTCAGATGAAGAGCCAAGAGAGGATGCTCCCAGCCCGCCCCTTCCTGGAGGCAGGAGATCCACAGCTGTTACACATCGAATATATCATTGTGTTTTTTTTCAATGCATCAGAGGCAGAATTTGAACCCAAGTCTTTTTGGTTCCAAGATAACTATGCTATACTTGTATATACTGCTATATTCCTCTTAATGAATTCCCTTTTGTAACTGATCATTTCTCAGGTCACAGCAAAGGGCAATGAAGATGATAGTAGAGATGATTAGTCCAAGTTCTTCACAGTTAGGTGGTGCAATGGACAGAGTCAGAAAGACCTGAGTTCAAATCCAGACTCAGTATCTTACTAGCTGTGTGGCTTTGAGCCAGACATGAAACCTCTGTCTCTCTCAGTGTCCTCAACTATAAAAATACAGAAAATACTAACAGCACCCTTCTCGGGATCATTGTGAGGATCCTATGAGGTAATATTCGTATGTAGTGGACAATAAATGCCTGTTCCCTTACTTCCTATAAGGGAATATTAAGAATAATGGAAAAGAAAAAATCAATTACATTGGTTGGTAGCAAGATCTGATTTTAACTGTCCTGAATGAGAACATATCTGCTCCCCTAAGAGGATAGCAAAGATGACTTGGGGAGAAACCACAGAGGCAAATGGCTTCGTTCCAGTCCCATTGAAGCATCTGGTTTTGGCTCTGCCACAGGGTTACAGTTCCAAGGTTCCCTCCTAAGAACAGTCGAGCCCTAGGGGCAATGGTGGTTGGTGGTTGGTGAGAGAACCTGCAATTTTCTTGGTAAGAGAGAGGAAACAGCAAAGTGAGGCAGTCTGAATGAAGATCTTCTGTCTGGTTTCAATTCTGCACAGTGAGGTTTTAAAAGAGCATTAGACTGTAAGTCTGGTGACACAATGCTTAGCGCAGTACCTGGCATGTAGTGGGCACTAATGAATATAAATGAGTACTTCACTTGGTTAATTTCTTGATCTCCAAAGTTCCTTCTTAGCTTAATGAAGATAGAAGTACGGCATTGGAGACTATAGTAGAATCAAGTCAGGAGATCTGGGTTCAAATTCTACATCAGACAATTATTTAGCATGTTACCCTGAGTGATTCATTTAACCTCTGCCTGCCTCAGTTTTCTCATTTGTGACAATGGAAGATAATCATACTTAATAGTACCTGTTAGGGTTGTTGCCAGAAAAGAACTTTATATCCTTTAAATGCTTTGTAAGGGTGAGTTGTGTTAACGATAATAATTCAGTTCCATCCATCTGAGCAAGTGAAAATATTCCAAAGTATCCCTCTCAACTATGGCCCCAGGTCCTCCTCATTCAGGTTATGCATCCTCTCCTTCCCTTTTCCTTTCATTCCTTTTCTCCTCTAGTTTTTTCTCAGAATTTGGGATGCACTAAGAAGTTAGAAATCATGGTTCTTTTGTCCTAACTCATTCATTTGGCATTATGGTAATTTGTCCAATCTGTTTTGAGGACTTTGCCCAGCCCTACTGAAGATGTGGCATTTGAGGAGTCTGGCTGATTTATCCTTTGCATGTACCACAAAGGCAATGACAACAAGCTTTGGACCTTCCTGTAGAATCTTAGTAGGAACAGCCTCTAGAAGATGTTTGCTGTTGTTGTTTCAGTCAGATCTGTCTCTTTGTGATCCCATTTGGGGGTTTCTTGGCAAAAAAACAGAGTGGTTTGCCGTTTCCTTCTCCAACTTACAGATAAGGAAATGGAGGCTAATAGCGTTAAGTGACCTCCCAGGGTAACACAGTTGGGAAGGATTTGAACTCAAGATAATGTCTTCCTGACTCCATGCCCAGTGCTCTATCCACTGTACCACCTAGCTACCCAGAAGTTTGCTAGTCCAACCCTTTACCCAAACCAGGATTCCTTGCTGGGCTAACCCTAAAAGATGGCTCATATGACCTCTACCTAAATATCTTCCATATCAGAGCATTAGATTCCTCACTGAACAGTTCATTACAATGTTGGACAGTCTGATTAAAAAGTTACTACAAAATGGAATTTGGAAAGAATGCTAGATTTAGACTTGAAGGACCCAAGTTCAAATCTCACCTTGTCAGTTTTGCAGCTAGATAGCACAGAGGATAGAACTCCTGATCTGGAGTCAAGAAGACCTAAATTCAAATCCAGCCTCAGACATTTACTAGCTGTGTGACCCTGGCAAACAACCACCCCTCTGACTGTCTCAGTTTCCCCATCTATAAAATGACCATTATAATAGCACTTACTTCCTGGAGTCAGTGAAAATAAAATAAGGTATTTGTAAAGCAATGTGCAGACCTTAAAAGGTTATGTAAATGCTAGCTGTCTTTATTATCATTACTAGGATTAGTATCAGTATTGTTCCTGAGAGACCTTGGGCAAGTCAATATCTTCTTCTGGGCCTCCAGTATTTCAACTATTAAAATGAATAGGCTGGACTCAATGATCTCTAGAGTCTACACTAGATTTTTACCTATACTTCTACATTTAGCCAAAATCTGTGTCTCTGGAATGTTATCCCCACTAATCTCTATGCTGAAGGACTAGAAGACATGGGAACGAAGATTTAGAGCTAGAAGGCATTTTAGTGGCCATTTAGTCCTTCTTATTAAAAACGATGAAACTAAGGTAAAGAGAAGTTAAGATGAATTTAAGTTACAATAATAATAGCTAGCATTTATATAGTGCATTAGGGTTTACAAAGCATTTTACGTATGTTATTTCATTTAATTCTCACACCTCTGGGAGGTAAGTGCTATTATTGCTCCCACTTTATAGATGTGAAAACTGAGGCTGAGAGGGTTAAGTGACTTGCCCAGGGTCACACAGGTTTTGAACTTAGGTCTATTGATTCCAGAGGCAGCTAAGTGGTGCAGTGGACAAACCTGGCCTCAGACACTTACTAGTTGTGTGACCCTGGGCAAGTCACTTAACCCTGTTTGCCTCAGTTTCCTCATCTATAAAGTGTGCTGGAGAAGGAAATGACAAACCACTCTAGTATCTTTGCCAAGAAAACCCCAAAATGGGTCATGAAAAATAAGACGTGGCTGAAAATGACTAAACAACAAAACAAGTATTGATTCTAAATCAAATACTCTAGTCACTCTGCTTACAGAAGTAAATAGTATGGGTATTTATTAAATGCCTAGTATGTGCCAAGCACTATTCTAGGTACTGATGATCCATAAAAATAAAACCAAAACATTCTTTCAGGGAGCTCACATTCTATTAGGGGAAACAACACAGGCAGAGTCCTAATATGAAGGGAAGTTTATTAACAATAGAACAGGGATTCCCGAGGGCACAATGGAACTGTGGGGAAAAGTAGCACAGGGATACATGAAAGATGGGGCTAACTTATACATACATATACACACATGTGTATGTATGTATATATACATATACATACATACATTTACATACATATATGTGAATGTATATAGGAGCAAAGAATGGTAATCAGAGAAGGTAACTTTGACCTACCCAACCTAAAACTAAGACAACCTACTGCCCTATGGCTTCCCTCAGAATCACAGGGATCCTGTTGCCAAATCATATGGATTCTGAGTAGGGACATAGGACAAGAGGGTGTCCTGTCCTTCAAGAAACAAAAGTAACATTGATTTGATCATTGCTCCCTTAAAAGTGGATGGGAAGAGGGAGCACGTGGAGGTAAGGCAGATGTCTAATTCCTGACCTTGCCTTCCTATCAAAGCAAGGGTCAGCGGTCCAAGCTAGTCACACAGAGGTGAGACTCTTGTGAGATGACTTGCTCAAGGTAACAAAGATAGTAGGTGAAAGGGCTTGCATTCACATCCAGAGTCTAGGATTTCAAATCCAGGGCAATTTCTTCTACAAATCAATCAGTAAGGTTTTATCAAGTGCCTGCTGTTTTCCAGACAGCTACTGGTGATGAGGATACAAAGGCAGAAATGAAGTCGTCCTTGACTTTAGGGAGCTTGCATTCTGTTGGGGAAGACAGTTACATAAATAAATAACTAAAGAGTATAAGCGAAATAAATTCAAGATAATGGGGGTGGGGTATGATAGCAGCTGAAGGGATGGGGGGGAATCTGTTGTGGGAGTCACATTTGAGCTGGTCTTTGCATCACTCAATCAAGAAAAAAATTATTTATTAAGTGTCTACTGCGTCTTAGGTACTGGGGATCTAAGTAAAAGGAAAGAAACAATTCCTACCATCAGAGAGCTTACACACTCTGGGGAAAAGGGGAGCGGAGGGAGCGGGGAAAATAAATATATATAAATATATGTTGCTGTTCAGGCATTTCAGTCATGACCAACTCTTCATGTCCCCATTTGGGTTTTCTTTGCAAAGATATATGAACGGTTTGTCATTTCCTTCTCCAGCTCATTTTACAGATGAGGAAACTTAGGCAAACAGGGTTAAGGGACTTGCCCAGGGTCACACAGTTAGTAATTGTCTGAAGACAGATTTGAAATCATGAAGATGAGTCTTCCTGACTCCAGGTCCAGCACCCTATCCACTGCTCCACTGTAAACATATAGGAAGCATAAATATAGAGTAAAAAAAATACTAATAGAAAAAAAACATATACAAACAAATTAACCACAAAGTAGTTGGTTTACAGGGGACTAAAAACCAGGGGATCAGATAAGGCCCGAGCTGTGTCTTAGAGGGAGAAAGTGACCATGTAGGCAGAGGTAAGGCGATGGAGCATTCCGGACACGGGAAACAGCCCGAGCAAAGGCGAGGTGCTGGGAGTGCTAGGAGATGGAGTGTTCTGTGCAAGGAGCACAGGGAGGGCCCGGGGAGCTACATCCCCAGGGTGCGGGAAGGGGAAAAGGTCCAGAGAGGCCGGGCAAATAGGCTGGAACCAGAACATGAAGGGCCTTAAAAACTAAACCAACGACTCCCACTCCGAATTTAAGGGAAATCATTGGGCAGCAATATATAGACTAGGCTAGAATGGGGAGAGATTTGCTGGGATTCTGGCTCAGGAGAAATTCAGGGAAGGGGTCCTGGGCCCCAGACACCAATTCTAGAGATTTGATCAGGGTCCACGACACAGCCACCAGACTGAAAAAGGCCTCTTAGCCGTGGCTGCCCTGAAAACTCAAGTGCACCCTCAGGATAATAAATTCGGCATTGGAAAGGACCTTAGATGCCGTCTAATCTACACTCATTTTCTAAAGGCAAAGCGACAGAACTGGGATTGAAACAAAGGCAAAATAAAAACAATACTAGCAATAATGACAGTTAAAATAACCAGCATTTATACAGCACTTTAAGGCTCAGAATGTATTTATTATTATTATTCGCATCTACAGATAAGGAAAATGAGTCTGAAGACCTTAAGTGACTTGCCCAATGTCACTCAGCTAGGAAGTATCTGAACTCAGGTCTTCCTGCCTCTAGACCCAGCCCTCTATCCACGGTGCCACCTAGGTGCCTCTAAACTCTTAACCCACCAGAGCAGCCAAGCTTGAGAGTGGAGCGTTGGAAATGTGTTGGGCGGCAGGTCCATGCCCTGGAATGAATACTGCTGAGCACCTTTCCTAGACCACGTGCCATCCACCCTCATAGCGGCTCAAGCTGTAGCACTAGTATATAGATTTCCTTTTGCTTTTTCCTTTTTCACCCACAGCAAGGCCCTCAATTACATAGTTTTTGTTAAACAGTTATTTTACAGCTGTCATACCATGCTAAAGACTGTCCACTGGGGCTCACACACATCTGAAGACATGAAAAGCCGTGTTGATGAATTTTATAAGACCAGCACAACAAGGTAGGTTTGTAGTCAAAGATTAATACTGAAGGGGCTCCAGCAGCCCCTTGGGCTCATGTGTACCCAATTTTCAAAATCCTATTCTTAAAAGTATCATGAAAATATAAACCCCTAGACAACGCATTCCTTTTCCTTAATTTTTAAGGACAAAATTTAGGCAAACAACGTAGAGATACAGAGAGTGACTGAAACTCTAATTTTCCACTACCAAAATTCAATAATACCTTTCCATTGAAGAAGATAAAAAAATCTGAATTTGGAAACCACATAGTATACAGAGTTCATTTGTGGATACAGACAATAATAATGACAGCATTGAAACCCAGGACAGGATAGAAACCAACATGAGCCCAGAGAATGGATAATGGGATAACGGGTCATCTTCACAAATTGTTTAAGGGTTCTGATTCTATCAGAGAGCAGAGCAGCAGTCAACAATTTCTCATCCTGTAAGTCTGTTCACAGACCCTCATTCCCGAGGCTCAACTGGAGTTCTTATGACCACAGCAGATGCAGAAGAGAGGCTTGCTGACCTCTGTTGCTATATGCTGAATAGTCCAGTGTGTGGGCTGGGCCATCCAAGGCAGGGTTGACTGCAAGCTCGTGAGTTTTCCCCTGAGGGCAGACAAATAGCCCTCTCTTCTTTAATCTTCCCCTTGCTCCCAACAAAGCTAAAGGAAAGATCTTTTTTTTTTTTTAATTGTCCTTAGCACTCATCACAAGCCTCAGCTCGTTCTGGGCTTTAAACATTCCTGACATTCTTAGAGAACCTCACTACTCTTTTGTATTCATCCGCAGTGACCTACCCTTGCTTCCATCTTCCATACCTGTCTTTTAAAAATTCAAATTGCCTGATGAATTTTCTATGCAGTCACACAAATCTGATGATAGCTGACAAGGGAAAGAAGCAAACACTGCCTAAATCTTACTTTTATCCTGTTTTCTTTTCCAAAGAGAATACACTTCACACTTAGAAGTATGGAACAAAAATCGTTGAAAAGAAATGTAAACCCACCCTCTGTGAGTCTTTATCAAGTGACCTCAGGACTGAAAATGGGCAAATGCTTTCCTCATTTTTTTAAAAAGAGAAGAAGGTGAATTCTTTGAATTATTTACTGTATAACTCCACTTCACTTCCTGGCAAAATTCTTTGGTTTCACAGTCTGTGAAATGGGGAAGGCGGAGGGGGGGGTGGGAAAGGTGGAGGGGGGTGTTGGATTAGGTTAGTAGTAGTCACCAAAGTAGGAGCCAGGAGCCTCCTGGAGGAATGTGTGTGGCATGACTCCAAAAACACATGACCAGCCAATTAGAAGGTCGGAAGATAGATTGCATCCCATCTTCTCTTCAACAGCCATTCATGGGACTTGTCTCCAAATACAATACTTCCCCACTTTGTTCCTGTTACAACTGTATGAGATCCCAACTGCTGCCTTTCTGCCTCAATGGACTTCTCAAAGCAGTCGTAATCTAACTGGGTGAGGAGATATGCAGCCAGAGACAATATGGTGGGGCAAATGAGAAAGAGAATGACCATGAGTTGGCAGGTTATAGAATTAGACCACATGGTTTGGGACACAGGGTTATTTATACTACACTATTTCTATCCTCAATACTTCCTTCACCGATTGATAGCTCTAACCCCTGGACTATATTAAAATGCTAAAAGATGTGACGTCAGAATGGCGTGCTACCGTCAGTGGGGTCATAAAGAGTCAAACATAACTAAATGACTGAAAAAGAAAACAGCTGAGGGAAACAATACATACATAAAGAAGTGAGTACAAAATGATTAAAACATAAAGTAATTTGGAGGGTGAAGAAAGAAGAAAGGAAACATTGAAAAAAAAACGGTATAATGAACAAAATGGGAGACTGGATAATGAGGGCTACTCCTAACAACATGCATGTTTGGTGAGCCTTCTTTAAGATCTGTGTGCCTGCTCTCCAATTCAGAGCATGCATATATATTCTGTGATTATTTCCTGTCAACTCATTAAAAGATGGTAAAAAGTCTTTTACCTATATTCTGAACTGGGACTACAAAAGACACAAAACAGGTCATATCCTCTACCAAGTCATTTGACCCTCTTTCAAAATATCTGTACAGATAAATCTGAGAGGTTTAGGCAAAAAGGTAATAAGAAGGAAGATTTGAAAATTTGGAAATGATTAGGTCCAATGATGAATCTCAATTGATCCTGATTGGAGAGGTGGGGTGAGGGGTGGGGGGAGGAACACTTCTCTAATGGACATCTGCATTTTCTGATTTCTGGAATCAGGTTTTTGAATGCCATGAATCAGGGAGGTATAGATAACATGTTGGATTGCAGAACGAGGATCTACCAAAAAAAATACTCAAAGTCTAGAATAATGGTCCAAATCTAATGTTATAAAATGTGTTACTGATAAATGTAAAGTCTTATACTTGAATCCACACAACTTGTGAGGGTACAGTAGGAGAGGGACAGGGCTTTTCCATTCACTTAACAAGCCCTTATTAAGTACCTGCTATGCTCAAGGTCCTATTCTAGGTGCTAGAGATACAAATATCATCAAGAAACTGTCCTTCTCCTGGCTGGATTTAAATAGGAAACCAGTGACGTAGTGTGTAGAGAGTTATACTTGGAGTCAAGAAGATCTGAGCTTAAATTCCACCTCAGACACTTACCACTTATGTGAACCTGGGCAAGTCATAAAAACCTGTTTGCCTCAGTTTTCTCATCAATAAAATGGGAATAATAATAGCATCTGTCTCACAGGGTTGTTGTGAAAAATCAAATGAGATCATATGTACAAATGTACTTTGTCAAGCTTAAAGCACTATGTTGTTGTTATTACGACTTGCTGAGGGAAACCCCTCCAGGATTAATGCTTCGTCATGGCAAGGGGCTTGCATAATTCAATGAAACTAGAACTATGACGTGCAGCATTACCCAAGATGGACAATTCCCAGTGGAGAGTTCTGACAAAAGGTGATCCAGTGGAGAAGGAAATGGCAAACCAGTTCAGTATCTTTGCTTAGAAAACCTCTGGACTGTTTTAAAATGCTAAAAGATGTGACATCAGAATGGCATGCTACCATCCATGGGGTCATGAAGAGTTGAACATGACTGAATGACTGAAAAAGAAAAGAACTGAGGGAAACAATACACACACATAGAGAAGTAAAATACAAAATAATTAAAATATGAAGTCATTTGGACAGTGAAGAAAGAAGAAAGGAAACAAGCATTTATTAAGCACCTTCTGTGTATCAGACATTGTGCTAAGGGCTGGGGATACAAAAGGAGACAAAAGACAGACCTTGTCCTCAAGTAGCTTATAATCTAATGGGGAAGAAAATATGAAAACAAATATATGCAGAACAAGTTACATAAAGGATAAATAGGAAATCATTAACTGAGAGAAAGCACTAGAATTAAGAGGGATTGGGGAAGGCTTCCAGAAAAAATGAGATTTTAGTTGGGACTAAAGGAAGCCAGAGAGGTCGGCAGTGAGAGTGGAAGAAGGAGAATTTCTGTTCTAGACACGGAGGACAGACGGAGAACATACCTGGAGTGGAGAGATGGAGATCTTGTATGTGGAACCACCAGGAGACCAGCATCACTGGATCAAAGAGTACGTGTATACAAGAGTAAAGTGTTAGAAAGCTGGAAAAGCAGGAAGAGGCTAGGCTATAGGGGCTTTGAATACCAAACAGAGCATTTTGTATTTGATCCTGGAAGTGATGGGGAGACATTGTGATTTATCGAGAAGAGGGGTAAGATGTACTTTAGTGGTTGAATGGAGGATGGATTACAGTGGGGAGAGGCTTGAGGTGGGCAGATCTACCAGCAGGCTGTTGAAGTAATCTAGGCACGTGATGATGGGGTCCTACACTAGAGTGATGGCTGTGTCAGAGTAGACAAGGAGGCATATTTAAGAGATGTTATAAAGGTAAAATTGACAGACCTCAGCAACAGCTTAGATATGGGAGGTAAGAGAGAGTAAAGAGTCCAAGATGGCTCCTAGACTGGGAACCTGAAGGATTGAGAGAATGGTGTTGCCCTCTAAACTTAAAAGAAAGGTGAGGGTTGGGGAAAGATTGGGGGAAAGATGATGAATTTCATTTTGGATATATTGAGGTTAAGATGTGAACTGGACATCCAGTTTGAGATGTTTGAAAGGCAAGTTGGAGATGCGAGATTGTAGGTAAGAAGAGAATTTGATGAGAATAATCAACACAAAGATGGTGACAAAATCCATGAGAACTGTTGAGGTCAGCAAGTGAAGGGTGAAGAGAAGAGGTCCCAGCACAGAGCTTTATGGGATACTCAGTGAGCATGACCTGGAGGAAGATCCAGCAAAGGAGAAAAAAAAGGAGCTGTCAGACAGGCAGGAGGAGAACCAAGAGAGAGTACTACCACAGAAACCTAGGGAGAAGAAAGTATTCAAGAGAAAAGGAGTGATTATCACATTCATACAGCATTTTAAGGTTGCGAAACACTTTTGACCATAACTAAGTGAAGTTAAGGGAGGCAACTAGATGGCACCATGGATAGCATCAGGATATGGAGTTGGGAAGACCTGAATTCAAGTGCTGCCTCAGATATTTACTAGCTGTGTGGCTTTGGTTAAGTCACTATTGCCTTAATTTCTTCATCTGTAAAATGCAGATAATAATAGCATCTGCCTTCCAGGGTTGTCATGAAGATAAAGCAGGGTAATATTTGTAAAGCAATCTACAAACCTCAAATTCTATGTAAATGGTACCTATCTCTATCTATCTATCTATCTATCTATCTATCTATCTATCTGTCATCATCATCATCATCATAGTTTACCCCATTTTATTGATGAGGAACATGAGATTCTATGAATTTAAGTGACTTGACCAACGTCAAAGCTAATAAGTTTCAAACTCAGCTCTCCTGACTATATCCCTAGAGATCTAGTCACCACATTATATTGCCTTTTCCCTATCCATCCAACTGAGTGAGAAGTGTGTATTATAATTATATAAGGGTAGGTTGAAAGAGCTGAGTATGTTCAGCCTGAAAAAGAAAAAAACTTGGAGGGTGGAGGGCATGATAACTGTCTTCAAATATTTGAAGGGCTGTCATAAGGAAGAAGAATTAAATTTGCTCTGTTTGGTCCCAGAGGGCAGAACTAAATTTAGTGGAAGAATGACTGAACAACAACAAAACAAAAAGACAGATTTTGGCTCAATATGAGGAAAATTTCTCAACAACATGAGCTGCCCAAAAGTGGAATGAGCTGCCTCAGGAAGTGATGGGTTTCCTAGAATTAGTGGTCCTTGAGTAGAGGGTGGGTGGGCATTTCTTGAGGAATAGAGAATCCTCCTCAGGTATAGGTTGGATTACATGAACTTTTAGCTCTTTTCCAAAGCTCTGATTTCATGATTCTATAATTGCTGAGCTTGGGGGCTGCAAAAGCAGTTTCTGCACAGTTGTTTTATTGAGTTGTTTTCAGTAATGCCCAATTCTTTGTGACCACATTTTGGATTTTCTTGGCAAAGTTACTGGAGTGGCTTGTCATTTTCTTCTCCAGTTCATTTTACAGATGAGGAAACTGAGGCAAACAGGGTTAAGTGACTTGCCCAGGGTCACAGAGCTACCAAGATCCTGAGGTCAGATTTGAACTCAGGAAGATGAGTTTTCCTGACTTCAGGCCCTGGCACTCTATCCATTGTACCACCCAGTTGCCCAAGTACTATTTGCATAGTACTGTTGCATAGTACTACAGAACCAAAAATCTAAAATTGGCCAACCAACCTCTACCACCCAGTGACAACAATATCATGACAGCTAACACTATGTTTGTAAACAAGTAGCTTTTAGACAATGTTTTCGGGGGATGATCACCAACTCTTTTAATTTAAAACCTAACCGTGTAATCATTCTGATGTTACTATTTTCCCAAGGGCATGCAAGACAAATTCTGTTGCTTCCAGTAAGCAATTAAAGCTACTGTAAAAAGTACTGTTGGTATCAATTGAATATTATCATAACAAACAAAATTAGCCACTCAAACGAATGTACAAAACAAATGGGCCAGATCCTGTTTCCTGCCTCAAGCACTTACTAGCTATGAGCCCCTGGACAAGTCACTTACTCACTCTTAGCCTTAGTATTCTCGTTGGTAAAATGAAAATAATAACAGCCTCTGCCTCATAGGCTTGTCATGAGGATGACATGAGATATTAGACGTAAAGCACTTTGCAAACCTTAAAGTGCTATATAAATGCGAGGTATTTTTATTATTTTTATAGAAAGAATGTGGTACAATAGGAAAAACTTGGACTGTGTACTCAGACAATCTGGGTCCAAATTCCTTCTCTGACATTTTTTACCTGAGTGAATTTAAGCAATCACTGACTTTTGGAGACCTCAGTTTCCTCATCTGTAAAAAGAGACAGAGTGGATTAGATAGCCTCTGTGGTCTTTTTGAGTTCTAAATATAGTATCACAAAGTCAAAGAATTTCAAGGCTGTCAAGACTAACCCCTTCATTCTATAGATGAAGAAAAAGAGACTGAAAAAGGTTGTCACTTTCCCATGGTCAAACATGTTGTGAAGTTAAGAATGAAATATCTCTGAAGCTTCCACAATGTTTGTGGAAAGCAAAGTGGTCCATGCCTCAGATCAGAACATCTAGAGATATGAGATGTTGCCTAAGGTTCCCATCAGATATTGAACTCCAGGAAATTTTTTTTGTCTCTCTTTGTATCCCTAGTTACTTAGCGCAGTATCTGGAACACAATAAGTACTCCACAAATGCCTGTTGACTTGATTTGAGAGTTCCACAGTTTCTGGGTAATGTGAGTAACAAGATGACAGACACTTTTTTTGATCTTTACTACTGCTCAAACCACTCCAAGAGAAAAATTATGCAATGAAATCAAAGCAACTTCAGCTATCTCCATGTTGTAGGGCACACAGAATCAAAAGGAAGGTTAAGAAAAGAAACTCCCAAACCCAGGAACTGATGTTCACTAACCCTGAACCTACTCAGTACCATTCCCCTACTTTTCATATTATTGGCAATGAGGCTGCACTAGCAAACCCAAGGACATTACACAGGCTTACATCAAAACTCTTCCCTTGTTGCCCTTCCTCTCTTTCCAGTGCTGAAGAGACACCAGCCTCAGTCTATGGAAGTTTGCTTGGTCCTTGACAGCCAGCTTGTCCATAGCCCTTCAGAACAAAAAGTCTGTTGGGGGCTGCAACCTGGAAACACCAGTGCTGCAAAGTTCTGAACTGCTCTAAATTTCTGATGGCAGGCCAGAGAACTAAGGAATAGAGGGAGTAGGAGAGATCACCAGGATAGGACACAGTGCATGTGGGGAGCAGTGCAGCACTTTACCAAGCCTGAGGGAAAAAGCACAGCTTATAGCTGGGGCTAATTCTGACCACACAAAAGTCAGGTGAGGCAGAAATCTAGCCTGATGAACCACGAATTGCCTACTATGGGAGGAGGCTGAAATGCTTTGAGATCCAGACCCTAAGGAAACCATAGTTAGAGAAGAGGGAGTCAGGAAGTGAGTAATGAGGAAAATAAGGGTTGGGGGAGAGAACTAAAAGTGTCAAAGGCTTGAAGAAGAAGAAATCTCAAAGACCTTGAACACAACAGATAAATCAACAGGGAAAACAGTAACAATAGAAAAAAATAAAGCATCCAGATCTAGTAGATGAGATTAGGCATCAATGAATAAATACTGCAAAATGAAGGAAAATAATCCAATATCTGATGCAAAGAAACAAAAAGAAAAAAAGAGGATCCTGTGAAATTTTATGAGAACATAGAACCACAATATGCTGTTGCTAAGTGGTTTTTAAAAGAAATGAAACAGAGTAGCAGTCCAGCACAAGGGCCTTCTTGGATTGTCCTTCACAACCTCCCCCATGGTTCAGGGTTGATGGAGCAGAGCCAAGATGGCAACATAGAAGCAGGAAAACTCCATGGCTCCCCCCATAACTACCTCAAATACCTATAAAATATTACTCTAAACAAATTTTAGAGCTACAGAACCCACAAAGTGATAGAGAGAAACAAATCTCCCACTGAAGGCAACCTACCAGGCAGACAGGAAAGGTTCATCAAAGGGTACTGGCAGCAGAGCCCAGCCCTGCATGAGCCCAAGGTTTTAGCTCCAAGACAGCCCCAACCAGCAGCTGCAGCAGACTTTGGGAGAGGGGATCACCAATAGCAGTGGTGGTTTCCAGAATTATCAACCCATAAATGCCAAAGAAAAAGTAAGAGGTCAGTGTAGAACTCTGTTGAAACTAAGGGGAATAGAAGAGCAGGTCCAGCCCCTGACCCCAGAGCTAGAAGTGGTGGAGGTACAATCTCATGGCCTGCAGATCCTAGGGTGGCCAAGTGACCATTCAGAGGCTAAGCACTCTTGATTTAACCTGCCTGGATCTAGATCACAGTCTTGGGTAGTGGTTCTGAGGTGTGTGACCAGTGAGCCAGAGTTTGTGGGGGCTGCAGAGGTAGCACCCTCCTAATATCTCTGACAGCTGTAAAAATCCCAGAAATTTGGGACAAAGCCTCTCCTCTCTGGAAGTAGAGTTCTACTGTGGTAAAGAGCTCAAAAGTCAAGTAATTGAGTGGCAACATGAGCAAACAAAGGAAAAAAAGCAAACACAGCCATCCAACTAAGATTCCTTTTTGGGGGACAAAAAGAATCAAAGCATGGAATGGGAGGAAGACAACACAGTCAGAACTCCTGTAGCAAAAGCTTCCAAGGAAAATATGAACTGCTTATAGGCCATGGAGGAGCTTAAGGAGGATTTTGAAAACCAAGTAAGAGAAGTGGAGGGAAAATTGGGAAGAGAAAAGAGAATGATGAAAGAAAATCATGAAAAGAGTCAACAACCTGACTGAAGATAATAACACCTTAAAAAATAGATTAAGTCAAATGGCAAAAGAAGTCCAAAAAGCCAATGAGGAGAAGAATGCCTTAAAAAGCCAAATTTGCCAGATGGAAAAAGAATCTCAAAAGCTCACTGAAGAGAATAATTCCTTCAGAATTAGATTGGAGCAAATGGAAGCTAATGACTTTATGAGAAATCAAGATACTATTAAACAGAACCAAACAAATGGAAAAATAGAAGGCAATGTGAAATATCTCATTGGAAAAAATACTGTCCTAGAAAACAGATCCAGGAGAGATGATTTAAAAATTATTGGACTACCTGAAAACCATGATCAAAAAAAGAACCTAGAAATCATCCTTCAAGAAATTCTCAAGAAAAATTGCCCTGATATTTTAGACCCAAAGGGCAAAATATAAATTGAAAGAATTCACCAATCACCTCTTGAAAAAAATCCCAAAAAGAAAACTCCTTAGGAATATTATAGCCAGGTTCCAGAGTTCCCAGATCAAGGAGAAAATACTGCAAGCAACCAAGAAAAAACATTTCAAATATTGTGGAAACACAATCAGGATAACACAGGATCTAGCAGCTTCTACATTAAAGGATCGAAGGGCTTGAATATGATATTCTAGAGGTCAAAGGAGCTAGGATTAAAACCAAGAGCCACCTACCCAGCAAAACTGAGTATAATGTTTCAAGGGAATATATGGTCATTCAATGAAATAGAGGACTTTCAAGCATTCTTGATGAAAAAACCAGAGTTGAATAGAAAATTTGACACTCAATTACAAGAAATAAGAAAAGCATGAGAAGGTAAATAGGGAAAAGAAATCATAAGGAACTTATCAAAGTTGAGCTATTTATATGCCTATAGGGAAAAACAATCATTGTAACTTATGAAACTTTTCTCAATGTAAGGATAGTTGAAGGGAATATAAATGTATATATAAGTATACATACATATATATGTCTATATAGGAGGGTGTATGTGCATATGAATACATATGTGAGTGTGTGTGTATATATATGTACAGGTATACATAGACAGAGGGCCCAAGATCAACTGAATGGGAAAGGATGATAGTTAAAAGGTGAAATTGAGAGTTGAGAGAGGAATATATTGAGAGGAGATGGGGAGAGACAGAATGGGGTAAATTATCTCATACAGAAGAGACAAGGGAAAACTATTACAATGGAGGAGAAGAACAGGGAGGCAAAAGGGAATGGGTCAATGTTACTCTCATGGAATTTGGCTTAGGGAGGGAATGACATATACACTAAACTGGGTATCTTGCCCTACGGGAGAGTAGGGGGGAAGAGGATGAGAGGAGGGATGATGGAGGGGAGGGTAGATTGGGGGGCAAGGTAGTTAGAAGCACACACTTTTGGAAAGGGACAGGGTCAAAGAAGAGAATAGAACAAGTGGGGGGGCAGGATAGGATGGAGGGAAATATAGTCAGTTTTTCATAATATATCAACTATGGAAATGTTTTGCATAACTACACATGCATGACCTATATTGAATTGCTTATCTTCCAAGTAAGGGTGGTGATGAGGGAGGAAGGGAAAGAATCTGAAATTCAAAGTTGTAAAATCAAATGTTTAAAAATTATTATTATTATTAATATATTATAATAATTTATAATGTAATTATATAATAATAATAATATGTTATTATTATTTACATGCAACTGGGAAATAAGATATACAGGCACTGGGGTATGGAGATTCATCTTGCCCTACTGGAAAGTCAGAGGGGAGGATATAGGAAAGAGCAGATTGTGGGAGGGGTTATACAGTGGGATGGCTGTTTTGGGGTGGTGGGTAGGGGAAAGATAGGGAGAAAATCTGTAACTCAAAATCTTGTGGAAATGAATGATGTAAACTAAAGTATAACTAAAAATAAACATAAAATTTAATTTAAAAAAAAGAAATGAGAATTATTAGAGGAGAATTTATTTCCCATACAATAAACTTAATAAGTAGAATAGAAAAACTTGAACTTGTAATGGCAAAAGAAAGAACAGTAGATCAAGAATGCAAATAAACAGACGTGGACAACCTAGAAGAAAAGAAGCAAAACCCAATAGCATTAAAAGAAAATACACTCACTTTGCAAGCAAAACATATAGGATGCATAGAGTCAACCTGAGGATCATAAGTTTCCCCGAAGAAAACAACAGGATACAAAATCTTAACACCATGATGAAGGAAATCATAGATGAGAGATTCCTAGCATTTCTGAACAAGAAAATGAAATTCTAATTGAACAAATTCGCATATAGCCTCCAGGAAAAACAACAGCAACAACAAAAACAAAACAAAGCTCGAACTCCAAGACACATAGTGGTTCAATTTAATAATTCATTTCAGAAACAAGTTATGCAAGCCATAAGGAGAGAAATCTTCAAATACTGAGGCAAGAACATTTGAATAACGGACTATTCCCTATCTACTAAAAAAGGAAGAGGAAAGGAATAATGCTTTTCAAAGAACTTTGGAGCTCAGGATGACTCCCAGGGTGACCTGTCTTGAAAATCTAAGCTTAACCATAGAGAATAAAATATAGACATTGAGTAATAAAACATGAAACATTTTGAGAAAGAAAACCAGAACTGAAAAGATTGTTTGCTTCTTGAGCACTCTAAACAACAGAAATGCAGGAAGTGTGAATGAATGCAGACAGCCACAGAGTGACAACAGAAAGACCAGGAAGAGAATTCTTTCTAAATGTGTACAAGGAGACAGGGGCAAAGGCAGAAATCCGGTAACTGTGACAGTGAAGAGATGGACAGGAGACATGATGGATGTAACCGGGAGACATCTTGTCTATAGGTGAATGCTTCTTTTGTGGGACTACATTATAGCATGAAAGAGTTCATGGAGGTGGGGGGGGGGGTGGCGGAGGCAATCATGGAGATACAGAGGAGTGAGTGATGCTTCAGGGTTAAACCAAGGGCCAAACCAATGAGAAGGTGGCCTCTGTAGTCTCAGAAAGAGACCCCCAAAGAACTTTAAAATAATATTTTAAATTGAATTCTGAAGCAGCAGAGGCAACAAAAGGTCAGGGTGAGATAACTTAGGAGATCAGCAGGAGAGATCTGTAACACTGGAAAGGCAGCTAACTCTGAGTGCCTGCATTAGCAACATTAGCTGTGGGCCTTGGAGGTGGCTTCGACAGTAGCAACAGTAGCTTTGGCAACACTCAGATCTGAGACAGTAAGAAGGTCAGACAACTGACTAGAAAGAAACTACGGGGACCCTTTGCTGGCACTAGGTATAAGACCTAATGCTATTTGACATCTCTATTGCTCATGTGCAGTTCTGGGTCTCAGTTTGGGGGCATAGAGGAGCTCTTATGGTTGGTCACAAGGCAGCAGGAGCCCTGGTCAGAGTTCTAAGTCAGAAAAAAGCACTAGTGCTTATGACTATAGTAAAACAGGGAACCTGGTCATAGTTCCCAGACCAACAGGAGAGTTAACACTTGCAGCTGCAGGAGACCATGACTCCTTCTGTCAAAAGACAAGAGCTTAGACCAGGAAAGCAGTGACCACACTCTTTCCAAATTATAGCACCTTAAAAGAACCTAACACTTGCAAAACTCCTTCCCTTCCACCCCAAACTATCTCTGAAAACAGTAGCACAAAAAAGCCTGAATCTTGGCACTGTGCCTCCCTACCTCCAAGTGAGCAGAACCCAAATTTAACATGAAGTTCAAAGTCAAAAATTAGTCTGGAAAAATAAACAAACAATGGCAAGAACAAAAAAAACGCGACCATAAAAAGATACTACAGTGGCAGGGAAAACCAAGATCCAAACCCGGAAGAAGACAACAATGTACAAACAGCTATAGGAAAAGCCTCAAAGAAAAAAAAACAACCCTGCAAATTGGACACATGCCCAATAAGAATTTCTTTTTTTTTTCTGGAAGGGGAAAGCAGGGCATCTGGGGTTAAGTGACTTGCCCAAGGTCACACAGGTAGTAAGTGTTAAGTGTCTGAAGCCAAATTTGAACTCAAGCCCTCCTAACTCCAGGGCCAGTGCTCTATTCAATGCACCATCTAGCCATCCCCCAATAAGAATTTCTAGAAGAATTTGAGAAAGAGATAAGGGTGGTAGAGGAAAATTTGGGAAAAGAAATGATAGTGATACAAGAAAATTATGAAAAGAGAATTAATAGTTTGGTAAAAGAGGCACAAAAATACTGAAGAAAAATAACATCTTAAAGAATAGAATTGTCCAA
The DNA here is from genome assembly GCA_028627135.1 of Pseudochirops cupreus. Lineage (NCBI taxonomy): Eukaryota > Metazoa > Chordata > Mammalia > Diprotodontia > Pseudocheiridae > Pseudochirops > Pseudochirops cupreus. The sequence continues at coordinate 328,959,076 of CM053580.1, read as the reverse complement.
ATGGTAAAAGAAGCACAAAAATTTACTAAAGAAGAGAACTCCTTAAAAGACAGAATTGGTCAAATGGAAAAAGAGGTACAAAAGCTCACTGAAGAAAATACTTCTTTAAAAATTACAATTAGGCAAAAACTAATGATTCCATGAGACATTAAGAAACAATAAATCAAAGTCAAAAGAACGAAATAATAGGGAGAAAGAGTGAAATATATCATTGTAAAAATAATTAACCTGGAAAATAGTTTGAGGAGAGATAATTTAAGAATCATTGGACTATCTGAAAACCAATATCAAAAAAAGAACCTAGAAATCATATTTCAAGAAACTATCAAAGAAAACTGCCCCAATATCTTAGACCCAGAGGATAATCTAGACATTGAAATAATCTACCAATCACCTCCTGAAAGAAGTCTCAAAATGAAAACTCCTCTGAATATCATAGCCAAATTCCAGAGCTAGGTCAAAGAGAAAATATGTCAAGTAGTCAGAAAGAAATCATTAAAATATTGTGGAGCAACAGTCAAGATCACACAAGATTTAGAGGCTTTCACATTAAAGGAGAGGAGGGTTTAGAATATGATATTGTTGAAGGCAAAAAAGCTAGAATCACAACCAAGAATACCTTGTTCAGAAAAACTGAGTGCAATCCTTCAGGGAAAAATATGAATATGTAATAAAATAGAGGACTTTCAAGCATTTCTGATGAAAAGGCCAGAGCTGAGCAGAAAATTTGACATTCAAAAACAAGATTCAAGAGGAGTATGAAAGGTTAACATGAAAGAGAAATCACACATGATTCAGTAAGGTTAAACTGTTTATATTTCTATATGGGAAGATGATATAGGTAACTCCTAATAACATTATCATTATTAGGGCAGTTAGAAGGAAATTAGGTAGACAAGAGGGTATGGGTATGAGTTGATTATGTTATGATGATTTTTTTTTTAATGAAGGAGTAAGAAAGAAGAACACACTGGGAAAAGGGGAAAGGGAGAAGAAGAATGGTAAAAGTATTTAACATAAAAGAGGCAGAGAAAGAAGAACTTTTATAGTAAAAGGGACAATGGGAGGGGGGAGCTGGTGGGCAATGCTTGAACCTTATTCTCACTGGAATTGGTTCCAACAGGGAAGAACATGTATATTTATACACACACACACACACACACACACACACACACACACACGTATATTTTATCTTACCTGGCAGGGAAATAGAAGGGGAAGAAGATAAGAGAAAGGAGAGAGGAGTGTTAAAAAAGGGAGGTGGATCAAGCAAAACTGTGGTCAGAAGCAAAACAGACTTTTGAGGAGGGATAGATTAAAAAGAGAAAGAGAAGAAGAAAAAGAAGAAAATAGGATGAAGGGAAACACACGGTTGGTAATCATAATTGTGATTATGAATAGGATGAACTCACCCATAAACTTCAGCTAAAGTTAAAAAAAAAAGGCAGGGATAGCAATCATGATCTCAGACAAAACAAAAGCAAAAATAGACCTAATTTAAAGAGATAATCAGGGAAACTACATTTTGCTAAAAGGTACCATAGATAATGAAGTAATATCAAAAATTTTATACAGCAAGTTTCTCTGATAAAAGTCTAATTTCTCAAATACATACAAAACTGAGCCAAATGTATAAAATCAAGAGATGCTCCCCATGTGATAAATTTTCAAAGGATATGAACAAGTAGTTTTCGGAAGAAGAAATCAAAATTATCTCTAGTTATATGAGAACATTCTCTAAATCGCTATTGATTATTGTTGTTGTTCAATCATTTTCCAGTCAGTTTCAACTCCTCATGAGCCCATTTGGGGTTTTCTTGGCAAAGATACTGGAGTGGTTTGCCATTTCTTTCTCCACCTGTAACAGCAAGCACCCTGGCACACCCAGAATGGCCTGTGAGCACAGGTTCTTTGATTGGCTTTTAAAGGAAAGACTGCTCAAAAAGGGGTTAACAATCCTGTTGTTAATTACATTCACTAACTCAGGGGAAAGATCAGCACTCTGAACATGGAGAAAATATAAGCAGAGAAATTAGCACAAAGATAACAGACAGTTGTCTGAACACAGCAGTATTGCTATATCCTTTCTATACATCACTGGATTGAGGGAGCACAGATATCTGAGTAGTCAGGAGGTGCTTAATGATCAGCTACTCAGAGTCTCAACCAGGAGATCAAAAGATCCTTCTCACGAGCAAATCCTCAAAGCAAAATACTAACCTCCCAAATATATAACAAAGACTCAGTGTTTGATTGGCTGACTGCCCAGAAGCCTGAAAATCCTGTTGCCAGAACACTTAATTGGAAACTCCCCATAGCCCAGAGCCTGATTAGCTCTGGGCCAGGGCTCTATGTGTCTATTAATGGGCAGAGAAGATCTTCAAATTCCCTTAAAATTATACCACCTCATTTTACAGGTAAGGAAACTGAGGCAAACAAGGTTAAGTGACTTGCCCAGGGTCACACAGCTAGTAGGTATCTGAGGCTAGATTTGAACTCAGGAAAATGAGTCTTCCTGACTTGAGGCCCAGTACTCTATCCACTGTGGCACCTGGCTGCCCCTTTCTAAAAATATTGATTAGAGAAATGTGAATTAAAACAACTCTGAGGTACCACCCTATTCCTACCAAAAATGAGTTCTTACTCAAAGTGAGAACCTGAAAAGGCCTTAGCCTAAAAGGGCCAGGGTCTCCCATTGCATCCTAGATCGTCTTCAGTTGACTTGATAAATATCTAGCCACTGGACCCAGATGGCTCTGGAGGAGAAAGTGAGGCTGGTAACGTTTCACTGCCCTCCCTCACTCAAATCAAGGTCAGCTGTGAGTCGCGTCATCATTTCCCTGATTTCATGGTCCTCTTTGAAAACAAAGAACAGGGAGGGGCAGCTAGGTGGCTCACTGAATAGAGCATTGATCCTGGAGTCAGGAGAACCTGAGTTCAAATGTGGCCTCAGACACTTAACACTTACTAGCCGTGTGACCTTAGGCAAGTCACTTAACTCCAATTGCCCTGCCTTCCCCCCTCCAAAAAGCAATAAATAAATAACTTTTAGATTGGCTAAGATGACAAAACAGGAAAATAACAAATGCTGGAGAGGATGTAGAAAAATTGGAACACTTATGCATTGTTGGTGGAGTTGTGAACTGATTCAACCATTCTAGAGAGCAATCTGGAACTACCCCCAAAGGGTTATAAATGAGTGCATACCCTTTGACCCAGGAATATCACTTCTAGGGCTGTATCTCAAAGAGATCATAAAAGTGGGAGAAAGACCCATATGTACAAAAATATTTATAGTAGCTCTTTTTGTGGTGGCAAAAAATTGGAAAATAAAGAGATGCCCATCAATTGGGGAGTGGCTAAACAAGTTGTGGTATATGAATGTAAGGGAATACTATTTTGCTATAAGAAATCAGGAGCAGACGGACTTCATATTTACCTGGAGAGTGTTATACAAACTGATATTGAATGAGAAGAGCAGAACCAGGAGAAATTTGTACACAATTACAGACATAACGTAAGTGTGATGACCAACTTTGATAGATTGGGCTCTTCTCAGTAATGCAAGGCTATAAGACAACTCCTAAAGACTCATGATGGAAAGAGATGGCTACATTCAGAGAAAGAAATACAGAGTTTGAATGCAGATTGAAGCAAACTACCTGCTCTCTTCCTTTTTCTTGTTTAGTTTTGTTTCCTCTTTCCCATGGTTCATTTTATTGGTTATAATCCTTCTTTACAATCTGACTAATGCCTAAGGTGAAAGTATTTGCAGATCCTACTCTTGGTTACATTCTGCCATGGGTGGGGGTGGGAGGGGAGGAGGAGAAGGAGGGGGAGAAAATTTAAACTCAAGGGATTGTAGAAATGAATTTTGTAAAGTAAAGGTAAACAAACAAATTAATAAAGACCAAAAAAAAGAAAAAAAATTGAAAAAAAGAAGGAAAAAAAAAAGAAAATAAAGGGCAACCAGAAATTACAAATGCCACAGGAGATGTGGGAATATAGGTATATACTAATGAACTGTTGGTAGAGTCTTGAACTGGTTTAACCATTTTATAGAATAATTTGGATCTATGTCCAAAGGCCTACAAAACTATGCATACGCTTTGACCCAGCAATAACGCCAGTAGGTGGTATACTAGTTATCCCAAGGAGATCAAAGAAAAAATAAAAGGACTTATATGTCCAAAAATACTCATAGTCACTCTTTTTTTGGTGGCAAAGAATTGGAAATTGAAGAGATGACCATCAATTGGGCAGTTGCTAAACAAGTTGCAGTATATAATTGTGATGGGATACTACTGTGCTATAAGCAGCTAGGTTGGCACAGTGGATAGAACTCCGGGCTTGGAGTCAAAAAGACCTGAGTTCAAATCCAGCTTCAAACTTCCTAGCTGTGTGACCCTGGGCAAGTCATTTATCCTTTGTTCACCATTAGAGAAGGAAATGGCAAATCATTCCAGTATCCACACCAAGAAAAAACCACAGACCTCTGGAAATAGACAAAAGCAGGAGAGAGGAACTAATAAACAAAACTTTAAAGGGAAAGGGTAACAAATTATAAGAGGAGATCAGTAGTACAAGGAAGAGAGCCAATGAGAACAGGAGCACCTTTAAAAAGGATTGAAATAACTGAATGGATGTAATATTATGTGTTTACAGCCAAAAAGGGTGGCGGGATTAGCTTGAGGAGTAAAAAACTATTTTAGAGACAAATGGAGAAAAAGATAAACCTAACTCTTATAATTTTAAATATGGATGGAGTAAACAATCCAGCAAAGGGAAAAAGAGGGACAGATTGGATAAGAAAACCCTATGATCTGTTTTTTACAAAAACCACACTTAAAAAACAAAGACATGCACAAAATAAAACTGGGGGTTGGGGAAAAATAATTACTATATGTTGAGTGAATCCAAAAATCAGAGGTTGCCTCTTGGAGTTAAAAAAGGAAGAAGAACCTTTGACCCAACAATAGCACTTCTAGGTTTGTATCCCAAAGAGATCATAAAAATGGAAAAAAGATCCACATGTACAAAAACATTTATAGCAGCTCTTTTTGTTGTGACAAGGAATTGAGGGTATGTCAATCCATTGGGGAATGGCTGAACAAGTTGTGGTATATAAATGTAATGGAATACTGTCATGCCATAAGAAATGATGAGCAGGCAGATTTCAGAAAAACTTAGAAAGACTTACATGAACTGACACGGAGCCAAATGAGCAGAACCAGGAGAACATTGTACACAGTAATAGCCTCACTGTGTGATGACTGACTCTGATAGACTTAGCTCTTCTCAGTAATACAAGGATCTAAGACAACCCCTTTTCTTTTGTTGTTTTGTTTGTTTTTTCTTTCTCATGATTCCTCACTTTAGTTCTAATTCTTCTTTACATCATGACTAATGTGAAAATATGCTCAAAATTAATGTATAAGTAGAGATTGCATCAGACTGCGTGCCAGCTTGGGGAGAAGGAGGAAGGGAAAATTAAAAACTCAAAATCTTATGAAACTGAATGTTAAAAACTAAAAATTAATTAATTTTTTTTAAAAGGAAGAGGAAGAGAATAAGCATTTATACAGTGCCTACTGTGTGCCAGGCACTGTGCTCCCCCCTCAATATTATCTCATTTGATACTCAAAACAAAATTCAAAACAAAGGTGCTATTATTGTCCTCATTTTACAGTTAAAGAAACTGGGGCAAAGAGAAGTTAAGTGCCTTTTCCAGGGTTACACAATTAAGAGTCTGAAGCCAGATGTGAGCTCAGGTCTTCTTGGTTCTGTCAGACCCAATATTGCTACCAGCTTGCTTCCAGCTGAACAAATTTTGCAACCTTAAAGCAATACATAAGTATCAAGTTATTATTATCATTGTTATTTTAATCATTATTATTATCTGTTCCTATAATTCTCATTACTTATGGATCTGTCTTTCTTCAGTGTAGTTTCAGTCTCCATGACTTTTTTCCCTGTGCCTCCCAGATGTCCCATAAGTCTTTGAAATAATTGGTTTGTTAACATGCTTTGTCTTTCCATGTCAGGTATCTCCCATACCACTCCATCCTCCCCAGCCTTTCAAGATAAGTACCTCTCATGCCTTCCATAATCTTGATAGTGGATCTACCTGATGCACCAGAAGCGTTTTTATGATTCTCTTTTCATTTGGAGAGTACCACTGTAACATTTGAATGAGACCATATTGTGTCTCACTATTGCTACATAGCTAGCTCAGCATGCCTGTATTCATGTCCTGGATATCCTTTATCAATCGATCCATCTATCCTCCAAGAAGCATTTATTAAGGGCTTACTATGTGCCAAATGTTTTGCTAAGAAGCTCCTTGAGGGCAACTTCTGTTCTAAGGGGGGAGACAACTTATAAATAAATGGGTACACACAAGATAGATACAGAATAAATGGAAGATAAGCTTAAAGGTTTATAGATGGATAAACAAGGGCTCTAGTAGCTTGGGGAGTCCCAGACACCTTTATGCCACTTTTTGTATATCAATTGTCCTTCTTACCATGTTTCAGTCTTCTTACCACCTGCCATGTGCCTTCCAACATGGCTTTGGGGATGGCTATGACTTTAGTTCCACCAAAACCTTAGAGTTCCAGAATTTTCTGCCATTTTGACAATTGGAGATATTGACATGGAGATGACCCTAGATTTTCGAAAAGTTGCCACTGGGTTACAAGCTCTGGCATGTCCTACCAAGCTGAGTCTATTCCTTTGTTAATTGGAATCTAATAGCAGACTGGAGCCCTGAATTTAGGTGGGTATAACCTGGAGTTCCACCCTTCCTACATACTGGCTGGATGACTTTGGGAAAGTCATTTAAACTCTCAGTGCTCTAGCATCTGTCTCTAAGACTCCAAGATGCAGAGAAGGTGCCCCAACCCCTGCATTGGTAGGAGGGCTTTCCACACCTGGAATACCTACCCTCAAGAAAAGCACAGGTCCAGGCCTGTCTCTATTACTGAACACATGCACAGCATTGTGCAACACAAGCAGCAGCCCCTAGGGGGAGTCAATGCAGTTCAATGAGCAAGGCACTGAGGCTATATGGACAAAACCAAACCAAATCAAGAAGAAAAAAATAAGACAGAGTCAGAGAGACAGAGAGAGAGAGAGAGAGAGAGAGAGAGAGAGAGAGAGAGAGAGAGAGAGAGAGTGAGAGAGAGAGAGAGATGTTAGAGAGAAAGACAGGGAGAGACAGAGTGAAAGACAGAGAAGAGAGAGAGAGAGAGCTAGAGACAGAGAGAGAGACAAAGTGAGAGACAGAGAGAGAGACAGAGAGAAGAGAGATATTAGAAAGACAGGGAGAGACAGAGTGAAAGAGGAGAGGGGAAAGAGAGAGAAACAGATAGTGATGAAGAGCCACAGACGGAGAAACAGAGACAGAGAGAGTGAGAATCAGAGAGGGGAGAAAAGGAGTGAGAGATAGAAAAGGAGTGATAGAGAAAAGGGAGAAAAGAGAGACAGAGAGAGACAGAGAGAGCCTATCTGCAAGGGAACTTATATAAATTTTAATTTCCATTCTATTTCCCTTGCCCAAAAAAATTCTGCTAAAGTGTTGTATGCTTATCCAGAAAAACCCTTATCCATTGGAATGGGGTGAAGGCAAAAAAGGGTAAGGGGGCTGAACCTGGGAGGCAGAATAGCATAGTAGGACAAGCATTGCAAGGGACAAAGGTACCTGGGTTCAGATCCCACCATTGATATTTGGCACAATACTTAACTTTCCTGAGCCTCAGTTTCCTCATATTATGATGGAGTTGGACTAGATGGCTTCTGAGATCCCTTCAAGAGCTATGATACTACCTTTGTATCCACTTAAGAACTTATGGGCATTTGGGGATGATACTTCTGTCTAAGACAGTATGTCCAAGACATGTTCGTGCTTCCAAAATGCATTTATTTATTACTAAGTTAGCATGGAGCATTTCCTCCAGTTTTCAAATTCTGTACTTCCCAAGAAAAGTGAAAGAAAGAAAGAGAGAGAGAGAGAGAGAGAGAGAGAGAGAGAGAGAGAGAGAGAAGGAAGGAAGGAAGGAAGGAAGGAAGGAAGGAAGGAAGGAAGGAAGGAAGGAAGGAAAACCTCAGAGGAGAAAGTATTTCCACCTAAAGTCATGCATTTTCCATAAAAGATAAGCCAACTTGGAGATCCCAAATCTGTTTGGGGTTCCTTGACAAGTTATTCTCGGACATAAGCCAGTTATAGGAGAAGATCAGAGGGGTTCAGTAGGTCAATAAACATTTATTAAACACCTACTATGTGCCCAAACTGTGCTAAGCATTGGGAATACAAAAACGGCAAAAGCAGTCCCTGCCCTCAAAGAATGCACCATCCAATGGGGAATATAATGCATTCAAAGAAACTGAAAAGGGAAGGGGGGAGGAAGGGAAGGTACCCAGCAGGGGTACATGGTAAGATCCTGCAATCAGGTGGGGAATTATGAGGTTTCTGTCCTGGGCTCCCTCCTTGAATAAAGGGTCTGAGAGGAGCTTGGCAATGTCCATCTCCATCCTCTCCAATCAGAGGGAGAAAGTGGTCAAGGGGCAGGGGGTACCGAGGAGTGTGAGTTTCACCCTTGATGTGATCTTGCAGGAAAAGGTGCTTCTGAAGACAATGGAAAAGTCCAATAGAGCATCCAGGTAAGAAGTAATGAGCTGTCTATGCTGGGTCTCCTCCTTAAATAAAGGATCTGAAAGGAGCTCTGGGATGTCCATTCTCCACTCAGTCAAGGTCTTCAGTGTCCTCAGTGTCTTCTAGGTGGTTTGAGGAAACAAAGAAACAGGAACAGTCTCAGTAACAGAGGCTATTATTGGGATTTTCCTCCCTTCCTCCCCCCACTTCCTCAAAGACTTTCTCTGAAATTCTGTGGTCTTGAAATGGATAACTTGGAGACAAATTTGGGTTTCAGGATTGTGTAATGTGGGGAGCTGGGGGAAGGGGAGGGAAAGTGATATTTGGCTGATAATCCAACATCTAATTATCCAGGTATTTTCCTTGCTCCTGGCAAACTGCCCACAAGTGAAAGCACTTTGAAACCTGCAAACTCCACAGCCTGACATGTTCTCCAGTGAAATTCTTTCCATTCATTATGCTGCCTGCCTATGGTGTTACTCATGAGTTGGGAGGCCAAGAGCAGGAGCACAATTATTTTATTCAATTACGGTTATGATGTAGGCTTCTAACACGCCTAAGCCAGACTCTTGTTAAAAACTTCCACGGCTTATCAGACCTTTGTGGAATCCACTCAAGGGAGCCTGGGATCTCATTTTCAAGATTGAGACCTAATCTAGCCTGAAGAGTGTACACACCTCTCAGCCTGAAATAAAACTATAATTCTGTGAAAAGACAGAAATCCTCTTTCCTTGGAATTTTTCCCCCCTGTGGAAAGAAAGCCTCTGAATAAAAAAGTAGATTTACGTTTCAAAAATTTGTGCTTAACAAAATGAAATGCAGGGCACATTGAGGAAAAATGTAGCAGAGGGTTTCCTAGCCATCTGGGAGTACAGAAATGTGAAGGAGATTAGATGGAACGACTGCCACTGGGGATACACCTCGTTGGAGGTCTCCAAGCAAAGGTTGGATAAGAATAATGTCATAGATTAGAGCTGGCCATTTTATAAATGAAGAGTTGAGTACAGTGGGGCACCCAGCTATAATCCTTGCAAGGGTGAGGCTAGAGGATCTCTAAAACTTGGGACTTCAGAGCTACAGTCTTGTTCAGTCATTTCAGTCATATCCAACTCTCCATGACTCCATTTGGGATTTTCTTGGCAAAGATACTGGAGTGGTTGGCTATTTATTACTCAAGCTTACTTTATAGATGAGGAAACTGAGGCAAAGAGGATTAATTGATGTGCCCAGGGTCACACAGCTAGTAAAATCTGAGGTCAAATTTGAACTCAACTCTTCCTGACTCCAGACCCAGAACTCTATCTACAGTAATACCTAGGTGATCCCTGAGCTAGTTAACTAAAGCTATCCAGTGTCTGCCCTGAGTAAGTTTCAATACGATGAGCCTCCAAAAGTGGGGGAGATGAGGAGGCAAATTGGCAGAGATCAGAAATGAAGCTAGTCAAAGCTCCTGTGCCAATCAATAGTGAGATCTCTCCCACAAGTATCCCCTGTTCCAGTGTGGAAGACCCAGACTCAAAAGCAAACCAGGACAAAACTGGATGAGGAAACAAAGACACAGAGAAGTTAACATTTGCCCAGGTTCACACAGCTAATAAATGAATAGGTAAGATAACACTTGTCAGGTAGATAGTAGAGGAAGCTAATTATGCATGGAACTAGGAGGTCTCTGGTGTACCTTTCAACTTGAAAATGTGGTAGTATGAATTTGAAGCCCTAGAAATTTCCTACCACCATCCCTTCCTCCCTTTAAAATACTTTCATTTCATCCTCACCTTTCCCTGTTCACACCTTTCACCCTAAATATATTCTATCCCTTCCTTCCTGACCTCACCATCTCTGACCCAAATTATAACTGATCTGTCCTGGCTTCCATCATCTTAGGGCCCTTCTCTGTTAATGCTGGTGAACTTACCTGACAAGCTCAATTATGCCGGTGTGAGAATGGTTCTGAGTGAGTTTTAAGCCTGTAACACATTTTAACAGAACCTTGTGGAGGCAAGATCTTGACCACAAAGACATTACTCTACGAACTTCCGGATCAGTGGCAGGCAAATGGGAATTGTCCAGTCAAAAAGCATTTAGTAAGTGCTTACTGTGTGCTAAATGCTGAGATACAACAAAAGGCAAAAAGCATTCTTTGCCATCAGGGAGCTCAAACATGCAAATAGCTATGCTTGTGTTGTTGTTGTTGTTGCTCAGTCATTTTCAGCCAGGTCTGACTCTTTGTGGCCCCATTTGGGATTTTCTTGGCAAAGATACTGGAGTGGTTTGCCATTTCCTTCTCCTGCTCATTTTACAGAGGAGGAAACTGAGGCAAACAAGATTAAGTACAAACAAAATATATACAGTATTAAAATGGAAATAATCTGAGAAGGGGAGTTATGAAAGGCTTCTTACAGAAGATGGGGTTTAAGATGAGGCTTGCAGCAAGCCAGGGAAGTCAAGAGACAGAGATGAGAAAGGAGAGGATTAATGGAGTCAAGAGATGGAATGTGTTTGTTTGAGGATCTTCAAGGAGTCCAGGGTCGCCAAATCACTGAAAACATTGAGGGGAATAAAGTATAAGAAGACTGGAAAGGTAGTTTGGGGGAAAAGAAGGCCTTTCAGCACCTCTTATATCATAATACTTAGGCAGTTTTCTACTCCGCCTATGCACAGGGCCAGGATCAAGTCCATTTCTAGCATAACGCAGCCCCCCATGCCCCCTGTTTCAATGATACACACTGGGTCCGTTCAGTGTTGATGGCAATTGTACAAGCTTTGGGAACTGTCTCAAAAGACTTGGCTTAATTCTTCTGCAATGCTACTACATGATGCTTCTTCCATTTCAAAGCACTTTCATACATGTAAGAATAAGATTATTAATTTAGAGCTGAAAGAAATCTCAGACTTTGTCTAGTCCAACATCATTATTTTACAGAGGAAGGAACTGAGACCCAGTGATTTTTAAGTGACTTGTACAAGGGCACAGAGAACCAGGTTTTGAAATTCAATTGTCTGTGTTCAAAAGTAACACTCTTGACCCTACACTATGACCTTTCCATATCCCTTTAAGGTAGGTACCATAAGCAAGCCAGGTATCCTCATCTGAAAGGTAAGGAAATCGAGCCTCAGCAAAGTAAACTGACTGACCCAAGGCCACACAGAAAGCTAGGGAGTAGAATTGGGACTATAACCTAGACTTTCTGACTTCTGCTATACAGTCTCTTTCTCCCACAGCCCACTGCTTCACATAAGGAAGAGAATGCACCCATGCCCCATGTATCTGGGCCTGATTGATTGCCAAGAATGTATAAAGTGAACTAAGTCAAAAGGCAGATGTCCCAAAGTGAAAAGATTTTTAGGGGAGATAGGATCATAAGATCATAGATTTGGAACTGGGACTTCTTGTCCAAGTGTTTCATTTTACAGGTAAGGAAACTAAGGCTCAGAGGTATAGTAGCTAGAATTTACATAGAGCTTTAAGGTTTGCCAAGTGCATATGTGTGTGTGTGTGTGTGTATACACACACACATATGTATGTGCGTATATGCATGTATGTGGATATATATACACACATACATATACACACGTGTGTTTCTTACGTTGCATGTTTTATATATACATGTATATACATACATATTTTATGTGTATATATGTATTTTTATGTGTGCATACATACATATATATGTATACGTGTGTGTGTGTGTGTGTATAAAATCCTCAAAAAAACCCACAATCCTGTGAGGTAGGTGTTATTGTCTTCCCCATTTTGCTGAGGAAGAAACTGAAGCCATGAGAGGTTAAATGATTTTCCCATAAGTGTCCAAGGCAGAACATGGACTCACGTCTTCCTAACTCTGGGCCGCTGCATCATGGTACTTACCAGGAAGATGATGGGGAGAGAGAAATAAGAATGATCAGAGCTGGCAATTTAGGTTGTAAGTAGATGGCCCCGGTGCTTTAATTCTGGGCCCTTGGGGTCTGCCCTAAACAGCAAATTTGCCACGGTCCCATTTTCTCAGTGAGGGCCTGGAAGATCTCATACTGTTAAGATAAAGCAGGAATGAATTGGTTAAAAGCAGCACTCTAAGAAAAGAATGAGTCCCTTGTGAAGCAAGAATCGTTACTGAACAGGTCTCTACCTTGTTACTTAATGTCTTGCCTGCCAAGAACCTGATTCAAAAATGTGGGTTATGTCAGATTCCTTCGTTTCATAATTCCTTCCTAAGCATTTCTTTTGTGTGAGAAGGGTATTTCCCCTGTTTCCGAGTTGCAGGCTCTCTTACACAACGCTCTTGCCTGGTGAATACTGACTTTTTGGTGTGCAGGTCAGTGGAGTGTTGGGTGGGGAGTGACAAGGAAGCTTGGTCTGGCCTGCCAGAGCCCAGCATTCATACTCCATGAGATCATCCGGGCTGCAAACAGGGACACTGTCCCACAGAGCCTTCCTCTCTGGGTCCTTGAGTCCTTTTTCCTCTCAGAAGAGCTATGCCCAGAGACCATAGGAGCATGGAAAGGCTGGACACTGTATTTAAAAAAAAAATCTTTAAAGCTGGAGCCAAGGACTTGAGAAACAAGTATCTTGATGGTCCTTAAAGTTTCACTGGAATTCTTTCCACTGGAAAATTGTGACAACAAAGGGCTGGCCTGAGAATGGACTTTCTCAGAGCCCTCTGACATATAGCTTAATGATAAAAATCCCAAACAAGAAAAATTTCATACCATCCCTCCCTCCTTCCCTCCCTCTTTGAGATATTCTCTTTCTCCTTCTCTCTAATTCTATCTCTCCATTTTTTCCACCTCTCTTACTTTCTCTTTCTCACCCTATGTCTCTGTCACTCCACCTGTGTGTCCCCCAACTCCCCACGTTGAGTGCTTCATATTTCAGATGTTATCTTTTTCTCCAGAGTACTATGCAAAATTCCTTTCCCACATCCCATCAGTGAACCACCATGAAAAAGTATCATTAGCTTTACCTCTCAGATCTACTGGCCTCCTCAAGGTGACTGCTTTTGGTTGGTGGTACCTCTAGCTCTGGGAAGTAGCTAGGTGGTGCAGTGGAGAGAGTGCCAAGACTGGAGTCAGGAAGATTCATCTTCTTGAGTGCAAATCTGGCTTCAGACATTTACTAGCTGTGTGACCCTGGGCAAGTCACTTAACCCTGTTTGCCTCAGTTTCCTCATCTGTAAAATAAGCTGGAGAAGGAAATGACAAACCACTCCAGGATCTTTGCCAGGAGACTCCAAATGGAGTCATGAATGACTCAGGCCCAAATGAAAAGCAACAACAACAGTAACAACATCTAGCTCTCTGGGGCAGCTAGGTGGTGCAGTGAATAGAGAACTGGGCCTTGAGTCAGGAAGACCTGAGTTCAATCCAGCATCAGACACTTATCAGTTGTGTGACCCTCAGCAAATCACTTAATCTGTGTTTGTCTTAATCCACTGGAAAAGGAAATAGCAAACCACTCCCAAGAAAATCCCATGGACAGTATTAACATGCTATGGTCCACAGTCACAAAGAGTCAAACGTGACTCAGTGATGGAACAACAACAACATCTAGAGCCCTAAGTACAAGCAGTACTCAACCTGACTGAACTTCAAAAGGAGTCTGAAGCAAGGGACAAAGATCAGGTAGAGCTGTGCTTCTCCTAGATTATAAACTCCTTGGGGTAGTCAGCAAGAGCTACGAGATGACCAAAGGCTGTTGATTAGCAGGTAAACTCAAGAGCCCTGGGAGTAGCTGTGTCCCCCAGAAGAGAAGTATCATATACCCAGGGCCAGCACTTTCTGTGGGAACCAGATTAAAATGTAATTGAGAAATAACTATCAAAATAAATAATGGCAGGCAGGGATTCTGATGTAGGGATTAACGGCCCCCATTGCTATTTGAGTTTGATACCATGGCCCCAGACCAATGTCTTGATCCCAGTCTGACCATCATCATCCAGGGGTACGATAATAAATGATTAACATCCAGGTCTCTTATAAACAAAAGGTAAGCTGGACATACTGTTAAATTTAATCTGGATTGCTAATATTCCTCCATCACTTTCTTAAGTCTAGACAAGCAACAAAATAATAAATCAAGGACTGCTTTGTAACTCAATTTCTGGGGTGTAAAAGCTCATAGCTGCTTAAAGACAGTTGAATGGTACAACTGTTAGTGTACTGAACCTGGAGTCAGGAAAAACAACAAGTTTAAATCTAGCCATACCGGGCAGGCAGGTGGCACTGTGAATAGAGTATCAGCCCTGAAGTCAGGAGGACCTGAGTTTGAATCTGGCTTCAGATACTTGAAACTTAACTAGTTGTGTGACCTTGGGCAAGTCATTTGACCATAATTGCCTTGACTTCCTCCTCCCCCCCCAATTTTTTTTTAATCTAATCACAGACACTCAGTAGCTGTGTGATTCTGGACAAGATATTTTAGTTCTATTTGACTCAATTTTATTGACTGTAAAATGGGGATTATAATAGAATCTACTCATCAGGTCTGTGGTATGGATCAAATGAGATAGTATTTGTGAAGTCCTTTGCACAGAGCCTGGTATACAGTAGGTGCTTAAAAAAGACTTGTTCTCTTTCTTACCTTCCTTTCCCTTTACATGATTTTTCTCTATTTTGACTGTCATTCATTCAACATGCTTCCTCCAGACTAGACTTCCTCAGATTTTTCTGGAATGCTTTCACAGGGACAGTTTGGGGAATGGGGTGTCAGTTCCTTAAGTTTTTCTTATTACTCATTTCACCTTGGATCCCTTCTTCAACCTATACCAATGGGACTGTAGGATTGAAAGCAAAACAGAAACTTGGAAATCTAAATAACTCCCTCATTTTACAGATGAGGAAAGAAAGGCCCAAAGAGGTTGGTGACACACCTGAGGTCACATATGTCTGGCAGGGGTTCACCCCAAGATTCTCTGTTGTCATATCCACTGTTCTTACCACCACCATTCAATCAATGACTCTAGTAAAAATTGTTTTATTGATTTCCTTGGATGGAGGGAGGATGCACAGAACACTTTACACCAGGCCTGTTGGCTCAGGGGGTTGGACCACAGATGCTACTGATAATTCACATTTATACTTTGCTATGAGGCTTACAAAGCACTCCAGACAAAGGTGCTGAGGAAGCCAACTGGGGGTCCCAAGTTGGAGTTAAGTGTGGCTTGCTTGGTTTTTCCCAGAAACCAAGGACTACCCTTTTCCATCCTGGCACACAATCTGACTAGTGCTGGCTCTACTTCCTGTAGGCTGTCATTCAGGCCCCCACAAGCACTGCCTCTGGGACTCAGCTGAAGCCAATCCTAGCACAGCTGCTGACTCAGACATCAGCTGCTTCAGGAGAAGATAAAGAATGGGTTGGTTCCATGGTCCAGGCAGCTTCGTGATGCTGATGAAAGAATATCTCTGTGACCTTGCAAACCCAATAGACTGATAAGGGATCCTCACTTGACCAAAGCACCTTTTTGAAGGAAGAAAACATTGGTTAACAAATTGGGCTTTGAGGAACAGAGGACAAAGAGATGGCTGAACTAATGAATTAGCCCTGGACTTCAGTTTACTCATCTACAAAAAATGAACTGGTTGGATTGAACTGTTTCTAGGGGCCCATTCCAGCTCAGATGGTTTATGACTCTGAATCCCTTGTTAGAATCCTCAACTCTTGACTCTGGGATTCTTTTCCCCTGTCCTTGGTAAGAGATGACATCATGAAAATCCCAGAGTTATTGAGAATGTTCCTCCCTTCCCCCTACCTCTACTACCCCAAATGCTTTTCTTTCTTTGGACCCCATGGGAGTCTCCAACCACAGTGGAAATGCACTGGGTCAGTTTTTGTTTTGTGGGGAAGGGGGGAGAGAGAGTTGACACCACCCCTGCCACTAACAAAGCCTGAAATTCCAGTTTTCCAAACAGGAAAATGAGCTATTAATTTGCCTAGCTTTGAACGAAATACCCATTAATGTGAGCGATTATCTTCTCTTAAAATCAAAGCACAAACTACAAGAAAACAAACAATTCAGGACAAAGGAGATGCCCTGTTTCAGCAAGTTCAGTGAAACCAGTGTAATTGGAAAAAATACAGATATACAGTTCAGTCACCATAGAATGACTGGGATTTATTTCTTTTATTTTGTCCAGAAGGAGGCCTCTTTATTCCAAAAAGATATTGAGTGTTGATGCTTACTACCAAGAACGTAGAGGTGAATAATTCCTCTCCTATCTAGCTCTTGAGAGTACTTTCAAATCTCCTTTGGTGTTTGGCACTCTTTCTTTAGCAGAGGGGAATTCCCGAATGAGGAAACTCCCTCTACCAGGGCAGGGCAGGTCTAGGCTTAGAAATTAGACTAAATGACTCGTCCAGGATCACATAGCCAATGTGTCAAAAGCATGACTTGAACCCAGGCCTTCCTGGTTCTGAAACTTATTTGATTTGGATCAAGTTGTCAGAAACTTAGCAGTATTATGGAGTGAAAAGTGTATCAAATTGACAATCAGAAGACACCTAATGCAGATGGACCCCTGGTCTACAGGTGCGGGCACCTAGAAGTTGAATGACTGCCCAGGTCCATTAAGTCAGGATGTGCCAGTGGCAGGAAATCTCCTGGATCTTTGCTTTAAAAAAAAATACCCCACATATTGTGTGTTGTAGTACACTGGAGTCAGAAGACCTCAGTTCAAATGCTATCTCTGTCACTTATTATATGTGTGACTCTGGACAAGTTCCGTAACTTCCCAAAACCTTAGTTTTCTCATCTGTAAAATAAGATGGCAGTACTAACATGGTTTCTAACATCCCTTCTGTATTTACATCGATTATTCCCTGTTCTAGACACAGCACTAGTTGCTAGGGATTCAAAGACAAAAATGGGGGGAAAATGACTGCCTTCAAGGGGCTTACCTTCTACTATGGGGAAATCACATGTATACATGTAGTGGTTTGTGGGGGGGGGGGGGGGAAGGGTTTCGAAGGAGAGAATGAACAGGAACAGCCTCAAGAAGAAGTTATATCTTGGGCTGAAGGGAAAGGAGATAGGGATTCATTCCAAGAAACAATTCCAAGAAACAAAGCAGTATCCCAAGGTCTGAGAAGACAAGATATCTCAAAGACTTTTCCTTAAGACTTTTAGTGAGATGAACCTAATCAATCTCTCCCCCACCCTCCACCCATACATAAAATACTCAGGAGATCATTTCCCCTGATTGAATTTCCATGCACTGTTTTTGGGAGCCTATTCTTACTGCCATTAAATGAAAAAAAAAAAAGCCCTTTGGCATCCCCCAAAGAAAGATCTCCGGCCAATGCCCAGAATTTATAGATGAACAGAATGTCTGTAGATTAAGGCTCATTTGGAACCAATTTGGCTTCATTGTGCTGCTGATTTAATTCTCCTCAAAATGGCTTGATTTTCCTTCCGAATGTGTTACTAGGGGATGACTCAATTACAAGCCTTCAAACTGAACTCACAGGAGGAAGGGAGAGGTAACCAAACAAGGAGAGTGTGTGTGTGTGTGTGTGTGTGTGTGTGTGTGTATGTCTGTGTCTCTGTGTGTCTCTGCGTGTGTGTATGTCTGTGTCTCTGTGTGTCTCTGCGTGTGTGTATGTCTGTGTCTCTGTGTGTCTCTGTGTGTCTGTGTGTCTGTGTGTCTGTGTGTGTCTGTGTGTGTATGTCTGTGTCTGTGTGTGTGTGTATGTCTGTGTGTGTGTATGTCTGTGTCTGTGTGTGTCTGTGTGTGTGTGTATGTCTGTGTCTGTGTGTGTCTGTGTGTGTATGTCTGTGTCTGTGTGTGTCTGTGTGTGTGTATGTCTGTGTGTGTATGTCTGTGTCTGTGTGTGTCTCTGTGTGTGTGTGTATGTCTGTGTCTGTGTGTGTCTGTGTGTGTCTCTGTGTGTGTCTGTGTGTGTGTATATGTCTGTGTCTGTGTGTGTCTCTGTGTGTGTGTATGTCTGTGTCTGTGTCTGTGTATGTCTGTGTGTGTCTCTGTGTGTATGTATGTCTGTGTCTGTGTGTGTCTGTGTGTGTGTCTGTGTGTGTGTGTCTGTGTGTGTGTCTGTGTGTGTATGTCTGTGTCTGTGTGTGTGTGTCTGTGTGTGTGTCTGTGTGTGTGTCTGTGTGTGCGTGTGTGTGTATGTCTGTGTCTGTGTGTGTCTGTGTGTGTGTCTGTGTGTGTATGTCTATGTGTGTGTGTGTCTGTGTGTGTCTGTGTGTGTGTGTCTGTGTCTCTGTGTGTGTGTGTGTCTGTGTGTATGTGTCTGTGTATGTCCATGTGTGTGTGTGCGCACGCGAGCATGCTTGTACTATTCTTCCCCCTCCCATTCTCAGTGGATCATTAATTTCACAGACTGACCATTTATATAGAACCCAACATTGCTAAATATAAAAACTTCCTCTTAAATCCTTTTCATTAGTTGAGCTTTGCTAGCTCTAAAAGATTTCATCTCTTTGCAGAGCCAAGGTCAGAATCTGAGCAACTGCAGTCGAAAATAATCTTAAGACTGGAAAGGACCTTGAGGTCATCTGGACTATCCCCCTGCCTTTGACCAGGACTCATCCCCAGCAGAATATAAGTTCCTAGAAGGAAAAGGCTGCTTCATTTTTCTCTAGGTCCCCAGGACTTCTCATAATTTCTCAGAAAATGCTGGATTGTTTAATTGATTCTCTTTCTGTTATATTCTTTAGCTTCAGGATTCCAGATTCTTCCTAAGGCTTTTAGTTCTAGCTCCCCCGGTTGAGATCAAACTTTATTGGTTGGGCAAGTCACTTCAACTGTCTAGATCTGAGTTTTTTTAAATGTTAAAATGAAGGGGTTAAATAAAATGATTGCACACACCACCTTGACACCTCTAACACTGAAACTACTCTGGTGTGGGCCCTCATCACCTCGTACCTGGACTATTGCCCATAGCCTTCTGGTTGGTGTCCCTAACACAAGTCTCTTCCCTTTCAAAGCCATTGTCCACTCAGCTGTCAAGGTGATCTTCCTAAAGCAATGTCATCCTCCTCCTCAATAAACTCCGGTGGCTCCCTATCACCTTCAGAATCAAACACAAAATCCTCTGCTTGACATTTAGAGTCCTTCATAGCCTCCCTCCCCACCACCTTTCCAGTCTTCTACCTTTCTCATTCCCACATGCTCCTCAATCCAGTCATACTGACCTCCTTGCTGTCTCTCTAATAAGAAACTCCATCTTTGCTAGCTGTCCCCCACACCTGAAATGCTCTCCCTCCTTAGATCTGCCTCCTGGTTTTCCTGACTTCCTTCATGTTCCAGCTAAAAGCTCACCTTCCACAGGAAACCTTTCCTGCTCCCTCTTAATTCCAGTGCCTTCTCTCTGTTATTCACTTCCAGTTAATCTTGTATATTTCTTGTTTCTTCATAGTAATTTGTGTTGTCTCTCTCATTGGACTATAAACTCCTTGAGGGGAAGGACTCTCTTTTGCCTTTCTCTATGTCTCCAGTGCTTGGTCATTGTTTTTTTGGGGGCCCCTTGATCTCAAGGAGCTCATATTCTAATAGAAGAGACAACGTGCAAACAAAAATACAACATATATAAAGGAAAAATTGGATATGATCTTAGAAGGAAGGCACTCGCATGCTTTAAGTAAATTTTCTACCATCACAAGATAGAACATTCACCAGGATAAAGAAATTTAGTTCAACACATATGAAGAGAATAACCACAGTAATATATGTGGATTAAATGGGTACATATTATTATTACAGAAGGTCCCCGCTTTTCCCTGCAAATGTTTCGGTAAAAGCCAAAAATAAATTCCTCCTCATCTCTTCCAAACAATATCCCTGACTCAACATTGCGTGTCAGTCCCCTGATGTATTTTTAAAAAGGAAATGAGCCAGTAACACATCAACAGGCCTCAGTGTTGACCAAATACTATTAAACGAATTCAGTGAAGGTCCTTTGTCTTCAAAATCGTGCAGTGAACCCTGAGGTTGACAAGAAAAAAGCAGATCACCAGCGACTAGTCAGGCTTTGCTACTTTAAATGTTTGAGGTGTTTCCAGAAGTTTCCAAGTTTTGTCTCTAGATGTTTTGGGGGTGGCTCTGAATAAGTAGCTTATTTGAGTGTTTTTGTGTCTGTATGCATTTGTCTGTGTGTGCAGATGTGTGCTTTGTGAGCACATATGTACACGTGCATGCACTTCATTTTCTTAATCTAAAACAGCTAGGTAAAGTGCTGGGCCTGGAATCAGGAAGACCTAAGTCCAAATCTGGCCTTGAACATTTACTAGCTGTGTGATCCAAAGCAAGTTACTTAACCTATTTTTGCCTCCATACTCTCTTCTATAAAATGGGGATAATAGTAGAATCTGGGCTTGGAATCAGTAAGACTCATCTTCATGAGTCCAAACCTGGCTTCAGATATTTACTAGCTATGTGACCCTGGTCAAGTCACTTGTACTTATTTGCCTCAGTTTCCTCATCTGTCAAACGAGCTGGAGAAGGAAATGGCAAACCACTCTAGGATCTTTGCAAAAGAAATCCCAAATAGGGTCATGAAGAGTCAGAAACAACAAGAAAATCTCCTAGTGTTGCTATGAGGATTAAATAGGATAACATGTGTAAGGCACTTCATAAACTCTGAAGCGTTACATAAAGGCTAGATATCACCATTATTAATTTATGAAATGGACATATCACCTATCACAGGAAAGCTATGAGGACTGAGAAGTCAATACTTAGAAATCTCAAACAAAATATCGTATAATTAAAAATAGCATTTTATGAGAAATGCCTAGATACACATATCTTTACTCATGACTGAGGAGTGAGGAAGTCCTCTAGTAGAAAGCAGGAATTAAGGTGAGTCTTCATGTAGGCCAGAGAAACCATTAGGCAGAGATGAGGTGATGAGGAGGGAAAGCATTCCAGACGCAGAGGAGAGTCATATGAAAACTCACCCAGTTGGGAGATGGAGCATCACGCTTGAGGAACAGCAGGGAGGCCAATGTCTCTGGATAATAACACACACAGAGAATTTAAGAAGAACTTTAAAATCCAAAGAGGATTTTATTTTAGATCCTGAAGGGTATAGGGAGCCATACAAGTTTATCGAGTAGGGGAATGACATGTTCAGACTTGTATGGTAGGAAGATCACTTTGGCTGATGAGTAGAGAATGAACCAGGATGAGGAGAGACCAAACGTGCTTATGGAAGGGAGGCTAAGCCTGAGGCTATTACGGTAATCCAGATGTGAGATGATAAAGGCCTATACCAGGGTAGTGTCAATGGGGAGGAGGGGTGTTAAAAAAACTGCTGTGAAAGTAGAATCAGCAAGGCTTAGCAATATATTGGATAGGTGGAGTGATTGTCTAGATTGTGAGCCTGTGGTTTGCCATTTCCTTCTCCAGTTCATTTTACAGATGAGGAAATTGAAGCAAACAAAGTTAAGTGACTTACCTAGGGTCACATAACTAGTGCCTGAGGTCAGATTTGAACTCATGAAGATGAGTCTCCCTGACTCCAGACCCTAGCACTATATGCACATTGCTTAGGGCAATGATGCCTTAGATGATAATTAGGAAGTTAGGAAGAGGGAAGGGTTTGAGGGGAAAGATAATTAGTTTTGATTTGGGTATATTGAGTTTAAAATGTCCATGGGACAGACATCCAGTTTGAGATGCCCAGTAGGCAGTTGGTGATGTGAAACTGAAGGTTAGGAGATAAGTCAGGGCTGGATAAGAAGTTCTAAGAATAAGAAATTCTAAGAATAATTGACATAGAGGTTATAACTGAACCATAATTGAGTTGGAGCTGATAAGCTCACCACGTGAACTAGTATAGAAGGAGAAGAAAAGAAGGCCCAGGACAGAGTTGGGGACAATCATGACTGGTAGATATGATCTGGATAAAGGTCCAGCAAAAGAGACTAAGAAGGAGTGGTCATATAGGTAGAAGGAGATGCAGAAGAAAACAGTATCATGAAAACCTAGAAAAGAGAGTATATCCAAGAGAAAAAAGGTGATTAACAGTGTCAAAAGCTGCAATAAAGTCAAGAAGGATGGGCATTTAGAAAAAGCCATTAGATTTGGCAATTAATAAATCATTTGCTTACTTTGGAGAAAGCCAACACTGAAAAGAATTCAGAAGAGTCAGGGCTTTCTCAGGGTGTTTAGCCACAAAAGAGGGAAGAAACAAAGAATGATAGCTAGTGGGGATAGTCTAAACAAGTGAGAGTTTTCTAAGAATGGGATGCCTTCATCATGTTTGTAGGCAATGGGAAGCAACTAACAGGGAAAAGTTGACAATCAATGAAAGAGTGGGGGTGATAGCGGAGATCTGCTAAGGAAGATGGGTTGAAATGCAATTAAGAATGGCTGTGGGGGACTGCTAGGTGGTACAGTGAACAGACCACTGTCTCTGGAGTCAGGAGGACCTGAGTTCAAATACAGCCTCAGACACTTAATACTTACTAGCCATGTGACCTTGGGTTAGTACTTCATCACCATTTCCCTGCTCTCCCCCCTCCAAAAAGCAAAAAATTAAAAAAAGAAGGCAAGTGAAAAGGTTTTCCTTAGCAAGAGAAGAGTCACCTTGTCATGTGAAACAGAGATGAAGGTAGAAACAGTAGAGTAAAACATCTAAGTGATATAAGGTAAAGGATCTACTAGGGAATGACCTCAATTTTTTCAATATAGCTTTTTTAGTTAAAAGGGTGAAATGAGGGAGTGTCATGGGAGGTGTGAGGAAGGGAGAAAAGGTTTGGAATAGTGATGTGTAGGATAGTGGTTTGATTAGGGAAGGGATAAAAGGATTATCTCCAGAACTCCCCTGAGTATTTGCCCTCTCCCTGCTTCTTCCCAGCTTCTTTTTGGGTATTTTCTTCTCCAATTGGATTGTAAACTCCTTGAGGACAGGGACCATTCTTTTTTATATTTATATCTACAGTATGTAGCAGAGTACCTGGCATAGAGTAGGCACTTCATCAATATTTTTTTTTGGCTGACTCTTGAGTGAGAGAGTCTTATTTTGTTGGATGACCTTTCTTGGTGACACAGGAAGCATGAGCACATGAAAGGTCACTGAAATGGGGAAAATTCCCTACTTCACAATGTTATCCACTGTCATTACAGGGAAGTTCAGGAAGAATTCATTCAGACCTTCTAGTTTGTCTTTCCTTTTAGGCATCTTTTGACTCTCATTCTCAGTTTTGTGGTTACAGCAATTCACCTATAAAATCAATTTTAAGGGAAAACATTTTCTCTATAAATAGTGCATTCTGGTCATACTTCACTGCTGTGGGAAAAAATCCTAGTGACTACTGGTCGGGGTAAAGAGCCATGATGAAATTCTAGAGGAAACAGACATGGTAGGGGGGGCAGAATACCCATTAAACCACAATTATGCAGAAACAAGTCATTTCCTTATATGCCGTCTGTGTATAATCAGTCCATCAGCTAGTTATAGCAAAGGCTGACATTAACCCCAAATTAGAAGAAAGGATAAAGATGGTGAGAAGACACTGCATGAAATCACCATACAGAACTTACTTTAACAGAGTCCTAATTCTAAAAAAAAAATGGGAAACAGAAAATAACAAAACTATTTCCATTTACTATCACTGTCTTAAAGAATTTTCATGAATATAAAACAGTCATCACAATAAGGCCAAAAAGAGCCAAGAAACTACTTTAGCCAATAAACCCTTATTCTCCTTGTCAAGCAAAGACAATGGCAGTCAAGGGAGGTATTGATTTTATAATCATAAGCGACTTTGCAAAGTAGGCAAGAAGAAAAACTTCAAAACATTCCTAGCTATAATGGTTCACAAAACAGCAAATGCCAGTGAAGGGACAACAGAGATTGCAGAAAGGGAGGCAAGAGGGGCAACTCAATCAGATCAGTTCCATAAATATTTCTTAGATAGTAACTGTGCACAAAGCAAAGTTCTAAGGGTACAATTTGAAAAAGAAAAAAATTTCTACCTTCAAGGAGCTTACATTCTACTGACGGATATATAAAAATAAGAATAAATATAATAACTGACAGGTACAGAGTGCTTAATAAAGCTTACATTCTACTGAGGGAAAAATAATAATAACTGATCCATATGTGTATTATATATGTGTGTGTGTATACACAGACACAAATACACACACACACGCACGCACACACACACACACACACACACACACACACACACACACACACACACACACACACATATATATATATATATATATATATATATACAGTGCTTGATAAAAATATGAGAAGCAGGGTCTTCTAGACAATTTTCTAAATAGACTATATTCCTATAGTTACATATATAGGCATAGATATTATAAAACTTACAAAATGCAGTATATAGTATATATAGTATATAGCATATAAGTATAAAGTACATAGAATACAGTATAATTTATGAAGAATACAACATTCTACTGTGTTTATTGTTAATTTTTTTCAAAGCATTTCACTCAAGAAGGCAAAATGTAGCCTTAAAGGCTGTTCTCCAACAAAAAGTGTAGAGCATAAGGAACAACAAGTGCAAAGCCTGTGTGCATAAAAATTATGCAAGATTCCTTCATAGACGCAACCATAGAGGTGACTTTGTTCAATGAACCTTTGATTTTCCATATTAAGTAAAGAAAGGTGTAGGGACATATACATCTACCAAAGTTGTCAGGGGGATGTTCTATATACTCCAAATTGAAGAGGGATTTCCCATAAATCTTTAGGTCTTCCATGCTCTTGGTTTTTTTATTTGTTTGTTTTGTTTTTTTAAAAACATTATGTTGCTTACCATTAAATTCCAGGGCTTCTTCAGTGAGAGCCACAACCACTCAATATGGTTGAATATCTAATGATCCATAGAAGAAAAAAATGTGAATGAAGAATTCATATTGCCCACATTTTGATATGCATTTGGATGGGCAGTCATTTTAATTGGATAGAGCACTGGGCTTGGAATCAGGAAGACTCATCTTCATGAGTTCAAATCCAACCTCAGATACTTACTAGCTGTGTGACCTTGGGTAACTCATTTAACCCTGTTTGCCTCAGTTTCCTCATTTATAAAAGAAGCTGGAGAAGGAAATGGCAAACCACTCCAGAATCTTTGCCAAGAAAATCCCGAAATAGTGTTACAAAGAGTCAGACACATCTGAAATGACTCAACAACAGCAACAAATGTATATGTGTGCATATTCCCACTTCATACGTAAGTGTTGAGGGAGTGTGGTGGTACATAATATGCATAAGCAATCTCCTGGTATAGTGGATAGAGAGATAGCCTCAGAGCCAAGACGGCCTAGGTTCAGATCCCATCTCTAACATCTACTGATTGTGAGACCCTCTATAAGTCTATAAGACCTCTCACTGCTCTGGGCAGATTTCTGAGACTTTAAGTGGCACAGGAGGGGCTGATCTGCATTGATAAAAGGAATTTCTTCCTCCGGGTGTTTCTGATACCAATGAAATCATGGATCTGTTCCCTATTCCCAAGACATAATAGCTGTACATAACTTCAGGAATAAGGTAATTTATAAATCGTATCACCACTTTGGAAAATCCTTACGATCTCATAACAGAAGGGTTTTGTCAGCAAAAGAGGAATCCCAAATAGGCTTTCCTCCTTCTGCACACTTTGGATCCATAATCTCATCAGTGTAGTCCGTCCCTTCTCTAGTACAGATTACAGCCCACCCACGTTGTCTTATCCAATATAATTCCTCCACATCCATCTTTTCTCATAAACTCTCCAGAGAATCTATTCTATGTGCTAGAGACTTTCCTCTAGTTCTCTTCATTTTGGAAGGTAGCTCTTGAGATGTCCATCACTCAATTCCTTTATAAGACTAGCTGCTTCCTTTTTTTCCTTTTTTCCTTATTATCTTTGAGACCATTTATTATGCATAAGATATGTTTGGCAATCTGCTACAGCCCAACGTGTTATCCCTCTAGTGTCACTGAATCAGCCACAGTTTTGAATCTTGTTAATGATAGATTGATGGTGTGTTTATTAAGCACTTACTACATACTAAGCACTGTACCTTAATATAGTACAGCAACGTTGGAGATACCCATGCAAGCAAACAAAATGGTCCCTGTCCTCAAGGATCTTAAATTTTAATGAGGGAAAAGTGAACTGAAAAAGGAAGTTATGTCATTCTCAGCAAAATAAAGTAAAAGCTCCCTTTTCTGAGCCCCAGTGTCCCAGGGATTGAGTCCAGGGTTCCAGTAGCTGAGGATGATGGCTAGCACATAGGCAGCATGGTATGGAGATGGACTAAAAGTGTCACAGAAGCTTGGTTCCAGAGAAAATAAAGTCAATACTCACAAATCAGAGCCTGACATCACAGGGAAAGAGTAGTTAAGTAATGGGGTATCATGATTGAAAGCATCACTGGGAAAATTTCTGTGCTGAAAAGATAGGATATTGTGATGGGAGCATCTTGGGATTATTGGAAGTAATGAATAATTGATCAAAAGCAATAGACAAGAGAACTCCAAAAATCCTTTAAAAAATTTTAAAGGGAGAGGAAGTACTGACACAAAGGAATTAGAAGGGGAAGGAGGGTTGGTAATTCTGGAATCCTACTCTCATCAGGAATGGGTTAAAGAGGGAACAACACATATATTCCTAGAAGGGCATGAAATTCTTCTAAATTCAGAAAGAAATAAAAGACTTGAAGGATAGGGAGGGGGGAGAGGATAAGGAAAGGATTTTAGGGCATGGGAGGGAGAGGATAACTGAGGGATCTTTGGTAGGGGGTAGGTTAAGTAACAGGAGGGCACAGTATCAGGTAGAAGTTAAGTAGAGGAGTCAGGAAGGATAGGAAATAAGAGATACATGCAAACATAAAATAAAGATAAGAGGTAGAATTTATTAGGGGAAAAATAAGGCAGGGGTGGGAAACATTATTTCTGCCAAAGTTAAAGCTAAAATAGATTCAATCAGAAGAGAAAAATAGGGAAACCATACAATATCTCAGCCATATTAGTCAATATTGTTGTAGACTATTTAAAATAACTAGAGAGTATAAGATTGGAATATTGCTGTGGTATAGGACATGATAAGTTGGTGCATTTAGAGGAAGAGACAAAGACGTTTCTTGTGAAGGAAGATGTTGTCCACCCTCAGGGAAACAGAGGACAGACAAGCATAGTATGGTCTTATGTAGATGCATATGAATGTCTATGTCTATGAGTATGATTATATATATATATATGTATATATATATATATAAGCATATGTTTGTGTATGTAAGTGTATGTATGTACATATATGTATATATGTTTATATGTAGATATGTGTGTATATGTGTATGCACACATGTACCTCCACATATATGTTCATATGCATCCACACACATATATATCCCCTCTTAATTGTAGCCTTCTTGATGGAGGGGAGGAAGAAGGGGGAAAAGAAATAACACCGTAAAAAGTGCACAGCCGAGAACAAAAGAAAACTTACAAGGAAGCAAAGAAAAGATGGATAGCTTGGCACACAATGTGTAGTTGTTATTCTACAGACCTTCTTGAAATGGAACTTTATTGTTGTATAATTTGACAGCTCTTCATCCTGTTGTGCACGAAGCAATGCTTTTTCTTTTATTGTGTACTTAAGTTTTAGTAGTTGAGTTTAAAATATATTAATAAGAAATTTTAAAGGCATTTTTCTACTTTTTGCAAAAATGTAATAAGAAGTCAGTTTGAAGGGGCAGCTAGGTAGCTCAGCGGCTAGAGTTCCAGCCCTGGAGTCAGGAGATGGGCACTAGATCGTGTATCCCCAGTACCTGGCAGAGAGTATACACTTCAGAAATGTTGGTTGTCTCATTGATGAATTGGTAGCCAGGCACTGGTTAGGGCTTATCAGCATCTGTTAGATTCTAGTAACCACATTCTATGAAGAATTCAGAGAAGCATGGATAGATTCATGTGAACTGATGCTGGTTGATACAGCAAAGTAGTGAAGTGTAGTAAGGCCACCTGACTAAGAGATTTCAGATCTTACTTCATAAACTAGCTGTGTGATGCTGGACAAGTCACTTAACATCTCCTGGGCTCACTATTTATTAAATAAAATTTTAAAAGTCTATTTCTCCATCTGTAAAAATGATGGATTTAGATTAAAAAACCTTTAATGTCCCTCTAAGTCCATGATATTCGGATCCCAAGAAAGCAGAACTAAGAAAACGATCTACACAACACCTACCATAATAGAAATGGAATACTAAAAGAAGAAACTAAATTCTGTATGATTATAATGACTGTGCTTGTCCTCAAAGAGTGGTGAGAAATGTAGTCCCCTCCCTTCATTAGAGAGATGCGGACTGTGGGTATAGATTATTGCATAGACTTATTTGATACATGGACTAGTTGGGGTAAATTGTTCTCTCTCTCTCTCTCTGTCTCTCTCTCTGTCTCTGTCTCTCTCTGTCTCTCTGTCTCTCTGTCTCTCTGTCTCTGTTTTCCTCTCTATCTTTTTGTTTGTTTTTTACCATAATGAAAGTTGTCTTGAGTATGCCTGGATTGCCCAACAAGGAGGCACTCTGCATCCCCTATCATGTGAGTAGGGATACAAGTCATATTATATTACAAAGGATGGTTTCCTTAGTAGGAAAAAGGGGAGAATTACATGAAGGAATGAAGATGATTTTTTAAATTAGATATTAATATATATTTTTTTACATAAAATAGCCACATTCTAGAAGTCATTCATTCAAGCCATTAATCCATTGTTTGGAAATAATAGTATTAGTATTAGCCAAAGGTTCTAAGATGGGATGAGTCGAGATTTAATCCTTGTTTTCCAGCTATCATTGAGGAAGATATGAAAAGAAACTAGCCACCTTTTCGAATTCCATGTAGCCTCCCATAGTATCTCAAAAAGAGAAGTTCCAGGAATCCAGAAATAATCTGGACTCTACAAATAGAACCTACTCTTCTTTAAAAATGTAAGACAAACTTTGCAAAGCACACATAAACATTCCATATGGGGTGGCTCGGTGGCACAGTGAATAGAGCACTGGCCCTGGAGTCAGGAAGACCTGAGTTCAAATTCAGCTTCTGACACTAGACACACTTACTAGCTGTGTAACCTTGGGCAAATCACTTAACCCCAATTGCCCTGCCTTCCTCCCTCAAAAAAAAAAAACCCAAAGCAAAAAAAAACATTCAGTATGCAGGTCATTTGAGGAGTCCAGGACACACACAGCTTAAAGTAAAAATTCCTTAATACAAAACAACAACAACAACAACAACCATTCCTCAAAATCCCTAGCCCAGGAGTTCTCTTTTTATTTGGGGGTTGTTTTGTTTTTTTTTTTTTTTGTCATGGATCCCTTTGGTCATCTGTTGAAGCCTATGGACCCTTCCTCAAAATGTGTGTTGTCTATATTCAGAATTAAAGGGAATGCTAAATTTCACTTAAAGGTTAGTGAAAATAAAGATGTCACTCTTTACCCTAAAACAAGTTCATCAAGCATCTCAAATCTATCAATGAATATAGGTTAAGAACTCCTGTCCTAGACTACCTGGCAGCAGTTTGTGGCCATTAATAGAAAGTGAAACAGGTTTGTTTTATACCACCGTATCTACTGAAGACCCTTGCTCCCAGGAATAACTTTAGGAGTCACTTTCTACTATCCCCACCCCCAGCTGGTAGTTTTACACACAGTAAAATAGCCCAAAGTGACCTTGAAAATCAAATTATGTTTTCCCATTGAGTGATTTTCCTCTGGTAAGTTCAATTAACATGTCTGTTACAGAATCCTCTTTAATAACCATAATGCCTAATTTCAATATTACTCATCACCGAGTTATGGCTGCCATGGAGCCTGTGACATTTGGGAATAGATTAACATGAAGAATGATACATTTAAGGGGGAAAAAAAAGTCAGGGCATTCCCAGACAGGAGGAAATCTAGGTTAAATCTGGATTAGAAGCTCCTCTTTCTAAATTCCGGATATTGTCTACTGGCATTTTATGTTGTCTTGTAAAGATCCACTGATCCTTTCCCCCAGGGCCAACATCTCCTCCTTCCCCCCAGTCCATCCCCAGCAAGCTGGAGCAGCCTTTCAAGTTCTACAGATGGTCTATTGCAAACTGAAGATCAGTCCCCATGGGTTATTTGGAGGTTTATTGCATTCCTTGGGAAACACCCCTGTGCATAGAATGCCAATCACCAGAAAATGGAAAACAAATCCAGTCCACTCCAAACCCACACTGACAATTGCCTCTTAAATACAGTCCTTACTGGTAATGGTAATAATAACGCTACTAGTTTATCTATATGGACTTAAGTACACTTTAATTCTTCTAAAGTATTTTCCCCACAACAATCCGGGGAGATGGATAAGGAGTGATGTGGTTAGGGTTAGGGGTACTCGAGACCCCAAAATACCAACATGCCAGGTCCTGCTGAATGAATTCTAGTCAAGTCTTCTCTCAGCCAAAGAAAAGTAAAGTTTATTAAAAGTTCGCCATATAGGGTAGACTCTTAAGGAGCCTAGATATCTGTAAGGCTTGCATTGGGCAAGCAGGCCAGAATCATCTGACACAGAGTAAGTCTGTGATAGGTCATTCTATAGCACTCTCATACTACATGGAAGGAAGATGGGGTCTTATGTACAGAAAGGTTATGGGAGGAATCTAGGGCTGGTCTAGAGGAGGAGTTTGGAGAGGGTCTTCAGGAGTAGTCAGATGAGGTCAGACTCCAGTTTGTGGAGGCTACCTGGAGCTGACAGACTATGGTGGGCTAGGCCATTTCAAGGATGGAACAGGAGGATCAAAGGTGGGAAATTGCTGGACAAAGGAGGGCTAAAGACTTGGGCAGAGCCATAACTTAAGGCCCCATGGCCTCAGGCAAATGCCTTATTTGGGAAGATTCCAGGAGAGCTCAAGGGGGCTCCCAGACCTGCATCTCATCAGCCTCAGACTCTGTTGACCTCCAACCTTGCATCTCCAATTGCCTTTTGGACATCTCAAATTGGATGCCCAGAAGAGATCTTAAGCTAAACATGTTCAAAAGAGAGCTCTTTTTTCTTTCCCCCTAAATGTTCCTCATCGTCCCTACCCCCTGCCTCTTACCTGGTCTATTACTATAAATGGTAACACCATCTTCTTCTTAGTCCCTCAGGCTCACAATCAAGGTGTCATTGTGGATTCCTCACTCACTCCCCACATCTAAACCATTGTCACCTGTTGATTTCACCTTGGTAGCATCTCTCTTGTGAGCCGGCCACCATCAAATCACGCCTTAGTTATTGCAATAGCCTGCAGGTAGGTCTGCCTGCCTCAATTCTCTCCACACTCCAACACTTTCTCCATTCAGCCACTAAAGGGATTTTCCTAAAGTGCAAGTCTTCTCATCTCACTCCCCTTTAATCCCTACTCAATAAATTCCCATGACTCCCTATTTCCTCCAGGATCAAATATAAAATGCTCTGTTTGGTATTCATAGCCCTTTATAAGCTAGACCTCTCCTGCCTTTCCTGTCTTCTTACACTCTATTCTCCACCATGTACTCTTTGATCCAGACACTGGCTTCTTTGCTGTACCACTAACCAGACACTCCATCTCTTAGCTCCTGGCATTTTCTCTGGCTGTCCTCCATGCGTGCCTGGAATACTCTCCCTCCTCTCCTCTGACTACTGACCCCCTTGGATTCCTTTAGGTCTCAACTAAAATTCCTCCTTCTACAGGAAATTTAACTTAATCCCTCTTAATTCCAGTGCCTTTCCTCTGTTAATTATTTCCTACTTATCTCTTATATACTTGTTTGCATGTCATCTCTCCTGTCAGATTGCAAACTCCTCGAGGGTGATGACTGCCTTTTTGCCTCTTTTTGTATTCCCAGAATAGCACCTGTGCCCTGGCACTTAGTAGGTACTTAACAAATGTTTATAGACTATCGAATATTACCTAAATGCAACTTAATTCATTCTGCTCACGAATATTTTTAAGTATTCTATTTTTTATGTTTTTTTGTGTGTGTAGGAATAAATTGCTTGTCCCATCCCCAATTTATATTTTGAATCTATCTTACTCTCTCTTTTTGTGGAGGTACTGTACATGAGCCATGATCTAATTTATTATAATCCCCTAAGAAGTGGGCATTTGTTAATGATCCAAAGAGTGTGAGAAAAGGTAAAAATTGGGTTGGATACAAGGTCCACAATTGACCATTGCAGGTTGACTGAGATGTGACCCATCTATCCCTCTGGTTGAACACATACTACTTGGGATAACACTGCCCCATAAGAAGCCAGAACTCCGAATGGAGAGATTAATGTTCTAACCAAACTCAGTTTACTAGGCCTACTCAAATGCAATGCAAATACCTAAAACTGGTCCATAGGTGAAATGTCATCATTTTTACAAGTTTCATTTCCTACCAAAAAATAGAGAGTTGTTTCCTACAAACTTTTAAAAGACTCTGGAGATCTTTACTCTGTGCTAAGCCTCTTGGAAAACCTGGTTACTCTATGTGACTTTCCTCTCAAACGTCCTCAACAACTTTTTCATTTTGAATTATAAAATGGTAGGCAACCTTAAGGGAGCAGAACAGCCCCCTGAAGCAACTGGCAAGATTGGAGCACTCAAAGATCAGAGTCACCCTGTTTTAGCCACTGAAAACAATCTTCTAGGAGGTATTTTAGTTTACCCTGTACTTGAGAACCTGAACTCCATGAGAATTCTCTTGGTGATTTGGTTTCCTGGAAAGAAAGTGCAAAAATACAAGGACTCAAATAAATATACATCAGAGTTGTCTCAGACCAAAATAAACACTCAAGGCTGATCTTTTATCAAGGGGGTCTTCAGACACAGAGTGTATACCATGATAAATCTTTGCTGCTAAAAATGGTGTGACTCCATTTTCAGCCTCCACAATAGGCTGAAAAGAGGCCAGGGTACCTTCTCTAACCCAGCAGAGGAGAAAGGGAAATGAAACCATCAGAACTGCAAGTGTAAGTTCACTTCTTCCTGAACCTAACCTTTGTAAGTTGGGTTTATTTGATGGTTTAGCCACTCTTCAGAAAGCAAAAACAACTAGTTAGGTTGTGCAGTAAATAGAACTGGGATTGAAGTCCAGAAAAACCAAGTTTGACTCCTGCCTCAGTCACTAATTAGATATGTGACTCTGGGCAAGTCATTTAACATCTCTGTCTCAATTTTCTCATCTGTAAAATGGGGGCGTTTCAGCCCTGTTGGAAATGTTTTGCTATATTCATTTCCATCTTTATACACTAGATAGATAACACTATTTCTACCCCAACCCTTTACCTGTCCAAATTCTACTCATCCTTCAAGGATCGACTTGGTCCCCATCTCCTTCCTGAAGATTTTAACAAATCTTCGTTGATTATTTTCCAGTTACCTCAATCCTCATGCATCTCTCTTTTACAAATTCCAATTGGACAGAGGTGCCAAATGATGTGTTCTCTAGTGATTTTCTGTCTTTATTTTGTTTTCGTAATGAAAATTAAGCTCCTTGAACTCAAGAATTGTACCATAGACTTTTTTTTTAATGTGCCTCACAATTGTGCTCCAGGGGTATGACTGTAACCTGTGCCTGTGAGTAATCCATGTCCCCTCTTAAAGCATATGTTCTGTCCTCCATTTATGTAAGCAATGCTTCTGACTCACCATCCATAAGATATGTGCTTGGGGTTGTTTTAGTAGTAGGTACAAGTCTATACTGGGACAACTTTATTTTCTTTTTGTGATGACAAGTAGAGTTTACTTGTGAAGCAGGGTGTAGTTTGTGGTCAGAGAAAGCTAAATTAGTCTGTTTGCTGTTCATTACATGTTACTTTCCATCTCCCACCTCTAGACGGGAGGCTAAAAACTTCACTGTAGGACCTTTGTACAATCTGTCTCCCATGCACGGAATATGCTCCCTCTTCACTTTGAGTGTCTAGAATCTCTAGTTCCTTCAGAACTCAGCTCAAATGCCACCTCCTACATGAAGCCTTTCCTGATCCCCTCTGCTAGAACCCTCTCCCCCCCACACACAAGACATTGTATTTATTTTATATATGTACATATTGATCTCCCCTACAAAATGTAATCTCCCTGAAGGCAAGGACTATTTCATTTATATGTCTATATCCCCAGGGACTAACCCAGCCCCAGATACATAATAGCTGCTTAAGAAATACTTGTTTCTTGATCAATTGACCCATAGAGATTGTTTACACCAGACTTTAACCAACTAAAGAAGAGAAAGAGACCTCTGAGGAAATAAATTGGGATGGAGTAGAAGGAAAGATGTAATTAAACCTCATCCTTTATCTCCCAGTTACACTGGCAAACAGCAGGGGCTTGAAAAATGCTCATTGACTTTGATTTCTCCATTCTCTCAAACCTAACTCCAACCAAGTGAGAGACAATCTTCTTTCAACCTTGATCTTCAATCTGAGATACAACAAGGTCCTTCCTACCTGAGACTTGCAAGACACAGGGCTGTGTTACTGGGGAAATGATACTTCGTGCTTGAAAACCTGAAAAAAGTGGGGATTATGCCTTTCCTCCAGTATTGCCTAGAAACTGTAGGATTAACTACAAATATTTTTGATCCCAAAATCTCATCTGTTCCATGGTAGAGCTAATATGGAAAAGAGGAAAAGACGCTGGCTTTAGGATCATAGGGCCTAGGTTCAAATCCCAAATTTGCAAGTGGTATTGGCCTGAGTGTCATTGGACAGGTCATTTGACTTCTCTGGGTGTGTCAGCTCTCCCATCTAAAAAATGAAAAAGTTGGATTACGCTTCTAAGATCCCTTCCAGTTCTAAAGCTATAATCCTATGAGTTCTTAGCTACTAGTTCAGCTATTCACTAAGGAAACAGTCATGAAGGATATCTAATTACCTGATGGACACAAAATAAGTTGTTGAGTCGTCTTGTTAAAGTCTGACTCTTCATGATTCCGTTTGGGATTTTCTTGGCAAAGATACTGAAGTGGTTTGCCATTTACTTCCCCAAATCATTTTCCAGATGAGGAAACTGAGTCAAACAGAGTGAAGTGACTTGTCCAAGTCACACAGCTAGTAAGTGTCTTAGGTCAAATTTAAACTCAGGAAGATGAGTCTTCCTGACTCTAGACCAGCACCCTATCCACTGTGTCACCTAGCTATCCACAAAATAATAATATCCACTTTTCTGTGGGCTATTGGGTTGTAGTCTTTCTTTAATAGAAATATAATTTTAATGGCACTGTGGGAAAATAGTCTACTTAGTATTAGACACTATGCCCATTCAGTTGGATTTTAAATGAATAGGTTGACAGTTGGCAAATAACTTTGCTGTTATAGTTGTTGTTGTTTTTGGGAACTGTCATTCAATTAAAATGTTTACCATCCATTCCCACATGTTTAAATGTTCTAATGTTTTATGCATCTGTTGGCAGACATCCTCTGTTGCCCTAAGAAATATTGAAACAAGAACTTTAATTAGTTTTTAAGTTCTTATTTGAGATAACCTTATTTATTTTAGTTGCTCAGTTTAATATCTTTGGGGCTCTGGGTTGGTCATTTCCTGCTCTTTTTATGATGAGAGACAGCTTTGAGTGTTAAAGGCACCACATACTATGACCTTGCTGAAGAGTCTAAAGGATATCTGTTTTTATCAGTTCTAAACTTTTTAGCCAGGCTTTCATGGCCTTTCAATTGCTTTTCTCCTAGTTCATAGGATCACAGATTTTGAACCGGAAGAGACCTTAGCAATCATTTAGTTTAACCCCCTTATTTAAAAGATGAGGAAACAGGATCACAAAGGTTAAATGACTTGGCCAGAGTCACACAGGTAGGAAGTGTCCGAGGTGGGATTTGAACCTGGGTCTTTCTGATTCCAAGTCCCATACTTTGTCCTTTACCTTCTGAACAGGCCAGATCCAGAGAGCTTTCCTTACCAGGAGATACTTCCCCTCTATGTCTGAAACCTTCCATCTCACTATCCTTCCTGAAAGAGAATCATTACTGTCGTTAAAAGGGATTATCTTCTCCTCCTTCACGTATCATATATTCACTTAATAATCTATAGGAAACTATGGCCGTCCCCTTTACTCCAGTCTGTGGCCCTTTCCCTCACAAGTGTTGCTCAGACCTACAAGAACCTTTCCTGCACAGATCTCACCCAGCCTCCATCACCATTCTGTTGATAGGTTACATTTTTAGTCTTCTCTGTGTTTTGTGTATAAGCCACATGCGCTTATTAGGCTGAGGTGGGATGGTTTGCTTGCCTGCTTTTCATTCTTTTTCCATGAACATACCCAAACTTCTCCATCCCAATGAGTGAAGGTCTTCAAAGTAGCCACCTTGGGAAGCCACATTATACTCTCATTTCCATTGCTCAAACCATGTTTAGAATTCCTCCTCTGAAACTGTTTTTAGAGCTAGTTATGAACCACAGAAGAAAAAAAAATCGACCTTAAAAAAAAAAACCTAAAAGAGTAAGTATCAACATGATTACCAGACTCCTTCACAAGACTTGGCTCCAAATGGCCTTTTGTCCTTTGCTTCCAGAAATCAAATCTTCCCTCAAAGGCTTAACACAAATGAGGATGTCACAAAGACTGAATCCCTAGGCTCTGAAGGCAGTACCCAAAGAGGAGCTCCAAAGAAAGCGTGTCAAACCATGCCATGGTATCAAGGGGACCTCATCCATGGCAGCACCAGTAGGATTCAGATGAAGGCAGTTGTGGCAACTTGTGTTTTGGATACATTAATTTTGGTGTGCTTGAGAACATTTCAATCGTACTGAAAGGAAAAACAAATGTGAGGTGTGACTAGAATGCCCAGTGAGGAGCTTTAAGGAACAGCCATTCAAAAAGAAGACCAGAAGATGACTGGCTATACCTGTCTTCATTCTTATAGAATTATAGATTTGGAGATGGAAGGGACCTTAGCAGATTTCCAGTCTAGCATCTCCATTTTGCAGATGAAGAAACTGAGTCCCAGAGAGGTCACATAGTTAATAAGGGACAGAGCTAACTCCAAATACAGTCCACTTTCAGCTGTCTCACATTCCCTCTACCCTCATTGTATCTCTGTATCATGGATGATTAATGTGACTGAAGGACATTTACATCTACTAGGTCTGTGACCTTGAACAAGTCCCTTCCCATTTCTGGACATCTGTTTCTTCATTCATCATATAAAGTTGAATTACATAGTCTCTGAAGATTCTAAGATTCTAGAGTTCTCCTTTATTCCCTGAGAAGTTAGTGGTTCTCACCATTCATTTCTAACTATTATAGGCACAAACTTATTCAGTCATATAATTCTAGTTTAAGCTAGAAGATCAATCAGTAAATTAACATTTACTAAGTGCCTACTGTGTACCCTGCACTGTGCTAAGTACTGGATAAAAACAATCACAATTATTTTAATTTTTCAGATCTCCTCCCAATGAGACCTTTTCTAACTCAGCAAACCCTATCTCTCACTACTTTTTTTTTAATGTTTAATAGCTACATAAAAATGGTGATAATGAGTTTTATTATTTCTGCTTCAGAGGGATCTCTTATCAATGTTCCAACATAAAGAAGCATGTGAATGCTGTAAAAGTCTCACTCTTGTTTCTATCTGTTTGGCTGCAGATGAAAGAATGAAAGAGCCCATAGTTGAAAAGGGAGAAAGCTTTTCCCAAACCAAATGCTCTTCACCAGTGCAAATTTTGCAGTAAAAATAGAAATAGGAAATTCTTAATCTACGTTTCACTCAAGACAAGCTGCTCTGTGGTAGAGCAGCTTCTACAAGAATGTTCTCTGTTCCTTTATCTGTAGCTTTTCGCGGTCTTTCTAAACACATGTAAATACCCACGAGTTCACCAACTGTGTGAATCTAAGCCTTTTGTGTCTGGGAAGAAAGTAATCTGCCTCCTCTGTCCTATGAGGAATATTTCAATGTAGGGAACTGCTGACACAGGGTTGGAATTGGACAGTGTCTCATTTCATCTTTGATCTGTAATTTTAAAAACATGTTACAGTTCCATACATACCACCCTCTTCCCCAGCCTCCACCCCCAATCCAAAGGTCAAATTTCTAGGCTTTCTGGATTGTTCAGAATACAGCCACAGTTCTGGAACATTCTAAGTAACAACTGCTACAGAAGGACTCTGAGGACTTCACCTCCAAGAGAGTATGCAAAATTAGGCCTCAATGACAGTAGGACATATAGGAAGAAGTGACCACTAACCATGAAGAGAAAGTATAACTTTTTTTCCATAATAATATTTCATTTTCCCCAATTGCATGCAAAAACATCTTCTAACTTTCAGAATAACTTTTTAAACATTTTTTTAAAAATTTTAATTTCTAGAATAAAAAAAGCATTTCCATAACATAGTAAAATTAAAAAGATGATTGTACGTGAAACTGCAAATCTACTATGCACAGCTTGCTATTCTTTTCAAATATACAACAAAATTATCTTGTCCATTTCTTTTTTTCTTCCCTTCCCCCACCTCCGAGATGGCTACCATTGGACACAAATAAGTATATATACAAATGTGAAATTATTGTATACATACTTCTATTTATCACTTCTTTCTAATGGATGGAGATGGCATCTTTTTTCATATGTTCTTTGTAGTTAATTGGGGTATTTCTAATAGAAAAAATAACTTATTTGCTCCAAGTTAATCTTAAAATAATATTGCTGTTACAATGTTCTCTTGGTTCTGATCATTTTGCTCATAATTTCATGCAAATCTATGTTTTTCTAAAACCATTAAGCACATCACTTCTTATGTTTTTCTAAAATCATTGAGCTCATGATTTCTTATAGCACAGTAATAATCCATCAAAATCATTCCTCAAAGAGTAACTTTTAAAAGCCCTGTAGTTTGGGGTTATATAACGGAGGGGTAAATAGTCCTTCATGTCTCAGTAGGCCCTGAGAAGCAGTAGTTAGAGCAGGGCTTCTTTTTTTTTTAAATTAAAGTTTATGTTTATTTTTAGTTTACATAATTCATTTCGACAAAATTTTGAGTCACAAATTTTCTCCCCATCTTTCCCCTACCCACCACCCCAAAACAGCGATCCTACTGTATACCCCCTCCCCCAATCTGTTCTTTCCTATATCCTCCCCCATCCCTCCTCCCACATTCCAGTAGGGCAAGATGGATCTCCATATCCCAGTGCCTGTATATCTTATTTCCCAATTGCATCCAAATAATAATAATAATAATAATAATAATTTTTTAATTTTTTTTAAATATTTGATTTTATAACTTTGAATTCCAGATTCTTTCCCTTCCTTCCTCGTCACCACCCTTACTGGAAAGATAAGCAATTCAATATACATTGTACATGTGTAGTTATGTAAAACATTTCCATAGCATATATATTGTGAAAGACTAACTGTATTTTCCTCCATCCTATTCTGCCCCCCACTTGTTCTATTCTCTACTTTGACCCTGTCCCTTTTCAAAAGTGTGTGCTTCTAACTACCATCCTTCCCAACCTGCCCTCCCCTCCATCATTCCCCTTCTCATCCCCTTGCCCCCTATTCTCCTGTAGGGCAAGATACCAAACTTAGAGTGTATGTCATTCCCTCACTAAGCTAAATTCAACGAGAGTGAGGTTGACCCATTCCCTTTTGCCTTCCTGTTGTTCCCCTCCATTGTAACAGTTATCCCTTGCCTCTTCTATATGAAATAATTTACCCCATTCTGTCTCTCCCCATCTCCTCTCAATATATTCCTCTCTCACCTCTCAGTTTCACCTTTTAAATATCATCCCTTCCTATTCAATTGATCTTGTGCCCTCTATGTATACCTGTACACATATATACACATACTCACATATATATTCATATGCACATACACCCTCCTATATAGACACA
>CM053580.1:328862938-328918112 GCA_028627135.1 Pseudochirops cupreus | reverse complement strand
GGTTTATGGTACCCATTTGGATGGGCAGTACATTGAGTTCATTCATAAATACCCACATCTTAGATCAATCCTGGGCATCTAGGTGGTGCTGTGGATAGAGCACTGGACTTGGAACCAGGGAGACTCATCTCCTTGAGTTCAAATCTGGTCTTAGATACTTACTAGCTGTGTGACCCTGGACAAGTGACTGAGCCCTGTTTGGCTCAGTTTCCTCATCTGCAAAATGAGCTGGAGGAGGAAATGACAAACCACTCCAGTATCTTTGCCAAGAAAACTCCTAATGTGGTCACAAAGAGTTGGACGTGACTGAAATGAATGAACAACAACAATAACAGAAAAGCCCTGTAGATGAACAGTAAACATGACCCAGAATTAAAGAAAAAGAGAAAAAGAAAATATCTTAGATTGCATGCAGGACATTTTATTCAGCACTTTCACCAATCTCACACAGCTTCCTGAACAAAAAAAACCCTAACCAACCAAACAAAAACTAATGTTTTTCATACTAATGTCTTTACAGTGATGTTTTAAGGCACTAAATCGCGGAATACTATCATATCTGAATAACCAAGAGAATTTAAGCTGTCATAGTGTAGGTACTATTTGATTTTTGTCATTCTATCCCAGTATCTAGAAAGGTACTTACCACTTAGTAGGCATGGAATAAATGCTTGTTAAACTGAATTCAACAATAACAATGGAATATTGGGAATTTCAGGTGATCCAAATGGTGCTAAAGATGCACTTGGATTTCCTGAATCGGTTGCATCATTTCATCATTTGTATATCAAAGTATTATTAGAAAAGATATGCTAGTCATGTAGAGAGAAGATGGAAGAAATACTTAACTGGTACTCACAAAATGTCAGAAGTCCTAGAAGATTTCCAACGAGATCCTCTTTGGAGGATTTCTGGAAAGATGTGGACACCAATCAAATAGGATGGGAAGATGTTGCTGGATTGTGAGCAGGCTGGAGAGAGAATATGTTCAGGTAGAGAACTGGTGAAACCACAGATTCAAAAAAAACAACAATGCCGTGAGCTTATTTCTTTGTTATTTTAGTGAAAGAAAAAAAAATAAAAAAAAAACTTTTCAAGACTTAGATTTGAGATGATCAC
Source organism: Pseudochirops cupreus (assembly GCA_028627135.1). Classification (NCBI taxonomy): domain Eukaryota; kingdom Metazoa; phylum Chordata; class Mammalia; order Diprotodontia; family Pseudocheiridae; genus Pseudochirops; species Pseudochirops cupreus. The sequence goes on along the minus strand of CM053580.1, from coordinate 328,916,993 downwards.
TCAGGAAGAATAATTAATGTTTAAGAAAACCTGTTTTCAAACACTTTAGAAATACCTACTGTACCTGTCGGAATGTAGGCTGTACTCCCCCCCACCTCAAATCCGATTTTTATAAAACCTGAATACAACCTATAATTACTGTTATTTTTCAGTTTATACAAATATTGTTTCCTCTCCAAGAGATCTCATTTTATGGGTGTGGCCTAATATAAAAAGACAGTCTAATTATATATCTAACCACCAAAATAGATATTCAAAGGTCTCTACTTGCCAAGACTTGGCTATTTATTTTGTCAAATACTCTTTTTCCCTTTTTTTAAGGTGGCACCTTTAACAAGGCATGAGATAATTTTTACTCTCCTATTCAAGTCTATTTCATGTTTCATGGGTACATGAGTATTCAAGGATTTAGCAGCATGGTTGTGATCCATCTTCCAGTCAGCAGCCCAAGTGATTTTCCTAAAGTTCAGATCCAACCATTAAGCCTGTATTCAATAAACTCCAGTGTCTCCCTTCAGGATCCAGTAGCCTTCAGGATCGAATATAAAATCCCGTTTGACATTCAAAGCCCTTCATAACCTAGCCATACCACTTCCCACTTTTCCATTCTCCTTCATACATACTCCCAGACTTTTAATCCAGTGACATTGACCTCCGTAGTGTTCCTTGAGCAAGACATGCCATCTCTCATCTCCAGGTATTTTCCTTCGCATTCCTCATGCCTGGAATGCTCCCCCTCCTGGCTTCCCTAGTTTTCTTCAAGCTCCAATTCAAATCTCATCTTCTAGGAAGCCTGTCCCTACTCCTATTAATTCCAGCACCTCCCCCCCTTTCAATTTTTAGTTTTTTCCTGTATCGAGTTTGTTTGTACATATTTGTTGCTTGTTGTCTCCCACATTAGACTGAGAGCTGCTTAAGGGCAGGAACTGTCTTTTGCTTCTTTTTGTACCCCCAGCACTTAGTTCCTGGCACATAGTAGGTACTTAAGATATGTTTATTGACAGACTGTCTGGTTGTCTTAAAAAGTGATTTCTAGTCTTGGTTTCACAGCAACATCTGGTAAACCCATTTATTTCAAGGGGTGTCACCCAATTTGTTGAGAGTTCTCATAACAAAATTAATTTTAATTTTGAAAATATCGGGAAGTTCATTAAGTAATGTTAGGGTCTAGTTTGGTTGCAACTCTCTTGTGGGTTCTCTAAGAATCATAGACTTAAAGCTGGAATGAATTTTAGAAACCATCTAGTTCAATCCCTGACATAACGAACAAATGAACAACAGCAACAATTAAAAACCTCCACATGTTTTTAGTACTAATGTTCTTCCAAAGAATGATATTCTATGGCAGCAATCCCTGGATCATGAAATATCATGATCCAGTCTGAGTAATCAAGAGAATGTAAGCTATTTGAGGGTCGATGCTACTTCATTTTTGTTTTTGTTCTCCCCTCATTTGTCTGGTAAGGAAACTAAGGCCTAGAAAGATTAGCCTTTTCCAAGGCTAAATGGGTAGTAAGTGGCAAAATTCAGGTCTTCTAAAACCCACACCAGCCCCTTTTCCACTGGATCATGCTGTCTCCCTAAAGTTTATTATGTTACTTTTAAAAGAAAAACTATGTTGTTTCAGTAAATGCCTTTGCCTTGAGCTAATTGTGTCCTTTGGCTGACTACCAAAAAGTAAATATATAGGTGGGGGCTCATAAGTCATAACTTTAGAAGACTAGACCTACAGACTACTTTGAGTCTAAGGTAGACATCCTCAGCCACAAATGTGAATTAAAAGGCTAACCCAAAGGGGCAGCTCCTGTGGCATCTTCTTAGCAAAGCAGTAAAATGCAGGTCCGGTTCTTATGGAATTTACTGTCTAGTTGGAGACAAGATAAATGGACACAAGATGATCTAAGACTCTGTCCATTGTTTTCAAAGTGCTAAAGTGAGTGGAATGAACTCAAAATGCCAAAGAAATTCAAAGAAGAACATCCTTGGCAGTTTTCTTTGGAGAAGATTTCGATGCAGGCACTTATTTTAGTGGAAGGACTGAGGGCAGAGGATAAGGAAATAGGAATATGATATTAGAATTAGAATGTGAGCTTTTTGAGTGTAGGTGATATTTTTGTGTGTGTGCTGTCAGAGGCAGCTAGGTGGCACAATAGATAGAGCTCTTGGCGTAGAGGCAGGAAGACCTGAGTTCAAATCCAGCCTCAGACATGTACTAGCTGAGTGACCCTGGGCAAGTCATTTGACTTCTATTTGCCTCTGTTTCCTCAACTGCAAATGGGGATGACAGCAGCACCCAAGGCTGTTGTGGAGATAAAATGAGATAACATTTGTAAAGCATTTAGCACAGTGCCTGGCATATAGAGTTCTTTGCAAATACCAATGTCCTTCTCTTTTGCTTTTCTTTGTAACCCAAGAGCTCATGTTCCTGGTACACAGTAAGCACTTAATAAATGCTCATGGATTGTCTGACTGATACAAAAGAGTAAGCATTAAAAATTTCATGAAGGTTAGGAATAGCTTTTTAAAAAAAAAGGTCAAATCCCATCACTATCTACTCTATTTAAAAGATTTCCCCAGAGAAAAAGTCCTAGTCAGTGGTCCACATTTATTTTAAGGAATTCTAACATCACAGAAGAATTAAGGCAATCCCCTGGAGTTCACTGAAAGTGGAATTTAACCTATACCAAGACATAGAATACCAATTTAATCCACCCTAAAAATAACATTTTCCTTCATACACAGGAAATTCAACAGAACAAGGACAAGACAGAGCTTCCTATAGATAATGACCTTATTCAAGGCACTTAGCCTCTCTAGACCTCCATTTCTTCATCTGTAAAGTGGGCTTTATGTCCAAGATCCCTTTTAGCTCTGAGATCCTGTGCTTGAGAGACAAAGTCCCACAGTCTTGCAATGCTGCTGTAATCTAACACTTTATATTATCTTGAGGACTTGCTTTATGATTCATAGGGTCGAGGCTAAGCTAAATAAAGTTGTTAAGGGTAGTACCGAATTGAACAGCTATTTATTGGAGAGTTAGTATGTGCTTGGTGCCATGGGGAATACAAAGATGTGTAAGACATATCCCTGGTCTCAATGAGCTTAAAATCTGATAGTAGAGAATACATAAGCAAATAAATAACGTGAGGGAGTAGTAGTAGTGGTGGTGGTGGTGGTGGTGGTGGTGGTGGTAGTAATGGTAGTAGTGGTGGTAGTAGTAGTAGTAGTAGTAGTAGTAGTGGTGGTGGTGGTGGTAGTAGTGGTAGTAGTAGTAGTAGTAGTAGTAGTAGTAGTAGTAGTAGTAGTAGTAGCAGTGGTAGTGGTAGTGGTAGTGGTAGTGGTAGTGGTAGTAGTGGTATTTCAGTTTTACATATGAAGAAATTGAGGCTAAGAAGACTTGCCCATGATTAAACTGCTTGTAACTGTTAGAGGTGATATTTAAACTCAGGTCTTCCTGATTTCAAATCTAACAATCTTCCATCCACTCTTCCATACTGATTTATCAAGGAGATGAAGAGTGTCTATTGTTCAGATTATGATCTGAATCAGATGGACTACCCACTGAGAGGAGCTGGACGTTGTATTCAAGGCAGTCTGTGACAAATAAATGTCATGGCTGTGATATAGTGGATAGAGTTCTGGACTTGGAGTTAGGAAAAACTGGGTTCAAATCCCTCCTCAGATACATAACAGCTGTATGACTCTGGTTAAGTCATTTAACCTCTTTGGTCCTCAGTTTCCTTTTCTGTAAAATGAGGGAATTGGATTCCATTGCCTTTAAGGTTCCTTCTAACTTTAAATCTACGATTGTGAGTCATGCCAGCTAAGTGCTATGGCCATGGAGAAGACGAAAAATCATGATCACTTCTACCTGGAATGATTAAGATATCCTGGAGGAGGTAATATTTGAACTAGACTTTGAAGGATGAGTAGAGGAATCATGAGCATGTTAATAGGCAGAAAGAAATAAGCCAGTGGAGGGGAAGAAAATTAGAGATTTAAGAGAAAATGAAACTTCAGTGGAATAAGGCCCTGGAACAGATCAGAAGGGAGAATGAAGAGTAAAGGTGGAAGCATTTGACCTTATGACATGAAAGTGAGTGAAGACAGATTTTTGAACTGGTAGAAAGGGCGTAAGAAGTATAATGCAATAATGGATAAAGATCTGGTCTCTGAATCAGGAAGACAGGGTTCAAATCCAGACCCTGATACATATTGACTGTGTAACCCTAGACACATCACTAGGGTTGTAAGGAAGATGCTGACTTTCCTTGATAGAGGGAGTCTTCTCATCCAGGAGCTCCCTTTATCAATGAAACCAGTTGCAGTAGAGGACAGGGTAACAGATGGAAGCAAATAATCTCAATGCAGGTAGATCTAGAGCTGGAAAGAGACCGTAGAGAACATTTAGTCCATCCCCCATCCCCCATTTTATGGGACAGTTAGGGAGTGCAATGGATAGAATGCAAGTCACTTAACCAGCCTGGGACTCCGTTTCCTCATCCACAAAATTAGAGGATTGGACTAGATGGACATCTCTGGTTCCTTCCATCTCTAAGCCTATGATTGACCTTTGAATTTAGCCAGTCAATCAGTGTGGTATCCACCTAACCATACTATTGTCAGGCTTCCATCGTGTACACAAAGATAGTGGGGCAGACCTTGTCAAGTGCTTTGCTGAAATGTGTAGACTATCTACAACATGTCCTTGATCTACCAGTTTAGAACCATATAAAAAAAAAAAAAGAAATATGGCTATTCTACTGTGACCTTTTCTTGATGAAGCCACACTATTTCCTTTCCCCCAACTTAATTTTATTTTTCCCAATTACATGTAAAGATAGTTTTCAATGTTCTCTTTTACAAGATTTTGAGTTTCAAATTTTTTCTCCCTCCCATCTCCACTCCCCAAGATAGCAAGCAATCTGATATAGATCATACATGTACAATCATATTAAACATATTTCCACATTAGTCATGTTATAAAAGAAGAATCAGAAAAAAAAGAAAAACCAAGAGAAAGAAAAAACAAGAAAAAAAGAAAATAGTATGCTTTGATCTGCATTCAGACTCCATAGTTCTTTCTCTGGATGTGGATAGTATTTTCCATCAGGAGTCTTGAATTGTCTTACATTATTGTATTGCTGAGAAGAGCTAAATCTATCATAATCGATTATTGCACAATGTTGCTGTTACTGTGTACAATGTTCTCCTGGTTCTACTCACTTCACTTAGCATCAGTTCATGTAAGTCTTTCCAAATTTTTCTGAAGGCTGTCTGATCATCATTTCTTATAGCACAATAGAATTTCATTCATTACATTCATATGCCACAACCTGTTCAGTCATTCCCCAGTCGATGGGCATCCCCTCTATTTCCAAATTTTAGCCACCACAAAAGAGCTGCTACAAATACTTTTTAACATGTGGGGTTCTTTTCCCTTTTTTGTGTTGAATAGACCTAGTAGTGCTACTGCTAGATCAAAGCGTGTATGGTTTTATAGCCTTTTGGGCATAGTTACAAATTGAAGTTACTCTGTTTCTTTAGGATCTTAGAGTTTCCTTTTTTTTAAAGGGAATCAGAGTTAAGTGACTTGCCCAAGGTCACACAGCTAGTAAGCATCTGAGTCTAGATTTGAACTCAGGTCTTCCTGACTTCCTGACTCCAGAGTCAATGCCCTATCCACTATGCCACCTAACTGCCCCTCCATCATCAGAACTCTCAGGTGAGGAAATTCCTTTTACACATTCAAGTCACCATATCCTCTGTCCCTTATAGTCTTAGAAAGATGGCCAGAGCACTGAAAGGTGAAGTCATTTGCCAGGTTGGATGGGTGCAGCACCAATGCAATATGTACAGCACCCACGATAAAGACTGTGACTGTAAGTATCACATGACATTCGATCGCAAAATATACCAGATTCTCCAGACAGAAGGATTTATTTAGACACCGGAAAATTGAATTCCCAAAACCAGTAAGCCAATGTCATAATACCAAAGATATTCAGAAGCCATAATAACACTGAGAGCCACACCATCCTTTACCCTTCCCACAAACCAATACGAGATCAATATTTACTCACAAATCTCTCTATCTCCTTGCCTCAGCTCCCCTGTCCCCCACTCTGAACCAGCTTCTGTGGGCTCTGCTTCCCTTCAGCAAAACTCCTCCCACATTCAGCCTGTCAGGGGGCAGAGTTTATCTTTATAGTAGGGAAGCTTCCTGTGGGCTCTGCTCAACCCTTCAGCAAATTCCCTCCATCAGAGGCTCCATGTGATTACATTCAGCCTATTAGGGGGCAGAGTTTATTTTCAAAGCAAGGGAGGTCTTCAAACTCCCTCCTAGGTCTGGTAAGGGACAGGGAAGATCTTCAAATTCCCATTCCCATTACAATGGGTCACAGAGTACAGGAACTAGAGTGATGTCCAGTAAGACTAGAAAGATAGGAGGGGACCAAGTTATGAAGAAATATAAAAGCTAAACAGAAGAGTTTATAGCGTGTCCTAGCATCCATAGGAATGCACTTAGGTTGATGGAAGAGGGAAGTCACATGGTCAGATCTGCATTTAAAGAAAATTACTTTGACTTCAGTGGGCTAAATGGACTAGGGTGATGAAAAGTGTGAGGCAGGGAGACCAATTAGGAGGCTGTTCCAATAATCTAGGTGAGAGATGATGGATTGTACCAAGGTGATGTTAGGTGTGCATAAAAAAGGGGTACAACCCATAATGACCAGGAGCTCCTCTAAAAAATAATTAAAAAAAAAAAACTTTTCACATACAGATTGGACCAGGGTTGGGGAACCATGGCCTTCTAGGTGCTTGGGTGTGGTCTTTTGACTGAGTCCAGGTTTTACAGAACAAATCCTTTTATTAAGGGGATTTATTCCGTGAAGTTTGGATTCAAAGGGCCACACTTGAGCACCTAGAGGGCCACATGTGGTCTTGAGGCCCCAGGTTTCTCCCGTATGCCTCTCCCTATCCCCCAAATCATTGGACTATTGGCTGCTGAGGTCCCTTCCTACTTGGAAATTCTGTGATTTGGTAATAATTGAAGCATAGTCTGTGTAAAGTGCTTTGTGAACTATGAATGTGAGGTATATTTATGTAAGTCATTATTCCTATAGGTAACAACTCTCAAAGTCTTAGCAGGGGAAAGCCTGGCAGAAATGAAGGAAAAAATAGCTAATTTGAGGTCCTATTGTCAAATCAGTCACCCAGAGGAAGGATCTGAACAGCTGGGAGCAAAGAGGATTGTGAAAGAACATAATGACATCTCTAGAAATAAAGAAAGGACCTTGTTTAATAGATAAAAGGGTCCTGGAGTCTATTGTGATTCTCACTAAACCTAGGTTCATTCTTTATTATTGAGTTTGATGATATTCTTAGTTGCTGAGACTCATTCTGGCTCTGGATTTCCACAGAACCATTGATTCTTGTTTCCTGGGTGTTACTTGGTTCAGGACTGGGATCTTACTTTCTTTTAATCCTATACTTAGAAGGCTGAAATACTGGAAGGACCAATTGTGTCAATTGACAAAAAAATTGCTTGGTCTTTCCAGGTATTCTTAAACTCCTGGCCTTTTTTAATCATCTGAAGACTCAGAGGCAGGGTTCTCACAAGAAATAATGGTATACTCACTCTTTGCCATAGTAGATAGGTATTTCAGGATTGGGAACACTGCCCTAGTGGTCCCCATTCTTCTTGTATGGAGAAGCAATGTAACACTGTTGAGTATCAAGTCTAATAACTGCTACCACAAATGGTGATACCTGTTTTGTCCCTAAGAAAGTGATTTTTTTTTTTACCAGTTTTCTTTGTATGGTAAGGTAGCATACTGGAAGACAATTCCATATGCTTGGGGAATTAGAATGAGTTTTCTGAATGCTTACCTCCAGTGGCACTGTGTACCAAAAATAAACACTTAACAGTGGGAAAAAAAAAAGAAAGAATGGCATATTCTTATTTCTAAACTATGAACCATGAACTGTATGAATTAGCTTATTCTGCAGCAAGGACACCTTTTAAAATTAAACGTATCTTAACAAGATATGAACCCAAGTTCAGCTTCTCCAAGGCCAGAAAAGTAATAACTAGTAATAATAACATATTTAGTGTGTTAAGATTTTCCAAGTGCTTTACAAACATTATCTCATTTGATCCTCACAACCCTGGGAAATAGGTGTTATTGTTATCCTCACTTAATAGATAGGGAAACCCAGGTTAAGTGACTTACCCACTTAACAAGGTTGAGTGACTTACCCAGGGTCACACAGTTAATAATTATGTCATTTGAATATTAGCTTTTTTTTCATTCACTTCTGCCAGATTTGAATATTAAATGAACCGTTAGATTTTTCTAACAACTTTAGCACTTTTTTTACACCAACTAACTGAAAAAGAGAAAAGAAGAGAAGGAGAAAGGGAGATAGAGAAGGGGGGATAGGGAGAGACAGACAGATAGTGAGAGTCAGAGAAAGAGAGAGGGGAGAGAGAGAGAAGGAGAGAGAGAGAGAGAGAGAGAGAGAGAATATTCTTACCTTGGACTGGGACCCATGGATAAATTCAGGACATTCATGAATTTGGATGAGAAAAAATATAATTGGTTACCTTTCTAATCCTACCTACTATTATGCATTTAAAAACAATTGTGAAAGGAGATCCATAGGTTTCACTAGACTGCCAAGTGGGTCTGTTCCACAAAGAAAGGTTGACTATTCCTGAAATAGTGGATTAAGTTTAGTGTCAAAAAGTCACAATTAAAGTACTGCCTTTAACACATACTGACTGTGTGATTATGGGCAAGTCACTTAACCTTCAGTCAATTGTGTCTCAGTAAATTTCCTAAGTCTATATGGTGGCCCAGGTCACATTTCTCAACCCCAATGGCTATCTATATTCCAAGTGAAATTCCAAAACAATGCATGATTCTTGTCCTAGGCACAAAAAAAGTGCTAGTGCTTGCTCTATTCCTGCTATAAAAGTCTTTGTCAAAAAAATCATGAAAATTATTCTTGATTGATATAAATCCCAATTTTGGGGGGGGGGGGCGGGGAGGGTGGAAGAGGGTAATGGAGTTCTGAGATTCCCTGAGCTAGATCTGGGCTGTTGCATTGGCAAGTCTCCTGTCTCCATCCACTCTGTCTAGATTTTTACTTAGGAGACCAGACAAATAAGGTTTTCATTAGCAGATATTAAAAAAAAAAATCTAAATTTCACCAACAAATCATAGAAAGCATAGCTTTAGGCAAGGGGCAGCTTTTGCTATTACCTAATTCCTCTCTGTTCAGATTCAACCCCGAAATCTCATGGAAATGACAGACTTCTTTAGCCCAGAAGGCTGCCCACCCGTCTCCCCAATCTCTTGACAGTTCTATCCCCTTCTCCCTGAAACATTTTCTATGAAACAATCCAACATTTGATTCGGGTTTTCCTTTTTCCCTGGGCATATTTCTGGAGCTCAGTTCTTCCAGAGACCCCCATGAAAAGCCAGGCCTACCCCCACATTCATAAAGGTGAAAGGATGGGGCAAAGGAAGGAAAAACTTAAGAAAATGGAAGGTAGTGGGAAACCTGGAGTGGCAATCTCATCAGCCCAAGAGTTTCAAGTGGGGAAAGTCTCTGCTGAAATTAAAAAAAAAAACTTTGCCTGGGCAGTCAAAGACTCTTTACTTCACTTACTGGCAGAGATGCCTTTGGGATCTCTGGTTTCTCCTCTGTATCATATTCTTGGAAATGAACCATTAAGCAGTCATTTTCATCTCCTTCCTAAATGCCTCTAAACCATTTTTTTGTGTCCAGGCATTCTGTTTATGACAAGTTATCTCATCTTCAAAGAAAATGCCCTTTCTTTCCCCTACCTTGTTGGCATATCTCATGATCTATTCCCTAGGATGGGAAGTTTTTGCTGTATGTTTTACTTAATTTTCTCCTTCATGATCTTAGGTTTTTCCCATGATAAGATTACACAATTCTATATGCTACCAGTACCGGAATAGTGCACGAACTTCAAAGTGAACTCTAACATCTCAACTTGACATTCCATATCTTTAAAAATACATCTATATCTAGCAAATCAAGATTTGAATATTAATCTCTTCAATGGGGAAGTGTGGTAGAGAAATAGGACTCCCTGCTTTTGTTTCCTGTGGGTGAGGAACTAAGTCTTGTCTCTCCAAGGGAGAGACAAAAAGGAGTGTAACATGGAATAATTTAAGTGCCAAGAGAAATTCAGGAAGAACCTGAGTGGAAGGCAAGGAGTCCCAAGAGGATTAGCAGGCAGCCCAGGTCACTTAACAGAAAGAGAAAAAGCAAAATCGGCACTCTTTGGGGGAAAATTCTGAGATCCTAAAGATTACTAGACAAGAAGAAGGAAGAATGAGCATCAGGGCCACCTTGGAATCTTGGAAATGGAAGCTATCTCATCAAACCAATGTCTTAATTCATCTTCTGCCTTTGGGAGAGATCAATGGTTCTGCTCTTTTTCCATCAGCTCTCTAAGAGTGGTGGCTGAGAGGCCATGAAGAGGGCAGAAAGAGAATTTCATCTCCCAGAGGATTTAATTCTGTTGAACATACATTTATAGGGGGCCTACAATGTGAAAACTACCATGCCAGGTAGTGCAAATACAAGGATGAAATGAAAAACAGTCCCTACCTTACATATGCTTGTATTCTATTCATTCAGTATTAGAGTGAGGAGAAAATGAAATTTAACCAAAAATATAGATTGAAGAGGCTGAGAACTCAGACGACTAGGAGAGATAAAAGCATTTATAGCTGGAAAGAACATAAGAAAAAGCTGGTACCAAGGGTTTTAATCTTTTTTTTTGGAGGAGTCATGAACCCTTTTGATAGTCTGGTAACATCTATGGGCCCCTTCTCAAAATAATGTTTTAAATTTGTACAACAAAAGATATAGGATTACAAAAATAACCAGTTACATTGAAATAGTTATAGAATTTTTTTCAAGTTCACAAGTTAAGAACCCCAGGTTTACTAGTATAATTCCCCCAATTTGTTGAGTAGAAAACTGAGGTCCAGAGAGATCCAAGTGACTCAACCAAGGTTACACACTTAGCAAAGAGTAGAGTCAGAATTAAAACTGGTCCTCTGCCTCTACATTGCATTCTCTTTCCATTGTGCCATGCTTACCAACACTAGGGAGATTGACTCAGAAGCTCTAGAATAGAAGAATCTTGACATTTTCAATGCTGGTTTCTAATAGGTGGTTGTTTCAGTGATGTTTCCTGGTTTAATTGAGACGATGCTTCCTTTTTAATGTTGCAATATGAATGCTAGGTGGCTTTGTGGATACAGCTCCAGGCCTAGAGTCGGGAAGATCTGAGCTCAAATCCAGCCTCAGACACCTTCTAGCTGTGTACTCACTTAACCCTGTTTGCCTCAGTTTTCTCGTCTGTAAAATGAACTGGAGAAGGAAGTGGTGAATCACTCCAGTATCTTTGCTAAGAAAACCCCAAATGGGGTCATGAGGAGTGAGACACAACTCATCAACATGAAATGCATATCTTGTTGCTAAGAACAGTGAAAAGCAAGATGGTCAACCCCATCAAGGCCAATGCACTGGCTTCGGTATGTCAAAGAACATTGCGGAAGGGGAAGATTACCCTCCTTGACCTCATACTCAGAGATTAAAGATGAGTCCTCCTTACATACACACCCACACCCACACCCACACACACCCACACCCACACACACACACACACACACACACACACACACACACACACACAGACTAGTTTGTTAGAGTAATCTTTCTTTGTCTTCATAGACAACTGTCCCAGTCTGTAATGATATTTTGGAGGCTGAAAGAAGCTATTCTCAAAAGAGTTAAGACAGGCCAGTGGAGTAATGCACAGAGTACTGGATAACAAATCAGGAAGACCTGGGTTCATATTCTGCCATGACTCTGAGCAAGTTGTTTCCTCTCAGTTTCTTCATCTGTAAGGAGGGAGCTATACTCAATTATTTACCTACATGGTCTCTTCCAGCTCTCAGTCTATATTCCCATGAGGATTGTATTAAAGCAATAGTCCTTTGTTAGGTAGCTTGGTACAGTGGGAAGAAGTTTGAATTTGCAATCATAGGGCCTGGGTTTGAATTTTGGCTCTGCTTCTAACCACCTGCGTGACCCTGGGCAAGTCACTTAGACACTTTGGACCTTGATTTCCTCATCTCTATTATAAGGGGGTCAGATAAATGATGTCTAAGATCTTTCTCCCCTTAGATTTTGTTACAAACATCTATTAGTCTGTAATGTATAGGTTTAGAGAGTTGATTAAGTCTCAGGGAAGCTTTATGTAAGGGCAAAGAGCTAGGAAGTATTCAAAGCATGTTTTCTTCACCTAAGTCCAATGCCCAAATCACTATACCTCACAGCCTCTCTCTGTGTGTCAATGTTCAACATACCTAGAGTTCAATATCTCCTCACCTCTACTTTTGGGAATGCTCAGTTTCCTTCCATGCTTAATTTATACCCCACTTCTTACATGAGACTTTTCCTGATTCCTACAGGAGCTAAACCAGCCTTACAAACTACCAGACATTGCCTGTATATACTTTGTATATATTTTGCATTTAACAATATGTTTACATGTTGTTTCCCCTATAATAGGGCTTCTGAATGATTTTTGTGTCATGGTCCCTGTTAGTCATCTGGCTGAGTCTATGGACCCCTTCTCAGAGTGATGTTTTTTCATACATAAAATAAGACATAGAATTATAAAGGAAACTAATTATACTGAAATAGTAAAAATTATATACTTTAATACAAGGTAAAGGATCCCAGATTAGGAACCTCCTTCTCTACAGAATTTAAACTCCTTGAGGGTAGGGACTCTTTAGTTTTTGTTCTTGTATCTAGCTCAATGCCAGGGGCAAATAAGGTTGTGTTAATTAGCTGACTTTTCTGTGATGTCCCTGTAAAGATGCCATTCCTGCTTGTCTTCATCCTACAAAATTGTCATCCATATCCTCCCATCATATCACCAAAGGGGATCCATCCAACATGTTGGAGGCCATGTTCAAATTCTCTCAAAATCATGAGGATACCATGGAGCGGGGAAACTGTTCCATCAGTTACCTCTCCTTTCCTCTCTCCATCACTCCATCTCTCTTGTTATATGACCAGCCCATTTTCTTTTCCGGAAACACAGTTCTTTGATGACACTTTTTATACCATATGCCCTAATAATTCTTTGTAAAGTACTGTGATCCATTCACACCCATCATTCTTATCCATTGTCCTTTGGATTATCCTTCAAATTCATTTCTTTGAAGACCATAGCAGTCTCCAGAGGAACATGTATGCAAGACCAAGAAGCAACAGTTAGAACTAAACATGGAACAACTGGTTAGTTTAAGATTGGAAAAGGAATATGACAAGGATATATATTGTCACTTTATTTATTTAACTTATATATAGAATACATTGTGGAAAATGCCAGGCTGGATGAATCAAAAACTTGAATTAAGGTTGCCGGGAGAAATATCAACAACCTCAGATATGCAGATGATACCACTCTGATGAGAGAAAATGAAGAGGGAAGCCTCTTGGTGAGGGTGAAAGAAGAGAGTGGGAAAGATGTCTCAAAGCTTAACATAAAAAGAAAAAACAGTAGGATCTTGGCAACTGGTCCCATCACTTCCTGGCAAATAGAGGGAGGACAAATGGAAGCAGTGCCAGACTTGGGCTCAAAGATCACTGCAAACAGCAACTGTAGCCATGAAATTAAAAGATAACTTGCTCCTTGGAAGGAAAGCTATGACAAATCTGGACAGCATGCTAAAAAGCAGAGACATCACCTTGCTGACCAAGATCTGTATAGTCAAAGTTATTATTTTTCCAGTAGCAATGTAGGGCTATGAGAGCTGGACCACAAGGAAAGCTGAGCATTGTAGAATAGATGCTTTTAGATTGTGGTCCTAGAGAAGACTTTTAAGAGTCCGTTGAATAGCAAGGAGATCAAATCAGTCAATACTTAAGGAAATTAATTGAGGCTATTCACTGGAAGGTAAAATTCTGAAGCTGAAGTTTAAATATGTCACCACATAGTGAGAAGACAGAACTCATTGGTAAAGACCTTGTACACATGTATACATATACATACATGTATACATATGTGTATACACACACCCTGTTTGGGGAAAGATCGGAGGCAAAGGAAAAGAGCGTTGGAAGAAGATGAGATGGCTACAGTGAGCATGAATTTGGATAGACTTTAAGAGATAGTGGAGGATAGAAGGGCTTGGAGTGTCATGGTTAATGGAGTCACAAAGAGTCAGGTGGTATTGAACTATTGAATAACAACAACATAGCGATCCATGATTCAGAGCCCTATTGGGTCATTGGAAGAACATCAGTGTTTAAAAAAAAAAGATGAGCCTTTATTTCAGGGAAGAACTTGGAAGGGCAAGACAAAGCAAAAGATGTTATCTCCAGCCTGGAGGTATTTGTAGCTTTTGATATTTTTCCATTACCCTCCACCCCTTCACACTCCCCACCCTTAGCTCGCCCACTCCTACATTGCCCTTCATTGTAATTCTGACTTCGTCACTTGACTGCCTCCTGAAGACTTGAAAATATTGCATGCTTTGCACTGGACTCATTACTTAAGTTTGCTATTTAAGGAACTGAAGAACACAGTTACTAACCCTCAGACCTGATTGAAAATTAAGGGATTAAAATTCATAAAGCTCATAGAAAGTTATAGACAGGTAGATAGATAGATGATAGATATGTCGATAGGTAGGTAGATGGACAGATAGATAGACAGATAGATGGGGGTGGGGAAGACAGAATTTTGTAGGTAATACTATGTTGATTAGGATAAGCAAAGAAGGAAGATTTGTGAACTTTTGGGGGGAATAAAAATTTAACTATATAAACAGTTATATGTGTAGCTGTATTATACACTATTATAGCTATGTATATAACTACATACAGTTATATATGGATAACTTGTATATATACATGCATATGTATATGTATATATACATACTAACATGTTTGCATATTTGTGAATATAAGGGTGTGTATATAAATATATCTATGTACACATGTAGGTACACACATGTGCACATATATACATATACATACATGTGTGTATACACACCCTGTGTTTAATCTTGAAATTATATATGGTCAAGGGCAAACCAGAAAAGGAATTCATGATCACATAGCTTAAGGAAGAGATGTTTTTTAATGAAGGAACAAGAAACAGATGGAACAATTGAGCTTGTCTCTTGAGTCACCTGGAGAAGTTGGTAATAGACTTTGCGAAGGAAGAAAAAAAAACTGTAGTTCTCATAATAAGCTTTAAATATTAATCAGATAAACTAGATCCTTAAGTTCTTCTGTCTGTTTCCTGACTCTCTCTTCCCTATCCTTCATTTACTGATAGGGCAACGAGTCCTCAAACTACATCACCTGACCTTTTGGCCCATAAGCATTTAGCCAGCCCATCTGGTTTCCATGATAAGCCCTCCCTGTGCCAAACCTTTGTCTAGTTCATTATCAAGGAGGGGACACAATATAAAAATGTTTGCCAAAGTTTGCCAAATAGAGACTAGAGAGGGCGCTATGTTTAAGAAGGGTATTCCACCTTGGGATGGATTATAGAATCTTCTCTAAAACAGGGGTCATAGGTTTAAAGCTAGAAGGGACCTCAGAGGGTATCCAATCCAAACTTCTCATTTTATACTTTAGGAAACTAAGGCCAGGCAAGTTAAAGGACTTGTACAAGGTCATACAGGTAATGATGATCAAAGGCAGGATTTGACCCCAGGTCTGTGTCCAAAGCTAACTGCGCCTTCCATTATATGACACTTCATTCCATCTGTCTGGAATGATTCAATAGTCATGGAGATGAGAATGTCCTAGTTGACCTTGAAAGGTCTCATTCAATCTTCTGACTCTTTGAAAAACAATTTTCTACTTTTGTAGGCCCTTTGGTCTCGCTCTACTTGAATTGTTCTTCAGCTCTACTCCTAAGTATAACTTTCCTTCTGACCCATAGAAGACAGCTGCCTCTTGGGGACCAGGGTGGCAGTCAGAGTGGGAGGCAGAGTACAAGGGCATTATGAAGGAGGTGTTGAGAATTGTAGAGATGAAGTCAAAGAAGGGAATTATTGGGAGCATTTGATACTTGGAGGTTTCTCCAACCTTGGATCTGTCTTCACTTTTAATAACTTAGGGGGCATTGACTTATAATAAACCAGGGATACTTATTAGAGGAAGATAAAGAGGGCAGCATGGATCTCTCTAGTGGGAATATTTGGCAAGAATTGTGTGGAAAGATCCCTCCCTCCCCCCCCCCATCAACTGTCTAATGGATAGGGTCCTGGCTGCCTTCTGATTAAAGTAGGGAGGGTTTAGGTGACTTATTCAAAGACACAAAGCTGCAATTTCCCCTTCAGGAAAATGAGCATAATCATAATTTGGCACTTTTCCTTCTCACAGGAATACTGATTAATGAGAACATAGTCATAATGCACTTAGTGACATGGAAAAAAAGGAGTCATGTTATCTGGCAGAAAACTGCCTTTCTACTCTCCCAAGACAAGTAGCAACTGATGGCAAGGCGGTAGTAAAGAACCTAGATTTGCCAAAAATCAGTCAGCAATTCGATCTAGCAAACACCCATCTCATATGCAGTGCTATGAGGTACTGGGGCTGATAGAAAGTATGGATAAGATGTGGTCCTTGCCTTCATGGAGCTTATCAGAAATGCCAGAAAAAGTTAGAAAATCCACCAGTATCTAAGCACCTGCTCTGCTTGGAGAACTTTCTCACAATAGAATTATAGTCTTATTGGAAAGATAGGGCATAAACAATCAACAAGCATCTTTTCTGTACCAGGTAGCATATTAGGCAATGGAGATACAAAGAAAAAGATGACACAATCCCTGGAAATATAAGATCATAGTAGGAAAGATATCCTAAGGTGGCCTTTAAGTTGATCCTTTGAAATTCAGCACTTAAACATCCAACATGGCATGTAAATAACCTATCTTGCTTTGGCAGTAAGAAGGGTCCAATTTATCTTTTGGTGGTTCCATATATTCACAGAGGATCCCCAGCCAGGATACCAGGCACACATAGACCTCTCAGAAAACCTTCCAGTGCTTAAATAGGAAGGGCATTGCTGAAGCTTCACCCTTCTCAGTTAGTTCCACGGCCCAGTAATCCATTGGGTTATTCCAGTGCTGTTCTACCTCGGACTATAGTCTGAGAAGTTAGGCATGGAGTTTCTATCACAATATTCTTTGGACAATGGTCCTTGATAAGCATATCCTGCCAGAGGGCAATCAGCTCTTTGGTCACTTCTGGACAATCATCCAGTAATGGCATCTACATTTATCTGGGAGTGCCTTCCTTGGTTAGCACTGTAACTAAGATCATAGTAATAGAGAATTTTCGTAACAGAAAGCTAGGAAAGCTGGGAGTTTGGGGGAGAGGAATCTCTAAGAGCAGTTTCAAAGAGAGTTCATTAATGACGATTACCAAGGATAACAATAGGTACTACATCTATTGATAGAAATAGAAACACAGATAAACACAGACACAGATAGACATAGATATAAATACAACTCTGGATACAGACGCGGGCATAATGTGACATAGATATGATTACGGATATGGATAGAGATAGAGATATTCTCTAAGAATTTGTAACTATTGGCACAGAGAGCTCCTAGATAATGAAATTCCTTCTCTACCAATGCAAGACAGCATCTCCTTCATAACTTATTGTCTTAGAATATCACTAAGAACAACAAGAGGTTAAAGGAGGGTTACAGCACAGGGTCATAGTCAACATGCATCAGAGATAGGATTTGAACCTAGTTCTTCTTGGCAGTGGCCCCAGCTCTCACCACATTGCATATCCCTTACTACAAACAATTTGCAGAATTTTCTGCCCACTAGTCCCTACACAGGTAACATATCTCCTTGCTCTTGAATACGGTGGTCCTATCTCGACCACACTATGATAATCATGGTGATCGATCTTGTGTTTCAGAGCAGACTGGCCAACATTGGTTTAGAGTGGGGTGAGTTTGAAAGATATTCTGGTTGAGATAGATATAATTCTTATGGAATATCAATATCTATATCATTATATTGTCTCTATAATTCTACATCTGTTTCTATATGTATGTCTGTGTATCATCTATATTGTCATTAAGGTGTTTCAATTGTGTCTGACTCTTTGTGACCCAATTTGGAGTTTTCTTGGCAAAGATACTACCATTTCCTTCTCCATCTCCTTTTACAGATAAGAAATCTGAGGCAAACAGGGTTAAGTGACTTGCCCAGTCTCACAGCTAAGGAGTGTCTGAGCCAGATTTGAACTCAGGAAGATGAGTCTTCCTGACTTCAGGTCCAGCACTTTATCTACTGCATTACCTAGCTGCCTCTATAGCATCTACATCTACCATCTATTACCTCTCTACCTCTTCTGTCAAGTGGCCACAATAGTTCCTCTGTTTGATACCATAGGGTTGTAGGTTGAACAGTTCTTAGTTATAAGTATAATTCAAATAAGCTCTGAGAATCCTTATTCCAACGCCCCTCTCCCAGAAGAGTCAGGCCCCTGAGCCTAGATGATACTTCCTTACCTAAGAGAAAGAAAGAACAAATGAAAACAAAAAAAGCAAAACCAGCCAAACAAGGAAACAGGCTCCACCTTCAAGGCCATGTGTCAGGTGTGCAAGAAATGGCCCAATACCTCTCTCTCCCCCAGAGGCTTACATTCACCCCACTCAAATGCAACTAGCATGAAAGAGCCCCTGAATCATCTGTTAATATCTTTTATAAGCATTCTAAGTTCTAGCTCAATAGCTAATCAAAAAGATGCTCTTGTCGAACATTGTACATAGTAACAATCATAGAGCGTGATGACTAATTTTGATAGACTTAACCCTTCTCAGCAATGCAAGGACCTAAAACAATTCCAAAGGACTGGTGATGGAAAATGCCATCCATATCCAGAAAAAGAACTATGGAGTCTGACTGCAGAGCGAAGAAGACTATTTTCTCCTTTTTTTTGTTTTTTGTTTTTTTCTTTCTCGTGGTTTCTTCCATTCATTATAATTCTTCTATACAATATGACTAATGTGAAAATATGTTCAATGGGAATATATATGTCAAGCCTATATCAGATTGCATGCTGTCTTGGGGAGAGAGAAGAGGAGGGAACAAGAGAAAATTTAAAACTTATGAAAGTGAATGTTGAAAACTAAAAATAAGTAAATTAACTAAAGCTCAAAAAAAAAAAAGATCCTCTTGTCCAAATGGTGAGCAGAGTGAAAATAATACCTACCTACATATGCCCTGAAGTCCAAGTGAGAACTGAATCAAGCAGAGGACTCTGAGCATGCTTACAAAGACCAGGCTCTTATTGTCCAGTCCCAGTCTCCCATTACATCCCAATTGCTACTGGCCCTGTGACTTCATTGGTACAGTGAGCTCTTGGTGAGGAACTTCCTCTTTGAATGCATGCCACCAACTTTTATGCAACTTATAGTCTTTAATAGTTGCCCAGTGATACTTAGAAGCTGAATTACTTGCCCAGGGTCACACAACCATCATATGTAAGAAGTAAAGCTTGAAGCCAGATCTTCAAAGAGTTAAAACCAACTCTCTATACCTTATGTCATGATGCCTTCCCACATGGGTTCTTACTGTTTTCTAATTATTTCAGGTGTTAACCTTAACTTCACTAAATGGGAACTTGTCCACAAGGGGTTTATGGAAGCTATTTTGGAGCCAGCATCTGATAATTTTTGACGTGTTACCTACATGCTAAGAATATAGTAGACTCAGAAAAATTCCATCAAACAACTAGTATTTAGTGTTTGGATAGCTTTCTGGGAAGGGGAATCAGGATATATTTGAAAATGAAGATGATATAAAAACAAAAGGTATCAGTTTTCTTTGACGGAAAATGTACTAGAGTATTTCCGGAATATTTTATGTAATCTTAATGACTGCATTTTAATAACAACATCTTCACTCTTTGGCCCCTCTGATAATGGGTTATGTTTCTAAAAAAATATTCTAGCTTAACATGAATAATCTATATCAGATTGTTTACTGTATTAGGGAGGGGGAGATGATGGAAGGGATAGAATTTTGAACTCAAAACTAAAAAAAAGAATGTTAAAACCGCTTTTATACGTCATTGGGGAAACTAAAGTATTAGTTGTGTTTTTTTTTTAATACTCTATTTTAACTCAAGGGGTTTTCCAGGACAATATTCAATCCAAGATTCTCTGCTGGCCCTCATTCTACCCACCGCCATTGGTTCTTTCTTGCCAACTTCAAAGTAATAGAAAGAGCTCATTTATTTCTTACGTGTTTCTTGCTCTAATAAGGATTTCCATGTAGCCACATAAAGGTCTAGTTTATGTGTGTTGCGTGAGGGGGTGGCAGAGGGGGGGTGGGAGGGGGAGAAGACACATGGCCTCTCCTTCTGATTGGATGGCTCCTCCCAGAGCCTTCATTTAAGGAAGGAGCCCAGGCCAGTCGTGTCCATCTCTCTTCAATCTGCATTTGGCCTTTTCTCTACCATGCCCCTGCTCTATTGTCCTCTCTGCCCTACTAGGGTTCCTTTTATGTGCTGTCTTCCCCCAATAAAATGTAAGCTCCTTGAGGGCAGGCACTATCATTCTTCATCCTGGTATTTGTATCCCCAGAGTATAACACAGTGCCTGGAACATACAAGTGCTTAATAAATGCTTGTTGAGTGACTAAATGAAAAACAATCCTGGGGGCAGTGAAGTGGCACAGTGAATAGAGCACTAGCCCTGGAGTCAGGAAGATCTGAGTTCAAATCCAGCCTCAGACGCTTGACACAGTTACTAGCTGTGTGACCTTGGACAAGTCACTTAACTCCAATTGCCCTGCCTTCTCCACTTCAGAAAAAAAAAAAGAAAAAAGAAATCCTATTACAACATACTCAGTGTTTGCTCAGCCTTTACCCTACCTGCTTGAAGACCTCCAAGGAGAGGGAATCCATTTCTTCCTGAGATGGCCCATTTAACTTCGAGATACCTTCAATTGTTAAGGAAGTTTTTTCCTTAGATCCAGCTAAAATTTCCTTCTTTGAAATTTTTACCATTTCCTCTTAATTCTGCCCTCTGGGACTAAACAGAGTACATTTAATCCCTCTTCTACATGACTACCCTCTAAATGTTTGAAGACAACTGTCATCTCTTCCTTGGGTTTTCCCTTCTCCGAGTAAAATGTATTTAGTTCATTTAACCAGTCTTCACGTAGTGTGAACTTGAAACCTCATGCCATCCTTTGAATATGTGCTGCCTTATCAATGTTCTTCCAAATGTATAGCAGTCAGAACTGAACATAGAATTCCATATGTGTTATGATCAGGGTAGGGGAGAGGGATTTTCTCCCATTTCTGAAAGCTGGGAACCAAGTCCTTCAGCACTGAGCCCCATGTGTCCCCAGAAGTTGTCAGAGGAGCTCTGGAAAGTACCCCATAGGCCACCCCCACTCATAATCTATGACATGCAATCTTTTGAAATAAGTTGAAACAAAATATACACAAAATAAATACCAGGAAACTTAGGAGGGAGGACACTAGCAGTTGAAAAGACTAGGAATGATTTCACATAGAATGTGGTGCTTGAACTGAGTT
This sequence comes from Pseudochirops cupreus, assembly GCA_028627135.1. Lineage (NCBI taxonomy): Eukaryota > Metazoa > Chordata > Mammalia > Diprotodontia > Pseudocheiridae > Pseudochirops > Pseudochirops cupreus. The sequence continues at coordinate 328,895,314 of CM053580.1, read as the reverse complement.
TTGAAAAACGAAAGCGATTCTAAAGGGCTAAGGTGAGGGGGGAGTACATTCCTGATGTGGGAAAAGCCTGGGCAAAAGCATGAAAATTAGAAGTGGAATTTTTTTGTGTGAAGAATGGCAAGAAAGCCAGAATCAAGCTCTGATCATACCTTACCTTTGTTACTAATAAATTCTGCATGAAAACAAGTCTCATTTCCCTAAATGTTTCCCCTTAGTTCATGCTCTTTGATTCTAAGAGGCAGGCCTTAGTGATTGGGCCCATAAATTTGATTCATAATTTAACAGCAGGCCTGTATCTGATACTGTGATTTATATGTGTGTATCCAACTGATGTGTTTTTCAATATACAAGCTGACAGTTTGATGTGTCTCTTGCTCCAGCTTAAGCAGTCTCTGTTTTCATTAACTTCTTAAATTACTTTTTTGGATTTTGGACCCTTCCACCCTCCCATCCTCCTCCCACCCACCTCAGGATGTGACAGTTTAGAGGGACTTTCTCCTTGAAGTATTGTCTTTTTCTTTCAATGCTGTAAGTTTTATAATGCAGAAGATGAAACCTGATCCGCTTGGAGGAGTATCACAGCTGGAAGTGTTAGCTTTCTCTCACCCTTTCCCCAACATGGCAAATGCATATGGTTAGTGTACCTGTTGAGTTACCACAGAACATTATGGAAATTCCAGAAATTTTGCTTGAAAGACCACCAATGCTGAGAAGCATTCCTCCAGCTAAATAAGTCGAGGATTCTTCTACACTTCTCTTCATTTCAAAAGCCCTTGATATAAGCTCCTGCTCTATCTTCCTTTCCTCATCTCTGGTAAAGAGGTAGACCTTTTCCTTATGAAGGGTAACCCCAACTATCTATATGTACTTGATCCCATCCCCTCACGTCTAATCCAGCGAATTGCATCTTCGATTACTCCCACTCTTCTCTGAATTCTACAAATTCTCTCTATGAAATGGTTCCTTCTTTACTGCTTAGAAATATATGCAAGTCTCTCTAATCTTAAAAAAAAAAGTTCACCAAACCCTACCATCTCCTCAAGCTATTGTCCTAAATCTCTCCTCTCTTTCTCATCCAAACTCCTTGAAAAAGTTATATACACTTACTGCTTCCTCTTCTTCTCTTCTCATTCACTCCTCAATGCTTTATAATCCAACTCCCTACCTCATCACTCTACTGAAATTGCTTCAAAGTCTTTTCTCAATATTAATCCCTTTCAATCATCTGCTACATTTGACACAATTGACCACTGCTGTTGAAACTATCTTTTCTCTGAATTTTTGTGATACTGCTCACTCTCTCCTGGTTCACCATCTCAGTCCAAACACTCCTCATTCTCCTTTGATGGGATCATCATCCATTCCAAGTCCCTTGACTGTGGGTGTCCTGCATTATCAATTGCCTAATAGAAATTTCAAACCAGATGTACAGCATCTTAAAACCAACATATATTAAACTAAACTCATTTTCCTGCCCCCTAAACCCTCCCCTTTCCCAAACTTCTTTATTCCTGTCAAAGAAACCATCAGCATTTCAGTGTCTCAGGTTCAGAAACTACCTCACTTCATATATTCAACCAATTGCCAAATCTTGCCATTTCATATTTTATAATATCTCTTAGACTCAATCCATTCTCTCTGTTCACACATCTACCTCTATGGTTAAGGCTCTCATCATCTTCTACCTATGATATGGGAATAGCCTCCCAATTGATGTCCCTGACTCAACTTTCTCACTACTCCAGTCCTGCAACTGAAACATCTGAAACACCAGCCAAAGAAATTTTCCTTAAAGGCAGAACTGAATATGACTCCTCTACTCAACTAAGTGGCTTTCTCTTTATTGCCTCTAAGATAAAATACATATTTCTCTGTTTAGCTTGTAAAGCTGAAAATAATTTGGCCCTAAAGATCATTGGATCTTTGTAGCCTCATTGGACATTACTGTCTCTCCTAAACTCTGAGATCCAACCAAACTGGCCTTCTCTCTGTTCCTTACTCACAACATTCTATCCAAATCTTGTCTCTCTCCCTTTGCACTGGTCCACATGCATAGAATGCACTTTCTCCTTAAATTTACCTCATAGAATCCCTCTCTTCCTTTGAGACACATCTTAAGAATATCTCCTGCACAAGCCACCCTCCACAACTAGCCAGTGCCACCCTCTTAAACCTTGTGTTTAATTACTTTGTATGCGAGCAAGGGGAGGAGCAACCAAGAGACCAAGCAATGAACACACATGAATGGGACTGGCAGCCTCATGACAGACCTGTGCCCAGATCACCCAACATCTAACTGGATTTTATTATTTAAGATTAATTCTACAGATAGGCTTGCCCAATTAAAGACTGAAAAATCAATGATATACTAAACATATTTGCAAGACTGAAGGAGAAGATTAAGGAATGATTCAGGTTGGATCAATATAAATATAGATAATTTTACCAGTCAGAGCTGATTTGGCTTGCTATGTCTCCTTCATAGATGATCATAGATAGGAAAATAAATGAAATCTGGATTCATTTTTACAAACCAGATAAAAAATCCTGGTATTATGTTTGAAAGAATATAGGACTTGGAGTCAGATAACATTCATTTGAGTCCTGTTCTGCTCCTGACTATCTATGGGGCTTTATGAAAGTGACTTTACCACTCTCATCTTTAATATTTCTATCTCTAAAATGAAGAAGAAGAGAAATGCTATTTCCTAGGGCCCCACCAGGTAGGCTGGGGCAGCTAGGTGGCACAGTGGATACGATACCAGACCTGGAGTCAAGAAGACTCTTCTTTGTGCGTTCAAATCCAGCCTCAGACACTTACTAGCTGTGTGATCCTGGCCAAGTCACTTAACCCTGTTTACCTCAGTTGTTTATCTGTAAAATGTGCTGGAGAAGGAAATGGAAAACCATTCTAGTATCTTTGCCAAGAAAACCCCAGAAGGGGTGACAAAGAATCAGAAATGACTGAAAATGACTGAACTAAACACCATGTAGGCTAGACTAGCTTTTCTAGGTTAGCAAGCTAAGCTAGTTCAATTCCTTAAGAGGTATTGAAACCCTTCTTGAAATTTGATTGACTAAAGGAATTGACTCAGGTTGTTAACCTGACTTCCTGTCATGAAGATCTCCAGCTGCCTCTCTGAGGCATTTGTCTATGAACCAACAGCATGACCAACACTGGAGAAGCCAAGTTCAGCTGAATCAACATGGTGTCCTTAATGGATATGCTTATTGAATATTGTTTCCTTCTCTCTTTTATTTTTTGCTTTTTTGAGGGGAAAGGCAGGGCAATTGGAGTTAAGTGACTTGCCCAAGGACATACAGCTAGTAAGTGTTAAGTGTCTGAGACCGGATTTGAACTCAGGTCCTCCTTTCACTGAACCACCTAGCTGCCCCCTATTGTTTCCTTCTTATGGCTAAGTAAACCTCCTTTGTTAACCCATGAATAACCATCAAGCATCATTTCATTCCAGTGCCAAAACTAAGTTATCAGAGCACCAACTTGGGTCGGGCCCTGACAACCAAAAGCTTTTAAAGTATTTCACTACCACAAATTCTGGAACTGTGTGATTAATCCAGGATGAGAGGAGGAAAATATTCTTTTAAGGATATCCACTTATTTGTGCTGATTTCTCCTTTCCCCCTACCTTTATATCATCTACTGTAGAATGATGCAACGGGGATTCAAATCTGGGTCTTCTGACTCCAAGTTCAGTGTTCGTTTTACAGTATTATGATGGCCTGTTGTGGACTCCTCTTTGAAAATGAATGCTCTTTAGCAGGTCACTTAACTGCTCTAAAACACATTTGTAAAGTGGGAATAATAATCATCACAGTACCTACTGCTGGAAGGGGGAGAATCGCTTTGTAAAGTGTTGTTTAATTGTTAGCACTTTAGCAAAAAATTAATCAGGGCACTGATTGGGAGTTAGGAAGGGCCCCCAGTTATTCTGGGGTGTTCCTCTGTTATACTGAATTGCAATACTGAAAAAAGAAAGCACTATACAATTAAACAAATATCAACAACTGATTTAGCATAATTCATGGCTTAGACTTTAAAAAAAATAGCTTGGTCTATGGTTGTGAAAACAATTGAAGAATCTATGCCCCAAATTGTTAAGATTTTATGGATTAACCCACCCTAGAAACAGCAGTAGTATTGGAAAGGAGGAGATCATTTGGTACAACCTCCCTCCCAGTGCAAGGATCCCTTTGACCTCATCATTGTTGGTCAGTCATTCAGTCTCTGCTTCAACAGCTCCAAGGGATGGAGAACACTCATTGGTGAAGCAGCCTAATTCCATTGTTGACTTTTATTGAGTCAAAAACAGCCTCCTTGTAATTTCTCTCTTTTGGTCTTAGTTTGTCACTGGAGTAAATCCAAACTAGTATGTTTCTTCTACCTGCCAGCCCTTTACATATTTGATGACAGCTAGAATAGTCTCTTCCTTCCCACCAAGTCTTCTCTTCTCTAGGCTAAGAATCTTCATTTCCTCATTTTTAAAATGTTATTTATTTATTTATTTTTAGTTTTCAACATTCATTTCCACAAGATTTTGAGTTAAAAATTTTCTCCCCATCTTTTCCATACCCCCACCCAAAATAGCAAACATACTGAATAGCCCTTCCCCCAATCTGTTCTCTTATATCCTCTGCCATCCCTGCCCCCAACTTTCTAGTGGGGCAAGATGGATTGCTACATCACAGTGCCTGTATATCTTATTTCCCAATTGCATGCAAAAACCAATTTTTTTTAACATTTGTTTTTAAAATTTTGGTTTCCAGATTCTTTCCCTTCTTCCCTCCTCACACACCCCCATAGGTTGTACATGTGTAGTTACGCAAAACATTTCCATAGTAGTTATGTTGTGAAAGACTAACTATATTTCCCTGCATCCTATCCCACCCCCCCATTTGTTGTATTTTCTCTTTTGACCCTATCCCTTTTCAAAAGTGTTTACTTCTAACTACCCTCTCCCACAATCTGCCCTCCCTTCTATCATCCCCCCTCTTATCCTCTTCCCCCTACTTTCCTGTATGATAAGTATTTTATTCCCCCCTTAAGCCAAATTCAATGAGAGTAAGATTGACCCATTTGCTTTCACCTTCCTGCTCTTCCCCTCCTTTGTAACAGTTTTCTCCTGCCTCTTTTATAGGAGGTAATTTACCCTATTCTATCTCTCTCTTTTTCCTTCTCCCAATATATTCCTCTCTCACTTCTTCCTCACTTCTCAAAAACTGAGAAAAGTTTTATGAGTTACAATTATTATTTTTCCATGAAGGAAAGTAAATACTTCAACTTCAATAAGTTCCTTATGATTTCTTTTTCCTGTTTACCTTCTCATGCTTCTCTTGCTTCTTGTATTTGAAAGTCAAATTTTCTGTTCAGCTCTGGTTTTTTCATCAAGAATGCTTGAAAATTCTCTATTTCATTGAATGACCATATTTTCCCCTGTAGCATTATACTCGGTTTTGCTGGGTAGGTGATTCTTGGTTTTAGTCCTAGCTTCTTTGACCTTTGGAATATCATATTCCAAGCCCTTCAATCCCTTAATGTAGAAGCTGCTAGGTCTTGTGTTATCCTGATTGTGTTTCCATAAGATTTAAATTGTTTCTTCCTGACTGCTTGTAGTATTTTCTCCTTGACCTGGGAACTCTGGAATTTGGTTATAATATTCCTAGGAATTTCTTTTGGGAATCTTTTTCAAGAGGTGATCCATGAATTCTTTCAATTTCTATTTTGCCCTCTAGTTCTGGAATATCAGGGTAATTTTGTTTGATAATTTCTTGAAAGATGATGTCTAGGCTCTTTTTTGGATCATGGCTTTCAGGTAGTTTAATAATTTTTAAATTATCTCTCCTGGATCTATTTTCCAGGTCACTAGTTTTTCCAATGAGATATTTCACTTTGCCTTCTGTTTTTTCATTTGTTTGGATCTGTTTAATAGTATCTTGATTTCTGATAAGGTCATTAGCTTCGATTTGCTCCACTCTAATTCTGAAGGAATTCTCTTCAGTGAGCTTTTGGAATTCTTTTTCCATCTGGCACATTTGGCTTTTTAAGGCATTCTTTTCCTCATTGGCTTTTTGGATGTATTTTGCCATTTGAGTTAATCTATTTTTTAAGGTGTTATTTTCTTCAGTCAGGTTGTTGACTCTTTTCATGATTTTCTTGTATCATTCTCATTTCTCTTCCCAATTTTTCCTCCACTTCTCTTATTTGGTTTTCAAATCCTTCTTGAGCTCCTCCATGGCCTGTAGCCAATTCATATTTTTCTTGGAGGCTTTTGATGCAGGAGTTTTGATTTTGTTGTCTTCTTTTGGTTCCATATTTTGATCCTCTTTGTGCCCAAAAAAAAGATTCTATGGTCTGATTTTGGTTTCTTGGCTTGTTCATCTTGCCAGTCAATTACTTGACTTTTGAGCTGTTTGCCGTGGTAGAACTCTGCTTCCAGAGTGAAGAGAGCTGTGTCCCAAATTACTTGGGTTTTTGCAATTGTCAGAGCTATGAGGGGGGTACCCTCTCTACAGCCACCATAAGCTCTGGGACACTGGCATTCCTCACCCCAAGACCACCAACCAGGACTGCAACTCAGATCCAAGCAGGTCAAAGCAAGAGCGATTACCCTCTGAATGGTCACTTGGTTCCCTTATGATCTGCAGGCTAGGAGCTCTGGAGGCAGCCAAGCAGCAGCAGATGCAGCTGACACACAGTGGCCTACCTCTTGCCCTAGGGGGAGGGACCAGACTGGGCTCTTCTCTCACCCTGGATCAACAGGGTTCCCCACTGACCTTTTACTTTCTCTTTGGCATTTATGGGTTGAGAAGTCTGGAAACCACAACAGCTGCTGGTGATTTGCTGTCCTGAAGTCTGCCTGACTGGTCTGTGCCACTGGTCAAGGCCATTCTGGGTCTGGGCCCAAGCGGCTCAGGCAAAACTGTGCTCAGCTCCCAGTCTGGTGCAATAGACCCTTCCTGTTGGCCTGCCAGGCTGCCTTCAGCAGTTGATTTGTTTCTCTCTTTCACTTTGTGGGTTCTATGCTCTAAAATTTGTTCAGGGTCATTTTTTTTACAGGTATGGCAGGTGGTTGGCGCTGGAGCTCAGACAAGTTCCTGCTTTTACTCTGTTATCTTGGCTCCACGCCCCCCTCCATTTCCTCATTTAGAAAATATATATAATTGCCGGTACCCCTTATTCTCCTGGTTCATTTAATTCAATTCAATAAATATCATTTATGTGCTAATGAAAAAGTGCTGAGCTAGGAACTGGAAAACAACAAGAAAAATTAAACAGCCCCTGCTCTCAAGAAGATAACATTGTTGTGGGTACACATGTACAAAAGTAAATACAAAATAAAATAATTTTAATTAAAGATTCTAATAATCAAAGGAATTAGGGAAAGTTTTATGTAGGAGGTGACATGAGTTACCCTTTGAAATAAATCTTGTATCCTATAGAAGAAGAAGAGGAAGTGCATTTCAGATATGGGGGACCATTTGTACAAATGTGTGGAAGTAAGAGATGGAGTATTGAAGACAGGAAACTGGATAGAAACAGAGAGTTCATGGAAAGGAGTTATATGAAATAAAAACGTAAAGGTAGGTAGGAATAAAGTTACGAAAGTTTGAAAATGATAACCCAAGGATTTTGTATTTTGTACTAATGGCAATAGAGAGCCACTGAAGATTTTTGGATGGAAGATTACATGATCAGATTCTCCTTTGGACATGCACATAGTAAACTGAAAGGGTTAACAACAGAGATCTTTTGGTATGAAATTCAAAGGATTGGAGGGAAAAGAAGAGAAAATTTTATTGAACCTGTTACTTTTTAAAACCCAAACAGGCATTTATAATCTCTTAACTTTTGGATAAACAAGATGTTTATAAAGCAGGGGCTACGTAATTTCATAATTAAATGTTATGGTGATTTGAGGAAAACATAATGTATCTTCAAATAAACATTTAAGACCCATTTCTGAACTCTCTGTCTCTGTCTCTGTCTCCCTGTCTCTGTCTGTCTCTCTCTCTGTCTCTCTCTCTCTCTCTCTCTTCTTCCACTCTCTCCTGTTCTGTCCTCTCTTCTGTACTCTCCTGCCCTCCTCTTCCTTGTCCTCTCCTTTCCTCCTCTGCCTTTCCTTTTCCTCTCTTCTTCTCTCTTTATCCCTGTCTTGTAGACCTCTCATAATTGCATGTCAAGGACAGGGGGACCAGAAGTTCTAGCATCTGGTACCTTTCACTTCGACTGAGCCCAACCTTTGACAAGGCGTCACTCAAAATACTGTTTTACATCTGTTCAAAGTGATTGTCTTCATAGAGGAAGCATGGTTCAGCTAAAGAAAACACAGGTTTTCTCCCGTCTAATTGCAGCCCACCTCCCTGGGTTTCCTTTTCCTTTTAAAAGCTTAGGGGGAAGGTTGCACACTGAGGCATCTGCAGTCAGGACAATTTATGGGCTGTAATTTTCAGACCCTATCTTGGAGAGTATCTTATTATCATGCAAGCATTCCCTTCACCTGGAGAATTTTCTCTCTTCAAGGCTGATATTTGGTGTCTCTCTGTGAAATCCCAACATGCCTGAACATGACAAGGTTTACATTGAGAGACACATAAATATCCAGATAGCAAGTCTGTCTTGAGCAGCCCAATGAGTAAAAAAATGAAAAAGAACATAGGAGATTTAGAGCTGGAAGGAACCTCAGAGGTCATCTACCTCCTCATTTTCCACCAAATGAAAGTGAAAGCCAGAGAGGTTAAGTACTTTGCCCAAAGTCATTCACTGGGAGCCAAGAGTCTAAAGGAGAATTTGAGCTCTGGTCTTTTCATTCAAGAGCCAGCACTCATTCCACTGTAGCAGGCTGAAGTAGGAGAAGCACTATTCAAATACATGTCCTCTGACTCCTAATCCACAGCCAGTGCTTTTTTCATTGTATTATATATGCACACCCCTCAACTTGAAAGAAAATAAAGGTGATAAAAGGAGGAAGCTGAATCTAAAGTTGGGTAGATTCATCTATGGAACTCCTTCTCCCATGTAGGGGAATTGGTTCTCTGTCTCTGCTGTTCTGGGGATCCCTGCCTGAACAGGCAGTCAGTCTCTGCCCCAAACCCTAAGCAGTATATCAAAGGGAATTGAATCGAGATAAGCATCATAGGAAAGTGCAGCTCAATGAGGAAAAGTTTTTACACAATAAAGGTCACAGGAACTTCCTGGAATTTAAAAAGGGAGATGATGGGGAGAGGAGATTTCTCCTGTCCTTGTCAGCCCCGGTTCAAATCCCTCCCAGCCAAAAAAAATCAAAAACCTGTAACTCCTTATCTTGGAATCCCAGAGCCTCCACAATATGACTTCAACCTACCTTTTAAGACTTACCTGCCACTCCATAACTCTTAAGAATTTCTTCCCTCCAAAATGGCCTCTTCCTTGTCCCCAGCCAACCATGAAACTTCTAACTTGCTGTACCTTTTCTTCTCCTTCCCTCCCCTCTCCTTTCTTGTCTTCTCCTCCCCTCCTCTTCTTCTTTTTCCTTTTCTTTCCTTCTCTCTCCTTCCTTTTCCTCTCCTTCCCTCCTCTCCCTTTTTTTCTCTCTTCTTCTCTCTTTAATCCCATCTTATAGATCTCCCATAATTGCTTTCCTTTCACCTCCTCTTAACAGAAGACCTCTTTTGCTGTGAACATGTCCAGTTGATAAAACACTGTACCATAACATAAACATTATAAAGCTTTAAAACACTTTTTACCCCCAGGCCATTATACTATATCTCTTCTCCCTTTCATGGCCCTGTTTTTAGGATAATAAATCTAGAGCTGGAAAGGACTTAAGTAGTCATCTAGTCCAACCATTTTTATTTGAAAGCTGAGGAAATAGAGGGTCCAGAAGGGGAAGTGAGCTCCCCAATGTTACATGGGTAAGAAGTAGCAGAGGTGGGACTGAACTCAGGTGCTGTGCCTGCAAATTTAACAAGCTGCTACATTATCTGTTGGAAGAAGCTAATTAAAACTTATCTCCTCACCACAAATTCATTTCTCAATCTCTTGAATTCTTCCTTTAATTCTACAACTTAGCTGTAATTCTTTTCTTCTCAGATAGAATAATGTTTTAAATTGTTGGATATGGAAATCTTTTCTTGTTCTACTGGACCCCTCTACATCTTTTGAAATTGTTGACTCAATGCTATTTTTTTCCCCCTTAATTTTCATGATGTTACTCCTTCTTGGTTATCTTCCTACCTTGGTTTGACTATCTTCTCAGACTCCAACCTACTAAGTATGGATGGATCCCAAGGCTCTGTTCTTAGGGTTTCCTCTTCTCATCCTACATTATTTCTTTTTAGATTCTCCTTGGGTTGATCCTATCAGTCCCTGTGGATTCGATTAGGATCTCTGTAGATTGCTCCTAAATTGATATATCCAGTCCTAATTTTACAGTCCCATATTACCAACTACCTCTTGGCCATCTCCATCTGGTTGTTTCAAACTTAACTTGTCTAAAACAGAATTTATTTTATTTCTTTCCAAGTCCATTGTTCAGCCAGATGACCCCTGAAAGTATTATCATCTTTTTAGTCCCCACATTCAAAACCAAAGAATGATCATTAATTCCTCCCCTCTCTCTCACATACCATGTGGCCTATGTGGTTAATGGTCAAATCTTAATGATTTTTAAGTCATTTTTTCAGGCATATTCAGGATTTCATGATCACATTTGGGGTTTTATAGGCAGAGATCCTGGAGTGGCTTGCCATTTCCTTCTCTAGTTCATTTTACAGAAAAGGAAACTGAGGCAAACAGGGTCAGATGGCTTGCCCAGTGTTACACAGGTAGTAAAGTGTCTGAGGTCAGATTCAAACTCAGGAAGATGTGTCTGTGCCACCTAGCCACCCTTAATGATTTTATCTTCACTATACTCTCACATCCACCCCCTTCTTTCTACTGATACAATTGCTACCCTATTTTAGGCCCTCATCGCCCTTTGCCTAGGAAAATTGCAGTAACTTCTTAACTGATTCTGATCTCTCTCCTCCCTAATCCATTCTCTTCACAAATGGCAAATTGATTTTCCTAAAACATAGATCTGACTATGCCACTCCCTCTACTCAAATCTTCAATGACTCTATTGTCCTTAGTATAAAATACAAAATTATCAGCCTCTCATTTAAGTCTTTTCACGATATGTCTCCCATCTACTTTTCTAACTTATTTCATGTTATTCCTCTTCACAAACTCTCTGTTCTAGTCAAAATGACCTGTTAATCTATTTTCCCATACATGAAATCCAATTTCCTGCCTCCAGCATGTTACAAGGGAGGTCTTTAATGTCTGTGATGTAAATATACAACCCTGCCCTCTGCCTCTTAGATGCTCCCTTCAAAATGAAAGAAGGAAAGATACCTTTATGAAACACCTGCTACGTGCTGGGCACTTGGTAGGACATTACAAGTATTAAGTCATTCAATCCTCACAACAACCTTTGGGGGATGGGTGTTATTTTATGCCTGATTTTATATTTGAAGAAATTGAGGCAGACAGAAACTTAGTGACTTCTCTGGGGTCAGACAGCTAGTAAGTGTGAGGCTAGATTACAATTTAGGCCTTCCTGACTCCAGTGCTCCATCTATTATACCCCCTAGTTGCCCCTAACTGCTCAGATCCCACTCCCTCTCATACAAAGCCTTTCTGTTCCTACCAGTTGTTAGTGGTCTCTCTTTCTGGAAATTACTTTGCATTTTTTTGTATATTTACTTTCCTATATACATAGGGTATCCTACACCTTTCCCCTACCAAGTATAACATAAGCTACTTAAAGGCAGAAAATGTTTTGTTTTTGCCCCAGTGCCTTATACATAGCAGATGTTTAATAAATCATCATTGATTTTTTAAAAAGAATCTATGGTCCACAGGTATCATAATAGAATGACTAGTCTTTGAGTTTCAGCAAAGTTAAGGCCCTGTTCAGAGTCTCAGAGCTAGTAAGAAGCAAAACAGGGACCTAACCATTTCATTATTTGCAAACAAGGGATAATTATATTCATATAGCCTAATTCAGAGGATTGTTCTACATAAATATAAATTGTGCTTATCTAAGAAGCTATAAACTCCATATGGGCTGGGACAATGTTTCATTTAAATTTGGTATCTCACCAGCACCTAGAACAGCTACTCACCAGGGGGTGCTTAATAAATTTCAAAGGAATAAAATGTTAAAACATTTAACAAGTGAAAGAGGTATATCAGCCCCTCCCTCATTAGGGCATGCTCAGTCAACATTTCTGGCATGTAAGGAGGCTGGGGGAAGGAAGGAGGAGGGCTTCCTGACATTTTCATGATGTTAGAGCATTTCCCCACCCCTTTCTGAGCATGTACAAGTATCTTCTGCCTGCTTACTGCCAATCATGGTGACTCAAGGGGTCATACTTCATGATGATGAAAAATCTATTAATTGGCTGCTGAACTCTGTGAATATAGTAAAGGGGAGATCCCCACCCCAAAACCTCTTTTACTGTGAGCCTCGAAGTGCAAAGAGGACCAGTCTCTTAGTTCTCTGGAGGGTCAGGTGCAGTAGGGAGTGCACTTCCCCCTATTGCCAAAATCCATGAGCTCATAGCCTCTTAGGCAAGCCTGTGCCTGAGATGGGGCCTCTTCCCATTGGAGTTTCCTTTTCTTTGAAACAGGGTCTTGTCTTATGAAATCTCAAAAGGCAGCTGGTAAATAATGATAAGACAGTGTCACTGTGTGCCAGACATATTACAAATATCTCATTAGCTACTCACAACAATCCTGGGAGGTAGATGCTATTATTATCTCCATTTTACAGGTGGAGAAACTGAGGCAAACAGAGGTTAAATGACTTGCTTAATCTAGGAAGCAAGTAATAGCTAGTAAGTATCTGAAGTTGGATTTGAACTCAGGTGTTCTTGACTCCAAGCCCAGAGTTCTATGCACTGTGTCACCTAACTCCTTTTCTTGGGCACCAGAGCAACAGAGTCATGGTTCCTGGAGTAATTACCATGGCAAGGAAAACTGGCAGAAAAGAAAAGAAATGCCTGCAGAAAGAGAGAGAATTAGAAAGAAAAGGGACCACTTGGTGTTGAGTAGACTGCCTAGGAGAGGTGGGAACATAAAATGACTAATTAGCAGCCCTCCTAGATAGTCTGTTTCCAAAAATCTCAATGGGGTTTGAATATTAACCTCTAAACCAGAGGTGTCAAACTTGGGTAAACTCCTCGTGTGGGATATGAACTAGATTAAATGTAATTAGGAAATGGTTAGCAAAAAAATTAGATAAAAAGTAAAAATACAACACAACATAGCTAATACTAACCTTTAGTTTTCTAAATCACTTTTTGGCCACCAGGGATTCCAATGCTAAAGACCATAGTAGTGGTGATAAGTCACTAGATTCTACTCTAATCTTCCTATGATGCCTTTTACTATGTGGGAATAAAACTATCCCTTCCATGCCTTATTCATATCACTTCCAGGCTCACAGTAAAAGAGGCTTTGGGGTGGGATCTCCCCTTTGCTATAGTCACAGAGTTGGGCAGTCAATTAGCAGACTTTTCATCCTCATGAAGTATGAGCCCTTAGTCATCATGATTGGCAGTAAGCATATTCTGGAAAGAACTCTAGACTATAGCCAAAGGTGGGTTTATTCCTTGAGAATCCTATGTGGAGAGTAGAATGAAGCACTGAGGGGTCTAAGTCCTCTATTGAGCAGACAGGTCACTGCAGAGTAATGAAATGCAGGAAATCCTGTTGGTAAAGGATAGGGGAAGGTGCAGCTTACCAGCCCCAGGAAACCTTACTAGCCACTGTGTTGGATGGGGACTATATTGTACTATTTTTATGTGTATTTATCTTGTTTCTCCAACTAGAATATAAGCTCTTTGAGGGGATAGACCCATTATCTTCATACCCAATCAAAATCAAAATGTTTACTGAATACCTGCCATTTGCAGGGAACTTTTGGAGTTAGAGTTGTATTTCCCTGTGTAATTTGGGTTGCTGGTTTCAAATGAGTCATTCAAGGCATCCATTCTTTTCAGGAAAAGCCTCCTATCTGGACCTTATGTGCCCCTTTGATGTGTTACTTATTTAGGCTCCCAGGCTGCTTCAATTCTTTGCTAAAGAGTTTCAACCTGGCATCAAAAGTAGAAGGAAGTGGTTTTATTTCCCAACAAAATGCCAACCGGTTGTGGGAATGCTGATTAAGCCCTATGGGCCACATCACAGAGCAATTATCTTCCTTTTCTTGTTTCTGAAATCACCCCTGTGATTTTCGAATAGCTGGAAAGATCCTAAAACCTCTCTTTGTTGGGTCCTCACCACCATTTTTTTAAAGCCTCTTTGGTCAAGGCATTTTATTTATAGCAGAGGGCAGGTTACTTGTAATGGAAAAGTCTTCACTATCAGATAGCTTAACTTGGGGAAAATAAGCCTGGACTGTGTTTTCAAACCATTACCCAATGTCTATTCCATAGCTATACTCGCAAAGTCCTTCATCTTGGGTTTGAGGGTGATTTGATAAAGAAAATAAGAGTAACAATAGGGACCAGAAGGGGCATGCCTGGAATCCATTTCCAGATGTATTTGAGCTGGGGGCTGCTAGATTAAAAAAATAAAAGTTTTTTAAAAAGCCATGAAGAAATCACTTGAACAAAGAGACCTGGGTGACATAATCCTCAGTCCTTGTAAGGGCTGTCTGTGTTTCAGGGCTGCTACTCAGGCTGTCAGCTTTGCATCAGACCCAGGAGAAAACAACTTTATCTTTCTCTACAAGATGGTCAGGGCTGCTCAGGTTACCTGCTCGTCCTGCAAGAGAGTCAGCACTGTTATCAGAAGGAAGTGGACCAGGAAGGGGCAGCCCTGAAATCTCTACAAAACCAGAGAGCCATCCATCAGTTCATTTTTATTCTCCTAGAGCTATTCCCTAAGACTAAGATCTATCCCATGGGATTTTTTTTTTGAGGCAATCAAGTGACTTGCCCAGGGTCACACAACTAGTAAGTGTCTGAGACCAGATTTGAAGTCAGGTTCTCCTGACTCCAGGGTTAATGCTCTATCAGTTATACCTCCTAGCTGCCCTTGGGATAGGATTTTTAATACCTTCATAATTTAATATTTGTACATGATTGCCTTCTTGGTATGAGTTGGGGTGGGGGGAGGAGTAAGGGAAGGTCTCTTTGTCCAGAATCTCCTCCCCTCAACAAGTGCCTGGATGGCCACCATTAGAGATGTACTTCTTGTTGCATATTGTTCTACGGGACAGGGGTTTAGCTGTAAAAAATGCAGAGCAAATTATTTTTAAGTGGCTCCTTGATATACATTCAAGTACCAAGGTAATCTGAATGATTCTGGTGCTAGAAATCTGAGGCATAATGGGAATTAAAAGGAATTTGCTTATCTCAACCTAAATATTAAGTGGACCTGGGGGATTTTCCATGGAATGGAGATAAAGTTATAAAAAAAAAATAACTTTGACTTCAGGAACTAATTTTTTTTGATGAAAAGCATGGCTGTAGGCCTGACTATCATAAGAGCTAAAAATGTGTGAATTAGCTTTGGGCGTGCATTGGCCCAGGCAGTCTCACAAAAGAGCAGTAACACTCCCTTTGAGGAAAAAGTCCCAGAAGCAGTTGTTAACAAGAACAGTTCAATAAAGAGGCAGTCCAGCAGCAGATAACCACAGCAGGGCTGCACAGAAGGAACAAGAGATAGCTTCAGCAAAGCAGAACAACATTCAAGTACTGTCTGTTGCTGATATCAAATTGCACAATCCTAGGATGGTGATTCCTAATGCTAGGAATAACAACAACAATTAACATTTATGTGGTGCTTACTATGTGCCAGATGCTGTGCTAATCACTTTACAATTATTATCTTCTTTATTATCTCAAAGATATTAACATTAATTACATGGATATGACAACTTTGATATTTTTAGCTTTTTGTAAGAGCACTAACTTTTTAAAGATTGCTTTATGACTTTTCTCTGGAAAATGAATTAATTTTATACATTGTAATATTGTTTTTCAATCTATCATACAGTGAATAGTTAAAACATTGTTCATGATAAGTAAAACCAGTATAATCTGAGATAAAAAGCACAATGCAAAAATATCTTCAAATATAAAACAGCAAAATTTTAAGAGATGAAGATTTTTCAAGAATATGGTATTTGATTTTCTTACAGGGATTACTACAGTAATTTCCTCACAACAACCCTAGGAGGTAGGTACTATTATTATTCCCATTTTATAGATGAGGAAACAGGCTGCAGTGAAATGACTTGCCCAGGGTCACACAACTAGGAAGTATCTCAGGCTGGTGTTGAACTAAGGTCTTCCTAACTCCAGACCCAATATTGTATCCACTGTGCCACCTAAGAAGTGTTTGCTTTCCCACCACCAACAGTGTTAGAATTTGTGAAAGTTAGCAAACCTTGGTGAAAAGGTGAACGATGACTTTCCCCCTTTATTTTAATTAAATGCCCTTTGATCTGGTCTCATACGATCTGGGTTCACCTGAACAAAAGTCAGGATAGAGCCTCAAAACCATGGATCTAAGTACATACTCACTCAAAAAGAGCACATTGAACCTGTGAAGATGAATGAGTTCCCAGGGCTCTGTGAGGAAACTCCAGAGGACATAAGCTACAGACAGTGTCTTACTACTTACGAAGTACTTGCCATGAAACAACCTTGAAAATTATGTAACCTTCTTATTATTATCCCATTTTACAGATGAGGAAACTGAACTTCACAAAGGTGAAGTGCTTCAACTATAATCATATAGGCATAAAGAATCAGGGCCAGGGATATGCTAGTATATATTTAACAACTGATTCCCTGGTAGAAAAATGTCAAAGTGGCCTTCTCTCTGTTCTTCAGAGCATCCCCATTTCCCACCTCAATGACTTAGCACTGACCATCATCCTTCCCTGTAATGCACTCTTTTCACATTCTGTTTCACAGAATCTCTATCTCTTCAAGACGTAATTCAAGTACAACCTTCTACACAAAACTTTTCCTGAAGTCTTTGTATTTTTTCATATTTATTCTATTAGAATTTAAGTTTCTTGTGAATAGAGATTGTCTCACATTTTATTTGTATCCCTGACAATTAACAAGTGTCTAAGATATTATATGTACTTAATAAATACTTGGTGATTGATTGAAAAAAAAAGAAAAATGTACACATGACACATTATTAAATTTAATCTGTGTTGTTCGCATTTTCTCCATCACTTTCTTAAATCTAGACAATTAACAAAATAATAAAATAAATGCCGCTTGATAGCATTTGCTAATTTCTGAGTTGTAAATGCTCACATTGAAAATTTAACAATCAGCTCTCGAGATCTAGTATAAGCCAACTCCAGAACACCAGTAAAGCTAATATTAGAACGAAGGGCTCTTGGCTCCAAATTCAGTGCTCTTTCTATCATGATATACTATTAACACCCTTAGTAAGAGTGAATGGAATCACCTTTTTTGCCTCCTTTCTCCTCTCGCATCTCACAGCCTCC
Organism: Pseudochirops cupreus; assembly: GCA_028627135.1. Classification (NCBI taxonomy): domain Eukaryota; kingdom Metazoa; phylum Chordata; class Mammalia; order Diprotodontia; family Pseudocheiridae; genus Pseudochirops; species Pseudochirops cupreus. The sequence continues at coordinate 328,877,786 of CM053580.1, read as the reverse complement.
TCCTGCTCAGGCTCTGCCTCCCAGGTAGAAATCTCGTAAACCTTGAATCTCCTGCATGAAATTTTATAGCCAAATGACAAATTCCTCCAGACAGAGGTTTATTAAGGGCAATAGTGGAGCCCTGAACTAACTCAAGAAGCAGGTCTATAATTATGGAAAGAGGAATTCTGTAGCAATCAACTTCTAATCCTGGAACAAATACTTCTGCACACATGAAAAGAGAGGTGTTAAGTGACTTCATTAATGACAATCAGAATTTTACTTCCGTCTAACTCAACTCTCTAGGAGCAGTTGGCCTTCATAAACATTTTCAAAGACCATTGTCTTCCAGTTTGGAATTAGGGTTTGTTTTATGAACTGCTGGGCAGCCAGCAGTGAGGGGATATTGCTTGCCTCTGGTTAGGTCCATAGCATCTTGGAAATAGAGTAGGAAGATAAGCAATCTCGTGAGCAACTAGGTGCCAAAGTGGATAGAGTGACAGACCTGGAGTCAGAAAGACTCTTCTTCTGAGTTCAAATGTGGCCTCAGACACTTACTACCTGTGTGTGACCCTTGGCAAGTCACTTAACCCTGTTTGTCTCAGTTTCCTCACCCGGAAAATGAGCTAGAGAAGAAAATGGCAAACATATCTCTGCCAGGAAAACCCCCAAACATGATCGCTAAGGGTTGGACATGACTGAACAACATCATGGTCACATTTTAATCTTGTCTTTTTTTCCTAAATGTTCACATTTTATACCATTTTCACACTTACATAGAGGCAGCAAGAAACAGTGAGTTGAGAGATGACCAAAGGGAAATAGGTTCAAGTTTGACCTTTGATACACACTGGCTGGACAAATCACTGAACCTCTGTATGCCTTGGGAAACTCTCTAAGACTATAAGGGTGAACCATAATCTAGAGATACACTATACAAATGAAATCATAGACCATCTTTTTTGATACCTAATTAAATATTTTCCAACTAACAAGTGTTTCTTTTTTCCTCCCTCTCACCCCACTCAATTCTTCCACTGAAAGAAGGAAAAGAAAACTCTAATAAAGAAAATGTGTAGCCAAGGCTACATGTGCATAGTGAAGCAAACAAACTCCCACTTTGGCCAGGTCCCAAAAATATGTGTCTCATTGTCCATATTGCCTTTATTGCCTCTCTCTAAGGAGGTGGGCAGCACTCTTCATCATGACTGGTCACTGAACAGATCAGAGCTATTCACTTTAAAATGTTATTGTTAAAAGTATAAATTGCTTCTCCTGCTTCTACTCATTTTATGATGCATCAATTTATAAGCAAACCTTCCTAGGTTTCTCTAAAATTGTCCTCTTTGCCATTTCCTACAGTATAACAATATTATATTACATTTATAGGCCATAGCATTTATATAACACCTATATATGCCAGATATTCCACTGAGCACTTGACAATTATTATCTCATTTGATCCCCCAAGAACCTTGTGAGGTAAGTGCTATTATTATCTTCATTTTACAGAAGAGGAAATTGAGTCAGGAAGAGGTTAAATGACTTGCCTAGGGTCACACAGCTAGTAAGTGTCTGAGGCTGGATTTAAACTCATGTCTTCCTTATTCCAGATCCAGCGCTCTACCCAGCCAATATAAAAAGAGCTGCTATAAATATTTATGTATGTATAGATCCTTTTTCTTTCGTGAACAGTATCCAAATGCAACAACCCACCACTCTTTCTCCATTCAGTTACTGTACTTTCTTCACCATTACATCCTTAATTGCTTGTTGCTCCAATTTCTACCCTTGTCCCCTGTCTACCCTGTTGAGTTAGAATAGCCTGCTTTGGGCAGGCTCTCCCAGGAGGCACCCCCAACCTTGACCGAGTTCTTAAGGAAAGGGGATAGCTCCAGTTCAACACACATCTTTCCTTCCCATAGCAGACACAGCTGGGAAGGCTGACTATACTTAGAGGTGCCCTGAACATCAAATTGCAGTGAGGTAGAAAACATCAGGCTTTCCCAGAGACTCACGGCAACCCTCTGGCCCTTTGCTTTAAGCTGAGCCAGGCGGCAATTGCAGAAGCAAAAATGTCAGGGCCTCCAGGGCTGAGCCTGAATTTTCTTTGGAGCCTGCTCCAGAAACCTGATTTTTTCCTAAAGCTGTCCCGTGCAACTCACCATCTCCTTGCAGAACTCTTTTTAACACCCTTCTTGCCCTTAACCTTGACTTGGAAGCACCTCACACTGCTAAAGAGGGTAAATTCAGCCCCTGATCTCGTCTAGGCTTAATAGCCCTTTTGATTAAAAGCTGCCAAATCTGGTTCTTTGCATGCCTGAGTGGTGGTTTTGAAATCTGATCAGCTGCCTACTAGGCTCTAAGCTAAGATCACTGAACTTGACTAATTCCTGAGCCCTCTTTTGAGGTGAAATAAAACAAACTGGGAAGGAAAAAAGAGAACGGTCTTTGCCCAGATCTTGGGATCGTTAATTTAGACCTGCAGGTCATCAAGTCCAACCCTCAGATTTCATGGATGAGGAAACTGAGGCACAGAGAGGTTACAGTCACTTAACCAGTGACACCCATCGAGTGAGGCAAAATTTGAACTGGGGTCCTCAGGATTCCAAATTCCCTGTTCTGTACACTCTGCTGCCTCTCAAGCCACATGAGGTGTTTAATTCCTCCACCTGATCAATTAAGTGGATCAATGATGAACTTTGGAGTTGGAATGAGCTATTCTGTATGTGAAAGAAACAGCAGAAAAGAAATGAGTCTTCACATTTCCTTTTCTTCTATATAAAATTCAGAAATAGAAAAGAACTTCAAGGTTCTCTAATCCAACCACCTCATTTTATAGCAAGGCTCAGAGAGGTTAAGTTATGTGTCCAAGGTCGAACAGTGGAAAGTAGCAGATTCAGAATCCAATCAGAACCCAAATGTCCTCTGATTCCCAATGTTGCTTTCTTTCCCCTACCCACGGGACTCCTTTTTATTTTCATTTATTTTGGGGGGTTTTAAGGTATACAAAATGCTTTCCTCACGGCAATCCAGAGAGGCTGGTGGTACAAGTATCATTGCATCCATTTTACAGATTGGATAACTCTGAGAGGCCACCTTGTATCCATTTTACAGATGAGGTTCTGAGAGCTTGTGCAGCTCATGGTCATCTAAATAGTAAGCATTGGACACTAAACTCAAATCTCTATTGACTCCAATACCAGCATATTTTATGCTAAAGAAGTGGAGGGAACACTGGACCTGAGGTCAAGAGTCCTAGGATGTCCCTACAGCATTCTCACCTGGGATAAAAGACGTCAATGATGGTGGTGAGGAGAGCTGATGAATAATACTTATGCTGCCTACTTTAAAGATTTTTGTGAGGAATGTAGTTTGTAATATGATTATTCATGTAATTTTGAGCAGCTACACAGATTTAAGTGCTAGAGTACTGAATCGGTAGTCAGATAGACCTGAGTTCTAATCCAGTCTCAGATACTACTAGCTATTTGACACTGGACAAGTCACTTAACCTCTTCCTCAGTTTTTCATCTGTAAAATGGGCATAATAATACCACATACAACTCAGGGTGAGGATGAGGATAAAATAATAATTGTAAAGGACTCAGCAAACCAAAAAGCACTGTGTAGATGGTCACTATTATTATAATTATATAATATGCAAAACACATAGAGATAAATTATACATAATATACATATGTATGATACCTATATGAATGTATATCAGATATATATACAAACATAACCTGATTATTTTTATTAATGGGACCACGTTGGACAAGTGACAAAGAATAAGCTAGCATTCATCCATGCTTACAGACTGTGAAGTGCTACTTTAGAGGGAATATCCACATTTTGGCAAGGTCACAGATACATTTGAATAAGTATTTGGATTAATTAGCTTAATCAGAGGAGCTTAGTACTTTACCGAGATCAGACAAATTGAGGGAGCGGAGTTTTTATGCCGGGGCATGGGAGTAGAAAGGTAGGTGAGTAATTTTGGAACCTGGGACATTTAGCAGTAAAGTAGGCCTTGGTGGGATAAGGTAGTAGGGATACATGGGCAGCCAGAGGGCAGCAGGAACACACTCCAGACAGGAGTAGGGGTACCTGAAGGGGAGAAGAACCAAGCAAACAGGGGTTGAGGGGAAGCTGACTACACAGTTTTGCCTAGGGCCTATCCCGTGAACATTCCCTTTGTTTGTTCAATGAATATTTGAGCACCTATAAGGTACCAAGAGGGCTAGGTTGAGATTCTTTGCAGACTTGTGACCTAGGTCTCCACATTCACTGTGTACCGTTGGGCAATGTCATTTTCTCTCTAGGGCTCAGTTTCCTCCTCCGGAAACTGAAGGGGGTGGGTCTAGCTGACCCCTAGGGTTTCTCCCAGCTCTAACACCCTTTGATTCTCTGTTCAGGACCCTGTTCTTCCTGCAATAAATCCTCACAGAGTTAGGTTACATATTTGGAGCCATCGCGATAACTGATATCATGAAACAAGGTCAGGCTGCTGTCTGTGCAGCCCTTGACAACTCTGCGAGTTCAAACAGGTTCAGCAAAAGAATGTGCCTCCCTGCTCCCTATCTCAGAACAAAGGAGTGAAGCTCCTGTCTCCTTGAGGAAACATTCCCCAGGTGGGGGAAACAGAGGTGGGATTCTTTTTCACCCAGACAGGAGGGAAATGAAGGCTGCCCTCACTCAAGCAGAGCGAGCATTCGAACTACCACAAATGGAATAGAACTGCATGTTGGGGTTGGTGGGGGTCGGGAGGGAGTGGATTAGGAGAAATCTGGGAATCTTTTGCTTCTATTTAAGAAACTGCATCCCTACCCAGAAAACTAGATGCCAATTTTGATGATTACATAGTTGGGAGGGTGTTCATGCAGAGCTATTTGTGTTCTTGGACGGGGAAAGCCTGGGGCAAAATTGTGAAGCAGGTGACATCCCCCCACTTTCCCCACCTTCCACACCTGTTATCAATCAGTGATCTGTCTATCTTCCTTTTTACCTTCTTCCCTCCTCCCTCCCTCCCTTTTTCCTTTCTTCCTACCTTTCTTCATGTCTTCCTTCCTTCCTTCCTTCCTTCCTTCCTTTCTTCCTTCCTTCCTTTCTTCTTTCCTTTCTTCCTTCCTCCCTTCCCTCCTGTCTTCCTTCTTTTTGGACTTCTTCCTTCCCTTCTTAAAAAAAATTGACCTTACATGCATTCTAAAAACTCACTTCAGTATTAATGACTGAGAAAAGTTTGATGTATTGTTCCTACCAAAATAAAACTCAAAATATAGTGGCTGGAATGCTGGACATGGAATCAGGAAGAACCGAGTTTGAATCTCCAGGTTTTTTTCCTCTAAAATGTACATAAAAATACATCTACCACATATGGTTGTTGTAAAGAGAAAATGTACATAAAATATGAGAATGAGAAAATATACATAAAGTGCTTTGTAAACCTTAAAGATATACATGTGTATGGATGAACACACATGCACATACATATGCATGTTCGCTATTGTTATAACTTAAACTATATATTCCCACATTACTCAAATGAATCTGTGACTTCCTTTATGTGGATGCTGCATCCCATATTACACATCATAGCCCATCCATGTCTGCCCATTCTATTTCTTCTTGTTTGTATCCTTCCATGAGTTCGATGTAAAATGTTCACCCAAAGTTCTAGAGAGCCTTCCTCTTTTTTTTATGACATCCAAGGTGAATAATAGGGAAAAGTCAAGCAACAGAAACATCCTCAGTCTCCCTACACAAAACAGGTACAGTAATCTACAGACACACTCCATTAGGGAAAGCTTTAGTAGGAGAGAATCTTAGCATCCCTGGTGATGCTTCATTCTTTAACAATAGAGTGACCAGCTTTGGTGCTCACATAGTAATCTTGGATGTGGTCATATAGGAGGAATAGAACAAAGAAGGGAAAGAAGGGATTAGACTATAGGCTAATATATGTGTGTGTGTGTGTGTGTGTGTGTATACACATATATATGTGTGTATGTATACACATATATATGTATATATAAACACATGTATGTGTACGTATGTTTATGTGCATATATGTATACACATATATGCAGCTAGGGGCACAGTGGATAGATTGCTGGGCTTGGAATCAGGGAGACTGATTTATGAGTTCAAATCCAGCCTCAGACACTTACTAGCTGTGTGACCCTGGGCAAATTTAACCCTGTTTGCCTCAGTTTCTTCATCTGTAAAATAAGCTGGAGAAGGAAATGTCAAATCACTCCAAGTATCTTTCCCGAGAAAATTCTAAATGAGATCACAAAGAGTTGGACATGACTTAAATGCCTCAACAACAAATATGTGTATGTATGTATATATGTATGTATGTATGTATGTATGTATGTATAAGATATATTATCTGTAGTACAAAAATAGGAAGAGGATAGGGGGATTGATGTTCAAGGTATCTAAGGGAGGAAAAGATGCCAAAGGTACACGTTTAAAAAATCCTGTACTTTATTAATATTGAAAAAGAGCAACCAAGAGAATAGTGGCAAGCACTGACCTACATGCCTACTTTCCCATCTACATAAATTTTTTATGAGGATCATCTATTCATGCATGGAGACAGTCCTCAGTGAGAGCATTAGTAGGGAATATTCAGCCTTTCACAAGCGGTATTCTTCAGTAGGCCACATCTTTACCATCACACAATTAGCTGAATGATATAGGAAACACAAGTTGGTTGATTATTTTTTAAAAAGCGTTTGATTTGATAGGTAAAAATGCCTTTATAAACGCCCTCTTACAACAAAGCATCTCTCATTCATACATCAAAATTCCTTGAAAGATGTAACCGCAGAGATAACCTTATTTAAAAAAAAAACTATGGTCATTGATTTCAAGTGAAGCATAAAGTGTGTATATGTGTGTGTGTGTATGTGTGTGTATGTATGTGTATGTATGTGTGTATGTATGTGTGTGTATGTGTGTGTATGTATGTGTATGTATGTGTGTATGTGTATGTATGTGTGTGTATGTGTGTGTATGTATGTGTATGTGTGTGTGTGTGTGTGTGTATGTGTGTGTATGTATGTGTATGTATGTGTGTATGTATGTGTGTGTATGTGTGTATGTATGTGTATGTATGTGTGTATGTGTATGTATGTGTGTGTATGTATGTGTATGTGTATGTGTGTGTATGTGTGTGTATGTATGTGTATGTATGTGTGTGTGTATGTGTATGTGTGTGTGTGTATGTATGTGTATGTGTGTGTGTGTGTGCGCAAGCGCACGCTAGCCAAGGGTATTTGCCACTGAGATGGGGAAGCAGTGCAGAATCTAAGATAAAGAAGGATTCCTTAGGGAAAGTGAGATCCTTTACCCACCCCTTTTTCCTTCGGTAAGTCAATCAGTCAGTCAACAAGCATTTGTTAAGTGCTTACTCAGAATAAGGAACTGAACTAAACACTGAGAAGACGGACACAAGCGCAACAGTCCAGATCCTCAGGAGCTCCCATTCTAATGGGGAAAGAGGACCTATAGAGGGTATGTGGAAGGTAGGTGAGGAAGGGCAGAGACGAGGGTATCCAAAGATGAGGGGCATACTGGAGAAAGTCCAGAGCAAGCCCTGGGGACTCGCACTCTCCTAGAAGACACCTGTATCTTCAACCTAGCCCCCAAATACAGGAAAACCTAAGTGGATAGAGGATGTATATTAATCAGAGTGTGAGTTAGATGGACAATCAATAGAACTGTTTAACTTGGGCAGGGTAAATGGACAATGGATCATGTCTACAGCTAAACAGGAGCAAGAGAGAGGGTGAACTTGCCTTTGGGAAATTGCCAAACTCCCCTAAGGACCCCGAATTTCTATCAGTTTCTTGTTGTTGTTGTTGTTGTTTTCCTTTCTTTATGGAGCGCTGGGCCTGAAATCAGGAAAATTCGTTTTCTTCAGTTCAAATCCAGCCTCAGCCACTACTAACTGTGTGACCTTAGGCAGGCCATTTAATCCTGTTTGCCTCAGTTTCCTCATCTGTAAAATGAGCCAGAGAAGGCAATGGCAAACCGCTCCAGTATCTTTGCCAAGAAAACCTCAAATGTGGTCACAAAGAGTCGGACACGACTGAAATAATTGAATAACAACAACAATTTGTCCCAGAAACAAGGCCCTGCTTTTAAAACCAATATTCTACTAGTTTTGTCAAGTGACTAGCACTTAGAGGTCAATTGTGGGGGTAAGAAAGCTATAACACATAACAAATAAGGAATTATTTAGAACAGCAGTGGGGAACCTGCAGCCTCGAGGCACATGTGGCCCTCTAGGTCCTTATGTGGGCCCTTTGACTTTTTTTCTATAAAGTTTGGATTCCATCAAAGGGTCACACTTGAGGACCTAGAGGGCTGCATGTGACCTCGAGGCCATGGATTCCCCACCCTTGGTTTAGAAAAACCAGAGAAAAGAATGTCATCAAAATAAATGTATGATTGAACAGCAAGATGAGCTGGTTACGAGGGATACCTTGTCTACTGACTCCAAATGCGGTGTTGTTTTCCAGTGTACCACGCTACCTCTAATGGTCAAAAAAAAATAGTTAAAAAAATTTTTTTAGATCTTTTCTATTTTTATTTGCTTTGCTCTCCTGTTTTCATCCTCAAATGCTCTCAAGTATGACTTTGCTGAATTAGGTCTCTCACAAAGCTTTGTTTCATTGCTTCTCTCTCTTTTGTGACATGAGACCACGGATAATCCTCCACCATTCTACTCTGTATAATTTTACAAATAAGTTTATTTTCTAACCCAGTATTTCCTTTGGCTCTGTATCTCCCCACCTGCAAGGAAATCAAGTGTTTGCTGAGTAAGGGACTTTTAGGTTCTTTGGTCTTCTTGTTTATAGAGGTTGGTTTAGATTAGCTAAACATCCATATTAAATGTTGTACTCTATGTCTATTTCCTTTCTTTTGTCTGTATCCTTTTTTCATAATAAAAAACTTATTTAAAGAAGTCAAAATGAAATTATTTTCATTTCATGACATATCTTTTTCTCATTTGTATTCTTCTCTCTTGCTTTATGTTAATCTTGATCTTTGATCTACTGAGTCTTTTGTCCAAGTGTAAATGAACAATCAATTAAGAAATGGCTCCAATTTCAGTATACAAGCATTTGCTAGTTATTCATATACAATCATTTTCACTCTTAGGATGTTATTCAGTATCCATTATGTTCAGTGCCTTCTAATTCTTTCTTAAATGAAATAAGTCTTTGGTCTCTCATTCCTTATTCTTGATATATTTGCTGATATTTATCTCACTAGTCTCACATTTGTATGGAAGACACTAACAAAGTATAATTTAGAGGACCTACCAAGTTCTTTGTGGAATTTTATACATCTTCATTCTTTGTAATAGTTGTTCATACCTATACTATAATTATTTTTTATCAATTTTTAAAACTTTGCATTAATATCTTCAGCATTTATATGCTTTTTACCTCCAAATCCATCTCTCTTCCCCTCCCACCAGAGGGAATTATATACTGTGTGTGTGTATATAGATAGATAGATATAGATATAGATATATATAGATATAGATATACACACACACATATATGTATGCATATATAATATATAATGTATTATATTATATATAACATATAACATTATATATTATATATGTTATATTCCACATAACAAAGAGAGAGAAGGAAAGAAAATTAGTCCCTAAGTTCTAACCAACAGAGCAACTGAGTCTAACAGTATGTCAGTGTTTCATATGCACATTCCCCAACCTCTCCAGAGGAGGAAGGAAGGTGACTTTTCTCACTTCTTTGAGGCCAAGCTTGGTTATTATAATTAGATGATTTTAAAAATTTCATTGTGTGTGTTTTCTTTCCTTTTTGGGTTATTATAATAACCAAATGACTACATTGTATATGTTGCTGTCCTTGATTGTACTTTACTTGGCATTAATTTATAACATTCCATTACATTCACTGCAATTGTATTCATGGTAGTTTTTTTTTTAATTTTTCTATCGGTTATCATGAGCACTGAAATAAGAGATCACCAAACGTCCAATGAAATGATGTTTCCAAACTGTTGCCGTTGGTCATATGATATGACCAATATTACCAGTTCCTTTACCTACCTCTCCTGGGGAAGATTTTTCTTTCTTCTGGTTTCATTTACAAGAATTTCAAGATGACTACGATTCATTTCCTTCAGTAGTTTGCCCATTCATTAGTTATTGGACAATAATCTCACATCTAGAGTACCATCACAGATTATGACTATTGTAACCTCTCTCCAGAAGACATTGCCATAGTCATTTGATGAGTTAAGGGTAATGTCTGTAAAAAGTGTGCATTCCTTAATGAAGGTGCCCCAAGTATTCTGAAGCTTTTGACCTTGGAAGAGATTTCCTTTTATGAGAGAAGTTATGAAAAGAAATAGAGAGAAGCCATGTGTCTAAAGCAGAGAGGAGGAGGAAGAAAGGTTACACACAGGCCACAATTCCCCTTACTAAAAGGCAGGGAAAGGGGACAGCAAGCCATTCGCCTGCTGTCGAAAGCAGGGAACAGTGCAAACAATCACACTATTAACACAAGTTAAATACTGACTAGAAGAGAGGAGATATAATTGGAAGGATGAACAAGAACAGACTGGAACAGAGACTAGATCAAGCTGAGGTAGCAGGTCAGAGTTGGTGAGACCTTTCTACCTCTTGCTTCCCTGGAGCACTACGCAGGGAAGTTACCCTCTGTTTACCTGTCCCACCACTTTCTTCTGTTTCCTTTTGAACCAATAAGGAGGAAGGTGGTAGAAAGAAAAAATTTAACCCCCAACCCCATCTGCAATGCATATCTCAGACTGCTATGCTTTGTTTTAATGCTAATCTGTATTACTATGCTATTTAAAACTATATTTAAATCCTGGCCATTTATGGAGAATCTGGCTTATATATTTATGGTTAGAAATTTAGTAGGGGGAAATCTAACTCAAAAGGGAACAGAAATTTCCTCACCTCAAGCTAAGGTGGAGATGAGCTGAAAAGTGAGAAAATTTCTGTGATTTTAGTAATCTACGTAATTACCAAATATTAGACTATTTTATGAACATTGAGAGAGATTTAACAAGTATGTGAGCCATTAGCAGTAAGAGGTAAAAATTGGTGTGTTTATTCAGATAATCTTACACACACAGAGAGAACCCAGTCACACATCCCACCCCCAGCTACACTACAGATAACATATACTATATACAGACATGTATGTGTATATATACACACATGTATGTATATACACACACACACACACACACACACACACACACCCTCAATGGACAAATGGTTACTCTTTTTTTCTCCCCTTTTGCTGTCAAATGATGTTACAATAAATTACACATAAAAATGTATATTTAAAGCCTAAACAATTGTAAATGTATTTTAATTATCTTTTCTGGTCTTTACATTTAAAAACATAATCTCTCTCTTTTTTTAAGGATAACCCTACAATTAAGGGGAAAGATAGTGCTTCTTAGTTGGTGTAGGGCCAGCCAGCCTTAGACCCAGGAAGCCTTGGTTCAAGTTGTCTCTCTGAAAAATACTGATTGTGAGACAGGCAAGTCACTTAATGTTTCAATACCCCCAAATAATTCCCTATCACTTCTTCAGTGGATGAACTTTCAGGCTGTATCAGTGGAAGAGATTTCTATGCCAAGGAATACTGCTCACCAATGAAAACACAGATTTGGCAAGAAAAATAAACTGCTAAAGAGATGAATCTCCTTTAGTGGAATTTCAGACATCATCAGACAGGTTGTGACATCTGGTAAGTAAATAAGGCATTCCTGGTGCAGGTAAACCTAGTCATAAGTGGAATAGGGTATCACTATAATCATACATTCATTCATCTGTTCATTCAATAAATATTGATTAAATTCCTATCATACATATAGACCCTTATTCTAGGTGCAAGGGAAAATACTACAAAGCCACTGACCTTGTCTTACATGTTTGCTTTAGAGAGATGCAAAGCACATTACTATGTGAGATCCAAGGGAGTAGGGGCAGCAGCAGAAAGGAAATATGAGAAGGCTGTGTGTAGGCAGTGGCAATTGAATTGGACTTTATGGAAAGGAATTCAGCAGGTAAAGAAGGAGAGGAAAGACATTCCAGGCATATAGATTAAGCAAAGCCATGGAGGACAGAATTCATAGTGTGGTCAGGAGACAGATAATAGAGTGTGGAAAAGGAGACAGCCTCAGAGTATGAAAGGTATTGAAATCCTGGCTAAGGAGTTTGGACTTTATCTAGTAAGGAGAAAAGAGACATTGAAACTTTCTGAATAGAAGAATCATGTGACCTTGTATAAGAAATATTCTGGAGGAAGATGTGGATTGTTTTTTTTAAAAAATCTTTGCCTCAAATGTTTCTGGTAAGGGTCTGATATCCAAGATACACAGGGAATGAAGATAAATATATAATGTCAAGGGTCATCCCCCAGTAAATAAGTGGTTAAAGGATGTGAATAATTCTCAAAAGAAGAACCACAAACTAAAAACAAAAATATGAAAGATTACTCCAGATTGCTAAAATGCAAATCAAAAGAACATTGTGGATTCACTTTATACTCAGAGAACTGGCAAAGATGACAAAAGATGGGAATAGTTCATGTCGGAGGAGTTGGGGAAAGACAGGCACACTAACACATTGCTAGCAGAGCTGTGAGCTGGTCTAATAAATCTGGAAAGTAATCTGAAGTTATGCTTTCCTAAAAAAGTGACTAAAATGTCCACTCTTTGATCCCAAGATCCCATTGCTAATCTTATACTCTAAGGAGATCAAAGTTAGAAAGAATGAAAAAAAAAAAAGAAACCCATTCCCATATATACCAAAATATTTATGACAACTTTAAAAAAAAATGTTTGTACTAGCAAAGAACTGAAAACAAAAATGTCAATCGATTTAGGAATGGCTAAACAAATTGTGGCACAGGAATGCAACGTAGTATTACTGTGCCATAAAAGAAAATGAATATGATATATTCAGAGAAGCAAAGGAAGATGTACTAACTGATGCAAAACAAAGTAAGCAGAACCAGGAAAATATCATGTGTGATGATTATGATAATGGAGGTAAAAAGAACAACAGTAACAACAAAAAGCAAAACTTAATGTTGTAAAATTATAATGATCAAGGTTGACCTTGAAGAAGAGATATGAAAATGTACTTCTCCACTTTCTTTTCAGAGGTGGGAGTCTATGGACCCCCATTGCATATTCATTTGGACTTGGTAGATATGCTTAGTTTTGCTAACTTGATTTTTTTCCATCTTTTTTTTCATTTTGTCATAAGAAATGGCTCTCTGAGTAGAGAAGGGAGAGGTAAAAGGATGCAATAGGAAATGAAGGTGACATCTTACAAAAAGAAGAAGAAACCAATGGAAAATTAAAACAGAAGAGAGATGTTAATCTGGCAGAAATATGAAGGAACTCCGTATTCCATTCCCCTTTGTCTGCCTTGCACTCCCTGTCCTCACTTCTTAGAATCCTTGGCTTCCTTCTAAACTGCCTAGTAATGGAAGATTTCCTGATCCTCTCAATTATTAGTACTCTCACTCCTCAAATTATCTTGTATTCACTCTCAAGAGAACGATCCTTGAGGGCAGAGACTTTTACTCGTTCTTTGAATCCCCACTACTTCCTCTAAGAGAGCCTTAGCTATAAGCTTTCCTGGGAAACAAAAGGTAACAGTTTCCTGGCAGCAATACCAATCCAGAGATGGTTTCCAGGCAATTTCCCTCCCCAAATCTACACACACACACACACACACACACACACACACACACACACGAACATGCACACAGAGAGACACACACATACACAGAGACACAGAGACACACACATACACACAGAGACACACACACATACACACATACACACGAACATGCACACAGAGAGACACACACATACACAGAGACACACACGTACACACATACACACAGAGACACACACACGTACACAACACACACACATGTACACACAGACACACACAGATACACACAGAGAGACACACAGACACACAGACACACAGAGATACACACATATGCACAAACAGACACACATATATATACATGTGCACACACAGAGACACACAGGCACACACACAGAGACACACTTAAACACAGATACATAAAGGCATACATATACACAGACACATATGTAAACACATATGCATACATATACATACATACACACATACATTAAAATCCGCAAGTTTCCCTGGTTTTAGCCAAAGTGATTGAGGCTCCATTTACATAAATTTCAAGCCAAGAAAAGGGAATCTCTGCTTAAGGTGGTTCTCTGCCAATAGCCTTGATCGAACCATGGAATTAAAAGTAATCAGGCAACAATTGTGTGAAAGGCACAGGGCTGGGTTCTAGGGATGTGAAAACAGAATAGCCTCTGACCTCCAGGAGCTAACATTCTATTTAGGAGAATCTTAATATTGGAATGGTCGTTAGACTTACCTTAAAATCCTTTGACTGTAGCCTCTCATCTAATGTTGGAACTGAGAGGCAGATGAATGCCATGGAAGCAGCACTCTAAGGGACCTGGGCTCAAAGCATGGTTTCACTACTTGCCAGTTGTGTGACTGCAAACCCTTTAATTTCTCTCAATCACAGTTTCTTCACCTACAAAATGAGGGGATTGAAGCAAAGGACCTTTAAGGCAACAGTCCTGCTGAAGCAATACATGCTATCGTTCTTTTTCATGTTTGATTTTGCTTCTTTTTTCCCAGTGATCACTCATTGGTTACAACCCTTCTATACAACCAGACTATTGTACAATGTGAAAGTATTTGCAGATCCTGTACATGATTGCATGCCAC
>CM053580.1:328838496-328862838 GCA_028627135.1 Pseudochirops cupreus | reverse complement strand
TATCTAGCCACTCTTTGAATACTTCCAGTGACGAGGAGCTCACTTCTTCACAAGGTAGCCAGTTTGATTGCTCAACAGCTCTGTTAGAAAGATGTGCCTCACATTAAATAGTAAATTTTTTCCTTATAACTTATAGGTCAGTTAGTCCAACCCCTTTATTTTTACCTACCAGGAAGCTGAGGTCCAGGGAGGTCAAATCAAGCCTTTTAAAAGACCAAATTTCAGGTTTCCTGACTCTAAAACCAAGGCTTCTCCCACAATTCAGTACCATTTCCCAACCTCTTATCCTGGTTCTGGATCCCAGAGCTACTCCAAAAAAGTCCACTGTTCTCTCTCTTCTTAGAATCTGTTCATGGCTTCCCTTGCTCAGGCTTGCCCCTTTTGGAGAACACTTGTCTCTTTGAGATCCTCTGGAAGTATAAAGAGACTGTACAAGCCAAATTTCTAAAAAGAAAATGCCCCTACCTAAGCTCCACATGGGGGGAAGTAAACAACGTTTAGAACCAGAAGTTACTTTGGCTCTTTAAATTGTCAAATAAAGTGGTTGGATTAGGTGATTTCTGATGCCCTCAGACAGAAAACGACTGACCTAACGTCTCATAGTTCTCCTGTGCCCAAGTATGCCCCATTCTCCTTTGTAAAGCCATTGATCCTTTTTAGGTGTACACCCTGTCTCTTTAACTAGACTGTAAACCCTTAAGGACAAAGACATTAGTCAAGTATTTGAATGAACTGTCATGTAGAAGAGGCATTAGAACAATTTACTCTGCTTGGCCCCAAAATGCAGAAGCAGGTGCAATGAGAAGGGGTTGCAGAAAGGAAAATTAAGGCTGGAATAAGGAAAAGTTTCCCAAGAATTAGAATTTTCCTAAAGCAGAAGCCACTGTTCTGAAGGTAGTGAGCTCTCTTTCATTAGAAGTCCTCAAAGAATTGGGACTTGACAAGGATTTCATTGGTATAGAAAATTGTTTGAGTTCTCTGTAGATCATTACTGTCTCCTTTATCTTTGTATCTACCTCAGTGCTTCCCACAGTGCCTTTCACTCAGTAGGTGCTCAATGTTTGTTGGCTAGAATGGAAGGTTAAGTGTTAGAGCAGTAACGCTCTGCCTAAAG
Organism: Pseudochirops cupreus; assembly: GCA_028627135.1. NCBI lineage: Eukaryota > Metazoa > Chordata > Mammalia > Diprotodontia > Pseudocheiridae > Pseudochirops > Pseudochirops cupreus. The sequence goes on along the minus strand of CM053580.1, from coordinate 328,861,724 downwards.
ATTCATGAGTAAAGCAACACATCTCTGAGACGTAATAGCGCAGTCTCCTTATTCCTTGAGTTACAGAGGTATAAAGACCCTTTTATCATCAACCCAAATTTTGCACAACCTGGAGTGGAGGCCGTGTGCAGGGATACCCACTCAGGAATTTACTGTTTAATTAATTTGACTGTGGTCCAAAAATGCTGCATGCCAGAAATCAATATTGACTGTACTGATTCACCGGATTTAAAGTACTGTAAAAACAGAACTGTGTGCAGACCCAGTTTGTCTTGGCCAATGGCAGAACATGGAGGTCTGTGTTTAAAATACATCATTAAAGTTGCATAAGCAGGGAATGGAACCATCCTGGAGAGCTAACAAATAGGGACCCATACAGCTTTGCATGGGAGGAGAGAGAGAGAGAGAGAGAGAGAGAGAGAGAGAGAGAGAGAGAGAGAGAGAGAGAGAGAGAGAGAGAGAAGGTTGGTTCTTGCTTTCTGGCATCGGGACACGAGAAAACAGGTGTTGGTCCCATGAGGTCCAAGCAGATGATTTTAATCAATGCCAACACTGAAGATGCCTCAAAGATGCCCTCTCTTTCTCCAAGTAAAGCTCTGTATAGATTTTACAATTCCCCGGAGAATAGATGTTCTCCAGAGTTCTGCCCTGTGATCTCTGCATTTTCTATAATCTTTCTCTTGGAGATACGATTTACTCATCTGTTCATTTATCACTTCTGAGTAAATTTCTTCCAAATCTTTTGTGTGGAACAGTGGAAAAAATGCTGAATTTGCAGTCAGGTGATGGGGGCCTGCACCAGGGAGGCAACTGTCAATGGAGAGAAGGAGGGATAGAGTAGAGATACTGTAAAGCATGAAATGATGAGATTTGAGAATGGATTAGATAGGTGGATTCAGTTTAAGTGAGGTGTCTTAAGATAATACCTAGATTGTGAATACTTGGAGAATGGAAAGAAGCTGGTACCTTGGAGATATCCAATAGCTAGTCAGTGATGTGAAACTGGAGGTCAGGAGAGAGGTTAGGGCTGGATAAAAAGATCTGAGAATGGATGACCAACTTTGATAGACTTAGCTCTTCTCAGCAATACAATGATCTAAGACAATTCCAAAGGATTCATGATGGAAAATGCTAACCACATCCAGAGAAAGAACTATGGAGTCTGAATGAATGCATATCAAAGCATACTATATTCTCTTTCTTTTTCCTTTTTTGTAGTTTTTCCCTTTTGTTCTGATTTTTCCTTCACAATACGACTAATGTGCAAATATGTTTAATATGATTACACTTGTATAGCCCATATTAGAATGCTTGCCATCTTGCAAAGGGGGTAAGGGAGGAGGGAGAAAAAAATTTGGAACTCAAAAATGTTATAAAAGTGAATGTTGAAAGCTATCTTTACATGTAATTGGAAAGAATAAAATACTATTAAGTTGGAAAAAAATATCTGAAAATTCTCTCCATAGAGATGATAATTGAATGCATGGGAGAAATGAGATCACCAAATGAAATATTATAAGGTGAGAAAAAGGTCAATGGAGGATGCCTGAAGTTAGAAGGCATGAACTATAAGACACTCTAGTAAAGGAAACTAAGGAATGGTCAGATAGATAGGAGGACTAGGAGAGTACAATCATGACCATCAGGAAAGAGTATCTAGAAGACAGTGATCAACAGTGCTGAGAACAGGTGACAATTGGGAAGAGACTACTAAATTTAGCAATTAAGAGATTACTGATGTGCTCAAGACTGGACACAGGCATTTGCTCAAGGCATATTCAGACCAGAGCAAGTTTTCTTCAGATGGGAAATGAGGCTAGAAAGGGGTTGGTGCTAGATCATAGTAGGTCTCAAAGGTGAGGCTAAGGACTTTGGAATTTGTACAGTAAGTCAGAGGAAAGTCACTCAAGACTTTTGAGTAGGAGATTGAAACTATTCATTAAAATTGTTAATCTCTCAGCAATGCGAAAAGTAGAAAGCACAAAGTTTGGAGTCAGAAGACCTAATGTAAATGCTTAATATCTACATAACCTTGAACAAATCTCTTGAGCAATTGGTTAGTCGGTTTTTGGTGTCTGACTCTTCATGATCCCTTCCGGGGTTTTCCTGGTAAAGATACTAGAGTGGTTTGCCAATTCCTTCTTCAGCTCATTTGATAGATGAGAAAACTGAGGTAAAGAGGGTCAAGTGGCTTGCCCAGGGCAACACAGCTGGTCAATGTCTGAGGCCAGATCTGAACTCAGGTCTTCCTGATTCTAGGCTCGGGGTGCTGTACCACCTAGCTGTCCTGATATGAAGGGTGTGTAGCTTAATGCCCATAATCCCTGATAGTGAGGAGACTGAGACTAGTGGATTGCTTAAAATCAGGAGTTTTGAGCTTCAGTGTCCTAAATTCATCAGACCACATTAAATCTGGCACCAGGAAGGTGAGCTTCCAGTGCAGGTAGAGTACATGGAATCAGGCTGCCCAAGGAAGGGTGAGCTAGCCTAGGTTGGAAGTAGAGCAGGTTATATTTTTTCGCAGTACTCAATATTGGGATGCTCCCATGAATGGCCACTATATTCTAGCCTGGGTGAAATAGGGAGATCCAGCCTAAACACACACATACAAACACACAACAGCAACAACAACAACAAGAAAAATACCCCCCCAAAAAAACTACCTAGCATTGTAAACTGGGGGTACAGATACAGAGAATTAAACAATCTCTATCTGAATCTATTTTTTCATCTATAAAATGATTGGGTTGAACTAAATAGATCAATTAGAATTGGTTCCTTCCAACTCTAAATTGTCATTCAAGGATAGGGAGAGACTAGAGGTAAGAAAAAGAAATCTGATGATTGCAGTAGTCTCATTGGGTCTGAACTCTCAATGACGATGGAAAGCAGAGGGACTGCCTTGATAGTCAACCCAAAACACCATGCCCTTGAACCTATACCCAATCAGTAGTGACCACATCTTATAACTTCTCTCTTAGCAATAAGACTGACTTGACTTTCTAACAGGTCTCTTTCTAATGAATACTTCTTAACATCTGAATTACTTCCTTCACTGAACTTTGGCCAGAAAGTTGTAAAACCTTGAGACCAGCAAAGAGCTCTCCAAATTCGAGACGTTTTATAACCTGGCTTTTTCTGCTGACACAAACAGTTCTGTTAAAAATGTTTAAAGTACATAGAACTTAAAAAAAATGTTTGGTCCCTTTTGAAATTCTTTTTAAGTTTTTTCAGCATGGTTACACAATGGTTTCCTCACAGGTCCTAAAGGTGGACATACATTGCCCGCAGCTCTTCTTTGGCTAGACAGGCCACAGCCTGGCCATGGAAGAGTTATTGGCAGTTCCATTCAATGTGGGAAAAAAATCCCCTGGTTTGATTCCTAGGAGGTCTGGGCAAGCTCCTGTGTTTGTATTTGGTTCCTGTGGCTCTACACCTGAGCTCTGAGCTTGGAACTTGAAGTCCCAAGGCAAGGGAGGAATGGAAGCAAAGCCCAAACCCCTACAGAACAAAGGGCTGCATCCAAAGCCATCAATCGCCTTGTATTTGCTCATCTTTTTACATAGTCCTGCACAAACCTAGGCCACAAAGTGCTCAAGGAAAGCTGGAATGGGAGCTGGTGAATCTGCCAGCAAATCATGGCAGCCTCGTGGCCGGTGGTGTTAGTTCAGGCCAGAGACTCTTTGCTCAGGCATAGTGAAAAGACTTATCCCTCACATCAGGACTGAGTGTCCATGGTCAGTTTCTCTTAGACTTCCACTGGTCTAGTTTGATGTTTTAGTATCATTTCCAAGCCGCAAACCTATTACTTTGCACTGGGCACACAGGGTCACCAAGTGGATGCCTGGAAATTTCTATAAACTCCCACTTCAATGCCTTTGCCTAGGTTGTATACTCCGTGCTCAGGCGGTTCTCTCTCCTAACTTTGCCTCTTGGTACTCTTAGCTTCTTTCAAGGCTCAGATCAAATGCTTCCTCCTGCAAAAGGCCTTCCCCTGATCCTTAGTTGTTAGTTCCCTTGCCTCTAAACTTCTTCGTATTTGTTTTGTGTTTACAATTCAAATAGGGCTACTTGACTGTGTATTTAACCCAAATCACTCTAGCTTTCACTGACTGTCCAATAATAGACCCCAGCCCAAGCCTCTCTTGGTCATTGTTTGGGTTCTGATGGCTCAGAGTAAGTGTAAATAAGCAACTGTTTCTGTTCTGGCCAGAAATCCTGAGGGTCTACCCCTTCCAGATTAAGCAAGCAAACGAGGCCATCTTCTGCCTCATTTCTTCCCAAGCCCTTAATCACTGAATGGGCGTTGCCTCAGACAAACTGAGAGACCTAGGAAAGATCTTAACTTAAAAAGGCCAAGTCTCCCCACTGTCTCTGGGGTCATCTCCAGTCATCCTGATCTAGGTCTTACCACTGGACTCCACTGACTCTGGAGGAGAGTGAAACTGGTAACTGTACAACAATGTTTCAATTAAATCCAGACACATCACACATCACACACATCATTGGTCCTCTTTGAGAATGAAGGATAAACAACAGCAACTTATCTGTGTGTGTTTTTTTCTTCTAGTTAGGTGGCCCAATGGAATTAAGACCTGGATTCAAATATAGCCACAGACCACCAGTGGTGGGATCCTACATGAGTCACTTACCCTCTCAATCTTCCTATTTCCTCAGCTGTAAAATGGGGATAATTATAGCACTTACCTCCCAGGCTTATTGTGAAGATTAAACAGGATAATCTTACGATTAATTAATTGTTAAATAGGATTATATTTAAATTAATTATTAAGGAGGATGATATTTAAATTCATGGATATTAATTAGAATAATATTAAGTAGGATAATAAAATGCTGAGTACAGTTCCTAGCACTAGGTAGGTACTTAATAAATGCTTTTTCCTTTCCTTTCCTCTAATAGAATCAATAAATCACTCAATGAACATTTAATTGAGCATCTATTAGGTGGTAGGCATTGGAGATTCAGAGACATAAATGAAACAATCTGCCCTCAGCAAACTTGCATTTCTATATAGAAACAGAACACACACCTGTAAGTAGAAAGAAAAATATGCAAAATAAAAACATGGTTATTTATTGTGGGGGGAGGGTAAAGGCTTTCATTTTTGTCTTTATATTCCCAGACCTGCTATTTTGAGTTGTTTTTCAGTTGTGTTGTACTCTTCATTACCCTAGTTGGGGTTTTCTTTGCAAAGATACTGGAGTGGTTTGCCATTTCCTTCTTTAACTCATTTGACAGAATGAGAAAATTGAGGCAGTTAAGTGACTTGCCCAGGGTCACACAGCTAGTAAGTGTCTGAGGTCAGATCTGAACTCAAGTAAGAGTCTTTCTGACTCTAGACCCCTCTGTTACCTAACTGTCCCCAAGCCTAGTATAGCATCTGAGTATTAAGAAGAGCTTGTTAAACTGAGTTGAATTAGATTTCAAGAGATGATCTATCGACATTCTCAGTATTTGTTAGAAGCTTTCTGACTCTTGGAATAGAGACATGTTCTCCCAAGGCTTCAAAGAAAAAAAAAATTAAAAGGCTGGGTCTACATTTTTAAGGACCATGTCCTGGCCACCTCTCTGAAAGCATCACCCACATTACCGGCAGAGGTATTTTAGAAAAGTGCCTGTCTTAGAGGTAATATGGAAGAAGTCATAATCGGGTTTAGAAATCACTCTGATTCTTCTGCCAAACAAAGCAAATAAAACTAAAGCCAAAAAATACCAAGTCATTCCACAAGCTCAGCTTCTAGCATGGCTCTCCAGAAGTCATATGATAGAGTGAGAAGAGCACTAGATTTTGAGTTAGAGGTCCTGGATTTGAATCCTGGCTCTGCTATTTATCACTTTTGTGAAATTGGGTAAGTCATTTCCCTCTTTCTTGGTTTCTTGATCTATTAAATGAGAGAACTGGACTCAATGAACTTTAAGGTTTATAAGTCTAGAGCTTTTGTTCTTCTCCTCAGGTCAGATACAAGATGATGTTATAATCTGCCCTTTGCTCATCTAAGGAGATGGAAATATGAGAAAGGCAGCAGAATAAGAAACTTGGGTGCAAGCAAAAGGAGGTGGCAAGAAGAAAAACAATGACAGTGTCCAGCGGCAAAATCAGAACTTATGGGATGGAAAGAACATTAGAGAGGGAGTCAGAACATGCTTGTTTTCGTCTAGTTCTGGTTCTGCCATGAGCTGGCCATATAACCTTGGATAAGTCATTTTCTTCTTCTTTCAAATGGGGATGGTAAGGTCTGGAGAGGCTATTAATTCAGTCTACTTCAGTGGACTATGAAAAAAATGTGAATAATGATTCAGGCAAGAACTCAGGTCTCCTGACAGTCCAACCATGGCTCTTGCCATTATGCCACACTCCACCTCTCCTTGTCTCCAAGTGCCCTTTTAGCTTTCATAGAGTATAATTATCCTTGGGATTCACTAGAAAGAAATTGCCTAAGAATTAGAAATTGAGGGGATGCCCATAAATTGGGGAATGGCTGGGCAAGTTGTGGTGTATGAATGTAATAGAATGTTATAAGAAATGATGAGCAGGAGGAGTTCAGAAAAACCTGGAAAGACTTACATGAACTGATGCTGAGTGAAGTGAGCAGAACCAGGAGAACATTGTACATGGTAACAGCAATGTTGTATGATGATCGCTTCTGATAGACTTAGTTCTTCTCAGCAATACAATGATCCAAGACAGTTCCAAAACATCTAAAATGGAAAATGCTATCCATGTTCAGAGGAAAAACTATGGAGTCTGAATGCAGATCAAAGCATACTATTTTCACCTTTTGTTGTTTTTTTTTTTCTTTCTCGTGGTTTTTCCCCTTTTGTTCTGATGCTCCTTCCACAACAGGAGTAATGTAGAAATGTGTTTAATGTGATTGTACATGTATAAACTATCAGATTGTTTGCTGAACTGAGGAAAAAAATTGGAACTCAAAATCTTTTAAAAGTGAATGTTGAAAACTATTGTTACGTGTAATTGGAAAAAAATAAAATACTACTAAGTGAAAAAAAAAAGAGGAGGGAAAAAAAAAGAAAGCAATTGCCTATGTCCTGCCAAGGAGGCTGAAGACAGTAAGAGGCACCATATATGCCAAAATACTCATAGCAGCATTTTTTGTGGTAATAAAAGCCCTGGAAACTGGTAAGTATATACTTACCAAATAATTTCACAGATTTGGAGCTGGAAGGGATTTAAGAGGCCATTTAGTCTAAGCCTTTCATTTTATAAATGAGGAACTGTGACCCAGAGGGGTTAAGTGACTTGCCCAGGGTCACACAGGAAATAAATGGCAGTGCTAGATAATGAAGCCAGTTCCTTTGGTTCTAAATCTGACATGTTTTCTGCTATACCACTCTATCTCTCATTTGTTCCTTGTCACATGAGTGCTTGCTGTATTGATTTCTTCCTCTTGTATCCACCCTCCCACCTCCTCCTCCCCAATGAAATTGCAAACTCTTTATCTTGTTGATTCTAACTCTATCACATCTCTCACATCTGTCTTTTTCTCTGCACTCACACGTCCTCTATCCTAGTTCAAGCTCTCATCCTTTCTTGTCTGGATTACTGCAATTGCCTAAAATTGGTCTCCCTGTCTCTGCCAGGGGTTATTAACCTGAGCTCAGTGAATTTGTTTAGATAGATAAATTGTTGTTGTTGAGTCATTTCAGTCATGTCTGACTCATTGTGACCCCATTTGGAATTTTCTTGGCAAAAATACTGAAGTGGTTTGCCATTTCCTTCTCCAGTTCATTTTACAGATGAGAAAAACTGAGGCAAACATGACTAAGTGACTTGTCCAGGGTCACACACACACATATCTAAAGTCATATTTAAACTCATGAAGATGGGTCTTCCTGGTTCCATGCCCAGTGTTTTTATCCACTGCACCATTTAGCTGCTTAGATGGATAGATAGATAGATAGATAGATAGATAGATAGATAGATAGATAGATAGGCAGATAGACAGACAGATAGGTAGATAGACAAGCAGACAGAAGAAAGAAAGAAAGAAAGAAAGAAAGAAAGAAAGAAAGAAAGAAAGAAAGAAAGAAAGAAGAAAGACAGGTAGATAGATAAGCAGACAGAAGAAAGAGAGACAGACAGATAGAGACAGACAGACAGGTAGACAGGTAGATAGACAGATAGAGAGACATACAGAGAGAAAGATACAGACAGAAATACAGAGAGGTAGACAGATATACAGACAGGTAGATAGGCAGACAGATTCACAGATAGACAAACAAAGAGAGAGAGACATACAGAGAGGTACAAAGAGATAGAAACACAGGTACATAGATCTACAGACAGACAGACAAGTAGATAGATAGACAGACAGATAGAAAGATACAGACAGAAATACAGACATATGGACAGACATAGGCATACACATATACAGATATATACAGACACGTAGATACACTATTTCAATGTCATTGGTTTTCTTTGTAATCCCATGTATTTTATTTTATGCATTTAAAACATTCTTCTGAAAAGGGGTCCGTAGGCTTCATTAGACCGCCAAAGACATCGATGACACCCACAAAAAACAAAGATTTAAGGACTCTTGTTTAAGTCTCTCCCTTTTCCAATCCAGTGGATATTCCTGAAACCTACCTTTGATCATGTTGGTCCCCTGCCCTGAATTTCCCTGTTGCCTCCAGGATAAAACACAGAATCCTCTGTCTGTCATTTAGAGTCTTTCTCAGGCTCCTTCCCACTTGTCTTTCCTGTCTTGTGTCATATCACTCCTCTTCAGCACTCTATATTCTAGTCAGTCATATATTTCCCATAAGTGATATCTATCTCCCCTCTCTGGGCAAAGCTTAATATAGCCCATTTCCCTGCATTTGGAATGTTCTTCCTCCTGATCTCTAACCTTAAAGGATCCCCTGTTTTAACAATTACAACATAACAATAATAACTAGCATTTATATAGCACTTAAAGCTTTGCAAAGCACTTCACAAATATTGTTTCATTTAATCCTCATAACTCTGGAAGGTAGGTGCTACTATAACTCTCATTTTACAAATGAAGAAACTGAGGTAGACAGAGGTGAAGTAACTTGCTTGGGGGTCACACAGCTAATGAGTATTTGAACTTGAATTCAGTTCTTCCTGACTCCAGGTGCAGCTCTCTATTCACTTCCATAACTAGTTGCTTCTTTCAAGATACTCAGGTGCAGCCTTGGAAATGAACCCTTTCCTGATCCCTGTAGTTAGTGGGTTTTTTTTTCCATCTAGGAAGGAAGGAAGGAAGGAAGGAAAGAAGGAAGGAAGGAAGGAAGGAAGGAAGGAAGGGAGAGAAGGAAGATTGTATTATTTTGTTTTTACTTATATCTACCCGATAGCATATAAACTCTTAGAGGACAGGAACTGTTTCATTTTGGTTTTGTATCCCAAGAGCCTAGAATGCTGCTTTTAAGGCTTAATAAGCATTTGAATTTAATTACATTGAGGATCTGACCTTGTACTTCTTTTTTAACTGCCACTATCTAGCAGTGTCTTGTACATTGTAGGGACCCAGATACTGGTTGGTTGTTTATAAAAGTTCAATGTCTCTCAGTAGACATTAAGATAGATATGTGTTTAGGAAAATATTTTCCCTTTAGACTTTATCTCTCAGAAGACTTTAGGGAAAAGACCTCATGTATATTTCACCAGGGTCCTCTAGGAAGTAACAGGGGTCTCTTACATTAGCATCCCTCCCAATTTCCCAAATCTAAGCCATCTAAGCAATGGGAATGGAGTCATGACCCAGGAGAGCTTCACCAGAGCACCAATCCTTTTCATCTGAAATATTTTGGCAGCAGCCGAGAGGGTTATTAACCCGGAGCCCCAGGTTTCACTCACACTGAGTCCACAGTGATTAAGGGAAGAGCTATGTGTGATGGAAATATCATTACCAAACATCTCTCTCTCCAAGTAACAATGCCACGAGGCTGAATGTGTTTTGGACACAGTTGAGGTGGGAGCCAATTTAATTTTTTTTTTTTTAAAGAACAAAAAAGCCGGAGGTGTCAGGGTGATCTCAATCATTCAGTGAAATTACTCTTGCTGCTGGATGTTGTGGACTAATTGGTAGAGAAAGATTTTACTGGCAAAAGGCTTCAATGAATCTACAGTAAATATGACATAATGAGGGCATCAATTAACTTAAGGCAGGAGGATGATTAATTATAAAATCAGGGGCACTCAGGCATGCCTAACAGCTGGGAAGAAAGATCACAGCAGGGACCATTAGAAGCCCTGCAAGGTCAGAGTTATCTTACTTGAAACTCTCTAAAATGGCCCTGACCTGTGAAAATGGGGAGAAAATAAGAGAAATCCTGCCTGGGGAAAAAGGCTTAGACAGTAAGCTGTGTTCTTGATCTCCCCATAAAGAATAACCTGGTTAAGAAATTTCACCTTTGCAAGTGTTGGCTGATAGCATTTCTTTCATAGGCCCCTCCTTCTCAGTATGAGTGTTGTGTCCTGGACATGCTTTCATTGGTTACATAGATGTTTATTGAGCACCTACTGTATGCAGAAACTGTGCTACCTACTGAGGGTACAAAGTTGAATAAGACACAGTCGTCTTGAGTAATTTATTTTCAAATTGGATACATATTAAACCACAGAACTGTCCATTGTGCCACTAAGTTTTGCAAAATAGTATCATAATTTTGTTCAACAATCATCTGTAAAGCACTGATACCATTTTAGAACAGACTTATAATTTCCTTGGTATAGGGAGCTCCTGATAAGGAAACACCTTCTACTTACGTACATCACGTCTGCTCTGGAACTTAGTCTCAAAGAGCTGCCTATCATATACTGAGATATTAAATAACTGGCCCAGGATCACACAGTCAGTATGTCTCAGACACAGGACTTAAGTTCAGGTCTTTTTGAGGCTGGCTCTATAGCCACCAAACAAGTCCCCTCAGGATACATAGAAACGAAAGCAGAAAAAGTCCCTGCCCTCAAAGAGCTTATATTTTCCTGGGGTGGTAGAACATTTAAACAGACACATAGAAACCATATGAGGAGAGATTGAGCAATAACAATGAAGGAGTTGAGAAAAGGCTTTTTATAGAAAGAAGAGGGGTGAAGAAAATCAGCAAACTGTAGATGCAGCTGGATGGAGCAGTAGGTAGAAAATTAGCCGTGGAATCAGGAAGACCTGAGTTCAAATCTGGTTATACTTGCTAGCTGTGTAATCCTGGGCAAAATACTTAACCTGTCTGCCTCAGTTTCCTCAAATGTAAAATGGGAACAACCGTAATAATAGCAACTACCTCCCAGGGTCCTTGTGAGGATCCAACGCAAACCACTTAAAGAGTTATGCAAATGCTATCATAATTAAACATCCCAGAAATATTCCTTTTTTTTTCCTTTTTAAATCCCACTCCTTTTTTTCTCCATGTTCTCTCCTAATTGTTCCTTAGGCTAGCCAAAGTGACCTAGTAATAATATCCATAAGCATTTCTTTAAAAAAAAACTGATGCCTTTTGTCTTCAGATAGTAGTCATTCCCCACCCTCCTACTAGCAGAAGCCTCTTTTGAGCCAGAGAAAACAGTTAAGCAAAGACATCTAACATAGAAACCTTGCTTGACAACAATACACAGTCTTATCCTAACTCCACCTCTCTGCTGTGAGGGAGGAAAGATGTTTTGTCTTCTTTTCCCAGTAACTTTCGTTTGTTTTTCCATTACTTAGAGATCAGCTTCCTTTTAGGGATCTTTTCATCGAGTCATTGTGTATATTATTCCCCAGGTTCTGTTCATTCTGTTCTATGGCACTGACTCATACACAAGAATTGAAAGGTACCTCCGAGGCCATCTCCTCCAATCTCTTCATTTTACAGAGGGAGAAGCTGCATCCTGCGTTTCTTTGAATTTCTCATCTACTTCATTTCTTACTGCAAAATAAAATTTCATTACATTCACATACCATAGTTGGGGATTTTCTTTTTTCAATCATCCCCCCCAATGAATGAGCAGCCATAGGCTTTTCTTAATTCTCCAGAGACTGCCAGAATTAAAGAAATGACTGAACCTCATGACTTTAGGGCCTAATTATCTCAACTGATTTGCCTTTTTTTTTTTTAATCTAAATTTTAATCCTGACCATCGAAGGGGAAATGGCCAAAAAAGTTTCTGGAGCTCTAGACAGATTCATACACAAGACCACTTTATCTCTTCATATTTCTGAGGTAGAAGCAATATATAGTTTTTTTTTTCCACAAAATTCTATAGGTATTCATTGATCTTGATTTTAAAACCAATGTATAATGAGCAGCAGCTAGGTGGTGCAATGGATAAAGCACCAGGCTTGGAGTCAGGATAGACCTGAGTTCAAATCTAACCTCACACATATAGTAGCTGTGTGACCCTGGGCAAGTCATTTCACCTTGTTTGCCTCAGTTTCCTCATCTGTCAAATTATATAGAGAAGGAAATAGTAAATCACTCTAGTACCTTTGCCAAGACTGTGGGGGTCATGGAGTGTCAAACACGACTGGAAATGACTGAACAATGATATGAAGAAGATACCACTGAAAAGTTAAATTGGGATATTGATAATGAATTGTAAAATATTAGTTTGGGTCTATAGCACATTGCTTCCCTTTGCTTTCTCTGTATGGTCTAGCCAAACTGCCCTTCTTCCTGCTCTTCATAGAGGCCATTCTATCTTTTTTTTTGTCGTACCTTTGTATTGTCTATCCCCAGTACCTGGATTTCACCCTCTCTTCACTTCTGCCTCTAAGAAAACTAGTTTCCTGTCGTAGATATTACATTCTGCATAAGGCCTTTGATGTTTACCCCAAATACTAGCGCCTTTTTCCTCAATATTATCTCATATTTATGGATTTGTATATATGTAGTACATGTTCTGAGTTAACTAGCCAATGTCCTACTAATATTGACAAATTGGGGCATGTCTATTACAACCCCTTGGGGCTCTAAGGTTAACCCTGAGGGGCTAGGGATGGTGTGTGCCTTTTCTAATAATTTAGGATCCCATATAAATGTGTTTTCCACCATGATTATCAGTTTATATCAATTAGCCAGTCAGATTTAATTAACTTTTTTTTCATCTCTTTTTTGAAGGGGGGAAGGCAGGGCAATTGGGGTTAAGTGACTTGCCCAAGGTCATACAGCTAGTTAAGTGTTAAGTGTTTGAGTGCAAATTTGAATTCAGGCCCTCCTGACTCCAGGGCCAGTGCTCTATTCACTGCACCACCTAATTGCCTCAACTAACTTTTAGAAATGGAAATTTACTAAAGTGGTATAGTTGGTACAAACATCCCCCTCAAAAAAACCTCTCCTGACAGAGTAGCCAGAGTTCATGCCAAAGTGGGTTCAAGCTTGAAGAGCCCACGTGGAAAAAGGATGATTCAAGGCTCATCGTTCTGGAAATCTTTTTCTCCCTTTCATGGAGTACTCACAAAATTCCTCTTAGGTATGGCGGTGTTTTCCCATTAGGCTCTTTGTGGATCCAGGAATCTACCTCTCCTCATTCCATCCAGTCAATTTTCAGCTCCCAATGTAGACACACTGCAGCCTGGAGCTACTTTCTCAGGGAATGTTTCTAGAACATCCCTTGGACTCTCAAAGCTTGCAAGGTTCTTATCTAGACAAGGCTAAGGAAGGGCCAAGGAGGCCAAGGCCAAAGCTGGGATATTCTCTTCATTCTTGCCAAGCAATCCCTTCTCAGAGACAGCTTTTCTCTACTCTCCACTGTAAGATGCTCAATTAGCTCCTCATGTTGGTTTCATCCTTCAGTTTCAAAGAGGACCAGTGTCATCACAGGGTGATGCCTTGACTTTAGAGTAAATTAGATTTCAGTGAGGCAGAATTGCACAAAGGAATCAGCCTCACTCCCTCTTCCAGAATCATCAGAATTCAGTGACAGGATGAAAGTCCAGATGACTGGCAATGGCCTGAGGTACAGTGAATGACCTTGGTGTCTTGCTCTATTCAGCTTGTCTCTTTGGTTCTAAATTAGTTCCTTGCTTTTATACAGGCCCAACAGAGTTGTACCATGTTCACTCAGCCAACAGGATCACTTTTCCTGTGCAATAGTCAATTGATTAAGGATTTTTTTTTTTGCATTTAGTCTAAACTGAGTATGGTTTAGATGTGTTCTCACCTGGCTAAGGCATGAGAATGCAGTGTCTTATCACTTATTTAAGTGGGGTAGGGTGATTTGATTGATTTAATCTATCCCCACCCTTATATATATTTTGTACATATTTCTATATATGCCTGTTATCTCCTCCACAGAATGTAAGTTCCTTGAGGAAAGGGGATGTTTCTTTTTTTGTCTTTTTATCAAAGTCATCCGCAATCCTTAATCCTGCAGAATTTCTCTGGGACGCCTCCAGCAGCTCAGCAGGCAGTCAGAGGCCACAGCTGCTTGAAGGTAGAAAACCGTGTCCCCAAGTGCCAGGGGTCACAGGAGGAAATTACTGCAGATGGCATGAGTCTGCCTTCCTTCTGCAGAATTAGGAATCAACAAAATGTTTTCAATATAAAATAAGGACAGAGATGTTGTAGAGAAGATTTGTGACTCAGGCAGGGATTCGGGTAACAACAAAAACAACAACACTAACAGCATTTACATAACACATTAAGATTTTCAATTTACTTTACAAATATTATTTCATGTGATCCTCACAATAACCCTGTAGGCACTATTTGTTGTTGTTCAGTCATTTCAACTGTATCCAACTCTTTGTGACCCCATTTGGAGTTTTCTTGGCAAACACACAAGAATGATTTGTCAATTCCTTCTCTAGCTCATTTTACAGATGAGGAAACTGAGGCAAACAGGGTTAAATGACTAGCCCAGGGTCATATAGGTAGTAAATGTGTAAGGCTGGATTTGAACTCAAGTCCTTCAGGTTCCGGGTCTGGCACTCTACCCAATGCACCACCTAGCTGGCCCAGCATAGGTGCTATTATTATCCCCATTTTACAGAAGATAAAAATGAGGTCAATAGCATCTGAGAGCAAATCTGAACTCAAGACTCCCTGACTCCAGGTCACCTTTCTACCCACTGTGCCACCCAGCTGCCTAGAGGGTATCCGTAAGTCCCTTCCCATTCTGAGATTCATGAATTCTTTTTAACTAATGTCTCAGGAACAGGAGAAATCCAACTAATAAGGAGTCAGAGACAAAATCAACCGAAATAAAAACTGAGTTAAATAAGTTATATGTAGGTGCCACTTTCTTTAAAAAATAATATAAAATTTAAAAAAGGGTTTTATCATCTATTCTCCAGATCCAAGACTTGTTATTAAAGTTACATTCAGTTTTCTTCTGGCATTCTTTTCATTTATATCCTCACAATCGTAGACAACAAGGCAGCACAGTGGACAAAGAGCTGGACCTGGAATCAGGAAGACCTGAATTCAAATTGGACCCAGACACTTACTAGCTTTGTGACCCTGGGCAAGTCACTTAACCTCTCTTTGACTTAATTTCCTCATCTATAAAATGAGGATAATAATAGCACCTCCCAACGTCATTGTGAAGTTCAAATGAGATATATTAAAGTGCTTTCCAAACCTTAATATGCCAAATCATTGCTAACCATTATTATTATTATATTTACTGTTCTAGCTCTGACACTTCACTGAAACCATTTATGAACTGTATTGGGTTTCTCTCAATTATTTTTCATCTATTTTTTGTATTGCATTACTTTCAGACACTATGTATTCAGCTGTTCCCCAATCTCTGGGCACCCACTTTGCTTTTAGTTTTTTGCTGCCCCAGAAAATTCCACTATGAACATTTTGGTATATTTAGGCCTTTTTTTGTACCAAATGTCCTCTCTGTAGCAGCAAGTCGCCTGGACATTCACCAAGCCATTAGCCGGGCTATATCCTCCTACAGAACCTTTCTTCCCATTTAGGAAATAAAATTAGTGAATGGGCCTATGGACTCATGTGAAATGGCATCATCACTGAGGAGGTACAGCATTCCATTCAAGGAGGAAGAAGCAGGAGGGTAAAAGGCTTTTAAATTGTACTGTTTTCTAATTCAAAGAGCGTTTTGACCTGAAAACCTAGGTGAGTCTTTTATGGAATAGTACACTGCGTTCTCGAGACATCTGATTACACAGACAGGTCATTGTGTTCTCCTGGGGCAGTTTCTAACTTCTCCTGCCCATGGTAAAAATGTGGTTGGAAAGAGTTATTATTCACATATCTTTCATCTAAATAAATAGTCACTCTATCGGCTCTCTTCTCCCAGGATCAGTCTTAGGTACTGAAATTTGTGAGGCTATGAGATCACAGATTCAGAGTTGGAAGGGATCTCAAAGGTCAAAGGTTATTAAACCCAATCCCTTTCATTTTATATGAGGAAACTGAGGCCAAGGGAAGTTAAGTGACTTTCTCAAAGTCATGCAGTCGGGGTTCAAATTCAATTTTTCTGATTACAAATCCAGTCCTTTTTTCCTATAACATGATGCTTTCTCTATCATTTAATGGAGCTCTGGGAAAGCATCCCCTCTCTCATCCTGTGCACAAACAGAAAAATATCAGGCATAACACCACCTGAAATCCTGCCATTAGGATCTACCCCCATGGTACTTTAACTAGTTTATCAATCTTGAGAATTTTACAGTGACTAAGCTTGAATTGCATTTCCATGTGGTATTAGTGTTTTGTTTCCCTTTGGATTAAGTGGGGCCCTCTCCTTGTAGATGTTTTATAACACTTGCAATTCTACAGAATCATGGATTTAGAGTTGAATGGAATCTTATAAATCATCTACCCCTCACTGTATAGATGAAGAAACTGAGATTCAGAAGTCCTTCATCTATAAAATGGGAGTTGGATCAAAGATCCCTTATCAAATTGTAAATTTTGAGTTCGGAGGGACAAACTTAGAGGTCATTAAAACTCACTCTCTCCTTTGACAGAAAAGGAAACTGAGACACAGCTGTTAAGATGCTTGTCCAGGGTCCCATGTAATGAGGAAGACAACAGACAGAATTACTCCCTTGCTTGTGGGCCCTGGCATTGAGTGGTGGAGAGCAACCTACCGCTCAGCTGTGCTGGTGAACTATGCCCAGTTGATTACAAACTCTAGCATAGAGTCCAGCCCCCAAACCTCTGGTATCTCATCGTTTCAACCACTCAAAACTCACAAGGCTGTAACTATCAAAAGCAGAAACAGAAGCAACATCAGGGTCATTGGGTACTTTGGGTCACACAACTGTGATCACACTGGACAGATAAAGGCCTGAGGTCTCAGCCCCATCCAGATCTTGCTGAACTTTTCATTTCCTCTCTCCAAAATAGCTGGGCAGGAAAGAGAAAAGAAGAGCTTTGCTGTGGCTGGCTAGTGCCTTTGGAATACATGCCCAGTTCTAGCTCGGTAGTCAATTAAAAGTCTATCTCAAACCCTTGGTTAATGGACTTGAACCAATATATAATGTCTGTATATACTTCAAAGTCCACATGATGATTGCATTGAGGGTAGCCAACAGGTCTCCAGCTCATTGGCTAGTTAGGGGGATATCTACCCCAAGCTTGTGAAGATGTCCCTTGCCTGGCTTACTGAAAGATAGCTAGATTCTTATATCTGCTTCTACATTCAACTTTTTGTGATATGTTGTTTTGGGTGAAGTATAGGAAGAAAATTTAGTCTCATACAGATACATAGCTGGAAAAGTCAAGAGGATTTTAATGGGCAAATAACATCTTAGTAGTATTAAGAAAATAGTTTTGACTTCAAGGACACCTTTAAAGAGTCTCAGAGAGGAGAGTCTGTGGACAACACTTTGAAAACTGCTGATTTAGTTTAATCTCTTCACTTTATAGTTGAGGAATCTGGGATCATAAGAGGAAGCTTAGAGTCAACAAGTCTTTCTAAAGTATTTACTGTGTTCCAAACAACAGGGATACAAAAAAGGGCAAAAATGTGGTTCCTGCCCTCAAGGAGCTCACACTTTAATGGGAGAGATAACACATGAATAACTGTGTGTATACAAGACATAGTGTAGAAGAAAAAGCATCTTAGAGGGAAAACATTAGCCTCTGGAGAGCCATAAATCTAGACCCTGGTTGGTTTTTTCCCCATCCTGACTGTTTAATGGTCAAGCCCCACAATTTGCACGAGAGACCCTCTTCCCAAGCCATGATGGGAAGGGATGGCCTCATAGTCTCCTTTGATGGTTAACCTGAGGAGTATATAAATATGATACCTGGAATTAGACTTAGAGAATTCACTGGAAGCTCAAGGCTCCTGCATGACTTTGAGTGATTTTCATATTCTCTATAAGGACTATTTTGAAATCTTAAAGAAAAGGCACCATTTTAAATTTCCACATAAAAGGCATATATTGACTGTGTGACCCTGCAGAAGTCACTTAACCTTTTCATGCCGCACAAAATTCTTTGAATACTATAAATTGCAAAGAAGGTATGAATCTACAAGAAAACTTTTTATAAAATCATAGTCTTAACCTAAAAGAAATTCGAACACCAAAACAAAACCTAAACTTAACATTTAAAAAAAAAAACAACTTTGAATTCTTTGAGGGTCAGGTCAGAAAAAAAAATCTCTTCTTTTTCTGCAATATTCACCAAAGGAAATACCTTACTTCCTGCAACAACAAGAGATGGGTCTGGGCCATGCAGACAGCAGAGGAGTAGACCCATGGAATGTGATCATCCTTCTTGTCTGGCTCTGAGAGGATGGGAAATAGGGCTAATTGATTTGCTCAATCTCTTGCTCTCTGTGCAAATAGCCACTTAATCTATGTCCAGCCTCACAGATGTAGACATTGTCCATTCTGAAGTCATGATGAGTCATCCAAGACTGGGCTAAAGGTTACCATTTCATTATTCATTTGCTTCTCTAGCTTGTTCCCTGGCACCCACCATAGAAAATACACATGAGATCACAGAAGGGAAAGTTTAGCCTAATCTACCCATTGAGTGCAGTTAGTAAATGTACCGTGTTAAGTATGTACAAGTTATTTCAAGACTTCAAACGCTGCGATTTCCTCAGTGTGGAAGCTTTCTCTTCCAATTCAGATACAAGTCCCTCTATAAATTAATACCATAGCATTTATTAGCTGTGTGACCCTGGACAAATCGCCTGACCCCTTGCTGCCTCTTTTTCCTCTCTGTAAAAATTATGGTAGTAATAGCACCCATTTCACAGGGTTCTGGTGAGAATTAAATGAGATAATATATGTAAAGTATTTTGCACATCTTGAAGGATAGCTTAAATACTAGCTATCCTTATTCCCATCATAGATTTAAAGCTAGAAAGGATGTGAGAGGTCAATAAATCCAATCCCCCTCATTTTAGAGATGAGGAAATGGAGTTCCAGAGAGGTTTAGTGCCTTGCCAAGGGTCATTACAGCTGGTCAGTATCTGAAATAGGATTCAAACACAAGTTTTCCTCACTCCAGGTCTTATACTTATACAATTAAACCACACTCTGAGCTGATGATTTTTGAAAGTTGTGAATGGCAGATCCACCAGACAAGTCAGTGATCAGACATTGGCTATATGCTTTGGGTGACTCTACTTGTTACAATGGAGACCTTCTATAGTGAGGAGAGAGGGAAGTGACAGAGAGGAAGGAAGGAAAGAAGGAAGGAAGGAAGGAAGCAAAGAAGAGAGGGAGGGAAAGGAAAGAAAAGAGGAAAGAAAAAAGGAGGAAAAAAGAAGGAAAGAAAAGAGGAAAGAGTGAGAGAGAAAGAAGAGAAGGAAGGGAGGAAGGAAAAAAAGAACATCTATAAAATATTTAAAAAGTAGAAGACAAGAAATTCAGAAAGGGATATAAGCAGGACAATTTTATTACTATGTTATTAAACTCAATATATACTCCTTAAAAAACAAGTTGTTTATAACAGGAGCTCCATTTCATATGTAATATTCTTTTGTTGTTCTTCTATGGATATTAGAATGTTAAGACTTGAGGATGATAATTAAATTCATAATAAAAAAAGAAAAAAATTAAATTCATCAACTTTTGGAGAGAATAGCAATGAGTTTCACCCAACTTAGGAGAGTCCCTGTGCAAAATTACTGGATTCAAACTTTTCACTTTGGCGGTACTTGCCAGAGCTTAATTTTACAAAAACCAAAGTAAGCTATACCTCACATATGACATTGGAGAAGTCCTACAAAGAACACCATCCCTACCTTCAAAGAGTTTATAATCAAATATGGAGATGAGATATATAGCAGCTCTTTGGTCTATGGAACTCACTGTTGGGTCCCAGGGAATGACTATTCTCTCAGGTCCAAAAATACTCTGTGGGTTCCCACTTCTAAAACTACAGCTGAAGCCCTTATCTATAAAATGATGAAATTAAACTGCATGGTAGATTTAGAACTGGGAGAGACCTTAAAGGCCAACAAGTCAAACCTCTCTCTTTACAGATGAGGAAACTAAGGTACAGAGAAATTAAGTGACTTGCCTAGGGTCACACAGCTACTCTGTCTCTGAGGTCGGCTCTGAACCCAAGTCCCCCTGACTACAAGTCCCATCATTCATCCACTATGCTATGCTATCTCTCAGGGAACCAGTTGTCCCCAAAATGGGGCACTTACAATGCTGAGATTAAGAGTCTTATGCTAGAACCAGGAGAAATCTGTACACAATTACAGACACATTGCACGCATGACAACTGACTTTGATAGACTGGGCTCCTCTCAGCAACACAAGGGTATAAGACAACTCCACATCTGGAGAAAAGAACCACAGAGTTTGAATGCAGATTGAAGCAAACCACTTGCTCTCCCTCTCTTTTTTGTTTTGTTTCTTCTTTTTCATTGTTCACACCATTGGTTATAATCCTTCTTCACAACTTGACTAATGTTTAATGTGAAGGTATTTGTAGATCCTATATTTGATTGCATGTTGCCATGGGGTAGGGGGGAGGGGAATGGAGAGAAAATTTGAAACTCAAGGGATTATGGAACTGAATCTTGTAAACTAAAAGTAAATTAATATTTTTTAAAATAATTAATTAAAGGGGTTTGGGAGGAAAGTGTCTTATGCTAGCCAGACCACCCCTAAACAAGCCTTTGTGTTCCTACCTCTGTTAGTTCACTTCACATTCTTCCCCTTACCTAGAATCCCCATTCCCCTCCTCTCTATGTCAATATTCAACCATTCTTTAGGTGCTGCTGAAATGCCACCTCTTCATGAAGCCCTCCCTGATTTCCCATTACCATCACTCAGAAAGATCTTCCTCCTCTGAATTTTCAAAGTACTTTGTTCACATTCTACTTCATCCTAGTTATCTGTGTGCTTATTTGTTTTCTCCTGTTAGATTGTGAGCTCATTCATGGCAGGGACCATACACCAGCATCTAGCACAATGCCTTTCATATAGTAGGCTCTCTATAGTTCAGGTGAGCATTTTATTGAATTAGAATTAGGACAAACACAGCAACAAGACAGTTGTATGAGCAGGCTCTACCATGTAAAGACATGTAATGTGCTTGGTAGTTCCATAACCATTCAGTCAGGAAGACCTATGCTTTTTTTACCCAGTAGGCTCAGTGAATTTTGTGGATCAAACCATACTTTCTCTTCATTCCACCCCTGTCAACCATCACCAGTGAAACCCATTTGCAGGGTAACTAGGTTAGTGTGTTTTGAATATGGGGGAAAAAAAAAGCAAAAGAGGAATCAAACCCATGGTCTTGTCCTCATCTTACATAGTGCTGTCCATAGCCTATTACTGACTATTTCAATTCACCAAAGACAGCATTATTGGCCTACCATTAGCTGCAAATGTACTTTAAGTCTTCTTCCAATAGGAAGGGAGAGGGAGGGGTTTAGTGAGTTGGACTATCCACACTCCTAATTCATCTTCATAAGCACTGTTTGATTTTGATTGATGGTATTGGGAGAATGAATATCAATTACCAATTACTGCTGCCAAAGTTCAAGTGTTAGGTCTGACAGTTTCAACTGCTCTTTTTTAGTAGTAATAATAGTAGTTCTTCACCTCTGCATGGAATTCATGGAATTTTCATATCCAAAATGCCATTTGACCCTCACAATAATTCTCTGAGTTAGATAGGGCAAGTATCAATCTTTTAAAAAAAAATTTGACATGTAAGAGAGACTGGTCAATGAGAATCAAGACATTAAAAGCATATGCAAAAGGTCAGTGTGGACTTTGGGAACATGGAGACTGAGAGTACTGTCTGTCCTCTGCCCCTAGAAGGGAAAAGCAGTTCAGGCACAGCGGCCATGCAGCTGCCTCCACGTGGCTACTTCAGAGCTCCTGCACTGCAGATCGTAGAGGGACTAAGCAACCATTCTGATCACTCTTACTTTAACCTGCTCTGGATCACTGTCTTGGGTGGAGGTTCTGGGGTGTGTGACCAGGTGCCAGAGCCTGTGGAGGCTTCTGAGAGGGCACCCAACTAATAGCTCCTAGTGATTTGGAAAAAAAGCTCTCCTCTCCAGAAGCAGAGTTCTACTGTGGCAGAAAGCTCAAAAGCCAAGTAATTGAGTGGCAACATGAGCAAACAAAGGAAGCAAAGTAAGCACAGCAATCCAACTTTAGATTCCTTTTTTGGGAACAAAAAAGACCAAAGCATGGAATGGCAGGAAGATAATGAAGTCAGAACTCCTGCACCAAAAGCTTACAAGAAATATATGAATTGGTTATAGGCCATAGAGGAGCTTAAGAAGGATTTTGAAAACCAAATAAGAGATGTAGAGGAAAAATTGGGAAGAGAAATGAGAATGATACAAGAAAATCATGAAAAGCAAGTCAACAACCTGACTGAAGAAAATAACACCTTAAAAAATAGACTAACTCAAAGAGCAAGAGAGGTTCAAAAAGCCAATGAGGAGAAGAATGCCTTAAAAAGCCAAATTTGCCAGGTGGAAAAAGAATCTCAAAAGCTGATTAAAGAGAATAATTCCTTCAGAATTAGATTGGAGCAAAGGAAGCTAATGACTTTATGAGAAATCAAGATACTATTAAACAGATCCAAATAAATGAAAAAAAAAAGGAGAAGGCAATGTGAAATATCTCATTGGAAAAACCACTGACCTGGAAAACAGATCCAGGAGAGATCCTTAAAAAATTATTGGACTACCTGAAAACCATGATCAAAAAAAGAACCTAGAAATCATCCTTCAAGAAATTCTCAAGGAAAATTGCCCTGATATTTTAGAACCAGAGGGCAAAATAGAAATTGAAAGAATTCACCAATC
>CM053580.1:328810944-328837996 GCA_028627135.1 Pseudochirops cupreus | reverse complement strand
ATATATATATGTATGTATGTATACATACACATATGTCTATATAGGAGGGTATATATATGTGTGTATGAATACATATCTGAATATGTGTATATATGTGTACATAGAGGGCACAGGATCAATTGAATAGGAAGGGATGATACTTTAAAAGGTGAAATTGTGAGGTGGGAGAGGAATAGAATGAGAGGGGACAGGGAGAGACTGAACGGGTTTAATCATCTCCTATAGAAGAGGCAAGGGATAACTGTTACAATGGAGGGGAAGAGCAGGAAGGCAATAGGGAAAAGGTCAAACTTACTTTCATTGAATTTGGCTTAGGGAAGGAATGACATAAACTCTAAACTGGGTA
Organism: Pseudochirops cupreus; assembly: GCA_028627135.1. NCBI lineage: Eukaryota > Metazoa > Chordata > Mammalia > Diprotodontia > Pseudocheiridae > Pseudochirops > Pseudochirops cupreus. The sequence goes on along the minus strand of CM053580.1, from coordinate 328,837,650 downwards.
TCTTGCCACACAGGAGAGTAGGGGGGATGGGGATGAGATGGGGGATGACAGAGGGGAGGAAATGGTGGGGGCAGAGGGTTGTTAGAAGCACACACATCTATAAAGGGACAGGGACAGGGTACAGAATAGAACAAGGGGGGGTGGGATAGGAAGGACAGACATATAATCAGTCTCACAGTATGTCCACTGTGGAGATGTTCTGAGTAACTACACATATACAGCCTGTATTGAATTGCTTGTCTATCCAATGAGGGTGGGTGATGAGGGAGGAAGGGAAAGAATTTAGAATTTAAAATTCTATAATCAAATGTTAAAAAAATATATATATATGTATATATATAAAATTATTATTATTAAGTACATGCAACTGGGAATCAAGATATACAGGCATTTGAGTAGGGAGATCCATCTTGCCCTACTGGAAAGTCAGAGGGGTGATAGGGGAGGATATAAGAGAGAACAGATTGGGGCAGGGGTTATACAGTGGGATGGCTTTTTTGGGGTGCTGGGTGGGGGAAAGATGGGGAGAAAATTTGTAACTCAAAATTTTGTGGAAATGAATGATGTAAACAAGAAAATAAATAAATTAATAAAAAAAACAAAAAAAAAACCCAAACCAAACCAAACCAAACAAAAAAATTCTTGAACCAATGATTTCTACCATATAGGTTCTGTATTGATAAAGAATGTCATGAACTCCAGAGGTATGCTGGAGCCAACTCACATTGGCTCCTAAGAGTCAAAGATTAAATTGTCAGTGTGAAGATTATCACCTGATAAAGGTCACACTTTAAGGCTTGGTTTGTTGTTCTGTTAACTGTCTAGACGTAAGAAAATGGTGAAGAAAATGTTAATAATACATGTTAAACAGTGTTTTCCCTAAAGTTGATTAACATTTAACAAGCGTACCCTGTGATCCTCCAACACAGTGATTATGGTGTCATTGTCAAGACCTACCATGAGTCCTATCTCCTTTTTGAAATCTTTCTAGATTATTCCAGTTCTCATCTCTTGTCTCTGAATACCTTGTAGATCCATAAAACATACTACACAGCTTTACGAATCTCTGCTGTCTTGATTCAGCCATTATTGTTTCATGTATACTCTCTTGGCCTGCCTTAGGTAGGAGGTGAAAGTCATTCCTGCTAGGTTTTCAGCTCCACTTTTCTCAATGCCTAACACCATGCCTTCATGCTAGGCAAGATTCCTAATCAGATTGTAAACTCTTTGAGGACAAGGGACCTGTTATGTTTATCTTGTATCTTTTACAGTGTTAGGCACTTAGGATATACTTGTTGATTGATCTCTTTGGACATCTTAGGGAAGGGTCAGGTCAGAAAGATACAAGTTGAAAGTAAGAGGGTGGAAAAGAGTTTGGAAGGGAGGGGCAGGTTTTTTTTTTCCAAAAGGAAAAATGGTGAACAAAGGAGAGAAGACTGTTTGTGATGTATTCAAAGCAATAAACACTTTTTAAGTTTTGGATTTGGCATAGAAACTTCTAGAAGCTGTGGTCCTGGCTAGCTCAGAAAACCTGCAGAATCTAGTATGAAATTTCATAATTACCCTTCTGACTATGGACAGTAGACATCTTCCTGTGGTAAAATGAAAAGGAGAGTTCTCTTTTAATGGACAGACATGTGTTTTGAGGTGGCCAGATGTTCCTAGGAACAGGTTTCCTTTAAACATCCAGCCAAGCTGACTGCCATATTGAAAATTTTAAAAATTGCAATGTAATTTAATTTTGGAGCAAGACCTGAAGGAGGACAAATGAATTAGGAACATCTAGGACTGAGTTTCCATAGTGATGTCTGTACAGACCTTGACAGCTTCCTTTAGCGATCTCATGGGATTCTCACACAAGACTTCACCCATCATTCCCCTTGGGTTAGGTATAAAATGAATTGCTTTTATTTTACCCACAGTTCTGAGTGAGGGCCCAACGTACTCTCCTGTTCAGTTACTGATCATTTATTAGGTGTTGGTATGTTTAAGGCACTGTACTAAGTATTGGAGATACAAAGAAAGTTTAAAAAAAAAACCCCAAACCAAAAACCATGGTCCCCAGCCCTTCAATGAACTCACAATCTCATGGGGAGACAACATGCAGATAGCTACAAGGCACAAGCAGTGGGGCCTGGGGACCACTGGGAATGGCCTTTTGTGGAAAGTAGGATTCAGGGGAAGCCACTAGGGGAAGAAGGGAAGAGAGAGGGCATGAGAGGCGTGTAGTGAGAGGAGGCAATCAATGAAAAGGTGCCTAGTGAGGAAATGGATTGTTGTATTTAAGGTATAGCAAGTAGGCCAGAGCAGCTGGACACACACAGCGAATGCGTGTCACAAATAGCACTTAAGTCCAGATCTTCCTGGTTCTGAGCTCTCTGTCTGCCCAGAGGTATTAAACTCATCCTGCTGGCCTCCTGTTCAAGCAAAATTCCACTTCGTGGTTGAACCAGATTAAAATGTAATTGGGAAATACTTAACAAAATTAACACAAATATAGTCAAACATAGATAATGTCAATTTGTGGTTTTCTAAAGTCAAAATGGGGCCTTGGGGGGGTTCATTTCCATTTGAGTTGGACACAATTGCACTACACCTACCAAGATAATAACTCTGTTCTACTATCAAACCCCATTCTGATAGAGCCTCTTTCTATAAAGAGATTTCCTGTTATCAGTTCCTTGGACAACAGGCACAAAGTCCCTGTTGATAGGTTTTTTTCAAGAAATATTTGGCAATGGCAAGAAATTCTTTGGCAACAAAACAATCTGTATAGTCCTTTGAGTAGTTAATTTTACTAGAGTAGGTGACAAGGCATAGAAAAGAGAATGGAAGGGCTTTAGAGACCAAATTTGCCAAGGATCAAGCCTGCCTTTAGCCCAACCACACATATAGACTCCCCCCCAGCCTACTTCCTTTTTCCTTTCTAGGCATTTCTGGTGGTCACTGTGTGTGAATAGCTCCCTCAACTGGCTTCTTCTCATACTACTCCCTCAAAGGGTCCTCTTAATTCTGGCTTCTGGTAATTTCCCTTCGGAGGTGGTCCTCAGAAAAGAGTGTAACTTTATTGGGCTCAGAAAGAGTATGGGAATGAAGGCATGTCTATGTCAGCCAGATAAAACAGGCCATGGTGCCTAATTCTTGTAGGGAGATAAGAGGTTGCTTTCTATATATATTTAATAGAGGTCTGAGTCAAGAGGAAATGCATTTGGACAAATTTACACATCATCAGTTCCCGACCTGCCCAGGGATGGCAGGCAGAAAGATTTGTGACATTGGATGTCTACTCTCTGTGCCAGCATCATCCATCACAAACAGTGGGTGATTTCCACCCTCACACCCCTCCTCTCTTTTCTTGTTTTTCTTTCCATCATTTACTAAATCTAGTTCAGGGAAATACAGTCAACCCTCAGCTGGTGGCTGGGCCTGGGTGGCAGACCCCAGACTAGACCAGAGACTAGTATAGCTCCATGGGGTTCTAGAACAGGTCAGCTAGGGTCTGGGCTGGAGGGCTGGGTATTGAGGAAATTATTGCACAGCTTTTCAGCCAGGAGTCAATGGCAACCTCAGCAGTACAGCTGGGGGATGAGGGCGGTGTGGATGTGGGGACCTGTTGGCAGTGTGGTCAGGAAGGATGCTGGCATTATGGTTGAGTGGAGGAGGCATCCTAAAGTGCAAAGAAAAGCCAAGTCATTTTGCAGGACTTCCTTGGCAAATATCTCCTTTGTCCTAGGCAGGACCAGCATTACATCATTTGACTACTCAGCTGGTCGGTCTTGGGTGTTTGTTTTTTTCTTCCTCCAGATCTTCCTTGGGAAGACTGTGGAGATCTAGCTCTGATTCTAACTAGTTCTATGACACTGAGTAGACCATTTTATTTTTCTGGGCATTTCCTTATCGGTCAAATGAATATACTGGACTCATTGATTTTTAATAATGTCTGATTCCTTCCTTGCTGTGATCATAGTACTTATAACAACAACAGTACAGCAAAATGATGGTCGTAATCATAATAATATCAGAGAGGCTGTGTGCTAGAGTGGAAAGAGAACCAGCCTCAAAGTCAGAAAGATCTGTATTCAAATTCTGCCTTTGACAAATAACTGACTGTGTGACCCTAGATAAGTTATTTTACCTCTCCTGCCTCAGACAATACTCTATGGCAAAGGAATTTAAACCTGGTTATGGTGAGCTGGTTTGTTTTAGTTTAATATTTAAATAATGGCATTTCAATATAATGTAACCAAAATCCTTGTTTTTCTTTGTAATCTTATGAATTTTATTTTGTATATTGAAAGCCATTGGAACCAACAGGTTTCACCAGTCTGCTAAAGTGGTCCATGAAACATGAAGGGTTAAAAATCCCTCCTCCAAGATAGTAAGTTATAAGAAAAGATGAAGATCTGCGTTGGTAGGGAATTTCTCCCCTTGGAAGCTCCCTATACCTGTGAAATCACAGGTACATTCTATATTCTTAAGATTAAAAACAACAATAAATGTGTAAACAGGATTTTGAGATAAGAGGTCATTGAGCTGTTTCTTTAATGATTAAAAAAAAAAGCTAGAAACCTCTTCTGACTTCTGCATGTAATGAAAACCCTCATAACTGCTTGCTGTTGTAAGAGAGATCATGCTGAAGGCAATTTTTCCTTAAAAAGAAATAGGAGGAAATAAAGAACTGAATAAACATTTCATTGAAAAAAAACCCACATGGATCTAATCTTATCCTTAGGCAACCCACTTCTTTTTGTTGGGCGAAAGAAAATTAAGAAGTCGGGAACATTAACAAAATTCCTTGCTGAATGGTTGGCTCTATCACCCAAGTTCCATACAGAGCTTGTGAAGTTCTGTGGCCTGGTTGGGTTAAAGTCCATCTTTGTTAGGGAATAGGATCCATTTATACAAAGGGAAGATTAAAGGGTGCTAGGCGGATTCGAAGAAATTGGGGGAATTGGATGGCAAAGGGTCAGGTTACAGACATGGTGAGCCAAAATGGATCAAAGGGTAAGATCCAAAGGCCGAGATCAAAGAGTCAGAAGCCAAGGGCAGGAATGAAAAGGCAATAATTGTGAGCCATGGGGAGGGAGTGATTAGGGGTGGAAATCTGATAATGGGGCCACCTCACCACTCAGTCTCCTTTGAGAAAGCCCTGGCTCCCCATTCAAAGTGGAGAACCAAGCAGTCTGGTGAAGCTGGGAGAGGGTTTCAATCCCCAGCTTCCTGACCTCCACCCACAACAGGATGCATTGGAAATGGCCTGGTCAAGTCAGTGGACAGTCCTGGCAAGAATGTTGAACTAGGAATCAAAAGGCCTGTGATAGGCACCGTGCTAGGTTCAGGGGATAAAAAGACCGAAAAAATGAGACAATTCCTGCCCTGGAGAAGCTTACAATCTAGCTAGGGGAGACTATACTTACACACAGACACACAGACACACAGACGTGTGCGCACACACACACATACACGCACATATACCCACACATGTGTGTATATATAGATCTACTCATATACTTATATATGTATAGTCTGTCTTGGCTAGGTATGTGTGTATATGTATACCCATATGTATATTATGTGTATATACATACACACATTTGTGGGTATATATAATTTATATGTCTATATACCCAAGAGATACGTAAGTAGGTCGGTAGGTAGATAGATAGACAGACAGAGAGACAGACGGACGGACGGACAGACAGACAGACAGGCAGACAGACAGACAGATAGATAGATAGATAGATAGATAGATGGACAGATAGAGTCTCCCCTGTCCCTGGATGTGTGCATATACCCACATATGTATGTGTGCATATGTGTATATACACGCATGCATATATGCATACATATGGTTATATATAGTCTGTATGACCAAGATATGCACTATGTGCATTCATATATATATGTGTGTGCATACATATATACATTGACATAAATAGAGAAAGAGAAGGGAAGGGAAGGAAATGGAAGAGAGGAGAGAGAGAGAGAATGAGAGAGAGAGAAATTTCTGTGGCTATGGATGTGTATATGTGTGTATATGCACACATAGCCTATATATTTATATGTATTTCCAGGATATATAAAAATATATATATATATATATATATATACACACACACACATACATATATATATATAAACATATATGCATATATACCTAAAATATGTATAAATTTACACTACATATATGGATATATGCTCATCTATCTATTGATCCATCAAGCTATAAAACACATCCATGAATGGATAAAGTATTTATTAAGCACTTCCTCTTTGCAAAACACTGTTCTAAGAGCTAAAGATATAAACAGAAAACCAAGACAGTCCCTGATCTGATGAAACTCATATTCTAATGGGAGAGGTAGCAAGTCAGATGGAAAAGTGTGCAGCAGGAAAACAAATGTTAATGCTTCTTTTTAAATGTCATTTAATCTCATTTCCAATGATAGCATCAGTTTGTTTCTGATATTGAATCATTTGACAGCACCAAGGACTTTGATCATAAGAACGTTTTTTGGGGTGGTGGTGGTGGTGGTGTTTCAGTGTCTGTTGCTGTAACATGCTGTAACGGGAGGGGTTGCTGGGCTGAATCTCCACAGGACTTGCATCCCAGGACTATGGCTGAGGGCATCAGGATAGAAACATTGCTATTTCCAAGCCTGTTGGGTGCAGGGTCCTGGGCTGCCTCCATCTGAGGGGAAAAGGTGGTTGAGAAGGTGATGACAGGGCTTGCCTCCTGGCTCTCCCTCAAGAGTCTTGCTAATGCCCTTCGGCTGGTTTTCCCGCCCTGTTTGTGTGGCAGTTGGTTGGCAATTGGTGGAGATGGCTATTCCTTTCTCCACAGCAGCTGCTTCTTCAGACCATGGCCATGAAGGATGGGCTGGAAGCAGGATCAGCACATGGACTGGGAGGTGCTGCCACTCCCAAGGCTTCTGGCCCTATGTAGTGATTACTATTGGTGATGAGGAAGGTGGCCACCTTTTCCACAATAATTTCTTCCCCTCGATGTTGGTTGTAGTGACCAGATCAGAAGCAAGTCTGGTCATTTGGGGGCCACTGTTATTTCCACAACTTTTGGGCTCAGGACAGTGAGTCATTTCCATGAGGGTCTGAAGGGAAATGGTGCTCAAAAGTGGCAAAAGTCATTTGACTTACCTGTTGTGCTGTCTCCTATATCTCCCTCAGGATGCCTATGTATCTGTGCACACACACACACACACACAAACACACACACACACACACACACACACACACTATGTATATATATATATGTATTTGTATACAGATTATATGTGCCTTTGTATAGTATATATATATATATATATACACATAATATATGAATATGTGAATATACGTATTATATGTATAGGTCTCAGGCCAAGCCCCACTTGATCATGGTTTGGGCCCTGATTGTCTCAGAGTGAATGTTAATAGCAATCATTTCTGTTTTGGCCAGAAACTCTGAGGGTTGTCCCCTCCCAGACTGAATTTTTTTTTTTTGACTAGGTAAAGAGGTCATTCTCTGTCCCATTTTTTTTACCTAGCCTTAATCACCAAAGGAGTGTTGCCTCAGGCAAATTGAGACCTGTTAAAGACCTTAGCTTTAAAAGGCCAAGGTCCCCCACTGCATCCACAGCCATCTCCAGTTGTTCTGACCCATATCTGGCCACTGGACCCAGATGGCTTCAGAGGAGAAAGTGAGGCTGGTGACTTTGCACAGTCCTGCCTCACTTAAATACAATTCACCTGCATGTCACGGCATCACCTCGCTGATGTCACAGTCCTCTTCAAGAACAAAGGACAAACAACAACTACAACAACAATATTGTGATATGTATGTATATGTATAGATGTATATGTAATATATGTATATATACTGTATATGTGTGATATATACACATGTAAATATATAATACACACGGTATGTACATATATGCACAGATTAGTATGTGTATATATACACACATTATATGTATATATACTGTATATGTATGATATGTATACATGTAAATATATAATATACACGATATGTACATATATGCATAGATTAGTATGTGTATACACACATTATATGTATATGGATGATATGTATATATGTACATCTATCCATCCACCTCCACACATGGAACTGTGCTTATACCACACCTGATTAGAAACCCAATCACATACAAAATAGAAGATAATCTTGGAGCGAAGGTGCTAGCCATTGGGAAGGATAAGGAAAGTAAAAGTCTCAGATCATGCCATTGAAACACGGCACACAAAACTCCACACAGAATTCCATATGTTGTCTACTCAGGACAGACAGTGTGGTGCATCCTAGAGACATATATTGAATCTTTGAATGCAGCCCAAGTTTGCCTTAGCTTTTTTGGCTGCCCTGTCATGCCAGTGACTGAGCTTGTGGTCCACTAAAGTCTACAGATCTTTTTCAATGTTTACTTCATCCAGTTTGTTAGCTATCCCTCTTTGCTTTGTATCATCTGCAAATTTGGTTAAGCATACTATCCATGCCTCTGTTCAAGTCACTGCAGTTAACAAGATGTAACTGCAATTAGATTGCTAGGATATTCCAGTGGAGAGCTACTTCCAAACTGGTGTTATCCAGTTTGACAATAGACAATGAGTCCATTGATGAGTGGACTTTGTCAATGACTACTCATTAATTCCTCCTCTGTCAGAACCTTTCTAAATCCACCTAATTTTGTGATCACCTAAAAGTCAAAAGAAACTCAGTCAAAAACTTTGCTTCAATCAAAATAAGCTTTATCCAATGTACCCACAGCATCCCCCGATTTATCAGACATGTTAAAAAAGAAATAAATTTGGTCTGTCTCTTAGTATGGTGAAATGAGAACTAGCTCTAGAAAGAGAGGACCTGGGTTCAAATCCTGCTTCTCGTACTTACTCCGAGTATAAACTTCAGGCATGATATTTAATCTCTTTGGGCCACAGTTTCCTTATCTACAAAAGGGCCTCTGAAGTCCCTTCAAACCTTAGACCATAGGGTGTAACCTGATTTTGATGAAGCCATGTTTCCCCTTTGTGACCTTTACCCCCTTTCTGGAGCATGAAGTAGTTTGTGAGGATGACAGCACAATACGGTGCTAGGGGACGGGGGAGACAAGGAAGGGAACAAGCATTGCTGGGTGCCAGGCAACTGTTCTAGGTATTTACAATTATTATCTCATTTGATTCTCACAACAACCCTGGGAGATAGGGGCTGTTATTATTCCTGTTTTACAGTTGAGGAAACTGAGGCAGACACTGCTGGTCTCCTCTCCCTGGTCCTCAATACTAGGCTTCTTTTAATTCAGCATAGGATTGCTTTATCTTACCTGGCTTTCATGGCACACTCTTGACTTGCATCTAGCCTGTGGTCCACTAAGACCCCCTAGCCCCACCCCAGCTATTTTCTATAGGAACAGGTATCCTTTCCTAGATTTATCCTTATTATGCTCTTTATCCCTATTAAGTTTCATCATATTAGATCTGGTTCACTGTTTAATCTTGTTTAGACTTTTTTGCATCTTAACTCTGTCATCTTTTCCAGCTAGGCAGTATCTGAGGCTAGATTTGAACTCAGGCATTTCTGTCTCCAGGGACAGTGATTTTAACCCCAAAATAGCCATCCATTGCTATCTAGCTACTTCTGGACCTAGCAGAGCTGGCTGCATACAGAAATCTATAAGGGATAAGGTCACTGAAGGGCAACTGTGAATGCCATATCAGTGAACAAATTAAAGGTATTTTTTTGCCTTTTTTTTTGGAAGGCAGGACAATTGGGGTTAAGTGACTTGCCCAAGGTCACATGGCTAGTAAGTGTTAAGTGTTTGAGACTGGATTTGAACTCAGGTCCTCCTGATTCCAGGGCTGGTGCTCTATTCATTGCACCACCTAGCCGCCCAGTAAAGGTGTTTTTGAAGATCACCAAGACATGCTCCTCCACAGCCAGTCCCCCACTTGCCAAAATGTCTCTACATGCTTGGTCTAGGCTCCCCAAATGCCGCCCTATTTTTGAATTAAGGTATCAACCTCTATTACGAAGCAAAATACAAATGGGAAAGTCGTTCACCCTTTAGTGTGAATTAATCAATCAGGGAAGGCCTCAAAATAGACTTCCTTGAGCATGTGGTTTGGGGGTTGGCCTGGAGGAGTCTACCTCATTCCATGAATAAGCTAGGAAGTTAATAATGCCTTCCCTGGGTTGCTTTGTTGTGTTCTCTGGTGCGTACCTTAGAACTCATGGAGTCCTACAGAGTAAGTGACTAATAATCAACAGACACCAGAAAGTTATCAAATCTGGGGCTCTGGGAGGACCAAACCTCAGGAAAATAGTAAAGGTGGAAGATCATACCTTTGACAACTACCCACTTTTGTTCCCTTTCCATGATCCGTCACAGACTGAACCTCAGGCTTACCCCTGGCTGCTTATATAATCTACCCATCTTAAGTTTGTAGTGTAAGCAATTGCCCAATCTCCCTTGATCATACAGAGCTTGCTCTTAGCTAGCCAGATCCCTTCCAAGAAGACACCTAGATAATTCAGACTAAAGTGTTAACAATGGCTAACACAGTTATCCCTTCCACATCATGACTTTCTCCAATCCATTGCTGATAAATTGCAGGTCCACATAAGAAATTACTGTAAATGGGAATTTTGGGGGGAAGTTTTTTTTTTTAACTTTTATTTATTTTAGTTTGCATCATTCATTTCCACGAGATTTTGAGTTACAAATTTTCTCACCATCTTTCCCCTACCCACCACCCCAAAACAGCCATTTGGGGGGGAGTTTTGTGGAAGCTGAAGACAACACACAAAGGCCAGCAGAGGATAAAGAAAAAGTTTAGGAACTCAGAAATGCATAAAATATGCCTATGATCAAATATTCACCCAAATTTTACAGTAAGGTACAATAAACACCCTTAAGGGAAAAAGAAAAAATCCCCCAAAATTGATGCAGATTTTCCAGATTGCAGGGGCACTGTGCCCCCAACCTGCCATGTGGAAGGGATAACTGTAATTTACTGCATTACCCGTATGGTAGTTACTAAACTTCCTTGAGAAGAAGAGGAGTCTCTGCTGCCTGAGGTCTTGAAGTAGAAGTCTGATAATCTATTTTAATATTTTCCTTAGTCATTTACTTGAATAAAGTCATAGAAGGCATTTTTATCAAAATTTGTAGATGACAGGAGCATGGGAGAGGTAGTTGGAAAGAATGAGAGAGTTGTGATTTGAGAAAAGTCTGAGCAAGGTGAATCACATCTAATATGATTAAACTTAATAGGGATAGTAAGTCTGGGGAAAGGTAATTGTTTCTGTGAAAAATAGCTGGGGGGGGGGTGGTTCTTAGTGGACCAGAGGCGTGAGTGAGTCAATAGTGTGCCATGGAAGCCGGGTAAGCTAAAGCAATCTTATGCTAAACTGAGAGAGGCCTAGTGTTAAGAACCAGGGAAGGGAGACAACCTTGCTCAGGCCACATCTGGAGTGACATCATTAGTTTTGGGATGTTATTACCTAGGATGTAAATTACCTTAGGTAGTATCTGGAAGAAAGGCAATTTAGATGGTGAAAGGCCTTGAGTTAATGCTATATGATTAATGTTCATTTGGAGGAAATGGAGCGGGTAGCATTCAACCTGGAGAAGAGAAGTCTGGCTCAGGGCGGGGTGGGCCTGACATTTCTTTCTAAATATTAGAAGAATTATTGAAAGTAGACAACTACAAATATAGATATGTCTCCCTTGTCCCAATAATGGAGAAGTAGGAGTGGTGGGTGGAAGTTGTAGAGGATGAATTTATTGTTGATACAAAGAAACATCTTCCTAATGGGATATTTTGGAAAGTAGTGGGCTCCCTGTTCATGGCACTGTTCAAGAAGAGCCCATTAGGAATGTTGTAGAGATTTCATATATGAGTTGGACCAGTTGACCACTGAGGCCCTTTTCAACTCTGACATTCTGTGACTAAATTTTTAATAGAGGACGATGCCCTTAAACCTTTTAAGAAAGCTTAGCATAGTGCCCTGCTGCTTAGTACAGTGCCTGGCATACAGTAGGCATTTAATAAGTGCTTGTTGATTTACAGACTGATAGAAATGCCAATGGTAAAAATTCAAGCATTTCTAGTGGGCAGATGGGAAAATTTGGGGGATGGGAGAAGGGAAAGCTTTTTTTTTTAACTGTTTATTTTTTTTTTTATAGCTATTCTTAAAGCATCACAATAAATCCCGGAAATACCCATCCTAACCATCCAACCTTCCTTACAATAACAAAAACCAATTAAGCAAAAACACCTGATTACCTCGACTGACCCTAATTATGGGTATGCCAGTCTTTAGTGGGAATATCTTCCTGATTTCCCCTAAACAATACTGTACTTTGCAAGAGGCAACCCTGGACTAATGGATAGAGAGCTGGCCTCACAGACAGGAACACCTATATTCAAGACATGGTTTCTGACACATACTGGCTCTATGACCCACTTAACTTCTGAGGATCCTTAGGCAATTCTCTCAGTCTCTAAGTTGTAGAGCAAATGCTGGTAGGGTCTCCATTGGTAGAGGGAATTTTCCTTACTAGGAGTTCCTTTGAAATTCACAGATCCAGTAAAAACAAACAAAACCCCTTCACATTTATATAGTACTTACTAGTTTTCAAAGCCCTTCTACATGCACAATTTCATTTCATCTGATCCTTTTCACAATCCTATGAAGTAGGTAGATCAGTGACTTTCATTCTCATTTCACAAATGAGTAAACTGAGGGACTTCCCCAAGACTGGAAGGAACTCAATATTTCTGATTCAGTGGCTCATAGGATGCCAATGCTCAATTTTTAAGGTCCTTTTTGGATTGAGCAATGAAGTTTTTCAAACGATGCCATGAGACGTATTGTTCAAGCATACATTATTTTTGTTGGGCAGGCTGAACAGGTAAAGAAATTGAGAGCAATGATGGCTCTTCACTGAAACTTCTATTTCCATTGTTCCTTTGCCTTTCCTCCTCTAAATGAATGGTGTGAGATAAATAGAGCCTATATTCTTCCCATGCAGAGGGGCTGTGCCCTTACCTGTGGGAGCTTGAACCCACATCCAGCCATTGAATCTCTTCCAGTTGGCTGGAACGCGTCCTACTCAACCTCTATCCACCTGGTAGTCACTCAATGTGCTCTGATTTCCAGCACATAGTCTCACTGAGCCCCCAGAGAAATCACCACAACAAGGGTAAGAACTGAAACAGCTGGTGCCCTCCCTCAGGGCACTGAGAACGCCAAAATCACCCATCTGGAGAACACTGCTTTGCCAACCTCTGTGCAGTTATGCATACCCAGTCTACCTAGCCTGGGCTGTTTCTCCAGATAAGCAAGCCTAAGGAAAACAGCCCAAGAGGCAGGAAGAGGAGGAGGAGGAAGCAGTTGTGATGGTGATAAATAATCTCACATTTTTTTTAGCACATTTAGAGTTTGCAAAATCATTCCCTTGTAGGATCCCTGGGTAAGTGTTATTATCCCCATTTTATAAATGAAGAAACCAGCCCTCAGAGAAAGGAAGGGATTTGTGCAAGGTCACACAGTGGGCACATGGAAAAGCTGGAGTGAGTCAGGTTTCCAGATTCCCAATTCAGCTCTCTCGCTATTCTGCCGTGGGCCCTCCAAAGATGGCAGGCAGCCCTACGTCTGCTGGAAGAACTTGCTGATTCTGAATGCCCCTTCCTTGTCCCAAAGCTGTGACTAGTGGGCTCATTCAGGCACTTTCCTCTTGGTGGTCTTGCATATTTAATCATGTTTTCCACAAAGATGGGCCAGCACTTCTCAAAAGATGGCAACATCTGTGGGCGTTGGCAAGAGATGCCCTTAAATAATGAAGACACTGCCTCCACAGTTATTCAAGAGCAGGCCATGCCCATTTCTGATGGTGAAGAGGTGCTTGTGAAGCAGGAATCAGTTTTCTCTCCTAGCCAGGATGTAGGTCACTGGGTATTTGCTATGTCTGTTTGATATGGGTTGCAGTCACAGAGTTTGAAAGTTGGAAGGACCTAGGTAGCTAAAAACTAAGCTTAGTAGTTATCTGAACTAGTCCAACCCCTGCCTAAAAAAATCCACTTTACAATGGACAAAACCATCTACATTTTGCTTGAAAGATTCCAGAGGAAAGGAGACATGGACAAATTACTACCTCCTAAGGCATCCTATTTCACTTCTGGAAACTCTTAATTGCAAGGAACTTTTTTCCCCCCAACATCAAGCCTCAGTTTACCTCTTTTTGAGTCCTACTTGTGGCTCCCAGTTCTGTCCTGAAACAGGACCAGTCTTATCCCTCTTTCCTACAGCTGCCCTTCATATACTTCATATACAGCTGTCATATCTCCCCTGAGTCTTTACTTCAAGCTAAATATTCCTAGTTCCTTCAATTATGCTCATATGGCAACTAGGTGGCATGTGCTAGATTTGGAGTCAGAAAAACCTGAGTTCCAATCCTACCCCAGACATTTACCAGCTCTGTAACTCTGGGCCTCAGTTTCCTCATCTGTAAGATGAACTGGAGAAGGAAATAGCAAACCACTCCAGTATCTTTGCCAAGAAAACCCTAAATGGGGTCATGAAGAGTCAGACATGACTGAAATGATTGAACAACAGCTGAACGGCTATTATTGGATCCTAAGTATTATCAGTGTATTAGCTATGCCTCTTGGCTTTGTCACATCTACGGGTAAACCCTGCATAGATGTTGACTTTGGGACAGGTCACTTGGGGTAATAATATAAGCCTGCAGCAGATCTCTCTGGCCCAAGCCATTCCTGAAAACAGTAACATGAAATCTCCCTTCCTGAGACCTAGTCAATAGTGGTGATTTGAGGTAAAGAAATAGTAGGAGGCAAGAGACCAGGATTCTTATCCCGATCCCAACACTTGTTAGTCCTTAGGCAAGTCATGATGTATGGTCCTCAGTTGCTGCTCCTATAAGACAAGGTTTCTAGATACCCAAGAGGTATCTAGAGGTATCACAGGTACCAAGAGGTATCATGGGTTTGTGAAGGGCCATGAATGAAAGATACAGAATTTGCAGAATCCCAAAGCTGCAAGGGATTCCATCCAGCACAACCTTGACCTGAGCAAAAATCCACCATACCACCTCCCTAGTCATCAAGTCTCTGGCTAAAAACTTCCATCAAAAGGGCAAAAGGTATGAAGGAGAATTATTGATTTGAAGAGAGAGGATTCATCTGTACTAGTGAAGGGATGGGAGTCTGTCAGTGAGATCACACATATAGGAGTTCATAGGAGTTAGAGCCTCAAGGGAACTTCAAGGATTTTTTATTCCTAATCCAACCCCCTCAGTTTAGAGATAGGCAAAACAAGAACTACAGAGGAGCTATGGCTTGTCCACGGTTACCTAGGTTACAGAGCTGGAATATGAGCTCCAGTCCTCTGATTCTCAATTCTGTGATCTTTTCACCACCCCACAAATGTCACGGTTAGATGATTTGTATAAAGACACACAGCCACTAAATGGCAGAGCCAGGGCTCCAGTCCCCTGACACCAAAGAGTGCTTTATTTATTTATTTTCTTTCAATCTGTTTCTCTACCACATGCCTTTATTTTAAGGTAGTGGTAATTCATGGACATTTTTCTACTATTGATCATCCTAAACCACGCATCCGAAGGAGAGGAGAGAAGCAGAAATCTTCCTTTGTTCCTAGCATTCTGTTTTGTTTCTCTGCATGATGCTATCTGATGGCCTAGGGCTAAATCCAATGGAGCCAGAAGGAACCTTGAAGGCAATAGCTATGGTTCTGTGAACAATAAAATTAATAAATTTCCAAGTGCTTCATAAATATGGTGATGGGGAAGGAATTTTATTTTCCCTCTAAGGCATAAAAAAGGGTTTTAGAATGTTAGGGTAGAATGCTTCTGGGAGACTTTTCTGGTAGACTTTACTTTTCTGGTAGAAAATTCTCTTTCTTACTGGGAATTTTTATGGTTGTTAATTCAAGGTTCCTTCTGCTTTGTGGGGTCCAGAGGAAGCTGTTTTGTGCTGGGATAGAAGCTCATGCTTCCACATTGACCAGAGATCTTCCCTTACCTGTATGTGCTATAAGTATGACACTGGACTTGGAATCAGGAGGGCCTCAGGTCAAATTTTGTTTTAGATGCTTAGCAGTTGTGTGGCCCTGGGTGAAGTCACATGATCTCTCTGTGCTTTAGTTTCCTCATGTACAAAGTGGAGGGACTCTGGACTCAATGTCCCTTCCACTTCTAAATTTATGATCTCTAAGTTCATTGTTTCTTATACAAAGTCTCCTTCACTGATAAAATGGGGAGAATAATATTTACCCAAGGTTCTTGCAAGGGGAGGACTTTGTAAACCCTAAATGTGCTCAACAAGTGTTTGTGTTTATTAAGGACACAACAAAAAAGAAAACTGAACTTTCAAAAGGGGGAAAGGAGTATAAAGATGAAAAATATAAAAAAGAAGTAAATCTGAACATCTCTCTGAGTTCCTGGTAAGACTTGAGCTACCCAGAATGCTCTGAGAATATGAGGCTTTGGTTACCTGAATTTGCTGGTCAACTTCAGCCTTTATTTGCTCCAATCTTCCTAAAATATTTTTTCCCCAAATATCTGAGTCCATTCAGCTTAATAAGAATAATTGAAAACCTAACTGAAAAGCCTGTGGCCCCATAGAAAGTTTAACTATAAATACTAGTGACCACAGACACCTTAAGTACCCCCTCCTACCTGAGGCCTTTCCTGGTTCTCTCTTTAAAAGAGAATGAATCAACTTGTATTCATTTGGTGCTGTTCATATTTTGCATATACTTTATATGTATGTATTGTTTCTCCCTATACAATGTAAACTCTCTGATGACAGGGAATGTTTTATTTTTTTGTCTTTGTTTCTCCAGAACCTAGCACAGTGCTTTTGGAATATAGCAGGAATTTAATAAATGCTTGTTGATAGACTGATAGTCCAGACCATAGATGTTGGAGGTATAGAAGAGTAGACTGATTATGAACTGAGCCCAGAAATCTCTTGGAATTTTTTTTAAACTAAATACATTATTTTCTTCTTATTTAACTATTTCCCCCCAAAATGTAACATAGAACCAATATTCTGGTTAGTGCAGAATTCCAGTTCATTGAAGTTTTACTGTTTACAAAATGCAAATGCTGGGGCAGATCCAGATTGGGCCTTCTTGTTTGGGAGTGATACTAGTCTGTGCTAAAATCCTCCTCTGATTGCCTCATCATGGCATGGAGGTGACCCTTGGTTCTCAAAGGCTCTACCAGTGGATGGCAAGTGCTGGCAGGTCCTTCCAGACTGGAAAGTTTCTAGTATGGGTGTGGCGAAGCGCTATATGTCTGTTGTGGAGAAATTCATCACCGGAGGGTTGGCCAGGTGATGATTTTGTTGGCTCCAGCTTCTCATTAAACACCTTGGTTAGATATGGAGGAGTTGAGATCTACATCTGCAGAGAGAGTAATTAAATTATGGATCCTTGTAGCATCTGGAGGGGGTTAGGGAAGTATGAAGAAAAGCTAGCAGGAGGCCCAGAAAGATGGAGATCCAATGATATGTAACACAGATTTTGTATATAGTAGTGTATATGTGGTACAGTAGAAAGAGCTGTAGTTCTGGAATCAAAGAACCTGAGTTAAAATCCTCCCTCCAACACTACTTGTGTGACTGGGCAAGTCACTGAACCCCTCTAGACTTCAGTTATCTCATATGGTTATGGTCTTTAAGGTCCCCTTTAGCCCTAGGATCCTGATTCCTGTCACACTCCTCCTGTTCCCTCTAAGATTCTAGCTCCCTTTTAGACTCTGTTCAGCTGCTTAGACCCTTTCCTGATCTCCATACCCTCTCCCCTACATGTTAGGGCTCTATCCCTTCACCTTACCCAATTACTTTGTATGCATTTTGGGTTGTTAAGTGGTGTAGTGCATGAAGTGTTAGATTTGGGAGTTAGGAAGACCTAAATTCCAATCATTCCTCAGACTTACTAGCTGTATGACCCTGGGAAAGTCATTTGATTTTTTTCAGACTTGGTTTTCTTATCTGCTAAATGGAAATAATAAAAGAGACAATCACAGGGATGGTATGAAGATCACATGAGATGATATATGTAAAGCACTTTGTATACCTTAAAGCTTACATAAATACTATTATTTATAATTATTTTCCATTTGCCTATTTCTGCCTAGTAGAAGTACTTTGAAGGCAGAGTTTTTTTGTTGTCTTTGTATCTCAAGTACCTAACATTGTGGGTACCTGGAACATTGTTGGAGTCTGAAAAATTCTCATTCAGTTAAATTAAAAAGAAAGAAATGGGATGATCCTATGGGTTTTGGGTTCTCTATTGTTGGGTTCAGGAACCTATTCCATGGAAATAAATTCAATCAATCAGAATGCCTACTTGGTCTACTCTGCAAAGGTACCAGTAGTGTTGTTAGATGACAGCTTTTTCCTTTAATCTCATCAAAATATTTCGGTGGGTACCTTCATCATACCTCCAGGCACAGAGCAACACTCCTACAAAGTAGAGGTGGCCTCTGCCCCTCAGTTATTCACAAGCGGACTCATATTCTGCCATTAGATGCAGGACTGAGACATCTAGCTCAATGGATTTGGATTCAAGAGTACTAGGTTGGATGACTGACCTGAATGACCTTAGACCAGTCACTTCCCTCCTCTGGGCTTCAGGACAAAAGGAAGGCAGTAAGTTACAATGGAAAGAGTTTTCTGAATTGGGAGTTGATGCTCTGCCACTTGCTATCTGTGTAAACTTGAGCAAGTCATCTAACTACCCGCTATCTCGGTTTCCTCATCTGTAAATTGAGGGGGCCAGACTAAGTGGCTTCTAAGATCTCTTCCAGATCTTCTGTGATTCTTTCTTCTATAAAATGAGAAGGGTGGACTCTATGATCTCAAAAGTTCCCTCTAGATTTCATTCTATAATCTAGTAGTTCTCAAAGTGTGGTCAATGGACCTCAAAGGGCTTTTGAGATCCTTTTAGAACGTCAATGAGGTTAAAACTGTTTTTGTAATAATACTGAGATGTTACTTGCCTATTAAAACAATCCTCCCTTTTTCAACTACATATGTGTGTGATGCTGGTTTTTCTCTAGATACTTCAACCAAAACAACATAATGCAACAAACTGAATTCAGAAGTAGATAGGAAAATTCAGACATCTTCTGTTAGGCCAGATATTAAAGAAACTTGAAAAAACATGCAAAAGAACACTACTCTTCTCACTAAATGATTGTTACTCTCCAAAACATAGTTATTGTTGCTCAGTCATTTTGGTTGTATCTGACTCTTTGTGACCCCATTTGGGGTTTTCTGGGTGAAGATATTGGAGTGATTTTCCATTTCCTTCTCCAGCTCATTTTATAGATGAAGAAACTGAGGTAAACGGGTTAAGTGACTTGCCCAGGGTCACATAGCTAGTGTCTGAAGCCAGATTTAAACTCAGGAAGATAAGTCTTCCTGACTCCAAGCATGGTATTCTACCCACTGAGTTATCTAGCTGCCCCAAACATAGTTTCCCTCCCCCCCCTCCCCTCCCCTTCCCTTCCCTTCCCTTTCCTTCCTCCTTTCCTTCCCTTTCCCTTTCCTTTTCTTATTTCATTCTTAATTTATACGATAAAACAAGTATTTCCATAACATAGTGCAATAAAAAAAATATGATTGCATATAAAACTAAATCTACTACGTACAACTTGCTATTCCTTTCAAATACACAACAAAATTATCATGCAAATTTCTTCTTCTTAAAATTTACATAAATATCTATTTCTAATGGTAATAGTTACTTTTCAAAAATGTGTTCTTTCTGCTAACATGATGGGTTTATTATTGTTGTCCTTAATATTTTAAAATTTTATGTTTTAATTTCTAAATGGATTCATTTTGATTCGTATAACGCACTGAAACAAAAGATCTTAGGGGTCCTCAATTTTTAAGAGTGTAAAGGGGTCCTGAGGCCAGAAAGTTTGAGAATCTCTGCATAATCCTAAAATTAAACTCTTCTAGGGAGAGACAGCAGCACACAGGCTGGCTTGGCTTTATGTAATGCAGCTGATCCTGAAAGGCTCAAGCTGACAAAATCCATTTCCCCAGCCATCACTCCCCAGATGCTTTGTCATCACTTCTGATTGCTTTCCTCACCTTGCCTCTCTAATCAGGTTGTTAAAGTATTAGAGCAGCCACTGCCCCTGGAAGAGAAAAGACTTTCAAAGCTAATGATCTATAAACAAACAGGTGATCTGCTGGGAGTGGTGAAGAACTCTTTCGGTGATAATTACTATCCCCACTCCCCAACACCAAACCGTTTAGTAAACTTGGATTTTTCCAAGCCGGATTTTCTCGAAGTGGGGTCCCCTGTGCCCACACCCTAACTTCATCCTCCATGTTAAAAAGATGGTGTCCCACAAAGATTTGGGACCAGGTAAGGATTATGGGGAACTAGGTGACCCAGTGGACATTAGTCTTGGATACTGACTAGATGTGTTGAAACTTATCAGTATCCCATCATTTTCCCAGCCCTGCTTATCAATCAGTGTTGGCAGAGGTCCCTGTAGGGAAGGAGACACCAAGCTTGAAGATTTTCGTATTCCCTGTTCTTTGTCACATACCCTTACCTCCAAATTGTCCCTTTCTTGCTACCTTGAGGAAGAACGGAGAGGCAAGGGCCCAACCTCTTTTGCTGAGGTGGACCTATCTGAATTGTCTTAAAGTTACCTATGAAAACTGTCCCTGCCTTCAAGCCATTGCTGATCTTCAGTGATCAGCCCATTAAGGTGTTGCTACCTTAATATACTTATAATAAAATCCTTTTATTTCTCTTTTTCCTCAGCTTTGCCAGGATGAAAGGCTCAAATGAAGAATTTTTCTTTCAACAGCGGTGTGACCCTGGGGGAGTCACTTAACCTTGTTTGCCTCAGTTTCCTCATCTGTAAAATGAGCTGGAGAAGGAAATGGCAAACCACTCCAGTATCTTTGCCAAGAAAATCCCAAATGGGGTTACGAAGAGTCTGAAAAACAACAAAGATGGGAATCCAGGTACCTAGGTTTGTATCCAGGCTCTTATATTTAATTTCTATATGACCTTGAGTAAATCATTTAATTTCAGCCTGCTGGGTTCCTCAGTTTCTTTGGTTATGAAATGAAGTGGTTGCATTGGCTGATCCACAAAGCCCCTTCCAGATCTAAATCCCATGATGCACTCTGGCTGTTATAATTAATTTCATTGAATTAAATTTTAAATTAATTCATTCAATTCAATTCAATTCATTTCAATTCAATAAGCCTAATTTGTAAGAGTAATAAAAGCTAAGAATTATATTGCACAGGCACAGCGCTAAGCTCTTTATGTTTATTATCTCATTTGATCCTCACAACAACCCTAGAATATAGGGTTTTTTGTTTTTTTTAAAGAAAATTGAGTCAGACAGGTGAAGTGACTTGTTCACAGTCACACAGCTAGGAAGTGTCTGAGGCTGAATTTGAACTCAGGTCTTCCTGACTCCAGGCCTGATGCTCTAAGTACTGTACAAACTAGCTGCTTCAAGTCCCTAGGCTAGACTCTGGGGAAACGACCACAAAATGGAGTCTCCCCTTAAGGATCTTGAATGTTCTGAGAGGATACAATAAAAATAGCAAGAGTAGAAAAATGAGGCAGGAGGACTCATCAGTAATGGGGAGGGGAAAGGAAACAAACATTGATTGTTTCCTATGTCTAATCATTACTGCATTTGATTCACAGCATCCCTGGGAGGTAGGTGCTATTATTATCATTTTGTAGAAAAGGAAACTGAAGTAGACGTTCAATGACTTGCCCAGGGTCATACAGCCAGTAAGTGTTAAAAGACTAGATTTGAACTGGGGTCTTCCTGACTTCAGTCCCAATACTGTGGCAAGTCTGCTCAGAAGAAGCTGTTCTTGAGCTGAGCCTCAAAGAAAGCCGAGGATTCTGGAAGGGATTGTGGAGAATCATGGTTAAGTCAAGTCAAGTAGCGATTATTAAGTGGCTATTATGTGCCTGGCACCACACGAAGCTAATGGCTTTGACAGCTGTGGGGAGGATGGATTGGAGAGGGGAGAGGGAGGAAGCAGGGAGGCCAATTAGGAGGATACTTCAGCAGCCTGGATAATGGGGATGAAGGCCTGCACGAGGCTGGTGGCTGGGGTGTGGAAAGCCCGGGACAGAAGCTAAGGAGACCGGACCGCTAGAATCAACCAGACTAGGGAATGGAAAGAGAGGGGAGAAGAAAGAGAATCCTAGAGGACTCCCCATAGAATATTGATATTATTAATATAATAATTTACAAATCTAGAATAAATTGTTATAAAATAAAAATTAAAATACCATTAATAATAATAAATAAGTGAGAATACAAAGAAACATGAAAAAATAGTCCTTGCTCTCAAGGAGCTCACACTTTGTAGGAGGTGAGGGAGAGATATAACATGCAAACAACTTTGTATAAATGCAAATTGATTTTATATGTATAATTTAAATGTAATGTCTCTCTGTCTCTCTCTGTCTCTCTCTGTCTCTCTCTAGGAGGCTAGATGGCACAGTGGATAAAAGTGCCAGGCCTAGAGTTAGGAACACTCATGTTTATGAGTTTATCAAGAGCACTTGATAGTTGTGTGACTTTGGGCAAATCACTTAATCCTACTTGCACAGTTCTCTCATCGGTTAAATGAGCTGGAGAAGGAAATGACAAACCACCCCAGGATCTTTGCCAAGAAAACCCCAATGGGGTCATGGAGAGTTATACATGACTGAAAAATGACTCAATGACTATCATCTATCTATCTATCCATTTATCTATCTATCTGTCTGTCCATCTATCTATCTATCTATCCATCATTATCTATCTGTCTGTTTGTCTATCTATCTATCTATCTATAATTAGGGAGAGTCTCAGACGGAAGACACTGCTTTTAGGGAGGACCAGGGAAGCTGTCTTGCAGAAAGAAAACCAAGGAGGGGGTGGCTAGGTGGCACAGTAAATAGAGCACCAGCCTTGGAGTCTGGAGGACCTGAGTTCCAATGTGCCCTCAGACACTTAACACAAAAAGTAGCCGTGTGACCTTGGGCAAGTCACTTAACCCCAATTGCCCCACTTTCCCCCCTCCAAAAAGAAAAAAAGACAAAAGAAAACCAGAGAAGCTAGGAGGCAGAGATGAGGAGGGAGGATGTTCCAAGCATAGGGAACAGTCAGTGAGAATGTCTGGAGATGGGAGATGGGATATCACATGAGAGTAACAGTAAGGAGGCCAGTGTCCCTGCATTACAGAATTCCTGGAGGAGACTAAGGTATAAGAAGCCATTAAAGGTAGGAAGGGGTCAGGTTATAAAGGACTTTAAAAGCCAAACAAAGGATTTTATATTTGATGCTGGAGAAAACAGAGAACCACTGGAGTTTATTGAATAGGTGAGCTTTAAGAGGATCAATTTGACAGCTGAGTGCAGCATGGATTGGAGTGGGAAGAGACTTGAGGTCAGCAGATTCACCAGCAGGGTTAATACCTGCCCCCCTACCCAGTGTACACACACACACACACACACACACACACACACACACACACACACACACACACACACACGTATATATATGTATATATGCGTGTATGTATATACATACATATATACTAATGTATGTTTTAGATAAAGAAATCTATCTGTATAATTTGTCTATATGTCCATCTGTCCATCTCTCTCTCTCTCTCTCTCCCTCTATCCTAATAATAGTAATCAAGCTGTGAGTTGATAAGGACCTACACTAGGGTGGTTTTGCAGTATCAGAGGCAAGAAGGGAGCACATACAAGAAGTGTTATGAAGGTAGAAACAAGAACACTTGACAAATGATTGGATACAAAGGGTGAAAGTAAGTAAGGAGCTGAGGGTGACACATTGGCTGCAAGTATGTGTGATTTCAAGGATGTTGGTGCCTTCCACAGTAAGGGAAGTCAGGAAGAGGAGAGATTGGGAAGAGGGACAGGAGGAAAGAGGGGAAGGGGGAGAAGAGAATGAGTTCAGTTTTGGATGTGCTGAGTTTAAGATGTCTGCAGGCTATCCAGTTCGAGGTGTTTAATAGGCAGGTGGAGATGTGAGACTAGGGGTCCGGAGAGAGACAGACAGGTAGATCTGAGAGTCAAATTGAAATCATGGGAGCTGATGAGATTGCCAAGTGAAATAGTATAGAAAAACAATAGAAAGATAGAAAAGCAGTCCCAGGAGTCTGATCCCAATATTGGTGAGGAAATTGAAAGGATCTAAAAGACCATCTAGTACAATTCTCATTTTACAAATGGGGAAACTGAGACCCAGGGAAGTCCAAAGGGAATTCATTCTAGAAATGGGGAAGGGTTTGTATTTAAGAGCAGAAAAAAAGATGATGAGATGTTAATTTTAGCAAATGGCTAGGAGTCCAGAATGACAGGATTTTAGCTTGTTGTTGCCCTTTGTTCTGGAAGAGAACCAACATGACATCAGTGTGTTGGGGTCAAAGTACAGTTTGCCCAGTTGTGTCTGATCATCAATACCAGCTCAGAAAGCTCTACCACATGAACATTTGGACTGGGGCTGTCTCTAGATTTGCATGTCTCACATTTCTTTTGAGCTACTGCATTTCAGCTTTGCTCATGGAGTACATCCCCTTCTTTGATGTGGGTATGCCATGCTGGGCAGTCTTGTTTGTGCCAGTGCCTCCCAAGTCTTACAATGGATTCCAAAGTTATTCAGAGAGACCTTGAGAGTGTCCTTCTTGCCTCGTGTGAGTTCTCCTTAAAACAGTCTTTTAGACAAAGGTACATCAGGCATTTGAACAAAGTGGCCATCCCATCAGAGTTTCACTCCCCGCAGTTGTTTGAATGCTTGGCAGTTAAGTTTGAGAAAGGACCTCAATGTCTGGTACGCTATCTTGCCTTCAGAATCTTCCTAAGGCAATTCAAATGGCATGACACTGGTAGGATGTCCCACTCTTACAGGCATACAACAATAAGGTCTATAGAATATGTGAAGGGGAGAAAGTTGGAAAGAGGTAGAAAGCAAATGATGGTGGGTATTAATTGTCAGGCTAAGGAATTGTTATTTTATCTTCTAGTTAATGGGGAGCCACTGAAGGTTTTTGAGCAAGGGAATATAAATTACATTGAGGCCATATTTTAGGAAGGTAACTTTGGCAGCTGTATGGAGGAATGATGGGAGAGGGGAAAGAGTGGAAACAGGGAGAACAATTAGGATACTTCAGCAACCGAGGTAAAGGGGATGAAGGCCTACACTAGCTCGGTGGCTGGTGTGAGTGTAGAGAAGGAAACAGATTACAAGGAAGGTGTAGAGTCAGAATCAACCAGACTGGGGAATGGATAGAATGGATAGAATGTTGCAAAGGGAGAAGAAAGAGAATCATGGATGACTGTGGATGAACCTGGGTACTTGACAGGATGGCAGGCCCTACAGGATGGCAGGCCCTTAAGAGAAATTAGGAAGTGTGAAGGAGTGTTGAGTTTTAGAGGAACAAAGGAATGGAAGCCAATGTCATCTGGCTCCAGATCCCGGGCTCTTTCCACCAAAAAGTCACAGGTCTCTTACCTCCCAGAGTCATTGTGAGGATCAAATGAGATTACTTAGCATGGTGCCTGACACGTAGATGTGCTTAATAAATGCAATCTCCTTTCATTCTTTCCTTCCTTCTTTGTTTTCCTTTCTGCCTTCCTTCCCGCCCTCCCTTCCTTTCCTTCTCTTCCTTCCTGCTTTCCTTCTCCCCTCTCTTTCCTTCTTTCTTTTCCCCTTCCTTCCTTCCTTCTTTCATTCCTTCCTTTTCTCCTTCCCTCGTTCCTTCCCTACCTTCTTTCCTTTCTTCTCTTTCTGCTTTCTCTTCTTCTTTTCCTTCCCCTTCCCTCTTCCTCCTTTCTTCTTTCTTCCCTTCCTTTCCTTCCTTTCTTTTTTTACCTTCCTTCCTTCCCTCTTCCCTCCTCTCCCTCCCTTCCTCTCCTTTTCTCTCTCCCTCCCTTCCTTTCTTCCTTCCATTCCTTTCCTCTTTCCTTCATAAGAGCTGTCAAACTAAAAGCTAGCAGCCCACCAAACTCTAACTTGAACCAGATTAAAATGTAGTTGAGGAATGTTTAACAAAATAAATAAAAATACAAAACAACATAGATAATGTTAATTTGTGGTTTTCTAAGTCAATATGCAGGCAGTAGAGCTCTGTTTCTATTTAGTTTGATAGCACAGCTTTAGAGGGAAGTGAGGAACAGCAGCACCACTTTCAAACTAAGACTTTTTTTTCCCCCCAGAGGGAGGCAACTGTTTAGAATTCTGGGGCAAAGATTTCAGTCTACTTAAGTGTCAGGAGTTGGAAAACCCCAAAGCACATTTTGCCTTCAAGCTCCTCTCTTCAACTCATCTGCATTTCAAGGCAAATTAAGCTCATGTGTTTTAGATTCATTTATACTAATCTCCAAATGTTTTGCAAAAACAACAATGCCCAGAGAGCTTAAGACCTTTATTTCAGTGTTGGCAAAATCCAAACCAAGGAAACTCCTGAAGTAAGAAATTTTCAGCATTGTTCCTCAGGCCAGACTTGGGGAATATTTGGCACTGCTAATTTTGGGAAGGAAGGCCTCATTTTCTCGTCTGGTTTGTTTACCTTTTTTAGAAGGGAGAGAGGGAGAAAATGGAGAGA